>JAQFVV010012571.1:931219-2218719 GCA_028023455.1 Epiperipatus broadwayi
TTATTAAAAATTTGTCTAACCTAATTTTGTCTCTCTTGCATTATTACTCTCGAAATCTAGCCAATCACCTGCTGTCTGTATCGACAACTTAAATATATACATTAAATTATTAGCCGTACCAATATCCCGACTATAAGATATCTATGAAATAGCTGATTGTAGGTAATTTAGTCTGTGTTTTTCGATGAGCTAGTAAAGGGAGAACCCCGTACCGTTGTAATGTTGTCATCGGTGGGTCATGCCAGGGTTTTGGGTTCGATTTTAGTTTGCATTTTGGAATTTATTCCTAGACGTGGACTGGGTTCGAATTCGGATTACTGTGTGTGAATAGGCATGGTGATTTTTTTTACTGGTACAATATATATTTACAAAATTGTAATGAGAACTATTTTCTCTTTATTTAACCATAATTTGTCCATGATATTTATAATTATTAATTATAAATTTTTATTAGTATCGATAATTATGCGTTTTTAAGGTAATTTTGATAAAAGTCAATCAATATTATTTTAATCTTACTGGTATGTTTCTTTAAGTATAATAATCTGATAACTTAGTGTATCTGAAAGTATGTGATGGTAGCATTTTACTTGTAATTATATGTTGGATTATTTCCATCAGCTAATATTAAATGGTAAATGATTTGTAGAAAAAAATTCAAACTTTATTTAAAGGTTGAAATACATTCAACTACTAATTACTTATGTGCTATTACTAATAATTGAATGTATTTGAAAAGTTTAATTAACATTTGAACTTTTCTAAAAGACATTAAACAATTAATATTATATAATTCAAATAATACAACATGTAAGTACAAATATGATAACTCTTTTAAAATTTCCTAAAGCTCTGAAGGCTTGTTTGTAAAAACAATCTTCAACTTCTTCAAAATACAGATATTTTCATTGATTACAATTTATTTTCATAGTGTTAGTTTTATTTTAATCTACAAAAAATTTTCTCAAAATTTCTTCTGCAAAAATTTTTGGAGAAATGGAATTATCTGCCATAGTTCTTGCATTTTGATAAATATACTTTAGAATTTGATCTATCATAACTTTCTGAATTCTTCAAATCCAGTGCACAATGACAATTGCACTTAATAGTCATTTCTAAAACTTCTCTTAATATATGGATGAGATATACTGTGATATAATTATTTTTAAATCCCATTTAAATTATTTTTAAAAATTAAAAACATTCAAATTTTACTCACACTAATTCCTCATTGTGTCTACAAACTTTGGACTTCTTTTAAAAACATATATACACAAATAAATTCTAATGTTAAATAAACTCTGTATATGCTAATTGTCATACTATTGAACTTCTCACGATTTAAAAAAACATTATTGTTTGATAATGAAAGCTCTTGTGAATATATAATTAATAAATAATGTCTTTTTTTTACTTATAATAAAATGATTTGTGTACACACACATAGTGACAATGGGGATACCATATACATGTATATTATAGTGCTTTAGATGTTTAGTTTTCTGTATATCTAAAAACAATCTGAAGATTAGCATTTTTAATTTTCACATTTAAGCATTATTCCATACTGAGAACTTTTCTAAAAGCATTTGCAATTAAGAAAAGATTTTTAATTCATAATGAAATATATTTGTGTAGATACTTTTTATGTATTGAAAAAAAAAATACAGTAGCTAATCAGATATAAAAAATTTTTTATAAGAGTATTCTTCATAGCGAAATTCATCTCATCCCATCTAGCCAACAGTGTTAAAAAATTCCAGATCATCCTTTATATATATATATGTATTTCATTAACAAACTGGACATTTTAATATAAAGAATGTACTTATAAAAAGGTTTTACATCTAATTGATCACATTTCTGTGGTGAAACTATTAAAAATATATTATATACATGACATTGTTCATAAATGCAAATATATCCAAAGAACCAAACTAGACAGAAAGATATATTCATTTCATGTTTGAAAAGTAAAAATTGGTTCATAATCAGCATCATTATTAACCATTATCAATCCATATCAGGACAAAGATCCCTCCAAGTTTATTTCATTTTCTCTAATCTCTGGACACTTTTTATTCACATCACACCATTATTCATCTCACATTTGGTCTCTTTCTATTTAGAATCCAATTTAAGACTTCAACTATCCACCATAATCTCTTCTAGCAATATATTCCTATCTCCATTTCAGTCTTCTAAATTTTTTCACTATCAGTAATACTAGCTTGTTCTCTCAACCACATATTTAGTTTTTGGTCCCTTCTTGTTACTCCTAATATTTATCACTTCAATATTTCACTGAGTGGTCTGAAGTCTCTGTATCATTATTCTGTTTAATGTCCAAGTCTCTGATCCATAAGTAATAATTAGTAAAACATGTTTATTAAAAACATTTTCTATCAAACACAAAGTCATATTTCCTTTTAATATTAAGTTATTTCAATCAAAAATATTCTATCCAAATTTAACTCTGTGATTACTTTCATCCATTATCTTTCAATCAGTATTAATAATTAGACCAAGATATTTGTATTTGTTAACTTTCTAATTCATCATTATCAATTTTTATTTTCATCTGAAAAAATCCATTGAATATTACTTTAGACTTTTTAATATTTAACTTTAGTTCTATTTTCTTACTTTTATCTAATAATTCTTGCAATACTTCCTCAAGATCATCTACAAAATCTAGCTGAGTTAAATAATCTCCATTTTTTTTATTCCTTTAACTTTCCATTTTAATACACAAAATATTTCTTGCAAAATTGGTGCAAAAAAAGTCAAAAACATCCTGTCATATACTCTTCTCAATATTAATCTTCTTGGTATCACTATATAATCTAATCATTGCTGTCACATTTAAGTAAATATTCTTCAGATTTTGACAATATCCAGGGTCTATGTATAGATAATCCAATGTTTTAAGTTCTTTAGAAATATTTATAAAATTAAATACCTTTTCATGATCTATAATCCAAAGAGTAATAGAATCTCATATTCACTGGTTCTTTCTATAACATCTCTCAATACTTAGATGTGATTGATTGTGCTAAAACCATTTTTGAATCCAGGCTAAAATTTTGTTAAGAATTGATAAAAGACTGATAGGTTATAATTACTAATATCTTCTTTATCACAATTTAAATATCAATATTATTATTGCATTTATCCAAATGTGGGGAACATTTTTATTATTTAGATATTGGATATTTAATTTTGCCAACAATTTTCCTATTTCTTCTCTTGCTTCTTTTAAACTATTGATTATAACTCCATCATTATCTAGAACTTTTCATTTTTTCATAAATTTAATTATGTCTTATTTCTTCATTTAAAATGCTACACAATTTAGATTTAGTAATTGTAAGGGATATTATACCCCATTCTTTATTGCTATATAATTCCTAATAGAATTCTGCCACACATTTCATGATGTCATTTCTTCTTTTAGTCATAGTTTCATCTTTTCTTCTTATTGTAGAAATATTAGATATTGTTTTATACTTTTGAGACTTATTCTCTTCTATAGTTCTTGTAGCTAATTCACAATTATATTCTCTTATATTGTTATTAACTCTTTTTTGCACCCCTTTACAAAACTCTAGGTATTTCTTTTCATTTTAATGTATCATTTTTATATTTTTTCTTCATATTTCTTCTTTACTTCTAAAACTGTCTGTCTAAGTAAAAATTTTACTGGTCAATTGCTGCATTTTTGCACCTGTTATTTTTGTTCCAGTTCTTAATGGAGTATCAGTTTATCTTTCTATGGATTTCATTCAGATCTGAACAATCTTCAAAATCTGTTAATATTTTAAAGTGATTTGAAAATGTTTTTGTTTCTGAAAGTTAGAAATGGCAATTGTGAACATTGTTTTTTTTAATAATTTTTGCTTCTCTAGTTTTGCATTTATACTAGAGAGAGAGAGAAAAAAAATATTCTTCTGGTTGTCTGAAGTTTTTTTTTTACTCCTTAAATTTTTTTATCATAATACAAATGATATTCAATTTCTTTGTCATTTCATATTTTAGAGAGACATTAAGTGATAATGCAGCTCAAAAACACTGTTTATGTCAAAATCTATTAATTTTTTTTTTTTTTTTTGGATAGCTAAACTAAGTTTTGTCAATCAGTGACAGTTGATATTAACACTTTCTAATTTAAAGTTTTATAAAAGTTTGAGATTGATCTTGGACTGATAATTATCAATTAGAGTTCATTTTGAAAATTTCACTTTTTTCTTTTAATAAATTATGCAAAATAATACTTATATAAACACCACTGGACAATATGTGTAAAACTAATTCTTTGAGACTCTTTAGTTTGAACAGCATACAGTTATTGGTACTATGTTTATTGTCCATGTTTAAAATAAAAAAAGTTATATTGCCACTTAAGAATAATTAAAAATCATATCAGAGAAGCAGTTGTAGTTTTAAAAAACCTGTTCCTCTTTCATTTAGCTTACACTATTATTAGTGGTTAATACTGATTGAGAAATAAATTATATTTTATTTACCTTATATACAGACTCTGCATACTCATTAACTTAGCAGTTTGCATATTGCATATTATTAAAATTTAGAAGAAATTCAACTAAATGTAATAAAATGTACTTTAAAAAGTTTTATTTAAAGTACGAAAATAATAAAATTTCAATAGCTTCGTGGCAAAACTCTATCGGTGTATTTAAGATTGAAATAAAATAAAAAACTTATTGTAAATATTATTTTTTATGCTTTTATATTGTTTTATATATATATAGTTTCTAGCAATTATATTAATATTCTATTGATATACAAATTTATGAAATTATAATTATTATAATAGCTTATTAGATAAACCATATTTTTTGTTGTATATTTTAAGACAAAAATGTTTATATATATATGAGCATGTAATGATTTTACAGCCACAATTTTTGTATTATAATATTATATACTTTATTATTTATATTTTTTACTAATAATTCCAATATGTATATTTACCGATATTTTCATATTTATTTTTAATGAAATACTAATAATTAATATTTTCCATTCAGTTAACACATTTTAAATTTGATTCTAATTATGTATTATGTCTATATGTATACACATATTAATAACATTTGGTAACTTAGCAACTATTAATAATTAAAAATAATAATTTTCACTAATGCTCTTTTAAAAAAAAAAAAAAAACTCTCAATTTCTTTTTTCAGTTGGGGTTTAAAGGGTTAAACATAAGCTCATTTACCTGTGTATATAGTAAGAGCGCGAGCGCCAACATGTTGACATTATTTTCTTTCGATTTTCAACTTCGTTACAAAATATGAACTAAATTAATCTATCTATAAATTAAAAAATATTCAAAGTAATAGTCCAATTTCATCAAATTACTAATAACAGGCTATCTTACCTGAATTTAGAATCGTAACACTAACCAGAAGTCAGTTTATGCTGGGATGGACAAGTAATCCTGCAACTTTCTAATAATCTCCCAAGAATGATGTTCAAAGCAATTTTATTTCCTTTATTTAACAGTTACAAATAAGTGACAACTTCCAATAAAGCTCTTTAATAATTTAAATCTCTATGGGGTCAGGGGTTATAACACAGGATTGCATTTTGTTACCACTCAGCCAAATGCTGATCAAAATATTACTAACTGATGGCAGACATCAAAAGCAAAGCATGCTGGGAAGTGACCACGTGGATTACAGGGAGTTTCCAAAATGAGGAATCCTTCCTAATAACTCAATACAGTATTATTATGTAACCTTGAGTGGGAAGCAGGATTCTTAGCGGTAAGCTTTCTTATTGGCTATGCCATGTTTGAAAAAAAAAAAAGAGAGAGAGAGAGCTAAAAAAAAAAAACAATTCAAGAGATTTAAAAAAGAAAAAGCAAAAGTTAGTAATCAAAGAAGGAAAAAATCAGAATCTAATGACAAAGAAAAATGTTATATGTACAATTAAAATGTTTGAAGGAAAATGATTAAAATTAACAATTTATGTTTAAAAAATCTGTATATATATATGATTATTTAAATGAGCTTTTTTTTTTTTTCATATAACAGATGCAAATAAACTAAAAAAATGTATTAAGTCTTTTAATTATCATTAATACTTATTTAAAATAAATATTAACTTTATTTATCATATAATTGGAAAATTATTATTTAAGCAAATTACAAAATAACAATAATTATTAGATTATAAAATTAAATTCGAATAATAAAATATATATCTACTCATTACTCCAGTAATTAATTGCATGGAAGTTCATAAAAAATTCGAACTCTGAAATGACAGAATGAGCCGCGATACGCGGACTTTCAGTTCCAAAGTCCGCCATTCTCTAAACCACACAGCATACTTGTAAACAATGAACTCATTAACCTATTTCTTTCTTCTTTTTTTTTTTTTAAAAAAAAAGCATTAGAAATGCCCTAATATAGATTAAGGCTGTAAAGTGCCGAACTCAAAAACTACAAGTTTCTGGATTAAAACTAAACACATGGTTTGGATTTATTGTCAAATGACGTTCGAGCAAATAGCTGATGTAAAATTTCTCAGCAAAGTTTTAATTTTCCAATTTATTAAAAAATAAATTTATTTATATTATCTAAATTAGTTTACATAGAAATAAATGAAGAAATAAAATATATATATATAAGAGAACATCCTATTAGAATTTGTTTAAACACATGACTTAATTCAAGATAAAATTAAAGGAAATTTTAAACCTTTCGTGTAAGACTAACCTAACAATAAATAGTAGCTGGAGGTTAATTATCATTTAATCATTAGAAAACCTAGTTCAATTTTCTAGGTTTGATATTATTGCTGAAATTATGCTTTTCAATAAAGCAAATTACTTTGTTATCTATCATAGGCTTTTATCTTTTTCATTTTATTACAAGCGAATATATATATTAAAGAATTTTAAGAAGAAAAAAGAAGGCAATAAAAATTATTAGTATTTAATTATTCCTATTTATTATATTACTTTTTGTTAATCATTTTTGCAGATACTTTTCTTTTTTAATTTTATAATAAAATTGTTATAAATATGGTTTTAATTTCTCCTTATATGTAAAAACAAAAATACTTAATTGTAATTATTAATTAGAGAAAATATAACTTACTATTAAAAATTTATCGGCTGAACGTTTTCGAGGAACCATGCCTCATACTCATAGCCTTCATGAAAAGTGTAATAAATATATGCAAATGTGAATATTCAAATAAGCTACTGTTACGTAGCCCATTTTTTCGAGATCTCGAAGCATGTGTCCTTTCTGTTAATGGCATGGATGTCTCTATTAATATAGAATGCCTCCTTTATTTTTCTCCTGTAATCATTTGGCTCTGAACATAAAATAATGGGGTTGGCAGGTATGAAGTTGTGCCCAGATTGTTTACTATGTTCGAAAAATACGGAGGATGTGTTGCTGTTCGTTTGAGCTCTGTTGAATGTGTAACGATGTTGAGCCAATCTGGTATTAATTGTGGCTTTCGTTTCCCCATAATATGTAGCGTGGCATCCGGCTTGAGGGCAGGAAATAGAGTTAATCTAGGTAGATTAGTGCGAGGTAATTTATTGTGTATTGTACTATTAAATTTCATGATTTTCTTTTTAATGGTTTTATATTTGAATCCTGCTGCCAATAGATCTTTAGTATAATTGTTTATATTTTCCTTCCTATGTGCTTCGTATTTACACAGATGAAGACCTGCAAATTTGTGCGATGCAGGTGAGTTAGAGTTAGGGTGGATACAGCTGCGAATTTCAAATGGTTTAACAATCATTTTGTAATCTATTGAGTGGCGATTTCTCCATAAAGAAAGGTCGAGATATTTGAGTTCTTTATTATTTTCATATGTGATAGTGAATGATAGTTTGGTTGAGTTTTGTAATTCACGTTGTATATTTAAAATATTATTTTTAGAGGTTATGATGAAAATATCGTCTACATATCGTATATATGTGAAGTCTAGGTTAGTGTTGAAGTATTTTGGAATGATGGATTGCTCGTATTTATTTAAATATATACTAGATAAAACACCACTAATAGGAAGGCCCATGGGCCAACCATCTTGCATGGTGTACCATTTGTTTTCGAAGAGTGTAAATATATGGGAATCAAGCCATGTCAAGAAGGCCATAATAAATTTAATTCTTTCATTAGGACAAGATACTCGTAACAGCTCTTCGTGTATAAGTTGGATGGATGCTTTTCTATTAATTGATCCGTATAATTCCTTTTAAGATGCATATACATACTAAAAACGTATAAAATAACTGTGTACTATTAATGATTATACCTATGTTTTGACATCTGCAACAAAGCCTAGAACCAAGTGTAACGAAATTACAGTGCAGAGAAATTTATTTTCTAAATCGCTTTATCTCAAGCAAAATGTTAACTCTTATTTATTTTTTTCTTTTTGCAATATATTTCAGTACTAAAGCTTATCTAACAATAATTTCAATTTGGTCTTTCATTCCCTTTTGTCTGTAATTTCTAATATTTTTTCCATACTGCTTTTATCTCACCAATAAATATTTCTGATTATATGATGCATTCATACTATTTTACCATTTGAGTACCTATGTACTAGTTATGCAATGTAAAGGAGATGGTAGGCCTTTTCATATCTGCGTTGCGATCACATCAAATAAACTCTGCTATGTCATCCGATCTCGTCCCAAAATGAGGTTTTGGGTGATATATTGACACTCTCAGTTATTGTCCAGATTTCATTCTAACAACATTTTTAGTGCTATGAATTGCATTTCGTAACTATTTTTAGTTCATTTGTATTCACATTTTTCATTCAAGTATTTTTACTTCATTTGTATTCATAGTTTTGAGTTACTAGAGTAGTTTTGATTTAAGTGAGTATAGTACTCAGACTTTCAAACTCCCCATAGCTGAGCAATCCATCTTATACAACTGGTACACATGACCACATACTAAATACGATATAAATTACTGATCGTCCTAACTCTGAGAAGCGATCACTTGGGTTATAAACATACCCGAATACTAGATTTATCTATTCCCCTCATGGAAAATAAAGCTTTTGGGGAGATCATTTTCCATCCCACAAAATAGATACATTACAATTATTACTTATGCGAATATTATTCATATACTGATGCTATATCGGGGCAAGACAAGCAAATACACTAATTACACTAAATTTATGTTCCGGGGTATACTTAGATCAACGTCTGAAATCAATGGATATCACAGAATAAAACATAATAATTTTCACCTTTGCCAAAGAAACATTCAACAAGTAATTGGTAGTATAGTATCTTGAACTAAATTAAGTGAATGCGTTAATAAAGAATAATTGGGAATAAGTTCCTCAATTAACATAGTATAAATTTGTTTCAAACTTTAAATAAGTAATATCCTGTATAGCATTTCTCTTTAATTACTTCTGATAATTTTAACTAGATATTTTACCTATTAAGTATCTAAATTTTTCTTCTTTTACGCATCTAACATATAAATTTATACCCATAATTGCATATCATAAGTAAACACATTTTATAAAAAAAAAATTTTCCATGTCAAATATAAATTTAACCTAGAATAATTACAGGAAAACATACCTTTATGATTACAAGGTCATTTAAATATTACTTGACTATACAGCCTTTAACCTGTAAATATAAAAAAAAATACACATAATTTTACAAATTAGTAAAAAAAAATCATTACTTAACAAGTGCTTATTATCTCACTAGAAAAATGTTTTCCGTTGGGCAATTTATCTAGATGAAGAACTTGATCCATTCGTAGTTCACGAAGCAAATTTAAAATAAGAAACACATTTTATTATTTCATTTATATAAAAATTGCCTCCATTCTGGTGCAATTAATAAATTAGGCAAAGAAAACATAGCAGCGTTGGATGTTAACTCTTCCTTGAATTAACTGATATAATTTTTGGGATCCAAGAAAACAATACATATTTTAACATGACGAATATTTGACGATAGACGATCACATATACAATTCTTTTCTTTTTACTATTGGCGATACATATCATTTTTAGCTAGCTGGCTTATGAATAAAATAATGTGCGAATTTTCCAAAATACTATTATTATAAGGACTGCAGCTGACTTACGTGGATATAAAGTTTTAACGACTCCAGTTGATGTATAATATAACATTATATTATGGTTATAATTAAGTCACTAATGTTTGTAGTTTTTATTCCTACTCTAGGAATTGTAATTTGTCTTTAATAAGGAGTTCTCCGTAAAATGCACACATACAAATTTTCCGATATTTGCCTTGAGAAAATTTATATTTTCTTTTTAAAAAATATACAGGTGCATAAGTAAATATCATTGATCATTAATATTATTTTTAGATAATTTTCAGTGAATAAAACATATTTTAACGTGGGGAACTTACATTATTTTTAACCGCAGACAAATTCTTTTAGAAAGAGCTCGAAATGTTTCTCGTCAACTTTCTTTGGCTTTTATAATATTTCTTTTAATGATAATTCTTCTTTTATACCATGAAAAGATTATTAAATGAGGTAAAGTAAACAAATAATTGATTATTTCCTGGAAATTACCTATATTACTTATTTGAAATATAATGACACTTTCCGTGATTGCTGTAGTTAATATGGTCATTTTGAACTTTAGCATAAGATAGTATATTTTTGCGTATAAAAATCTTTAAATAGGTAGATGGCAACAGAAAACAGAATATCTTATCAAATAGGATTAGCCACGCATGATATTATTAAAAATTTACTTGACTAATATTTATTTCTGCAATAAAAAATAATAAAAAAATTTGTTACCGAATTTCAGTACTGCTTCCTCCTTGTAAAACTAAAGTCAGACTAAACTTTCTTCAAAATTTGGCGGTCTTCTTTTAGCGACCTCTTACAGAAAAATAATCATTTAATTATAACATAAACAAAAGAAAAGGAAAAAAAAAAACTTATTACAATTATATTATTCCATATAATTTAAATGGATTACCAAGTAAATTGACAAATAATGAAAAATAATAAGTATATTTAATTAACAATGCTTATTAGTGATGTATAATTCTATATACACTATTATCTAAATTAATTTAAAATTTACCAGAAGTTATTGTGCTTTATGACAAGATATTCATCTACTCTCCCTCTACCCATCCAAAATCAATTACTGTTTATAATATGTGCTTTTATACTATATTAAATTGCTCTTATTGTTAATATTTTAATTAAATTATTCATGCTCTTCTTCAAAATGACATCACATTACTAAATTTATTAGTTATTTGCTTAAAACACGTTAAAGTGAGTAAATAGTATACTTTATTAATCACTTAATATTATTATTATTTTATCTTTTTATTTTCTAAAAAAGGATAGCATTGTTTTCCTGTGGAAACAATGCCAAATAAACCAAGTGTCAATAACACTAGGTTACAATATATATATATATATATATCACTAAAAACCAGTCAACACATACACAATCCCATTTAGCACTTGAGCATTATTATATATATATATGAAAATAAGATTTTATTTGGATCATACCGTGAACTAATTATTTTAATTTGCCAACTGTTCAATAAAAAACATTTATCCTTGCTAAGGCTTGTGGTATAATGAAGAATTTTTACTATAACAGATTATCTCAAAATACTTGTATTTCAATGTAAGGGACAAAGAATGAATAATATAAGACCTTCTAACTATTTTATATCTCTCAACAAAACCTCCTTACAGATATATTAATAACAATTGTTCTAATTAAAAATACAAATTAGAATTAAAAAATAAAAACTGAACTTTTTTAAAATTTTTTTACTACTATTTGACTATGAAAAAATTCGTCAACTAATGTTATTTAATATAATTCCAAAATAATAATAATAATAATAATAATAGTAATGATAATAATAATAATAATAATAATAATAATAATAATAATAATAATAATATGGCATCATGTGGCAAAAATCCCCAATACTCCACCACCTAATTACAATCAAATTAACTCCTGCAGCCTTCTCAGATCATTCAGCACAAATAATTACAATCAATTGTGATCAGATCCAAACATCAACACATCCACTCACAAAACAATACGAGTTCTACACTTTACAGCAACCAAGGAATTCATTTTTTTCTGAGACATATATAATGCTAAATAAAATTAAAGATATGAACCTTGACCCAGTACAACAATATCTTGCATTTATTGGTATACTGTCATTTAACATCAACCATTTAGCCATGAAGCAATCTCCACCATCAAAACTTCTATCTCTAGCAGACCAGTTACATCAGCAGATAATCAAGATAAACCCATCACACTACATACAACAGTACATATTTAACCTTATGCATGCATACAATAATGCTTGTGATCCACTTTAAAGCTATTTAAAAATAAAAAAAAGTAAAACATGCCTTCTGAAACTTCATACTTGGAGCAGAGATTACCTAAGGTGGGTGCTTGAAAACAAGCCGAATATAAAGGTGCCAATGGCAATACATGCATATAATGCAACATATGCAGGCCAAAATATGATTATGCCCATCTTTGAATTTTTCAAAAAAAAGTTACAAACACAGGAATTATCTACAATAATGCATGATATGTTCAGCCCTCCTGAGACTGAAACCCCATTTGCTACAGATCTTTTCATGGCTAAACTCAATAGTATTTCAGATACTTGTCACCCGGGAAGTCCTGCAATCCCACTATTTATATTAAAACATCTAAGCAAATTTACAGCAAAATATTTAAGTTGTTTAGCTAACTATAACACTGCAAATCATGACCATTGAGGGGGTCTACACACTTGCTATAGTGCCATATAATAAAAAGAAAACAATCATTCCACTAACTACTGACCTTAGACCAATATCTATGGGACCATTGCCTATCAAGATCATTGAAAAAATCATTAAAGATGAAATTGAACCATACATATTGCTATTCATTTCTGAAGCACAGTATGTAAAGAAAGGCTCTTCAACAATGGAGGCAGCCTTGTTATTTAAAGCAATTCTAACAAATATCAGACAGAGAAAAAATATGCTCCCATAGTGGTACAGCTTGATATTGAGGCTGCTTTTGATTCGGTAAACATATCTACACTATTAGAAATGCTTGAAAACACTCAAATCCCTAGAACATACTTATACCTAATAGCTAACCTACTTTTAAATAGAGAGATTCATGTAACACTAAATGGAAAAACTCCCCATCATTCACCCCAACTCAGTCAATATCCCAAGGATCCCCTCTTAGTTCATTGCTGTTTGTATTTTACATTAATCTCCTCATTAATAGCATACAGCAGACTTTTGGCAGAATTGAGATACCTGGCACAGCACAGCAAACTGCATGCCTTGCATACATGGATGATGTCACTATCTTCCTGACATCCAGCTACAAAAAATACTGCAAGAATATTCACAAAAATACAAATTAAAGTTTAATCCCAAAAAAAACTATAGATTGGATGCTATTCACTGGAAAGCAATGTGAATCAAACTACAACTCAAAGCCAGTCCCTTTCCTTGGGTTCCTATTTCATATGGGAATCACGGGAATGAGATGTCAAATTCATAATAGGCTGAAGGAAGAAGCTGAAAGAATAGTAGACTCTTTATCCAAAACATATATGTCACTATATGCAAAAGTACAGCTAATTAATCAGCTTATTAAAACAAAAATAGTTTATTATGTGCCAGTTGTTTCTTTCTCAAAAGCATTTATAGCAAAAAGTAAAACCATATATAATAAGCTACTCTGGTCTAAAAAAACTGTAGCAATCTCTTCTAAAAAACTCAACAAACCCCTTATCAAAAATGGTATTGGTTTGCATAGCATTAACATCTTCCAATTACAAAAGCTGAGAAACCTAATAGTCACCACAATTGCAAAATTCCCTAGACTTAAGCACTTGGTCGAGGTCACTCCAACAGATAGGCCACCTCCAAAAAGATTATTCTTTGCTACCATTATCTATCAATACAAAACCACTGTACATAACCCAGATCAGTTTCTAAATAAATATTCATACTGGGAAATTTATGATTTAGTTAACACTCAAACTGATGTGAGTGATTCCCCTCCTATGTTAGAAATTAACAGCAAAAAATTGCTCAAGGAATTTAAAAAATGGGTGCTTGAGCCCAAATATTTTGACTTCATAATCAAAATGAACCTAGTTGCGACGCCAACAACACATTTTCTATATCATAAAAAACTATAATCTATCCATTGATCCCTTCTGTGGACTGTGTCACTGAGCAGAGAAGACACTACACCACCTTATATAAAGTGTTTGGCTCTAAACCAAACAAGACAGATTATGTGTAATGCATACAGAAAGCCTGGTATCGTGATTAATCAAACACTTGGTGCTTTCCGGGAAAGATCAATACCCAGCATTAGAGTGGCCACATTCATCTTATATGCATTCTGGTGCACCAGATGCACTTTCTTGATTGTAAAAAATACCAGACGCCACCTGTCTACATTTAAAAACAAATTAGCATGCATTCAAAATAAAGATAGGCTAATTACCTGCCTGCTTTTATATGAAGCAACTTGGTCTCTGTTAAAACAGCCATCAATGTTGTGAGTATATTACACACTCAGTTAAACCAATATCAGTGAAATTCACAAACTTTTATCAATTTAATTAAAAAGAGAGAAATTATAATGAACTATACTGACATGCAAAAAATAATGAGCAATCAATTAAAATTGGACCATACACAATTACAGTGGTTTATAATTGGAAGAAACTGCACACAACATAAAGATAAAGAATTATGTTCTCACTTAGATATCTATAATCAGACGGAATATATTCTCATTTGAAATAGAACTCTTACAACTAAATGAACTAACTAATAATGGACAATGTGTAGTTGAAACATCCATTTCTGGAGCAAATTAATATATGTAATGGTGCTAAATAATTCAATGTAACACAATGTAAAACATGCAAACAATGTAAAGTTTCTTTGAGTTTATAAAGTGCCTTTTGAAATAGTAGCAGTAGCAGTAGCAGTAGTAGTAGTAGTAGTAGTAGTAGTAGTAGTAGTAGTAGTAGTAGTAGTAGTAGTAGTAGTAGTAGTAGTAGTAGTAATAATAATAATAATAATAATAATAATAATAGTAATAATAATAATAATAATAATAATAATAATAATAACAACAACAACAACAACAACCTTTGCCGATCAAAATTATGGAGAAAATTATTAAAGAAATTGAACCATATATAATGCCACTTATCTCCGAAGCACAATATGCAAAGAAAAACTTTTCAACAACAGAAGCAGCCTTATTCTTCAAAGCAATTCTAGCCACAGTAAAACAGCAGAAAAAATACGAACCCATTGTCATGCAGCTTGACATAGAAGCTGCATTTGACTCAGTCAATATATACACACTTCTAAAAATGCTAAATGACACAGAAATTCCTAGAACACACTATAGACAATTGCTAACCTGCTTCTGAACAGAGAGATCCATATAACTTTAAATGGAAGAAACTCACCATCTTTCACACCCACCAAATCTATATCCCAAGGATCCCCTCTTAGTTTACTATTGTTTATATTTTACATCAATCCCCTTATTAAAAGCATACAAAATGCATTTACTGGGATCAAGATACCAGACACAACACAGCGCACTACATGCATTGCCTATATGGATGATGTTACAATATTCCTAACATCAAAAAAACAAATACCGCAACTCCAAAAGATATTGCAAGAATATTCACAAAAATATGAATTAACATTTAATCTGGAAAAAACCACAGCTTGGTCACTATACACTGGTAAACCATGTACATCAACTTACAAATCAAAACCAAACTCTTTCCTTGGATTCCCATTTCATATGGGAATTACAGGAATGAGATGCCATATCCAAAATAAACTTAAAGAAGAAGCCACAAAAATTATAAACTCCTTATCCAAGGCATATCTTTCACAATATTCCAAAGTACAGTTAATTAACCAGCTTATCACAACCAAAATAAAATACTATGTACCGGTTATTTCATTCTCAAAGGGGTTCATTTCAAAAATTAAAACCATATATAATAAACTACTTTGGGCCAGAAAAACAGTAGCAATTTCCACAAAAAAACTTAGCCAACCTCTAACAAAAAATGGACTTGGCTTGCACAACATCAATGTTTTTCATATACAGAAGTTAAGGGAAGTCAATAATCACAATACTTGCCAAATACCCAAAAATTAACCACTTGATAGAAGTTACTCCAACAGATAGACCACCTCCTCCAAAAGATTCTTTTTTCACTAACATTATATACCAATGCAAAACCACAGATAAGATTCCAGAACAGTATTTGCATAAGTATTCATACTGGGATATTTATGGTTTAATAAACAGAGAAGCAGATACTAATGTTATACAACCTATGTTAGGAATTAACAACAAGAGACTACTCAAGGAATATAAAAAATGGGCTCTAGAGCCCAAATACTTTGATTTTATCATAAAAATCAATCTCATTGCCTTGCCAACAACCACTTTCTTTATCATAAAAGAATGTATATATCTATTGACCCCTTCTGTGGAGTCTGCCATCGAGCAGAAGAGACCCTGGACCACTTTATTTATCAATGTGTAGCACTTAACCAAACATGACAGATGATGTGTAACACCTACAGAAAACCGGTACAATCATTAATCACATAATAGCTGCTTTTCAGGGAAGATCAATACCTAGTATTAGGGCAGCCACATTTGTTCTATATGCATACTGGTGCATCCAATGTACTTTCTTAAGTGGCAATAACACCAGACAACACCCAGCTACATTTAGCAACAAACTGCTACACATTGGAAATAGAGATAAAATAATAACCAACCCCCACTTATATGCAGCAACATGGTCATTGTTAAAACAACCATCAATGCTGTGAATGCTGCAAAGAAAACTATCATACAACTAACATTCAAAGTGACAGGCGGACAAAACTAAATAAGCTCCTCAAACTTTAGAACTCTGATTATTTTTGCTTTTTTATTTTTTATATTGTTATAGTCCATTAACCACAAAGTGTAACCTCTAAATTCATTTATATGTGTTTACCCTAATATCATTCATTGTATGTTAAATTTGAAATTTTCTAGATGTAAACTTATGTAAACCATTGAGATCAATAAAGCCTTTATTGAAACATCATCATCATCATCATCATAATAATAATAATAATAGTAATAATAATAATAATAATAATAATAACAACAACAACAACAACAATAATAACAGCAACAACAAAATAATATTGCCAAATAAATAATTAATATTTGCTTTTATTCAAACTACTGTCAGTCCAAATAGGATTTATATTACAAATAACTTTTTTTTAAATTTATAACAACATCTTAAATAAAAAATGAATGATTTTTTAAAAAATCAGCACTTTTAACCATGAATGCTCATAATAACATAATCTAAAGCCAAAACATGGTTAGCAATACTATTCAGTAATATTGGCAACTTAAAAAAGCTAGTACATATATATGACCCTAATAATATTTTTTATTTTTATTATATAACCATGAAAATCTTCATTACAATATATATATATATATATATGGTTAAAAAGGCAAAGATCTCTCCAATAATCTCCAAAAAAAAAAAAAATGAAAAAAAAAGCATTATTTATTACACTTAAATTGTTGGATAATAAAAGTTATAATTGTTTTTAAACCTTCTTTTACTCTATTTTGTAGCAAACTTAACTACGAGATAGATACATGAAAAGAAAATAATAATTCCTGCTTGAAAAATGGAATATATCTATCTTAAATACATAAAATCATGTCTTGCATTGTTAGCCGAGAGGTATCGCAGTCGCCATGCAAGCAAGTAGTTGGTTGCAGACGGTTGTGGGTTCGCGTCCCGGCCGATGCTATGACACATGGAAAATACATAAAATCATAAGTGATAACTTTATGTAATGCATTAGATTGGGATGTTTTTAATTCTTATTTTGTAAATCTTTATAGTTTTTTTTACAATATATAAATGTTTTTTTTTAATCTCTTTAAATGAAATGTTCTAAAATATTTATGTACATAACAGTTATAATGATTTTATGTAATGCATTAGATTGGGGTTGTAGGTTATAGTGGGTTTTTTTT
This sequence comes from Epiperipatus broadwayi, assembly GCA_028023455.1. NCBI lineage: Eukaryota > Metazoa > Onychophora > Udeonychophora > Euonychophora > Peripatidae > Epiperipatus > Epiperipatus broadwayi. The sequence continues at coordinate 949,421 of JAQFVV010012571.1, forward strand.
TAATTTCTTTAAATTAAATGATCAGGAGTCTTTATTACTGAAACAAAATATTGGAAAAAATCTTAAAAAATTTGAATTTTAAGATGTTTTTTGACTTTTGAAAAAAATAATTTGAAAGTATTGGTAATATATTTTTTCTTATTGTGTTCTTTTAATTTTTATTTTCTTTGTTAATAAATAATCTGCTTTCAGAAATAGAACTTATAAATACATATCTACCCTAAGAAGTTTTGTAAAAAATCATAAGTTTATATAATGCTTTAATTGAGGTTATTTTAAATCAAACATATATATGTGTTTGATATTATTATTTTCTAATTTTATTCAACTTTTTCACGGATTCTGTTGGAATTTTAAAAAAATCCTATATATATATTGTATAAAAAGAAGTATTAGAAACATTTTTTCATAAACTCTGCTGAAAAGGTGAGGTTGAGTGGAGTGAGCCCTGGGAGGTTGGATACAAAGGCAACTGGGGGGAACAGGATATGTCCCACCCATGCCTAGTATATATATGTAATCCTTCAAAGTAAACAGAAAAACACAGTATAACACAAATCTTTACTAAAAAGATTTAGATTATAAACCAATTTTCAATATAACCATTAAAACATTTTGATGATAAATTGAAAGATATTTTCTAACTCAATCAATCATATTGTATTGCCTATAGAGTGACTTTGGTAATCTGCTTGCTATTTGAAGCATTTTGTAATGGAGTGAAATTTGAGATTTCTGATAAAAAGATGTTGTGCAGTTTATGTTCAATTTAGAGAACTTATGTCTTCTTTAAATTCAACTTTTTATGTTCCTTCTGCATTTATTTCACTTGAAAAATAACCATCTCCCATGGAAAAAAGCTTGGATTAACAAGGAATTTATATATTGGCTTTTTCTATAAATATTAATATTATTCTTTGTTTATACAAATATGTACAGGTGTATGCTTATTTGAATGACATTATAGAAAAAAAAATAACTGCATAAGAGATTTCAATAAGAAAACAATTGTATATGGCTGAAAATTATTTTTATTAGTAACATTTATATCCTCTTGAAATCGATATTTCACTATTTTGTTTTGTGTTTTTTTAAAGATTATGTGAAAAGAATAACAAAATATACTGATGTTGCAATGAAAATAGTAACATATTTCTTCAGATTCATAAGATTATTTCATATGCTTGAATAGTAAAGTTTCTTATCAGTTTCTAAATATACAATCATAAGATTGTAGCAAAACAAAAACACTTCTAAAAAGAATTAAGAACAGATGATACCATTAATAAAAATATTTATCAGTTATATCTATCAAGTTTTTAAATGGAAGATCATAAGAAAACTATATGTGTGTATGCATGTGTGCATTTGTGCACATAAATTTTCATTTCAAGTTCTCTTTTACGTATATAAGCGTGTAAAATTATGATTACATGCAATTATAAAATGTTAATTTACTGATTAACTTAACATTTGTAACGACCATTTTATTTCTGCATGTTTCAAGGAGAGTTTCAATATAATTAGTAATTTCAGTGGACTTAAATAAATGGAATATCAAACAAGGAAAGAAAATTACATACTGATTATCTTTTTTTTTTAATATAATTATTAAACTTTTAAAATAATTGTTCAAATATATAAACGATAATAATAAAAAACTGAAATAAATATTTAGACACAGTTTTTCTAAAATAATTTGCAAATTGTATACAGATATTCATCGAAACACACACACATGTGTGTAATGTTATTAAGAGATATACGTAAAATATTATTATTTTGGCAAATATTAAAAATTGATCTTAACATATAGATAGAATTATTTAGTATATTTACTGATGTCACGTGATGTGAAATAATTTCTTGAATAATGTCAGAAGTTTATCTGCATAGACTATATGCTCAAATCTTGCTACCTAAATTAAACATTCCTTCCCTTCTAAATCCTAGCAAGTCACACTATATTCATCTATTTCTCTTGATTATTCAATAACTGTTATAGTTCCATTATCCTGTTCTCATATTTTCCCGATTTTGTTATAAAGGCCTAAACAAAAAATCATAAAATATCTTTCATTCTCTTTATCTTAAATTTTTCAAACTCTGCATACAATTTATCCTAATCCTCATTCAATCTCCTACATTCCAAAACTAAGTATTCCTCAACGCTCCCCAATCTCCACATAAACTATATTTACAATGCAAATCCTTATTCCATTTTGTCTTCGTTTCCTGGAAACTAAAGCTCATATTCTTGCACCAAATAACAATAAGCTATATTTTTTTCATATTCTACACAAATTTTAATCTTATATAACTCCAACTATTCTTTATTCATATTCATTTTCCCTAATTCTCATTATTCTTTTCTAACCAAATTATCTATTCTCTTTCCCCACCCCTTATTAAGCGTGTAATATATTGTCTATACATTTATCCCATTTCTTATCAAATATTATGAAATAAATTGTCTATTTACTTTATATAATGTAACACCTTTCCTACCAATATGCTTATTGTTCTCTTCACATAATCCAATTAAACGCTATTTTCACTAATCTGATTTCATTCATATATTAAACCTTTCACACATTTCTAACATAATTATAACTTTCTTTATTAAAAAAATAAGTTCACTCCATTTCATTTTAAACAATTTCCTTTCATGTTCACACATCACTTAATGCCTAGCTTCCTATTTGAATTCTATCAACAAAAAAAATTCAGATCCCTGGCCACATACAAAATACATCACTTCCAAATATTAAAACAAACACCATTCCTCCTTTCCAAATAATTATACATATATCACATTATTATATGAAAAACATGCCAGAATTTTAATCAATTCTATTTTGACTTTTTCCCCTTCAAATATAATTACCATATGATATGTATAATTATTTTGCCATTTAACAAAGTAAATAAATACTAGTCCTTCACTTTTTCAAGATAGCTAACTCTCATTTTCCAATCTTTAATTTTACTCTTTTCATTAACTACTAAAATCTTTGTCTTCACAGAATTTAATTTTTATACTTGTGCCCTTTCTACATGTATCTAATAAAAACATTATATATTCTATGCTATTTGCAAAAACAAATACCAACTCATCTGCAAAAAAAACTCCAAATATTATATATTTCCTTGGTTCTGATTATCCCCAGTTATTAACCCCAATTCTTCCATCTTAATTATTCAATTCTTTTAAAAACAAAATAAATATAGTAATATTGGATACCCTTGTTTCAATTCAATTTCACATTTAACTTTCACTGAATCTATATATCTATCTCTATTGGTTCTTTAAAAAGTTATTCTATCATTCTTAACAATTCTAAATCTGTTTTTATATTTTCAAGATGTTTTCATAATCTATTTCTATTTACTATACAACAAGCCTTTTCTAGTCAAGCATTGGTAGTCGAGAGGTCAGCACAGCTGCTTTACAAGCAGATGTACCGGGTTAGCGGGTTCGCTTCCCGGCTGATGCTATGACACATGAAAAAAACCAAGCCTTTTCTATATTTATAATTGCAATAAATAATAATTTGTTTTCCTTATAAGACATTTCAGTCATTTGAAATACAAAAAATAAATTATTCATTACCATATTCTCCAAACAAAATCAATTCTCCATTGTACCCCAAATTTTCTCTATCCAAGTTCTAACCATATCTATTAAAGTTTACATAATTTAGAAGCAATGAAAGACAACACTAATGGTCTATAGTTAGCAAAACTAAATCTTTTCCCTTTCCTTTATGGTAATAATATAGTTCTCATATCCTTCCATTCGTCTGAAATATTATTATAAACAATATTTTTATTAAAACACTCATTTAAACTAAACTAGCATACTTTCTCACATATGTAACCATTTCAACTGCAATAATAAAGCTGTTACCATTCTTTCATTCATTCAATTCCTCATCCATTTCTTTATTCATCTTCTCATAAATTAAGTTCTTTAACGAATCATATTTACTTATCAATATTCCTTCACTCAAAGTTATTATTAAGTATGTTTTCAAATTAGTCCCTATATCTCACTTTCACTTCATTCCATATTTAATATTATAATATACTTTTCTTTTGTCCCACACATCTTTTATCATATAAAATTCACCCCATTACCATCTGAATTCTATTCTGTTTCTATTATTTTCTTATGTAGCTGGTTCCACATAACTTTTGCTTTGTCTTCTCCCATTTGCTTCCTTCAAAAATCCTTCTGCTTTTCTTCTTGAACATTTTACAATTTTTTTTCTCTAATTTGTCTTATTAATTCTGTTATTGCTAAATAATTTGCAACCTTTTTCTTTATATCTATCCACTCTTCAAATTTTTAAAATCATCATTTTTCATAATTATTTCCAAAATACTATTAAACATTCAATTTACTCTCATTAATTTTCCAAAATTCTCTATAAGACTTCCTATAAATTTCATTACTTCGCCTTTCATATAACTAATTCTATCAACATAAAACTATGATTTCTATTATATCCTTTTTCTTCCTCATCAAACAATTTAATTCTCTTTAACTTTTCTAAGTTCTCTTTATAAATCAACAGTATATTCCCATTCTATCTCATTCATGTAAATTTGCCATGATATTCTTCACAAATGAAAGATTTAATTAAAAAATTAAGTAATATGAGACTCTTGCTATAATTTAAAAAAAAAACAAATTGAAAACTAACAAAAATCATTTTAATTCATCAAAACTGCAGTTAAGGATGATTCAAATGTAAATCTAGAAATAAAAGATAATAAAATGTTGATGCTAACATATTAGCATTAGTATTGTAACAGTCCTCCAGAAGATGGGGAACATATCTCACTAAGATCAGTCTTAGGGTTTACTGGCAGAATGCAGTGAATGATTCAATGAAGTACCTAACCAAAGATCATATCTACTTCCAATGGGATAGCTCTGGGTTTACACATTAAATCTGGATACAATTTAGGCTAGTTCAACCATACCTCATCCCTCTTTTGGATTCCATTACACCCCAGTATTCAAATTTCAGGGAGTATGTTGCCTTCAGCTCTTTTCAGGGGTTAATTTACTCTAGATAACAACTATCACACCTTTATATAAGATCCAATTAAAGATCCATCCAACCATATTAGTATATTATTGTGTAATAAGAAAGTGCATGTATATGCAAATATATCCAGTTATGAATTGATGAATGAATGAATAAATAATTTTGACAAACTAGAGATCATTTTAATGAAAATCAAGATAACAACATTTATTGATTAACAAAATAAAAATTCAAAATTCTCTAAACATGATAAAAAAATATATACATGTGTGTCAAGTATGTATCTCTACCATATTAACTATTAAGTATATGCATAATTCTAACCCTTATCCATGGTAGATATACATGACAAGGCATGAAATATTTACAAAGTAGATAAAATTTAACAAAAAAAAAATCATTAATTCATTATTACAACAATCGCAAAGCTGACTATTTTACAATATTATATCAATGTATGTACAGTAGCTTTGTTATACAATTCAGCTATAGAAGTTCCATCTTCTTTGGGGACTCCCCTAACTATGTACAAGTTTCCTATAGTTGATAGAAAAGAACATTCATGCAAGAAAATTAGTCATTTATACTGAATAAACAAATATAAACAATCATTAGTTAACAAAAATAAATAAATAAACAACACAAACTCTGTCTCATAGCAAGTGAATGTTCTTAATATGGAATAATATCAAATAAAATCTTACTTTATTCCATATCATAGCAATGATGATGATAACTAATGTTAAGTCACTATGGAGGAAAAACTGATCTAAACTTTATTTAAGAACAAAAAAAAAGATTTTATCTAACTTAACAACCTTCTCCCCTATACTTTCTCAGTTTCAATTACAATAGACTCTTCCAGGTTGTAGACATTTAGGTTTCCAAGTACAGAAGTGAAATAAAAATAAAATTCTACAAACATATATATAAATAATACATAATAAATTAATACTTTCATCACATTATTTTGACTAATGTCCATGAATTTGACAAATAATGTCTTTCATAGATAGAGTCTATCTTTCTTCACATCATCCTTCTTCGGCAAGTTCATGCATCACTTGCGGGAACTCCTTGGTGACACATTTGAAGTGATGTTATTTCAATCTTCTGTTATTGTTTTCATTATGGATCCATCTAGACATTTAAGACAGGATGTTTGATGTTTCATTAGGCATTATACAGGTGAATATTAAATCATCACGCTTCTCATGGTCAGGTACAATAGCACTCCGGCCTTATGGCAATGTTGAATTAGCCAGAATACAATGCTCTGCAGTTCATAAAAGATTTAACTTTTCTTAATTCACTATTTAGTATTTAATGGTTTTTATAAGAAAACAATTATTTCATCTTATATATATATATGGTGATGTTCTATTTCTTTATTTTATCTGCATTCGAATAATAGCACAGTTTTTATTTTAAATGTCAATTTAAAATCAGTTTATATATTTATTACCCATACTCAATCACACAAATTTATCAAAACTTTTTTCTGTTTAAATATCGGCTATAGTTTTTTTTATAATTTTGTGCTAGGAAGAGATGAATAATTTGGAATATTGGAATAAATTGTCCATATTCTCTTAGATTTGAACATTCAATTTTTAGATGCTGGTGTTATACAGCTATTATACTCTTTAGAAAATAATAAAAGACGATGGAAATAAACTGGGTTTGCTTTTATACTGGACTTGGTTTCCATTGTTTAGTATACTTGCATTTCTATTTCCTTTTCCATTGCTGTATGTGTCTATTGTTGTGTGTATTATATTTCACATATAACTCTTATCCATTTCTTCTTTCTCCCTCTATATTTTGCTTCTTTTTATATTTCACTATAAACTCATCAACACTCCTTTAACACTTTAAGCAAATAATTTTATTTATTATAACAGTTTCGACTGTGCTAGTACAGTCGAAACTGTTATAATAAATAAAATTATTTGCTTAAAGTGTTAAAGGAGTGTTGATGAGTTTATAGTGTATTATATTAGTTGTAAAATAAAAATAAAATTATGTAATATAATTCCACATTTGGTTACCTAGTGACTGGCTTGATATTAGGTCATCACTATATTTACTGAGTCTAAGTCTTGGGTCATGACATAAATTACCTTGACATTTAATTCCTTATTGAGATACATATATACTTGGTATGATTTCCCTAACTAGGGTTTTTATCCTTTTATTAGATAAAGAAAATTAGTCTATTGTGACATTTATTTAATATAGTATTTAATAAAATAAATGTTTGTTATATATATATGTGTGTGTGTGTGTATGTTTACTCTGAAAAATGATAATACATGCTCAACCACCTAGTAGCTAGTCTTACATTTTAAATGAGTTTGATTTGGTGATGTGAGTAAACGAAGGCGGGACTCAAATGGATTGTAAGCTACTCTTACAGTATTTGATAGTTTTTATGAATACAAGAAAAATGCATATCATACAATGGACATACAAATGAAATGGCTACAATAATAAACTATTTTGATTAATTATCACTTTAATTAAAATAATAAAAGTAAATGTTAATTATCTTGTATGGATTAGAATAGAAATAAAGACAAACACACAAGGGCTAAAAGTTCACGAAGTGATTTCTAACCAAAGAAGATAAAAAAAAACTCTGATCAGTAAAATGAATAGAATCATAGTGCCCACCTATCATTTTGTTCCTCAGATATCACACTATATTTAAAGCAACTTAACCATACCATTATAAGCAGTATTAATTAAATTTTAAATTGTATATTATTTTATTTTATTTAATGGTATGATCATCATTTACTGCCTTTACTTCTTTTCTTCATATTTTAAGTTTCTGATGACATAAAAAAAATAACACCAATGTGAAAATGGTATCTTGATTCAATAAACTTTTGTATGGATATAAAGAAATGTTTTTCTAAGATCAAATCACCAAACAATTTAAATTTTACTTGAATCAACATGTACTGCTTTTAATTTTTATTTTAATGTTGATACGTATGTATTCCAACAATAGATAAACACAAATCTTGATTCAATACACATGTAGCAATTACAAAGTAAATAAAATAATACCTACACACATTTATCATGATATACTACACAATTATATGATACTAACAAATTATATTCATTGCATATATAATGTAGTTGTCATAATTTTGTACAGATTTTAGACGCTTACTGATTATTCAATTTCATTTAAAAAGTTCTAAATTTTGATAAATAAGACTTAAAATTGAATTTGCAAAAGTAGCTTCCTTATGTTCCTTACAAATTATGATTAAAAACACATAGAATACTATTTACCTAAGAAAATAGTATAAATATTCAATGATGTATTAATTTATCTGTTTAAAGATACAGCAATACATAAACTAATATAAGTAGAGGCATTTAGATGCATAAATGGCAAATTAAAATAAAATCGTATCAAAACTTCATGAATAATAAATGGAAATTATTATAAAAAGAATAAAGTAAAATATGTATCATATCATGTGGTGCTCTACAGCCATTAAACTTTTCACTCTATATTAATTGTAAATTTGGAGAAGGAAGCAGGGTAATTTGAATAATTCACCAAAAATAAAATTAAAAAAAAAAAGAAAAAGACTACCATCAATGAATATTTTATTTAATTAGCAATAAAATGATAGTATCAGCATGTGGATGGTATATATCATTATCAATTTATCCTGAATGAAAAACAAAAATGAGTTAAATGAATAAGATTAAGAAGTAGGTTGTTGATTTATTTAAGCCATTAAAATTAAATGAATTTCTGCTTGAAAACTACAAAATAAATATCAGATGATATTAGCCCAAAAAAAAGCAATCTGATCAGAAGATTAAAAAAATATGTATTTGTGTTAACAAAAAATCACAAATTTTTACTTATTTATATATTGGTAGACATCAAATACATAAAACAGTTTCACCATGAAAAAATGCTTAAAAGGATGACAAAAAGCATTCCAAGTTTGTATAATTCATTTTTATAATTAGCATTGAGAAATCATCATTAATCCAAAAAAAATATTAATTCAGGAAGTAGAACAACTTAACATATTTAGAACTTTCCAACATAAATAATGATATTTCAAATTTTCTACATTTATTGAATATAAATACATATAAGACTTTAATGATGAGAGGGACCTCTACAAATCTTAACACAAGATTACAACTTTATAAAGATAAAAGCAGCTGTCTTATCTTCAACCTACTTTCTAATTATATAGGCAAATCTAAAGCAATTTGATTATAAGATCTAAATATTAACTCACTATAAATCGAAAGATTTCATGAATGATGATTTCTATTATTAATTATAAGACCTAAATATTAATTCACTGTAAATCAAATGATTTCACAAATGTTGATTTCTAGATGAGGTAGTGAACTTAATTAGTGAAGAACTTACTAGATTCACACTCTCAAATCAAGATGGCTGCTCTTATCTTTACAAAGTTATAATCTTTTGTTAAGATTTGTAGAGGTCCCTCTTGTGGTAAAATTGAGCACTCAAGGCACATAGTAGTAAGGTTAAAGCCTTATCTGTATTTATGTGCTGACCATGCACTTAATAAGAATTAATGTTTACATTTATTAAAGAACATTGTTATATATAAAAAAACAACAACTTAAAAATCATATTAAGAATTCTGATTTGTTTGTCTTTAAAATAACATTTATATATATATATATATATATATATATATATATATATATATATATATATATATATATATATATATATATAGTATGAATGTGACAAGTATATATATATAAAAGATGTCCAAAAAACTGATATCCTATTGAATAAAAAGTTGAGTTTAGATTTATCTCAGATAAATGTCTTTGATAAAATGTATGCTAATTTGATTCCTCAAGTCATTACAAGTTTGAAAGATACATAAAATCATAGGAATGCTAGGTCTAATGTATATGGAATAAGATTTCATAAGATAATATTCTAATCTTTATTTGATCTAAATAAATGTAAAAGATAAGATTATCAAAGTATACACTTACAGAATATCATTTATTCATTTACCTTGTTAAACTAAAGTAAATAAAATTCATTATTTTAAGTTAATAGTAATTTATTCAAGTCAAATTATAACACTTCTTAAATGTTATTAACAAAATATAAGTTAATAAATATAATATATGATGTCCTTTTCATGTATAAAACCACTTACAATGTTAGACAAATAAGTTTAAAATTGAAGAAAAATTTATGATTACTCTCATTTAGTAAGTATACAAAACAGTCTACTTAACTTATTTAGATATATGTCAATGAATAATAATATTACAAAAAACATATAAACATTATATTATTCATAATCTCAAAGCAGGTGGGCAGATAAATGTCCAATGGCATCTTACATACAAAACATCATCTAATAGAAAATTATTTTTCCACTGAAAAATTGGATCCTATGGGATAATGTTTAAATATATACATTTTTGTAAAATCTTTTTTTTTTTAAATAAAAAAAAATATATAAAAAAAACATCAACTATTAATTCACATTATGAATATTTTAAAAATAAATGGAATCCCACTGACAATGCAAAATTGTTAAAATTATCATATACTGATAACATTTGACTTTGTTAATATTTACATTTCATTTGTAATATATAAAATCAATTTAAAAAACTTGTAAATTTTATTTAAATTTTTCACCATAAAATGAGACCATCTAAAACAAAAATTTCATATTAATGACATTTTTTTTTTTTTTTAGTGAGTATTACATTTTTTTTCTATCAGATATCTTTAATTCATTTCTTGGTTATTTTTCTATACAGTTTGAAAATAATTATATATGCAAACATTCTTTTAACTTTAATTACAGTTAGTATTTGTCATTGTGCATAATAAATATAAAACTAATTATTTTATTTTGAATTTTTTTTTAAATTTTAGTGATTTTGAAAAATAGCAAATATTAATAACATTTTTTTTTATGAACTGCTCTAATATATATAAATTTTTACTTTATACTTTAGTTTTAAAAATATAATTATAGAAATATTAAATAGACATTTTTTAAACAAATACATTCCCCAATTAAAAGATTAATAATTATATATTTTAAAATTAATTTAAATTATAATCAATTCTTGCAATAAAATATTTGAAATTTATTCACCAGAAAACAAAATTACTTGCTATAATATTAAAAAAGCAAAATTAAAAGTTTGTCAGCAGGTTGTAGAATCTAATATATATGTGAGTGTGTAATTTAAAGGGAAGTAACCATTCTCTGTGAGACATTAATAAATAATACTTGTTAATAGAAAATAATATTCTTTAAACTTCTGATGCATTTAAAGAAATATTTAGTCTTATTTATAAACCATCCAGATTTTAAAAACAATATGTAGCAATCTATTTATTAATATTTATTGATGTACGAGTATTGTTTATTAATGGTTCATGAAAAGTGCTTACTTCTATTTAAATTTATATATATCAAGCTATGCATATATATATATACGTATAAATGTGTGCATATGTTGTACTTCAAAATTATAATTGATCATTGTTATTGTTAAATAAATATTTGAAAAAAAAAAATATTGCGCTATCTAATATTTATTCTGTCAAAAAAAAATATCCCCTCCTCTAACTTTGTGTTCATAGACGAGTTCTGGATTAAAGATGGAATATCAAATCTTGTGCATTTATTGAGAAGTGGTAGCACAACATATGATAAGTAAGTAATCTTATGTAATTTCAATGGTAATTTTAGGAAAAATAAAATAAACCATTTAACAAAATTCCATTTTAAAACGTACACATCAAAATGTATAACCTGTGAATAAATTTAAAATTAATAATTTTAAAAATACTTCATTTCTTTATTTTATGATTATTTTATCAGCTTTAGTTTTAATGGTGTGTTATCTTTATGAATAATACATAGTATCATTTGCATCATATATATTAAAGTTATTGTGAAAATTATATGTTTAATCAATATGGTACATGTTTTATTAACAAGTTAAAATATGCTACCGTATTCTTTAGCATTATTAAATAAATTGCTAATAGTATGCATATATATATAGTGTACTTTATAATTGGTCCAGATAAACTAGATAGGACTTGAAATACAGCTATTTTAAAAAAAAAAAAAATTTAGGTTATTTTTTAATATGTAATTATAAGGTCGTAGATAGTAGAAGTTCAAACTCAGTAAATAGGAGCCCATAAAATATTTAAATAGTTTAGTCATTTTAATATAAATTAAAATAATATAATATATTGTTTAAAAGTTAATATTAATTTTATTTATTATATAATTATATTATATACAAAAAATGCTATGATAATATAATAGTTTAATTATAGCAGTAAATACTTTACATAATATGTTTAAAGTAATTATTTTGTTCAAAATATTATTTAAATGATAATTAATTTAATATTAGACTAGAATAGGGGACAGCAACTATTTAGTAGTGTGGTGCCGAAGCTATGTTACAATGTTATTCCACGTGCCGACATGATTTTACCAATCTTATATTATATTATCAAAATTGGTTCAGTTATAAAGGGCTTCAAAGTTATATATAATATTATAATATATACTACTATAAAATATATATTTTTGAAGTCCATTATAACTGGATCTTATATTATTCATCATTCAATATTTTAAAATACTTAGAATCATGTGAAAAGAATCTTTTTTAAAATTTGTAATTTTTAACATGCTTATTAAAAATTATATTACAAATTATAAATTACAACTTTTTACCTATACAAAATATATAATTTAAATAAGAAAAAAATATCATGAATTCTAATATGATTAGCCATTTTTTCTTATTAAAATAAATTTATGTGAAACCTTGTCCTTGTATCTCTTTGCTCAATGTCAGGTATGTAATTGATCACTTTCAGCTTCACGCATGTTTCTGAATGTTCAGGTGTTAGGCAACTTCTTTGTGAACTCAAAATATATTTCATATATAAAAAAAATTGTTCACATAAGTAAGTTGAACCAAATACTGAAAGCAGAGCACAAGCAGTTCTTTTTTCAAAGAATTAAATCTTTCAGGTAATAGACGGTTCCCTTCAAGAGTTTTCCACAATTCTACAAATTTAGTTTTCCACAATTCTGATGACATTAATTCAATTAATTCACTTCAAAACTATCAATATCCATCCACTCAAAAAAAGATAAATCATATGGAGTCATCTTTAAATCAATTAAGTCAGGTGTAATGAGAGAAAAAAATATGGGTGTGTGTATTTGGAAGTCTTCACATCATTTGGAAAATTCTTCTCTGAGAGTATCAATATATTTTTGAAGTTCATCTTTGTTAATGTTAAATTGATTTGCATGGGCCTTTACATTTGGAAAGTATTTGCAGCATGATCTTTTTGCTGTGAAAATCCATATTCATTTGTCCAAGAATCTTGAAAAGAGAGAAAATCACATTTTTTGTCTTTTGAGGGACATTTTGGAAATCTCTCAGTCAGTATGCCACAAGAATCTTTTTCAAAAGAAGTGCTACCAATGAGATTCAATTATTTATGATTCAACTACCGAAAATAGCTTTCTAGAATTGATAACGTAATAAGCTTTTTATTTGGATTACGATCTCATTTTTTAATATTATCAGAAATAAAATGTGAATATGTAGAATTTATTTCGCTTGCAAACAAAAATATCTTTTAAATGAAGTCAAGTGTATTATTTTCTGATAAATAAGGATTTAATCATAATTTCAGTGTTGAGTGTAAAAACAAAAAAAAAAAAAGACGCTGTAATTAAAATATATTTTTTTTAATATTTCCAATTTATTCCAAGTTCCACTGATAATTGTTGATGTGCCAAGCATGGCATGGGTGCCATAGATTGCCAACCCCTGGTCTACAATATTCTGAAAGTTGTCACATGGTCTAAGGTGTTTGTGTGAGCTTTTAAGAGTTATAAAAGAAAACTTTGATTTTTAGCAGGTTAATAAAATTTGATATATAATAAAATGCAGCAAAAATTAGAGATAAAGATAATGTTTTAAAAGTAATAATTATTATTTTGTTTAAATGTAAATAAATCATTTTTTTTATAGAGCGATGTTTGTAAACTGTAATATTTAACACAGCATTACGCTGTTGCACTTGCGCTTTGAAGATTTTAACTATAAATGAATGAATGCTAACACTCAACTACATGATAAAGTCTTTGGAAAAGATAGAATGGCCATCTATCTTTATTCATTCATTTATAGTTAAAATCTTCAAAGCGCAAGTGCAACAGCATAATGCTTTGTTTAAATGTGTAATATTTTGTTTTAAAATAAATTTTAGGATCATTAAAATATTTACATTGATTGAATAAAGATAAATAATTTTAATAAAGTATTTATTGTTTATAATTAATAAATGATTTAATGTAATATTTTAGGAAAATGATGAATCATAATTTTAAAACTTAATTTTACAAATGAAATTGATTTAGTTATGCAAATTAGCAGATTTTTATAAACAGAATTAAACAATGAAATCAATAGATTAGGTCAATATAAAAACAAATGTTAATCCAATCTAGACAGTGAAAAAAAGTAAAAAAGTGAGATAGTGAAGAGAGGGCAGTTTGAAATTTATAACTATTTTTTTTTTTTGTAATTATAACAGTAATAATTTTTTAACTACTATTATTTTCCTTTAAAAGTGTTTTAAAAATATAATTTAAATAACTATTTTAAATAATGATTCACTAAAACAGCAAATTTCACTATCAAAAGACTCTGCTTGAAACTTAATTTAAAACTACAATAACTTTTTATGGAAAATGGTAATAATCATTTGAATACTGGGATAATGTACACCAAATTCTAAAGAATATTCTACAATAAAAGTGGTGAAGATTTATGTATGGAATTTGATTTTTTTAATAAATAATATGCTTAGAATGAATGAACTTTTAATTTTAATAATTTTGTTCTATTATAATGAGATTAATTTGTCAAAAAAGCTTAATTTAATAAAGAGGAAATGAATATTTTATAAAACAAAATCATTATCATAATATTAAGTTTAATTTCATTCCAATATCAGCCTTTAAAGCTAATTGAGCACACACCTTTTGAGTGTTAAATAAATGAATACTCTCTTCTTCAATCCAAGATATAGTATTTATGCAGGAATAAAAAGAATTCCTGCATAAATACTATACCTTGGATTGAAGAAGAGAGTATTCATTTATTTAACACTCAAAAGGCATGTGCTCAGTTAGCTTGAAAGGCTGATATTGGAATGAAATATAATTGCAAGCACGTTGCTAAATAAAATATTTGCTTAATATTAAGTTTAAGAAAATGGAAAAAAAAGTTGATTTTATTTTATGAGAGTGAAAATTCAGAGAAATATTGTCAAATCTTTTATCCCAATTATTTAGTAGACTAATGGAAAATATTTATTTAATTATATTTAAAAATTATCCACATTTTAATTACACTACCATATGTAAAGGTAAAATTGTTAGAGGCCAAATTCTCAGAAAAGTCAATATTTTTTTTCTTCTAAAAAATTAGATATAATTAAATTCAGTTCTAGTAAACTATTAACTGTGCAGCCTTTGGTGGTGCTGTTTCTAGTTAAAAACAGAGCGTTATAACATTACTGGGCCACTAGATTTTTTTTATCTAATAGATTGTATTTTGACATATGGCTGTAATTTTTTTTTTAATATTTAATATATTGTTGTTGTTTGTTTTGGACATAATTATTATTTTTTTTTAATATTTAATATATTGTTGTTGTTTGTTTTGGACATAATTATTTTTTTGGTTTTCATTTGATAAATTTAAAACTATAAAGGAGACTTTGACCTTTTTTTTGGATCTCAAAAGTACATAATTTTTGACATAGGCCTTTATTGGGGGGGGGGGGATTTCCATTTTAAATCTACTATTTCTTTTTTACAGGCATCTTTTATTTTTTTGTTTTGGATTCGATACATTTCAAAGTAATAAGGGACAGTTTTAACTTTTTTTTGGAATATCTCAAATATACACAACATACAACTTTCTTTTTTGTTGTTGTTGTTATTTAAAATTAGAATCGACACTTTCTTTTTGAATTATGTTAAAAATGAGGGGTTTTGCTGTTGATTGATTTAGCAACAAAAAATTCAAACCTGTCCGACAAACTCCGCCTCAGATGTCTGTATTTGCTTATAAATGAAAAAAATTGTTTGGTATTTTATCTTACATTTATAAATACGGGGTTTTTTTTTGGTCGGCGTGTTTTGATTTTTTTGTTTTTTTAAATAATAACAAATAAAACGGGGTTTTGATTTTTTTTTTTAATAATAATAAATAAAATGGGACTTCTTTTTTCTCTTAGATTTATAAATACGGGTTGTTGTTTTTTTTTGTCGGCGGGTTTTGATTTTTTTGCTTTTTTTAATAATAACAAATAAAACGTCCAAAACAAAAACCAAAAAGTCAATCGCGGTATTGTTTTTTAACACAAAAAATATGTATGTTAACCAGTTTTATTACATTCTGTAGGATTTATTTATTTATCTTTTTTAAGAGTCGTACAAGTTTGTTAAAGATTTTTTGTTTTCATAACAAATAAAACGTCCGGTATTTTTATTCTTTTTTAACAACAAAAATTAGCTCGGGTTCATTTTTAAAATCTATTTAACGTGCTGTTTATTGATTTAAAACAACAACAACAACAACAAAAAAAAAACCTCTTTTTGCTTCTAAACGGAATGAATAGGTATGTCAAACGAAGAAGTATTTTTTTTTTAAAAAAAATCAATCAATCAAGAGATGTCCAACAAACTATGCTGCCCCTTTTTAACACTGTCATTCTGGGTGTTAATTACATGATTTACAGATAAAAATAATCGCAAAAAAAACACAAATTCTTTCCAGAAAATAAATTTATTAACCACATATGACTGAACTAAATCAACTGTAATGAATGGCAGGATGTTTTGGGCTTGCAAAAACGTAACTGCCTCACTTTCTCTGTTTGGGATGTCCCACAAATATAATAATGTGGTAGACATTTTATTCTTCTTTTTCAACTCTCATCCGAGTCACGACAGAAACGGTATTTTTCCGCAAACAACTCCAATCGACTGTCAGAGAGCTTGAAAAATTTTATTTGGTCTTTTTTGACCCCCATAAAAGCCAAAATTAGCCAAAAAAATTTTTTTGACAAATATCAATAATACACTGAAAATTACTAGTATGCAAAAATCTTTCAGTTGGGAAATACAGAAAATCATAAACATCAACAAATAAACATTTGAAAAAGATGACAATGCTCACACTCTCATCTTAAATTCTAGAGACAATACAAATTCTGTCAATATGCATAAGAATTCAACCTGCAATGAAATCAATGGCAAACTATATGATCATAGTATTGTTAGTAGACATAGTGTTATTGATACGCGGAAGAATTGGCCGCGTATTATAACCACTACATATGATCTACTCGTATATTAATGATCACTCGTATATTATCCGTGGGTTCGGCTGCGAAAGTGGTATAATTCTGTGTTTTTACACAGAAACAGCACCACCAAAGGCTGCACAGTTAATAGTTTACTAGAACCTTAAATTCTAAGCACTTGCAATAATAAAATAAGAAAAGCTTCAGTGTAGATGTAACTTAAATTGAGCTAATCTCTATCAATATTTAGTTATGATATATTCATAGCAGTGAGTAGTGAATAGAAGGGTGATGGATATAAGGAGGATGTAAATTTATCCAAATGAATTAGATAGCCCACTTCTTAGAAAGGGGGAAGCAGGATTGTTTTTTATTGGTGATATAAAAAAATAAAAATAATTTTTTAATATTTCTTTGTGCTTGTTTTTTTCTTAATATATAACATTTTTTATTTTCATTATTATTACTTCTAAAAAAATTTAAATTTATTTATGACAGGGTGACTCAAAAATAACCAGAATTGTTCTCTGGTTTGTGTGCCTGCTGTAGTATATATTACTGTTTGAGATAATTCATGCAGGAACCCTTCAGCATCAAGCTTTCAAATGACATTCCTGTGTGAAATCATTGGTCATGTAGCACATTTTTTTGTAAAGTATATTTTGCATATTTGTCAATTTTTTAATAATGGAATGTAAAATTCTATTTTATTTACAGAAAATGGCAAAGAAAACAGTTGTAGTGTTTGAAACAGATTATGAGCAAATTGATCTTATAAAAACATAAGTTTATAAGTGGATTAATTAAAATATTAATTTACCATGTTCCTAAAAAGATTGGCAAGTCAAAACAATGCTGATTTATTTTGTTTGATGCTACTGGCATGTGTCTCAGATTTAGTTTGTAATGGTCAGGCATTTTATCTGCAAGTCTTGAAACATTTATATGATCTGGTAAAACTTAAACATCTTATTTTGTAGCAAAGAAAAGAATGCAAGCTCCACCCCAACAAAATGTCATCTCTTAAAGACTTGAGTGTGAAACACTTTTTGATTAAATTCAGCATGACCCAACTTATCCATCAGCCACATTCACTCAATCTCACTTCTTGCAATTTTTTTTTTATTCAAATGAAAAAATGTCTCTTTTTTTTTCAGTCTCAGAAGTGGTGGGAAAAAATGAAGGAAACATTAAATAGCATCACTTTGCAAGTATTTTCAGACTATTTTGAGAAATCAAAACATGTTTAGACCAGGGTATTGCATCAAGTGGATAATAACTGAAAGATATAGGAATTTATAAGACTTAAAAATAAACAATTTTTTATTATAAAATTCTGGTTACTTTTGGATATCCACTTGTATTTGTATTTGCTTTTAAATAACTATATGTTCATTACAGAAAAATATTAATAACTGTTTATCTTGCTAGATTTTCTGAATTCCGATCAATAAATAAATATATGTGTAATAAATTGTTTATAGAATGATGTAAATTGAGAGTAACAAGGAGTAATCAAAATTGAAATATGTGGGTGATAGAACAAGCAGATGTAATTGACATTTGAAGAATTAAGAAGGGAATTAAACAACTGAGAAAAATACTACACATGAAATGGATTGATGAGATAAAGAATTTATAGGAGTGATATGGAGAAACAGAAACTATGAATAGGAGAAATTGGATTAAAGTTGGATCAGTACTAATTGAAAATGATGATGATGATGTATCCAGATAATATATTATTGTTATCATCATCAATCAAATCCAAGTAAATCACTAAGAATCAAAGGGCATGTCAATAAATCTGAATGACAAAAGAATGATAACCTATTTTTCTTTTAAAACTGCTTAAAACCGGATAAGTGCAACATTCATGAAATAATTATGAGAATAATTTATTGTTTAGAAATAAAATTAATCCTAATTCAGAAAAAGATTTAACTCCTATTTTAGATAAGATTGCACATAGGGATCGATGTTTTTACATATACGTACAGTATATATATACTTAGGAAAGCTGGCGTGATTGGTATTATTTTTTCAAGAATAGGCAGTGATATATACAATATATCTAACAATATGCAGATATATACAGGTTAAACACGACTTGAAAGTTTTATTCTTTGCACATTCTCGTTCATAACTAGAATTACACCCTTGTTATTCACACACGTATAAATATATATTAATTCACTTGAAATCAACTCTTTTTAATATATATATATATAAATTATTGATTAAGCGTTTCTGATTATTAATAGGTGGAGAAATGTCAATTAAATAATGTCTGATTTGTTGATTGCATGCAATTCTCTTTCATAAGAGCTGCTTCAATGGTATTATGTAATGAAATTAATTGATAAGTTCTCTGTTTTTTAGGGAATAATATCTCGGTCATTTTTCAGACATAAATTATTTTTTAGATATAGCTGTCATTATAATTTCCATTTTATTTTTTTTAATTCAATGACTACAATTAACTTTTGTTTATAAAAATAGAATTTTTTCATTTCTAGTTTCTTTTTTTTTCTTTTTTTTACACTTTATGAAATCCTTCTAATATTATACAATTAAAAGAGAAACTAGTTAAATTTGCATTATCTATGGTATGTAAACCAAAGAATGCAGAGTGTGAATTAACTTCGTGAAATTAAATTTTTATGCAAGCTTCTAGCAAATATTCTTAACTGTAGTTTTATTCTAATCCGTTCTTATTTTTAACTCTCTATGTAATAAGATTTTTGTATCAGTGATTAGTAATTTTTTGATTTTCACAGTTTTTATAAATATCACACTGATACTCTCTCAATATTTATGCTAAAAACAAAAAATAAATGGGTTCAAGGTAAAATTATGGAAGTGGAAAACGCAGTGAATGAGTCAAACTATTATGTAAATTGAATCTGTCAGGAAAAAAAAAATAGTTCTAGAATTGCAAAAGCAAATTTTAAATATATTTTACTACAATAAATATTCCATTTTTGCTTATGGCCGATGATAAAACCAAATTCTTTACAATATTGAAAAGAATAGCACTCTCAATTTAATATAAATTCAATTTTAAAATCTTATGGATACTGAAACAATAATCCAACGACGAAAAAAGAGAACGATTGGAATGTTTTTTATATAATCAATCTATAAAATGATAGTAGGTTGCAGATTGATGAGTGTAGATATATTATAATACATAAATACAAAAGATGTCAAGTGAATTGCATAATATATTATTGATTCTCAATCTGTGCTTTTATGGATCCTTAGTGAACCAGAAGTGATATGAAAAAATTATACATTAGAAAACCACAAAAGTTTTTAAAAGGTCATTACAAATTAATAATTAGAGGTATGACAAATGTTGCATGTCCATATTTCTGTATATCAATAATTTTATATCAATACCATAAGTAATATTTCAAATATAAACATAATTCATATACTTGGGGTGGATACCTAGAGTGAATTTGAAAGTCTGTCGTTAAATCGCCTATAATTACATTAATATCATAAGTAATAAATTTCTAGATATATATTACAAATGATTTAAAATTATTTTAAACAAATAATTCAAAAATTAATTTACCAATACTAATAAGAAAGCTAATCAATAAAAAAAAAAACATTAAAATAAAGTCAGCGGTTGTTTATTGGTAACATTAAAATAATCTCTTTTTAATGAAAAAAATGATAACAGAAGCCAGGTGGATTCCAGGGAACAATTGATACCTGCACTATAAAAAGTGTTCTCTGATAAAAAGTATTCATACGAGATAATAGGTAGATATGACCTATAACAGATATAAGAGCTGACTCATTTGATACAGCTTGCCACTGAAGCAGATTTTTTTTAGTTCATTCCATTATTATAAATAAAAAAATAGAGAAGCTTTAACAGATAATATAGATCGGTAGTATTATTTATCTATACCTTCAGTTTTTAGGAAAGTGTAAATAACTTCATATTAATTCTTGTAATAATATTTATGTATATATGTATACCAGTAATAGAAATATTTACAAAAAGACTGGAAATTATTTGTGAAATGAAATCATTCCCGTGTATAGTGTAATGTGCACTGTTTTTTTCCTACACTTTTGCAAATATGAATAATTAAAAAATTGACTATTCTACATTAATGAAACGTTGCTCAGAGCATAATGATTGAAGCTTATTCCAATCTTGCTCAACATGTCAATTTCATTGTAAATATTAAGGTCGTGAGATAGCATTATTACTTACAAAAGTAAATCAAGTAAATCAATACTGTAATATATAGACAGATTTGCTATATAAAAAGAGTAGGAATTTGAGGAACTTTTCTATTATACTCGTATATATATATATATATATAAAATAACAAAAGAATAAAATCTCAAAAAGATAAAGTGATAATATTAATTATAATATGTGAAAACTAAGCAGAATATTTTTATATGAGATTTTATTTTTATATAAACAATGTGATAAAAGTATTTTAGAATTTGTTTTTAAAATAGTAGTCTAATGTTTTTTGTTTGTTATACTCAAAGGTAAGTTGAATTCAATAAGCAGCGTAGTATTATAAGTAAGCATTAATACTTTTTCATCACCAAAAGCGATGTAGCTTTAAATATTACAATACCAAAATCAATTATGTTAGGATGTAGCAAGCGTGATGATGAGTAAATGATATCAATTCATATTGGTATCTTACTGGAATGTTACCTCAGTCTACTTTTGATGAAAACTTAATATATATATATATATATAATGTACCCTTACTTAGAAAAAAAACTAATCTAAAGAATCTGGCTAACTAGGATATAGCTATATTATATTATAATCAAGTTACATAAACAATGACTACTAAGACAATTAAGATTAAGACTAGCTCAAAATACACTACCAACATATAGAATCTAATAAAAACAATATTTTGTAATAATTAATTATAAGAAAAAGATTAGATTAAAATATAATAACACTTAGGTTCATAATAAATAATTAGGGTTCTAACTAGAACACTCAACTCCTTCATTCTACTAACAAATTTAATTTATAACTAGCTCTTTCTTACAAATAAATATGATTTGAATAAAAATAACAAATACAATTATAAGACTCTTCATGAGACATTCAGCAAGGTACAATGGCTTAAACATTGATGATACATCCCTAAAGATACATTCCCAATGGTATAAGAATATTACCCCACTAAATTCACATGACAACGCTACTATGTAATACTCTCATGTCTTTAAATACACATATAATAATCATGACATAAAAGATTTATAAATTTATTACAGAAATAACAATAAATTATCTACTTCTCCTTTAATAAAAAAATACAATTGAAAATTTAACATCAACTAATAATTTTTACTCATCATCTTTTAATAGAAATTTTACAATTTTTTTAATATAATCTAGGTTCATTTCTGATGCTAATAATAAAAAATAAATTAATTAAGACCATGTAGTTACGAGAGATTTTGCATGATATTTAACTACTCTTACAACAATTAGAAC
This sequence comes from Epiperipatus broadwayi, assembly GCA_028023455.1. Classification (NCBI taxonomy): domain Eukaryota; kingdom Metazoa; phylum Onychophora; class Udeonychophora; order Euonychophora; family Peripatidae; genus Epiperipatus; species Epiperipatus broadwayi. The sequence goes on from JAQFVV010012571.1 coordinate 972,453, forward strand.
AATAAGCAACTGAGAAACTTAATGATTCATAACATTAAATCTATTTAATAATGGGTGTTTAGCAATAAAACATAAATAAAATAAAAAGATTCTAGAAAAACATTGTACAATTTTTCTTTATTTTATATGGCATTCTTAAATATAACATATTTGAATTTAGTGGCAATAAAAGTATTCATAATTGGTGTTGGATCATTTTATATAATCACCAATGATCATATCTTCTACAGTAATATTAATAATTATATACTTTATTATTCAATCATATATAATAGAAATAATATTTTAAGCAATCTTTATGAATCATGTGCAAAATAAGTAATGTTTAAAACCATTAATTTCTATAAGGCATGCACGTGGAATGGAGAATCAAATGAATAATACACAGACAAATCAAAACTCAACTAGGATATTAATTTTAAAACAATTAACAATTTATTATGATTAAACAACATTGTAGCTATTATAGTAGGTTATAAAATAAAAAATATTTACAACATAAATATATATATATTTATATTTATACTGTAAATTTTACAAGTAAATAACAAAAAATAAAATAAAATTGCCTTCTTTTCAGCCACTTCAAATAAAATAAACCTTACAACAATAGTGACATTTTACTAATAGGGAGAATTGTAATTTAAGACAAATTAATTAATGAAAATTAGTTTTATCATTGCCACAAGATGAAAATATTAAAAATTCAAAAATATTTACAAGTATCCTTCTTTAAAAAATATTATTTGAAAAATATCTTATTGTTCCCAGAAACAGTAAGTAACTAAAATTTAGAAAATAAATTTTAAAAAGTCAGATTATTTTTTGAAAAACATTATCGCAAGGCTGAGTTGTAGAAAATTAGTTGTTTTGGTTTTTTTTTTGTAAAAAAAGCATGATAGAAAGTTATGTAAAATAGTTTAAATAAGTTAGATAATAAAACTGAATCAGATCAGAACAAGTAGACATCAGCAGCTTTCAAGATGAAAGTGATAAACTGTTGGGCTATAGACTTTAACTTATAGTGATTAGAGGGCAAATATCTGATGTATGAAGACAGGTATCAGCAACATCCATTGGTTGTTTATAAAAATAATATCTAACCTATAGAGAAATAAGAAAGCTAGTGATCAATGAGAAAAGTAATTAAAAGTATACAGTAAACCATAGTTGTGCTTACAACTATCTCAAGATAATTGACTAACTAAAGACCACTGAACATATACTGACATATGAAATTCCAATGAATAGGAGGAAAAATATCTGCTTAAATCTAACATGAATTTAAAATGTAATCTGTTAGCTGATATACCAAAAAATGTGCTGGTATTCTCAGAGATAACTTACTTTATTGTGTGAAAGTTTGTCTGCAATAACCAAGATCTACTTCTAGAAAGAAAACTTAAAATCAATGTAAAATCTAACCAATGTCTAAATTACTTATGGAAATAAAGAAGTCCTCATTTTGGTCTCTCTGAATTAAAAAAAGATGATAGCCAAAGTGTAATAAAATATCTTCAAACACCACTCATATTAAAATATTTAATAATATGTACATTAAACATTTAAATACAATACTGTAATATTTAAAGTATATCAACTAAGGCCTCACATATTAATTATTTGTAAATTTTAAGCTTATTTTAGTGTGTTACATACTGAAACCAATAATATGGAAAGTGTGATTGTGACGAAAAAGGAAGACATGCGTTTACTATACCTAACTTGACTTGCAATTATTATGCACACAATTTTTGTTTATTTCAACAATATTCTAGAATCTAATAATCATTCACATTTAATAAAATAATAAATTAATTTATCAGGGTTTTATAAAAATATGTGTATTCTAATTTTTATTTTCTTTAACAATAAAATCTTTACAAATATTGTTTCTTATTTCCAGCATTAACTAAGAGTAACTTAATCTATGTTTTCTAAAACTATGGCTAGCAAATTTAAATACAAAGTTAAATAATCATTTATCTCAGAATTATCTAATAAATGCATGGATATCAAGTGTGTTTATGTATCAGTGTAAAAGAAGTTTTATGTAAACCATCTTACCCAGTAATATTTTACATTGATAAATTTTACATGTAAGTTTATATTTCAAATATGACCTTAAGAATGACAAAGAGAAGTACTAAAATTAACAATTACTTTGCTGCATAATATAAAAATCAATAACAAAAACAAATAATAACAATAAAAAAATATATAACACATTTGATAAATATTATTGTTTGTATTGTTTGATTCCTAAACTAATTTAAACATGGATATATCAAGTGTGTTGTGAGATAGTGCCTGTAAAGACATTCACATTAAATAGGAATAGGTTGTATTATTATTTCACAAATTAATCTTCAATTTAATGCTGGAGGATAATAGCCATCATAATCATATAAGATAAATGTCTTATGGTCATTCTTAAGTAGTATGTTTTGTACCCAATTAATTATTTACCAGCTTCATTTACTGACAGTGAAGAAGTTTTCACTCTTTTAAGGTAATCAAGTACAAATCATTGTTAAGCAGGCTTAGATGATATTTTATCACACTGGGCTTAGTTATTTTTGCCTCAAGATCCTTTACCAGATTCAACTGCAAGCTTGAACATCAGGAGTAGTACTTTGCTAACACTACTACAAATAAATCTTTAGGCTGCTTTGTTATACTAACAATGAAAAATTAATACTAACAAGTATTAGTAATATATAAAATATTCCTTATCGATTTATTCATCTACATAAGGATAATTAACTCCACTTAACTTTGAGGTGAAATATTAAGAAATCATAAGTATCATTAGCATTGACAATGTACCCATTTAATATAAGTTTGATAACTATTTACAATTGTACAACCCAATCCTAAAATAAATTACTTTTCATTCCTATCAATCTCAGAAATAATAATGATAATAAATAAAATATTACTATTATCTGAATACAGTAATATCTGATAAACTTTATTACATTAATAAATAACTATACTATTAATTAACTAAGATAGTAGAAAGCTTATTAAATAATCCATACACTTTATTGCACACTTCATTTCACACTTGTAATATTATCCTTTCCAAAAATAATACTAAACTCCATTTAGTATGCATATTAATCCAAGATAATTCTTCATTAACACATTAATCCATTCTCAAGATTGCTTATAACTTAGTCATTTATTATATATAATATTTGTTCAGAGAAACCACAATACAGGAGTAGCATTTAAATATTTATTTATAATCTATAATCCTTTGAATACTATTCACATATTTAACATGGATAATCCTTAATCCAATTACTTAAGCACTTATTTATCATTATTTTCAATTGAAAAAAATCCAGTGATTTGTTAAATATTGAGACAGTAATTCCACAAGTCAATTTTTCTACTTTTTATTAATAGTTGACTATAATAATTGACTTTTTGAAATAAATAATTAATTAAATGAAAGAGGTTTTCATGATTTCTCCCATGCAAATATTAATGTTAAGATTTTTCAAACAAGGTGATAAAAAAAACTTTCATTTCCAAGTTTTAAGAAAAAATAATTTTACAAATATTTTTATTCAAGATAAATAAATCATAAACTTTAACATTTCTCAGATATTTATTCGAAACAACTTTAAATTGACTTTTAAAAAATGATTTATTACTTAATATTTTTAGCAAACCAAATCAGTCTTTGCTAAATAAAATCTAAAATCAATTAATTTAAATTACACTTAAATATGAAAGTGTCCACACACACACACACAACATATAAAATGTAATGATTATTTATTTTATACAAAATTAAAATATAATGTTGTATTTATAATTCTATTTTTGAATTACTAGTTGTATGTATGTAGCACTGCTTTTTATTTATACAATTGATAATTTTATCTCTCAATAAGAAAAGCAATGAAGGTGTACATATTTTCTTTATACAAATTTAGAGGTCTATAAAAGAAATCAGCTTGTAAAGCTATTCAAAAGACTTTATAACATTATATTTCTTATAAATGCTGATATGAGAGACTATTTAAATATAATAATGATTATGTTCTATGTCTTGCAACCAATGAAAACAATGAATACATAGTCAAGCATTGGTGGTCGAGAGATCAGCGATGGCTGCTTTATAGGAAGTTGTCCCGGGTTGGCGGGTTCGCTTCCCGGCTGATGCTATGACATATGAGAAAAAAAAAACAATGAATACATTTGCTTAACTATAAAAATTAAATTAATTAAAGCCAATAAAATTTTTATTTTTTTAATTTAAAATAGCCAATTTATAGTGTTACTGTAATGTTGCAATAAATAATAGTTTTTTTATTATTACTATTATTAGTCTCATAATTTCTTCTCCATGTTGAAGTTGTAAAAGAAGTATTACCATCTCCTGCAGAAGTAAACAGTGAGATTACATGAGAGAAGAAAATCTATGTTTTTTTATATATATCTATACTTAACTTATAATGAAGATGAGTTTGACTGTTGCTAAGACTATAATATAAGAAATAATAATTTCCAAATTTATACATAGACAATAATGGCATTAAAGCTAAATTAAGATTTAGTGATATGGCAAAATATATCTATATCTATAATAATAATGTATTTATTTCTATATTATTTGTTATTCGTGTTATTTCGTATAATAGAGTGTTGTTGGTTAATTAAACTAGCCTATATCCATTCCCACATATATATTTTTTCATCTACTAATATTTAGTTAGTTAAAAATATTTAGTGTGTGTATTCATCATTCATAATATAATGTTTGTGTGATCTAGAACCTGAAGAAATAATGAGGAGAATTACTAGAAATGTAAAAGGTATCAAATAAAGATCTGATAAATAGTTCTTCATCTGAAGGTAGAGAACAGTACCATGGCCTTTACAATGGTCCAAGATATAATCAAAATTATATTTTACAGATAAATGTAAAATAATGTATCTGGAAATGCAACCAATACTCTAAAAATAACTTGTTATGAATAATTATAAATAGTGGATAGTATTTATTTTGATCTTCATCAATAACTTAAAAGTCAGATGGGTGGTGCAATGTATTACAATTAAATATTTTTAAAATTAGCAAAAGTGTTAAAAAATATCTATCTTAATGATTTATATTTAGTGATCACTGAGTGGCAAAATATATGAATATCTAAAAATAGCATATATATTATCAATGGATTATATGAGCATCAGAGCATTATGTATGGTAATATTGGATTTGAACATAGTCTAATTTACAAGTTTAAATAATATTTGGGCCAGTTTCCATCAAATTAGGTGAACTAAATTGTAGCCATTATTTTGGGAAAATAGTTATCATAATATTACATAACAATGAAGATTGTTAGTGCAACGCTTCTATTACAAAATGTGTATGTATATGTTTGAGTCTATTTTTAATGAATAAAATTATAATATATATATATATAAACACAAATATATAAATACGTAATATAGTTTTAGAGCATATCTAAAGGCACTGTAGTGCTCTATAGAGTATATATAATTAATTAATGTTAAAAATTGTTTAAAAAATACTTTTTTGCAGTTAAATGTGGGAATAATTAAAAATTAAATGATTTTTATAAAGGGTTGCAAAAATAAGCTTGTTTTCATCATTTTTGTTTGAATCAAAATTGTGAAGGAGTTGAAAATTATATAAAATAATATTTTTTATTTCTGTTTTTGTTACTAGTAAAAACTATTACCTATTGTAATTTTATATTAACCAATAAAAAAAGATTTTGAAGTTTTAAAATGATAGGATAGAGCAGCACCATCCTTTGGATTTTGAGGCTCCAGGCATAAATATAGAGTGGGCGCCCACAGCAAATAAAAAAGTGAGTAGTTTAGAAATTTGGTGTGCTTCATTTCAAAAGTAAACTTTAGCGTTATGTATAATAACATGTATCAAATGTTGGTCTCTCAATCTATTTTAATAATGTGTAAGATATATATTGTGCTGTTGATTAAAATAAGATAGCTTAGTGTGGAGTACCAGATCTACTGAGATAGAGATCAGTCTCTGTTAGTGCTTTAAAACAGATGTAGGATTTGTAAAAACAAAAGTCTTTTAGATTTTTTCTGTTCTTTCCAGTATAATGTATTTTACACCCCTCCCCTCGATACACCATATTATTTGTTTTAAATTCACAATAATGCATTATATTGTAGAAAGTTAAACATCTTTTGTTGATGAAAAGATAATTGGATGAAATAGGTCTTTGCAAGGAGCATTTAATTAGCATTGACAAATGTATATTTTAAATTTGAAAATTTCAGGAAAAGAAAGGATTGAGAGAGAGAGAAAAAAAAAAAATATTCCTATATGATCAGACAATTATAAAATATTGATTTTTTTTTCTTTTTACATTTTTATTTATTGTTATATATGGCACTCATTTATGAAAAGTTAATAATTGAGTTGAAAGTGTTTTGCAATTCATGTTTTCTTCATAAAGATATTACAAATTTATTTTCATATCTTCAAATATAATGATTAGTTATGAATGTTTTTTAACACATAAGTGAATAGAAAAATTAAATATAAGAATTTTTCATTCATCATTACTAACAAATTCTAAAAAAAAAAAAAAAAAATAGGATGAATAAATTTGGGATAAAATGAGCTAAAAAATCCCCATAAAAATTCAATTCCATTCAAATAAAATTGTAGCATAACAAAATTGTAATAACTTTTAAAAAAATATAGTCATGTGGCTAGCTTTTCCCAAACATCAAATTATATTCAAACATCAATATATCAAAATGAGCATTTTAAACATATAAATGAAGCCTTTTCCCTCTCCTTAACTGAGATTCAATCCAGGAATTCCAACATTTGAATTCAGAAGTTTTACCTTTACATTAAATCATGTTCATTATATATATATATATATATATATATATATATATATATATATATATAATTAAGTTAGGTATGAATATAATTATTTCACTGAACTATAAATATATCATCACATGATCACCATTTCTTATGCTTGTTCATAATTGTTATTCAAACAGGCAAAGCCTTCTGGCATCCATTGATTACTCTAGCTTGCACTGAATGGCATTATTGTATGGAAAGTTTTGCCTGTTTTAATAACTATAAATATACTTATTTAAAAAATATAAATAAACAATAAATACTGGTTAAATTATTAAATAAGTTAGTTTTTATATAAAATAAATAAACACTAAAGAATTAAAAAAAAAAACCCAAATATTTACTGTACAGAAATTGATATTTTGGGGGGGGGGGGAAGGATTGATATTCACTTGACAATCTTTGTTACAATGGGTTTAAAAACTATGACAGTTTAAAATGGTCACATGCTGTCTTGATTATTTGTGCACAACTTTTAAAATAAAACTTGCTAGCAGTTTTATATTCAAACTTAAAATTCTTAGATAATGAATGTAAAAAAAAAATTACCAAATGACATTATTTCTTAAGTGGTCATAAAAAGTTTGAGTACCAGAAGAAGAACTGATATGTTCCACAGTGTGACATCTTATTACTACACTAAAATAAACAGAATAACAGTGAATAATTTTTTATAATTGTTTCTTTTTTTATATATTAAATTTCCAAGTAACTGATAATAAAGATCTGGCAATATTTCTCAAAATTCATGAAATTTTGACTCCTATAAGTAAATAATATTATGACTCTATAAAAGTGACAGAATTATTTTATCCTTTGAAAATATGGATGCATGTTATAATTCCTCTCATTAAAACCAAGTTAAAATTTTGTTTTGGAGAATAATCATTTTCAGCAATCAAAATATTATTGATATGGGTATATATTCATTAAAGTTATGACATCAACTATTTCTTAAGTACCTAAGTCCTAATCAAGATCCAAGACATTATACTATTTTTAATATAAAAAGCAATATTGATATTTCATTCATTTCACATTCAAGTTTTAAGTACAAAATTAATTTTAAACTAAAAAATCATTGATGATCTACTACAATTAAATAAAATATCTATACTGTATTTAATATGCAACATCATAATAATTTATTCCATTAACAGACTTATTGCTAAAAATATATGTCATTGTTCTCATATTAATAGAAAATCATCATCATGTTGTTACTTTTTTTGTGAGAGTGCACATGAATGAACTTCCATTCAGTAAAACTTGAATTTTGTGAAAAGATTTTATCATCTTGACTGTGTGGAAATGAGATCAACGAAGACATAATGAATAGGAATATTATATAATAAAACAACAATAAGAATATTAATATTATATTAAGTATATACATACAAAATTTTCAAACTTGAAATAGATAATTGTATAAATTACAATTTTTAGCAATAAATTAACATTAGTGAACTAATCAATCTAAGTTGTCAAAGATATTTACTAATTCATATATTTTAACAGAATTTAAAATTATTTGCTTCATTTACTTTATTAAATGTCATAATTTCATTTTAAATTGCTCTATTATTCATGAACACTTATCTATTTAATAGATATGGATCAAACATATAAAAATACCAAAGATGGGGTGGGGAGAACCTGATAAACTTGCTTTAAATTTCTGAATATGAGAATAAAATAATAAATTAATTTAAAACTGATTGAAAATACACAAAAGAGCCTGACAAACTTGATATTTTTAAATATATTAAGAGGGGAAAAAAAAACAATATATAAATTTTAAGTTAAACAGTCAATATAAACATTCATAACTTAACTTAAAATAATAATAACTACAATTTAATTTATTATAAAATTTAAAACCCTTTTTTTTTAAATTTTCATACATGATTTCAAATACAAGGTTAAACTTCATTCTACTCAATTTTAATCCGATTTCAGTAAAATAGTTATGCTTAGTATACATATGTCTATAAACACATACTGCACACACAATTCAACTTATGATGATGCAAAATATAACTGCTAATTAGAATAAAATATGAAGTAATATTTAATTTAAATTATATAATATAAAATCTAATGGAATTCAGAATACAGTATATATAAATGACAAATTGACGCAGCTTTATTACTGATGGTAAACTAGTTTAATTATAAAGCTTAACTCAAGTGATATTAAACATTAATTATTTGTATATTCCTATTAATTGTTCACCCATTAAGCTGTTTAGTTGGTTTTTTTTTTAAAAAAAGAAGATAAAATAAATGATGGAAATATTTTAATAATATAAAAGATTCATTAAAATTTATGATATAATTTTAAATATTGAGATACATAAAGGAACTGTGTTAAAAGAAAAGCAAATAGTAATAAATTTTCATGGATAATAATAAAATGTTATATTAAAGCATGGTTACCACCACTTCTCTTTAGCTAGAGAACTGAACAGATATCCTTGTACAAGTAATCAAAGATTAAAAATTATTTTGATGACACTAAATAAAATGAAAATATATAAAAAATAGATCCATCTAGGCTTGTAATAAGATTGAATATTCATAGATATCTAAATAACCATAGCTTGAATCTCAATGGAGTCTATGAATAAAAGAATAAACATATAATTAAAACTATTTTTCAGGTTAAATAATAAAATTGTAATAACTTTTTTTTTCCAGTAATAATAACAATTTTTATTACTATTTGCTTAAAGTAATAATGTCAAATGCTTTTCAGATAATTGTTTTTGCTTTTTACATCAATAAAAGTTATCCATATATATATTCAACAAAAATTATAATTATTATGATGTAAATGAAGTTAATTTAATTGTTTCTGGAAATCATTGGACCAATTGTCAATGTAGGTATCATCACAATAAAATTTTTCACTTTCCATATTAGGATTCCACTTGATTTAAAGCAACCAACATCATTTTCCAGATACAATGACGAAAATTTTCTAGTGTCTAAATTATTGTCCTTTGATATATCTGTAAATTCATTATCGCCTGGGTTAGTGGCTGTTTCTTTAACTTTTTGTAGAGTTTGGTATTAGTAAAATATCTTCATTGTAACTAGAGCTTGTGTAAATTTTTCTTCTGTGATTTGTGTGTGGACAACCAGGTTTTCATTTGCCTATTCATGTTACTTAAATCTGTGGCATACATGGATATAGAGTCCATGACATCAGATGATGTTTTGTTTATTATCATTGATGTTGTAACATTTACTGAGTTTTATTAGTATTCTATTGTTTCACCATTAATTATATGTTCCATATCAGATGATATTTTAATTATTTCTGGAGTATTTTCTCTTTCTAATCCAATAAATATCAAGTTGTTTATATCTTGCTGTGATCTTGGTATTGTTCATGAATATGAAATTATTTTGATCATGTTACAACATTTACATTATACATATTCACAATTAAAAAATAAATGATAGCAAAGTTTATACTGAAAACACTATGGCTTAATACTTCATATGAATATCAATAATGTTGCCTCTTGGTTTATTACTAAATTCAATATGCTTTGAGATTTGAAATTGCTGTGAAGCTCCACCCTAAACACTTAACTATTTCCAAAGATGGCAACTGACATGTCTTTCAGATATATATATGTTGAAATGCAATATGTTACCAAAAAGCTCCATATGCTTTTAAAAATCATTTATAATTTAAATATGTATTTTTAATTATTCCAGTTATTATAATTTTCTTATGTGGGTTTACAGTCACTAGCATATAATTTCTGAGTGTTCCAATTGTCTTCTGAATCAATTTTTTAATTCTAAATCATAGAATTCTAAGATGATATTTTAATAGTTTGAGTGATCAGCTATATGCAAAACACTACCATAGACTGTTAGCATTAAATGTCTTGTACATTCCCTAGAAGACTTATCTAATGAGCAAGTGTTACTAGTACTGGCTAATACTAGTGAGCAACTGGTAAAAAACTTTTTGAAAGAATTAAATATTCCTTTAGAATGGTCAAGTTTATTTTTTCTTAAATATTCTGCAAGTTTTATTACTCTATGTTGTGGCAGGTCTTACATTATTTTCAGAAGCTGTGTTTATGTAATGGTTAAGATCTCTGATGTTCTTAAACATTGTTTTATGAAATCTTAATGTTAAATGTTTTTTATTCAAAATTCATTTGACATATGTTAGCATATGTAATGTTTGCCTCTCCATGTACTATCTTCATGCAGGTGTCCATATTGCCTAGGCAACTGGGAAACTGCATTATGTTTTCACAAAGAAAGATAATGCAGTTGAAAAACTTCTTTGTTTAGTAAGTTTTCCTTATATCTTCTTGGATTATTTTGAGATTTAAATATATCTGTGAATTAAAACAATATTTTGAAATTAATCTTGGAGGATTGTTACCAAGCAGTTTCTACTTAGAAAGTAGATAACTTGAAATTTTTCAATGAAAAAATGTTCCATTTATTGTGAACAATAAAACAAAAATTAGAAACAAAATAATAATAACAAAGTCTTCATTATACAGATTAGTACAGTAATAGAATGACTAACTCTAAAGGTAAAAATTATAGGACTGAAGCTCAACTTATCACTTCTGTATATAAGCATCATATGACCAACTAACTCCCTTCAAATATCAATTTATTTTTATTACTAAAAAAATATGTTTTCTTTAATCATTTGATGAAAACTTTTAACCTATGAATCATTTATCTTAAACCAAATGTAAGTACAAACATTTTACATATGCATTTTTTTAATACATTTATTTTATTAAAATTTTATTCTGTGCAAATGTTTATAATTCATGGAAATAATTGTTATTGACTAATTTAGGTAACTTTCACAAAAGCATACAACTCTCAAAAATTATTATTAAATTTCTACTAATTTCTTGATATTAATTTTAAAAAAGTCAACATCAGGTTTTTGTTATTAATAAAATGGAGTCAAAAATAATTGGAAATAATCTAATGACCCTACAAAATTTATATTTCAAATTTCATTTTAACTTTATAAAAATATAAGCAATCAGATGCTTAAAGTGAAAATCTTTTAATCAATAATTGTAATACTCAATCTGCTGAATCCATCTATTACGCTCAACATTACAATTTACTGCAGGGATACGCTGTTCAACTGAATGGGTGATTATTTTTTAATCACAATAGAAATAAAATGTACTAATAAAATAATTATTTTAATTTAGGTTAAAAATTTAAAGAAAACGAAAATAATCTCATTTAACATTTTTGAATTACAAACTTATATAATATAAAAACAGACATAATAGGTTTTAATTTGAAAATATAGCAAAACATTTTTTAATATAAATATAATTGCAAAAAAGTGATAGTTTAGAATCATTTATATTATTTTTAGTTCTTTCCATAATTTATTAATAAATTTTATTTTTAAATTTCCAGAGAGCAAAACAATTAATAGGATAATTCTGTAAACAGACCTTTTTTAAAAATAAGTTATTTAAAAAGACCATAAGCAATGTCAAAGAAGAATTAAAGAGCAGCATTAATATATTATTTTCTCTCCTGTTATTTTAAAGTTCTACTTTAGGGACAAAAATTCCTGGAATGTTAACTAGAAATTCTTTTACTGATTTTTATTTTCTTTAATGACTTACATATATCTCCGAATGAAAGATCCAGAAATAGCCAGTAAGATTATTAATTGTACCATTGATTACCTTTAGTGCTCAGTCTTTAAAATTCGGTACTTGAATCAACATTTGCCTTCGTAAATAATTAAACACATAAAAATAATATTTTGACCAATAAATATAATTATTCGAAACTTCATAATAAAAAAATTCACTTACGTATGCTTATGCTTGTAATATATATATACACACACATGCGTATGCTAAAACTTCAATAGTATTTAGTTATCCCATTACAGAGCAAATGCTTCTCAAATAGTTCTCTCCTCAGAGTCATAGTAGGAAAAAAATTATCCATTAGGCTTACCAAATTCTAGGTAGTGAAATGTTTCAGTTGTTTTTATACTTTCATTATTCTCTAGTCTAAAAATATCTACTTAATTATTTAGCTTAATTATTTGTATGAAAAAAATTACTAAATGTAATCAAAATCTGAAATAATTTATAAGCTTTAACTGAATAGAATCCAAATTCAGATCATGAAATAAGGTGGAGAGGCAGCAATCACTACATCATGAGACACTTCATGTGAACTAAAAAATAACACCTCTAAACATGCTACTACAAGTCCAGAGATATTCTAATAGTCATTCATATAAAACTAATAATAGAGATTGCATTACTACCAGATTTATCAATTTTTAGATAATGAGATTTGAGCATTTTCCATTCTTGTTTGATACTATGCACCAACTACCTAAAAAAAAATTCAAATTTTACATGACCTGAATGTAAACTGAGTTATACAAGCAAGAAGTATTATTACTATCTCCTTATGTATGTCATATAAGTATGTTTGTTAGGTTAAAAACTATGCTCTAAATACTAGCCTAATTCATGAAATTATTAGTAACAGGGAAATCAAAGAAAAATCCTTTTCCAGCCAATTTAATAGAATGGTTAAGCTTCATCTAATATTTTAGGGCCATAAACTCAATTACTTTTGCAGGAACTCACCATACAATAAATGAAGTTTTAAATGCTTTTTAGTACATCAATTATTATTATTTGTAATACCTAATATTATATATTAAAAAAAATGTAAATTAAATAATTTTTATATCAATTAAAAAAGCTCAAAAATATTTCATGTATAATCTTTACTTGCAATTAATTTATTGCAAAATTTAAAATTAAATTTTTACAATTGTTATATGTGTGTCATACCAACTTGTAAAATATTGTATTATAATTTTATTCCAATAAAATATTGAATTCAGAAATCATAAAAAAATACATAAAAAGCATCTTCTCTTCATATTTTATGCACAATGTAGATAAAAGGTTATATAGGTTATTTCATATTTTTATCATATTCAACAGACTAAAGAGAACATTGAATTGTATACAAATTGTGAGTTCTTATTTTGATTTATGTCAATTTATAAAATTGTATAAAAATCCATATTATAACTGACAGACATAAACAAAAGTTGCCATTTCTTCCTCTTTTTTTTTTATAAAATAAATAAAACACATAACAAAATTAAGTTGCAAAGAAAACTTCTAATACTAACAATATCGTATGACTTTCTTTTATGCTTCCAATAATAGTATCTAAACTGAGCTATCTATTGTAAGCTTGTTAAATCAATGAACATCAGAAGGTATATTGTAAAATATTCCCATTCTCAGAACAATTTCTGGCTTTTGCCTTTGCTGTGAAGACTAGGACTGAAAACTAAAATTTATGCACTTATGCAATGGTGACCATTTGTTTTATTCCTTTATACTATTCAAAATTGTCTGAAGTTTTAAAGAAATCTTAAGATTGTGAATCCAACAATAGAAAAAAAAAATTCATAAATAATTATATGACAAAAATATTTCCACTTTGAAAAGAAATACTACATCCTTCAAATCAATACAAGCCAAAATAATTTAACTTACATATTCATAATATTGTGTTGAAAATACATAATTTATATATTATCTCAACTTAAATATCACACATAATGTAAACATAAAAATATGTATGTTTAAGATATTAAATATTTCATTTGTACTGTCTATGTAACACCAGTTATGACTGCAATAAAAAAAAATAGGAAAAAAAAAAACAAATAAATATTTATTAGTTATTAATTTTATAATCTAACATTATTATTTTATTATTTATACATATATATTTTAAAAGAATAATATTAATTTACTAACTTAACACTATAATAACAATATATTTCTTTAGCATTTTGTTATCATAGCAACCATTTTAACATTTTCTAGATTAATGCATAACTTTTAAAACTATCAAAACAATTTTTTTATACATGATCTTATATCATATATAGAAATTAAACTCAATTTCTGCTGGTCATCTAAGGTTTCAGATATAAAAAACATTTGTATTTAATTCTTAAGCTAGCAAAGATAGAGACAGTGCAAGTGATTTGCATCAATCTGTTGAGTTTTTAAAACCAGAAGTTACATGTATAATGTTGGAAAATATATTTAATAATATTTATCAAAAACAAAAAGTCTCACAAAAAAGAAGTTCCTATGTCATAGTTGTGAGAATAAATACAAACGAAGTAATGTTTGCAATAGATATGACATAATTAAAAAAGAAAGTATAAAGGAAATTAATATAAAATAAATTTGTAGAAAATGTCAGACTGCCTTTGATAAGAACTGTTATTCACAAATATTTAACAAGAAATAGTAATTTTGTCTATTCATTTTAAATATTTTTGTGTTTAATTTTATATTATTATTTGTGTACATTTATTTAATTAAAAAAAGTAAAAACCTTCATGAAATTATAATGAATTAATTTTATTGAAAAAAATATGTCTACTATTAGTCTGAAAAAAAAAATTTTTTTTTCTTTATTAAAAATAATTGTAATAATATAATTGAATGATTTGCAAGCTGAATGTGGTTTTGCAATCTTACAAAGATGTACCTGGCTAAAAAAAATAAAATTTGAATGCAAGAGAAGTATAAATAAAATATGTGAATGATAATGTTCTAAATAATAAAAACAGCTTTGTTAAAGATGGCAATTTAGCTACTTTATCCTGGTCTATACATTTTATTTATTATTGATTATATATACTTTTATTACTACAGTGAAGTCACAATTTCTGCTATATTTTGTTCCAAGCCCCAATCATATGCATCATGCCTCATCTATAATAACTCAGATTTTGTTGATAAAGTTTGATTAGAATAGAATATGTATTCTTTATTGAAATGTACATGCACAATATTTTTCAACCCCCACACACATATATATAAAACCCTGATGCTATTTTATATGTATAATATGCATATATGTTAAGATTATAGTACAAAAACAATTTATAACATAATTATTAAAAATAAATTGAGAGACACATTAAGATATATTTTATAAAATATGTTATCACTCATTCATTCACTAAAAAAACAAAACTAATGAGAAAACCCTACTTCACTATATTTTTATTTTCCAAATAAAATGAATAACAAAATCAATGGTTTTCATCACAATTAAAAAAACTCTGGATGATAATGTTTTTCTTAACAATAACTCTTTTCCCTAATAGAAACATAAGAATCATCTAGATTATTAAAAAATCATGATATCGCTAATTGTTTTGATATTTTTAGATCAATATCAACTTTAAATAGATTCTTAAATTTTGTCAAACTTAACTATTATGCTTAGAAGACATTTATTACACAAAATATTGCACATCAAATTTAAAAAGGATAATAAAGGTTCAATAAAATGTATATGATTTCGACATAAACAAAAGCTATTAATAAACATGATCACGCGTGTCACTCTAAGATAGAAAAATGGTTGCCCATACAATGTCAAATACTGTATATCAAATTTATAAATTTTAATATGTTTTTGCTTATAATTAAAGTTCTTTATATTAATGAACATAATTTGCAGAGTCACTGCATCATCACTATCTAAAGTATTACACCTGTTTTAATCTTTTTATTTAGACCTAATTCTTAAATAAATATTACTAATATGTTTCTTAAATTTATCATTTTTAAATACAACAAGAGAAATACTTTTGAAAATATTTTATTTTTAATTAAGATCTAATAGTTTATATAACACTTTGGGGCCAAGCATGCAATTTTTTCAAAAAACAAGAAGTCATGGAATGTATTTTAATGTCTAAATACTATGTATTGTTTTATGTTATGATTTTATTTGTTATAAATAAAACATACTTTATGAAAGTTCAGATTTTATATATTTTGTTTAGCAACTTTAATCAATTTAAATATGGCCATTTTTTCATAAACAAAACATAGCTGCCTTCTAAGCAGGTGGCAGAGTTCGCTTCTTGGTTAACACATTTGACATATGAAAAAAAAAGCCTTTGTTTTCTCTATCCTCATCATTATCTTTTTCTCTCAACTCCTCATCCCATTTTAATATGTATAAAATAATATACTATTTATTCACATTCTTAAATCTAGTATTAATATTTTACAGTATCCAGGATATGTTTATTCCTCTGCCTGTCATTAAAATGTATTTACTTGAATGAAATTTGTAAATGGAATTGTTTCTATTAATTTGAAAGTTTAAAATTGTAATAAGTAAAAAACTCACAAATGCATTTATTAATAAATGATTTACAGTTATTATTTATTTAATAATTTGTCAAATCAACTAAGATGCATAGATTCAAGCAGCTAAGGCAAAAACTATATAGAGTATTAGAATAATGTAGTAAATACCAATAGTTTAAAGTATTTAGCACAATGAAATAGTTTTTTAAAAAAATGTTTTGGTTATTTATGATTATAAATATATTTATGAGATTCTATATAAGTATAAATATATATATAAGATTCTGTAAGTTTAAAATATATAAATACTCACATATAATAACTTATAAATTAAAAAAAGACATACATGTATAATAGATAACTTTTAATATCTTAAAATTAATGATATTCTTTACTACATTTTTAAACACTTTGTATATTTATGAATTTAATAGTAGGCCTACTTACTACACATGCCTGACTAATAATCTCTATTGTGGGTGGAGATTACATGCTTCAATACCTTCATGGCTATGCATGCTAAAAGCTTAAAATATAAAGAAACAAGTTGTCATAAGAATGAAAAAAATCATGCCAAGATTTAACATGCAAGGTATAAAATGTAATTATTTTTTATAATATAAAAAAAAAAAAAGTCTAATTATAAATAGGAAAGAATATCAAAGGTCAAAAATACATTTTTGTTTTTAGAGAAATAATAATATTTAAGATTTTAATTAGATGAATATTACATATTAATTAAAGTCCAGATTACTATTTAAAAAATTTCTAATGTGATAGCAAATCATAATTAGTAAAATTAGATATTTTTTTAAACATTCACTCCTATTTTTTTCCATTGCTTTTACATATAAAATATATTCTTTCATATGATTTAAAACTTGCAATACATTTTACTATCACTATTCTTTCTACCAAATTTGTTCACTGCTATGATTGACATATTTATTGCATTCATAATATCATATACATAAATATACATATAGAAATAAATAAAGAGCTTTTCTAGTTGCTCAACAAGCTTTGTGATAAATGCTTAGCAAGAGAATGCATTTAAAATATCTCTATTAGAAACCACATCCAAACTCCAGACTAATGGTTTTGTGCTTTGGTACTCCTCAGTGAGGTCTGAGGAGTGCTAAAGCATGAAACCATTGGTCTGGGGTTTGGGTGTGGTTTATGTTAGAGATATTTTAAATGCTTTCTCTGGCTAAATATTTATCACAAAGCTTGTTGAGCAACTAGCAAAGCTCTTTGTTTATATTTTACAAACATAAAAAAGAAATGGGGTAATGATATATATGACTCTTTTTATACATATAGAAATGTTTGCTTTATACATACACATGTTTGAATATTTTAAATTATAATAACAGTAAATGATAATACATAAATTAAGCAAAAAAGGCTTTAGATTATGTTGTAATCATTATCAACTGAAGTCAAGTAAACAACAAAAAAATCAGATATCATGTGGTTTTCCAAAAAATGTGTATATCAGTATTAGCAGATTGTCCATTTATTATACAATCTTTAAATTGCTTTATAAAAATAATTTAGTTTTTTTTTTCTTTTTATGATGTCTTTCTACATTTAATATTTTTGCATGCCTGGGTCCAAGTTAAATTTAAAATTGCAAGATTTTTCATGATTAAAGAAAACTGACATAATATTACTCTGATATATATATATATATATATATATATATATATCAGATAAATATATAAATATATATCTAAATATATATATATATATATATATATATATTTACATTTTAGAAATAGTCTTTTTAGAATTATTAATCAAACAGTTTACTTTTGGAAAAATATAAAGTGAAACATTGTATTTAACACAAGATATTATTATGTAAGTGTGAACTAAAAATTATTCATGTGATACCTGCATTTTTCTTGTTGACAGGATTTTCTATTGATAATAATTATTGAAACTATTTCTGCTTTAATTTATATATTATTATTGTTATCATTTATTGTAATTTAAAATTTACATATAGTATATTTTTAATAGGTAACTTATTATATATATATATATATATATATATATATATATATATATAATTATATATATATATATATATAATTATGAGGACTTCAACTCAGACTTTAAAACTCCCAACAGCTAACCAATTCATCTTATACAACTGTTTTACATGTCCATGTGTATGTGATAAAGATCAATAACTTTCAATATACATATTTTGTGCTGAACCAGCACTCATCAATTAGTCAGATCACCATTTTCCACCTCCACTCTACAATTCTTCAGCCATTCATATCATTAAATGTCCAAGGATAAAATTCTCAAAGCTCTTCTTGAAACCCATCCTTCTGTATAATTAAATGGACATATTTTAAAGCCCTATGTGTGACGAATCAGATTCACTTAAGGGTCAACATGGGTATGACAATAATATTAACATCAACAAGGAATTTGAACATTTTATCTTTGAATTTTTAATGATATTGATGGCTGAAGAGTTAAGAGGGGATAGATTGAAGCTTTTTTGTTAAAGTTTGAAGATTTGCTATCTTAATATAAACTAAGCAGTGATTGTATATATGTGTGGGAAATAGTGATCTGGACCAAATGACGAGTGCTACTTCAGCATGAAATATGTATATTGCAGATCATTGGTCTTTATTATATGTATGTGGTTATGTGTATAAGTTAGATTGGATAGCTATGGGAAGTTTGAAAGTCTGAGTTCAAGTCTTACAATTACATTAGACAGTATACATGTATTTAAATATTAATATTCAGTCTATATTATGCTCATTCCTCTTCTGTATAATTAAATGGACATATTAAAGTCCTAAGTGTGATGGGTCTGATTGACTTAAGGTCAACATGGTATGACAGTAATATTGGGATCAACAAAGGCTTTGAACATTTCATCCTCAGATTTTCTATGACATGGATGGCTGAAGAGTTGGAAAGTGGAGAAGATTGAAGCATGCCCACTAAAGTATGAAGATTTACTATCTTAATATAGACTGAGTAGTAATTGTATATATGTGGAAGATGGTGATCTGGATCAACTTATTAGTGCTGATTCAGCACAAAATACAGCATATTGGAGATAAATGACTTTTAATTCATGTATGTGGTCATGTGTATCAGTTGTATAAGATGAATTGGATAGCTGTGGGGAGTTTGAAAGTCTGTGTTCAAGTCCTTATAATTACACTAAGTTTAGTATAGACAAGATACATGCATTTAAATATATATATATAAACAATCCTAAGAACAAAATATATATTTTTCTCTTGATTATTATGATTAAGATTAACTGAGTGGAACATTAAAGGTTCAATCTATAGCTACATTATTCAAATATTACATTATCATCTAAATATGTTATCTTAATAATTGGATTTTGTCCTACTCTTCCAATTCTCAAACGGCACATGATTTTCTGAAAAACTAAACATTCACTTTTTCATTTATTAATTTAAATACAGATGTATTAAACACATCTGTATATTTAGCCATTTAAACATATATCTATTTAAATAGAACATATATAATTTTTTGTTTATAATTTAAAAAATTTATATGTGTGTGTGTGTGGCATGTGCAGAACATTATAAATATACAAGTGTAGTTTACAGGATTAACTAATACAATATATTTCCCAATTACAGTTATAAAAAATATTGGTAGACAGTTGAAACTATATGGAAAAACAAAAATAATAATGTGCCGTATTAATTTAAAAGTGCAAATAAGATTGCTTTATATAATCATCAAAACATCATTTGATCACCATTTCATATGCTTACACAGGCTGTTACTAACAATAGTAAACTCTTCATATAGTAGTGCCACCAAGTGCAAACCAAAGTAATCAATGGACACAAAAAAATTTGTGCCAAATATCCCTATCTAGCACCTACTAATCCATTATCCCAGACTATTTTCTAACTTATGACTTTCATCAGTGAAGAATCTTGGATTTCAGAGCAGTGCACCTAGATTTTATAATTTAATGCTCCAGCAGCCATATTTTACCTATTTATTTAATTATAAAGCTGGAAACCCAAGATGAAAACACAATAATCATTTCCAATTCAAGTTCATTCATTTGTATAGTCAGAGAGATCTGAACTCAGTTCAGCATCTATATTAGTATGGGGGTAGAGGATGAGTAGGCACTAGACATAGAATTTATGCACGTATATCTTGCATCCATTAATTACTAATGCTTGCACTTAGTGGTCCTATTGTATGGAGTTTATTACCATTATTAACAGCCTGTATGAGTATATGAAATGATGATCATGTGATATTTTGATGGTTTTATATCTAACCTGCCTTAAGGATAATAGTTACTGTGGTTTTTAATAAACAAAACACACCAAAATATATACATGCTGAACTGAGTTCAAATCTATATGACTATACAAGCAAATGAGCTTGAATGGGGAATATTATTGTATGGTCATCTTGGGATCCTAGCCTTACAATTAACTATAAAAGTAAAATATTGCTGCTGGAGAGTTGCATTAGATCATAAGATCTCGGTGCAGTGCTTTCAAATCTAAGGTCCCTTATTAATAAAAGCCATAAGCTAGAATCTAAATCTGAAAATATTCTATGAATACACTCTAGATAGGGATTTTATGCACAAACCTTCTTGCATATAGTGATTACTAAGGCTTGCACATGATGGCACTAGTGTGTGGAGTGTTAGCTGCAATTATAGTAAAATAATATTTACTTCATTTTAAAATTAAAAAATGAAGTATTAATTTTTTATAAATATTTACTTTAAACATTTATTTTATAATGTCTTGCGTGCGATTATAATTACAATAGAATGATAGCCTGTTAAGCTAATTGCGCAGACGCTGAGAGAATGTTATTAATAATGTTATTAACGAAGGTCAACTACTTTAGATTTGCTCATATATAAACATTTGAGTCGTAAGGGTAAGAGGATTCCTTTTTACTCTTACACAAATACTATATCATGTGGTTGTTCGAAGGTATTCATTTATTAATAACATTCTCACAGCGTCTGCACAATTAGCTTAACAGGCTATCATTCTATTGTAAATATTTACTTTATAATGAGTAGTAATAAATAGAAAATTGAATCAACTACTCAGAGAGATTTTATGAATTCTGAATACCAGAAATATAAATTTATTATTGGCAGAAACATTTAGTATACAAGACAATCTTTCTATAACTATTATAAAATTGTATAGTTGCAGAATATTTACAGGTAATCATTTAAGAAATAATTTAATGTCTAAAATTCCATGATTTTGAGAAAAGCATTTCCATATTAATTTAAGTCACAAAGTGAGCTTTTTTTTTATTAAGCTAGAGATCAATTCAGAAAACTTTAGCTCTTGAATCCACTTTGTCATAATTCGGATAAACTGCTCAAGCTAGCAGCTGTTCTTACATCTGAGTGAAAGCCAATTTTCACTATCCAGCTACTACAATTAAGCAAGTAAAAAGTAGCAAAATTTGTTGGCAAAATTATATAATAAATGTCTAAATGATAAAGATGTACCAAATAATTGGAAAAATATAACAGTAATACAGATACACAAAATTTTTATCAAGATAAATTTATTTATGCCAAACTTTGGATTTTAAACAATAAGCTGGACTTAAAAATGGTTTTTGCCACAATGAATCATATTCAAGTATTGAGAGAAGCCATAGAAGAGTTCAATCAATATGAGTTATCATTCTGCTTTAGACTTGTAGATTGGGAAAAAGCATTTGATTCTATAAGCACTTCCTTGATGAATAAAGCTTTGGATAATCAAAATAATGATCAAGAATGTCATATTAAGAAGTTTATTTATAAAAAGGCAATAGCAATTGATGATTATATTACATAAAGATACTAGGCAGATTAACATTGAGAAGAATGTATGACAGAGTGGCTCCATATCTCAAAAATATTTTACAGTAGTTTTACAAAAAATATTTCATGGATTAAAATTATGAAATTTTCACTTAGCATTTGCAAATAATGTGATTATTTTCTTACGGAACTGAAATGGAGTTAAGCTGGGTGTATTGCTAGAAGAGATGATAATGGACAAACAGATTAATTCTTAAATTATATACCAATAAATTGTAAGAGACCTAAAAAAAGATCACATGTGAGAGTTTGATGGTGCATGGTGGCATGATTATAAAATCAATCAATATGTTCTTCAATTTTCTGGATGTGATAACACAGATTCCACTATTTTAAATCACATCTTCATTGAATTCAACATGTAAAATGAATAAACAATTCAAGACTTCATAAATAAAGGTTTTATAATGAACATTATTATGGTTGTTATGGAGGAGATAGACTCTGAGAGATAGATTCTGTTTATGCTATAAGGATGATGGTGCCCATTGGAAAGATATGTCAGTGAACATTGGAGAACTACTGCTGAAAAATTAAAAAACAGCTATGTAAAATATCAAACAAACAGAAAAATAAAAGAGCATGTTGTATATGAGGATGTATTTATGGTTCAGTAATTGATTTGCATAGTCATTACAAAACTCATTTTTAGAACAGTTTTCTTTTTTCTTGGAATTAGAAGGGCCATACTCATTTACAAGTGGCTGATGAATATATCTACGTATGTAATTATAGTAATTATTATTGTAGTAGTTGTGATCTATTTCTTACATAAAAATAATATAAAAAACAACGTTAAACACCTTTAAAAATGAGGGAAAAAAATATTGTGAGTAAAAAAAATAAAAATATCTTTACAAACCAGTTTTGCAATATGTGTTGAATTTTTACATAAACAGTATGTAATAAGAAATATTTTGAGAATAGAAATGTAATGAAAATAAAAATTAATGCTATAATTTGTACTTAAAATTTAAACACTGTGCATCATATCATAAAAAATGATGCTGAGGCACATAGCTGATGAAACTGGTATGGTGTTCAAGCCATATTAAACTTTTTAAAAAACTAATCTGAGACACAATGTTCACAATAATTTCAGTTTTAATAATGTTAGAGAAAAAAAAATTACATTAATAGAAACTAGAAAAACTAAGGAAAACAATAAGTCTAAGACAAATAGTGATAACCATTTAAAAAATATGGAAAAAAAATTTAAACATCCAATATAATTATTACTTATTTGTTTGTTCATAATTTCTAATTTATCATTAACTAAGTTAAAATTACATCTTCATTGACAATTTCTTTGTATTCCTCACAAAATTATCTTTCAAACCATATATAATACTTCTTACATGAGATAATCCATAGCTGCAGAATCTCCAAAAGTATTCACATAAGAATTTATCTTGTACCCCAAAAGTTGACAAATCTCAAAGGCATCTATAAGAAAAAGATCTATACTAATAAAAGATACAAAATAAATCATTTCCATAAGATGGATATGCATTTGTCATCATAGCAATTAGCTCCATGTTTATTTAAAACTAGAAATTGTAGGCTACTGTCTGTATCACTGATAAAATTAGTTTCATCTCTTCATTTTATATTTTTGTATATATCAGTGATGTTTATATTCTTTATGCATACTAGTGATGCTATCTTGTTATTTTTATTGTCCCACAGAGATATAATTTATTTGCAAATAACTCATTTGCTAGCCATAGACTTGAAAATAATGTGATGCAAGATCTGGCAAAACTACTGATTCCACACGAGTTATCAAAGCATAGACAATAATCGAAATTTGATTATTTGCCTGCATACAATTCTATGTGGTATATGCATAACCATTGTGGCTACCACTACATACATACCATTTAAAATCTCTGCTGGTTTTAAGTATTTATATTTTCATATGGTCCTATGCCCAGTAAATTTTGTGATTGCTTTTTCAACTGCAACCTGCAATGTTTCTGAACATTTGATTATCAGTTTTTAAAATTTACATTGCACTGTTCTATATGTGCAAATCATTACTTGTTATACAAACATGCAAGAGAAAACAGAAGCAAAGCAATACAAATATAAACATACTAATAAATTATTAAACCTTTTGAGAATCATTATGTCTATAAAATAAGGTTGTCTTAAACTTGGATCAGAGACCCAAAATTACACTGTACAAAAACACTTTTGTTATATTTGAATACCAATTTATATACTGTATAATAAAGAGCATAAATGATTTAATATTATATAATTTGTATATGACACACACACCAATACAAATGCAAACAAATTAGCATACAGTTTATCAAATAATTTAAAATATTCAAGTAATTTAAATATTAAAATTAATAACTTATGATATTCCATGATTACATTTATATCACATTGAAGGTCTTCATATCTGAATTATCAGCATATTTTTTAATCCATTATATTAGCTTATAAGGCTGATAAAGATTTTCTGCTTTTATCACCCTCATGTAAACTAAAAAAATTGACCAAAATAAAAAAAAATTAAATGTACCTATTAACAAAAAAAAAAATTAATAAAAAAATTAAATTTTATCCAATTTCAAATTGTGATACACCATTTTAAAGATGGAATTAAGCAGCAACGAATGCTGGTATTTCTGTTGACATCATGCTTAAAGTTTTTGTGCAATTTAAAAAAAGAAAACAAAATTTCAACTAATCAGCTGCAACACACAAATGACAAGCTACAAAGAATCAACCATTTGTGTATCACATATAAAAATGATGCAGATGCAAATAGGTGATGAATGTTTTGTTCTACCCTGAAATGAATATACAAATAATTGCATTCTTTTTTATGATTTGATGCATATTGTTTAATTTGAAAGTATAAATTATCTCAATTCTAATTTTAATTAAATATTCCTTTTACCATATGATTAATGCTGTTATAAAGCTTTCTGATTTCAAATGTTAGTTCAATACATTAATTGTTATTATATTTTTAGATATTAAATTAATTTATATTTGATAACAATTTTGATTTTTTTAACAATAATAATAAAACTGTAATACTGACAAAAATATCAGTAATAAAGGCAAAATATTTTTATTTAATCTTTTAATCTTGAGTATTTAATCTAATATTAATTTATTCAGAAGATTTGAAATTGTGGTTAAGTTTTATCATTACTATTTTAAATGCTCATTTAATTTAGACAATTTTTCACCAATATATATTTCCAACCCATAATTAATATTTCCCAAATTGAAAAATAATCTCTCCTGAGATTTTTGAAACAATCCAGGTAGCAGTAATAGTTTCAGATGCAAATAGTAAGTGATTATTTAATAAAAATAAGAAACAATAAAAGAATAAAAAATAAAGAGAAAAGTAAAAAAATCTGAAAACCATTCATATATATTTTATCTGGTGTGTAACATAAGTGATTATTTTCCATATTATCACATAAAATACAAACTATAAGCAATAAGTAATTAATAGGTACAAGAAAATGTTTGCATGTGAGTACAACATGCATTGTCAGTAAATCAGCATGTATCAGCATGAATATGTCATAATATAAGTTAAAATTTTCTGAATTGTGTGACAAACTATTAACTATAGTGTAAATGCTAGAAGTATTTGAAATTTTAATTCATATTTGATATCTTCAGTCTTTATGGAATACAGATCAAATATAAAGCAATTCATAATTTCCTACATTTTTTGTTATATATCTACTATGTACTTCTCTGTGGTCTGATGTTTACTAATAAATGAGGTTTAGTTTTTTGTCTAGCATTAAATACATTTTATTTAATATTAAGCTGTCAAATATAATCATTATAATCCATCCAGATTACTCATTACAATTTATCTTAAAAATTTTAATTAATAATTTTGCTTTAAATATTTAATTAACCATTATCATTATATATTTAATTTTCAATGCAACAATATTGTAATCTATTGAGGCACAAATAATTTAAATGTCAATCCACTAAAAAATAATCAGAACCACACAATAATAAACCATATTGTATTATCTCTTCTGAATTTTAAGAAATAACACAATATATTACACTTTAAAACTATCAACTATAATTACTATAGTTAACATTATAAATATAAATCTTAAATAATACTGTCATCATCAGAAATATTTTATAATATTATTAATAATTGACTATAAAATAATTAAGATATTTGACATTATTTAAAGAGTATGTGTTACTTTATCAAAGATCACTTTAAAATTTGACCAAACAATGAAATGACTAAAATAATTACAAAATAACTATATTATAATTATTATCTTACTCTGGTATTGAAATCTAATCATACAATTGAATAAGAATCATAACAATAATCCACCTTACACCTACTATACTAATTGATTGATACTACTACAACAAATTGATTAGGTTTGTGTTGATTGTCAAAACTGTAACCTGAAAAGAAAAATGACATTTATAACAATAACCACAGTGCTTCTTAAAAACCATTGCTCAGTACCTTAAGACAATTATTTATAAAATAAAATTATCACAATAAAAATAAAACAAAATATTATATAATAAATTATATTATTTTTAATAGAACATGAATTTACATTACTCTTTCTAACAATATTATACACTATTTAATAAATGTGATGTTCTCCAGAATACTTAAAGACTTTTTGATAAAAAAATTACAAATAATTTTTAATATGGCAAATAAAGAAGTGAATGATAACATTTATTACCAAGACCAGTCACACATGTTGACTAATGCTTGTTTTATTCAAAATTAATAGGTTTTAATAATAATAAATTAATTCTTTATCTTTTTAACTAACTATCATAAAACTTGTTTATCTGAATTAATCTTTATTATAATTAGTATTAATAAATTACACTCTTTATTAGCAAATGATTTGAATAAAAATTCATATTAATAAGCAAGTAATTTAAATATTAATAATCAGCATTAAAGATTTAAACTTAGTTATTTTAAAAAGTTTATTTTTAAAAGGTTATGATCTTTATTAAGATTATTATATAAGGTAAAAATATTTCTAACATAAGCAATTTAAAATCACTTACAATTACAGATGAGTTGAAACACTACAGTAAAAACATAAAATGAATTTTAATACAATTAATATGTAAAAAAGTTCTTGGAAATGATTTAAAAAATAAATTAACACTGAAATATTAAGTTCTGATAAATTGGCTTGCAGTATAAATTAACTTATTGGAATTTTTACAATATATACTTAAACAATTAGATGCCTGAAAATTTCACTTTACTGACAAAGTGGAAGGTTATAGTATATGCATTCTTTTTATCATATGGTTTTATGCCCTTATATAAATATTAAACAGTGTTCTACATGCAATAACAGGTTAACATTAAAATAGATGTTAAGTCTTTGATAAGAGTATAAAATAACATTAAAATAGATGTTTAATCTTTGATAAGAGCATAAAACTATGTGCCAATAAACTTTACACATATATTGAGAGATATTTTTTTTTCAGAATATAAAATATGAACTCATTAATAGAGGTGTATTCTTTAAATAATAATATGAAAATTCCAAACATTTTAAATAATAATATGAATGTTTACAGTTTGTTAAGGGTAGTTGTAAAAGAGAAAAAAATGTTTAAAAAATAATAAACTAAATATTTTTCTCCTCTTGTCAGTAATTTTATTTATATGTATATTTTTCAGTTTTTAAACAATATGAAAAGGTATTCACATTACAGAAACTGCTGTTTTAAATTAATTAATGCCAATTTTTCCCCCTTTCTTTTCATTTCTCTAAAAAAATTAAAGATATTTTGCAAAATTAAAAGATTATTTTGTTACTAATAATTAAGAAAACATTAACTACAGAAGAAATTTTCAATAATTATTGATACTTGGATTTTAATTAATTAAAAAAAGAAGGAAAACAATGTTTTTATAAATGAAGGACCAATTTCTCCATATTTAATGCTGTCATTTTTGAGACAATATCTGACTAGATGGATAGCAAGATTGTTTTAAAAAATTAATATAGTGGAATCACTAACTGTCTCATTCCACTATTAAGAAGAGAATGTCAGTAGCAGATCAACTCTTATGAGAAGAGATCTCATTTCTAATTTTCAAAAGTGATTGCTGAAATGGAACTGAAAAAAATATACTTTAAGCTGTAATAAAATCTAAGCATCATTAATTCAACATGTAACCTGTTTTGTTTTACTAAAATAAAATACATAAAGATAATATCTTTGGGAAAAAATTATAATAACTTTTGCGTGCCTATATAAAATCATGACTGCCTCTGCTAACATGATCTGGAAATCTATTTTATAGTTATCAACTAACAACTTGAAAATGCAAAAAAAAAAAAAATAATTGATCAACTTAAAATGAAAATAATGGACAAATTCAACTTGTATTAGCTTACCATAAAAATTATTGTTACAATTTTAAATTGAACATTTGAAGTCAAAAGATTGAATTTATAACTACAAAAGAAGAACTAAAAAAATTTGAAATCCATCTTCATTTATATATTTTCATTTATATATCTACATATATAAATATTTTTTAAATATTAGTAACAATTGATAATAAAAATAATTTTGATTCAAGTGTTTTTATTAATTTTATTCCCCATTTCCCCCTCCAATATAAAAGTGTATGGTTCCTTTCTATTCTCATGAAGAAAAAGGGACGATTTTAGCTAATCATAATCTTTTTATCTCTTATTGTGAAATGTTGTTTTTCAATTTTAATCATTAAAAAGGGAAATAACTTTGTTCAAGTAAATGTTAATTAATTTAATAATAAGAAATCAATAGGTTAATATCTTATTTGCCACATGAAATTATATGTTTTTATTAAAAATTTATTAGATTTGATTTTGTGATATTATTATCTCTTTTGAATTTTTTGATATATTATTCATTGATTAACTTTTTAAAATAATTATTAAAATATTAAATAATTGTTAAAAAGATAACAATTTGATAAAATTATTTTTTTTAGTATGTTATTATCTTTTTTCTTCCAGCTATCTGTTCTATGAATGTCAAGTATGTGTAACATAATTTCATCATAGCATGGTCCTTTAAAAAATTTGTAGCTTATCATAGTAAGACTATTTAAAATAAAGTAGATTAATAATATAATTTATATTTTCTTTTGTTCACAGTCCCTAGGTTCTTCGCAATTTGAGCTAGTTCTAGAATAAAAACAATTTCTATATATGTCAGAATATATGTGTGTGTCAGAATATCCAGATAGTCATCTGGATGGACAAAGGTTAAGATCATCTTTAAAATATATTCACTGCACTTTATTTGTACAGAGTAGAAATTAGTTTATAATTGGCTTGTACACTCATGGTAAAATATGTCAGAATATCGATGATGATCCGAATATATGAGGATGCCAACAATTCATTATTGTGATAGATACTTTAGCAGTTAAATATATGCCTACATATGACTGTTTTATATTATGCCCTACATTTGCCTTTGGCTAGATAAATAGTTTACATGTTGACATCAAACCTCCTTTAAATCCAGTCACAAGAAATGACAGTTGAATATTCATGTTTAATGCTTCTGAAGTAAATTATTATTATTATTATTATTATTATTATTATTATTATTATTATTATTATTATTATTATTATTATTATTATTATTATTATTATTATTATTATTATTATTATTATTATTATTCACAAGAAATGACAGTTGAATATTCATGTTTAATGCTTCTGAAGTAAATTATTATTATTATTATTATTATTATTATTATTATTATTATTATTATTATTATTATTATTATTATTATTATTATTATTATTATTATTATTATTATTATTATTATTATTATTATTATTATAACTATTTATTTTATTCTATGTTTATTCTCTCATGCTTCTCTTATAGTGGATCATGAAATAAGCACATTATATTCTGTTCCAAAATCCCCCTGCTTACAAAATTATATAGCATATAATATGTCTAATTTTTAATAAACTTTGATTAAAATAGAATGTTTACTATTTATTGAACTACAAGTGTAAAGTATTTTTCATCATGCACATATATATAACACTGATGCTTTTTATATGTATAATCTACATATATAAATCAAGATTATAGTATAAAATTAAAAAAAAATAATAATAATGTGGTTATTAATAATAAATTGAGAGTCACATATACATATATTTACTGAGTGTATGTATATTCACTAATTCATTCTATGAAAAAATATATATAAAAACTTACTATAGCCTATTTTTATTCTTTAAATAAAGTATATATATATATGTCTAACTTTCATCATAATAAATTAGTATCTTCATCAATAAATTATGATCTCTCAAATTGTTGTAATGTTTTAAAGTTATAATTAACTTTAAATATGTTTTCAAACCCAAACGCTTTTGTATGGGCCAATCTTAAGTGTTTGAAAGTGAAAGCATGAAGATATTAAATAATCACTGTAAATTACTTTTACATGCTTGAATGAATGATGCTGGTGAAATTTATTAAAATTTAACATACGTCATTCTTATTTGAAATTAAATGTATGTAAATAAGTCAATTATTTTATATAGTGTGATGTTTTTTACAAACTGTAATATTTTAAACAGCCTTAAACTGTTGCACATGCACTTTTGTCTTTTCCAAAGACTTTATCATGTGTTTGAAGTGTTTGTATTCATTCATTTTATAGTTAAAATCCAAAGCACATGTGCAATAGTTTAATGCTGTTTAAAATATTACAGTTTGTAAAAAAAACATCACACTATATAAAATAATTGACTTATTTAAATATGTTCTAAAATTTTGTAATCTTTTAGCATTACTCTTATGAAATATTTTATTATGTAAAATATTGTGCATCAAATTTGAAAAAAAATGAATAAATAAAAAATAAAATGCATATACTTCTGACATAAAATGATGAAATTTTATTAATGAAAATGATTGTCTACAGCAGTCCAAGATAAAAAACAGATGCTTACATAATTTAAAATTTATTTATAAATTTTATTTTTATAAATATGATAATTTATGATACATAAAAATGAAAAATGATTGCTTGACTATCATAAAATGTACTCAATGTGTAAATTTTAATATTGTCTTTGTTTATTTACATTTTTGTTTGTTTACATTTTTTGATAGTGTATAATATTTTGTATTATAATATAATATAATAATTATATTATATATATATATATATATATAATTATTATATTATATATTATAACATAATCTGTATTTTAATAAGGTACTATACTAAAATATATAATAAGAACCAATTCTTTTTGTTGTAAGACAATTATCACATTGCCAATAAAAATATTTAATGAATGAAAGAAAATTTGTTTTAATTCCATTTCTAAATTCCCAAGAAATTATTGTTAAGAAATCATAGAGCAAATAAATTCTATTTTATAAATTAAGATTCCACTTCTAATTTATAAAAAATGACAAAAAACTGCTATGATATTTATGAAAGTATTTTTTTCAGTTAGTCAACCTATATTTTTTCTGTTATTAAGTATTGTTTCACATGCCTTCTTGAAAACAAATATGTTCAAATACAAATGAATGTAATCATGAATATTTTTATTTTAAAATAAATATTTTACAAAATAACTTGCAAAAATATTCATTAATTTAGGAGTAAACTATGAAAAATATACAATTTTTCTTTGTGACGTCAAAAAAGGTACAGCAACTGCAAATATTTTTCTAAGCACCCTCAGAGTAGAAGAATAAAAAATCTACCAACATTTAGCAAGTCACAACATTTGCATTTAGTCCTCTGCATAATCATGACATCTTCAAACTTTTTAAACTAATAAATCAGTATATGTTTAAATCCCAGTCTCTGCCATCAAATAAATGCAAAACAAGAAAACTAATACTTCCAACAATGACAAAAAAATGAAATTAAGCAGAAGATTCAGGTCCATTAGTGAGTGAGTTAAATATTTAAAAAAAAAATTTCTTTAAATTTTTGCCATTTAGCTCTTATCAAACTAAACGATTCTGCTCCTACAATTAATCATATATTTTGCTCTTATTTCTATTATTATTTACATAATAAAATAATGGAATGAATGATGAACAAAATGTCCTCTAACTAGTCTATTTCTGTCATTTAATATACTAGTGAGAATAAATTAAATTTGAAAAAAAAAAGTTCAGATGAAACAAAGATTAATATGGTCTGTGTTGTAGAGTGTCAGAAAGATTAACAGTTTTAATCCCAGCTAAATATTTTTTTTTTAATGTTGCAATTTGGTCAGATACGTAAAATTACTGTGCTCAGTCTAATCTATGACATTGTGAGCGTCAGAAATATAATTTATAAAACTTTGGGATTTTTTTTCTTTCAAAATAACAAATGCCCCTAGAAAGCCTTTATATTTATTTTTGGTGTTTTAATGCTCTGATTATAAAGTTACACATAACTGTCAAATTCCCATTGTTTAATATTCTTATTACAGTAAATTTTTAGTTGTATTATGAATCAAAAATTTATATTTCCTCAACAAACACAACTATCAGCATCAAAATTATCTAAAGTATGCTTCAAAATTATTAATTATTAAAATTATAAATAAATTATCAGAAGATTTAACAAATAATTTTTTAAATTTTATTTACAATATACATACAAATTTTAAAAAAGGTAGATATATTTTGTTGATTACATTAAAAGTTTTTACAAATAAAAATAATATAAAAAGTAATAAAAATATTGAGTTTAATAAGAACTTATTTTATACATTTATCATTCAATAGAATTAAAATTTTATGTTGAAATACTTTAGAAAAATATAATGAAATTAGAAAAATTCAGCATCAAAACGAAAACAACAACAAAAAAATATTTTCATTACAATTACTTCATCACTTTCAAACTGAAAACAATTTTTAAAATTATATCTGTAATAATAATAAAAGTTATGTAATGAAAATTATTCTTCATGTATAAATTTAGTGTGATAAACAGAACAGCTAAAATTAAAAAAACCCATTTATTTGTCAACTGCTTTCGGTACCGTGTATCAGAATCATGGCGACATTGGCAAATAGTTTTTTGTGATTAATGTTTTTGAATTTTAGCTGCTCTGCTTATCACACTATATACCAGAAGAATAATTTTCATTATCTGACAGAGTTTATGTGTTATTTATTTAAGTTATGTAATGCTTTATTATTTAAAATTTTATAAAACAAAATGGCATTCAGTTCTGTTTTTTTTAGTTGAAAGCAGCTGCATATTTTTGTTTTGATCTTTAACTTTTTTATTCAGATATGTGTTTAAATTCGGCAAATTTTAAAATAGCATGAATGTTTCTTTTAGATAGAATTACAAAAAGACATATAAACAACACGCATACAAAATTACAATGAAAAACAAAAAAAATATTGACAAAACAAATGTCTAAAGATGTGCCTTAACATTAGAAGAATGCATTAGTAATATTAATACTTTAAAAAGATGAAAAGGAAGACAAGAGAAAATGCAGATCTATTATTTTATAACATATCTATTCAATATATTTATTAAGATAATCACAATTCATCTTCAAAATAACCTGGAAACAAAAAAGGAACAAAATGGATATAAAAAGGATTGTTACACATTAAATAACATATACTTATTAATTTATAAAATGAACTAATAAGTATATGGTGTCATTTGTTTTAGTTTATAGATTGTGAAAAGATATTTGATTCTATAAATATTTTGACAATGATTATAAATTTAGAACTTCAATGCAAAAAACAAGGTATTGTCAATTTCTGAATACTTCTTATCAAACTGTAACAACAATGATTAAACTATATGCTGGTTTTAAAAAGATTATTAGTGATAAAAGTATGCGACAAGATGATTATATGTTTCTAAAACTTTTTACAATTAGTTTTATGGAAAGTATTTTGTAGATTAGAATTGAAAACAAAAAAAAAAAAAAGAAAATAAAATAAATGGAAAATAAATTGAGATTAATTAAATATATAAATTTTGCAAATTGTAAGGTTGTTTTCATAAATTATGCTTCAGAGTTTCAGAAAATATATTGACAAGTTATCTGATGGAAGAAAAAAGGGTACTTTCATATTAGTCTCGCAATATAGGAGAGATGGTACTCCTTTTCATATTTGTGATAAATGTCTAATCTTGTGATCCCATCAAATAAACTTTGTGATCTCATCCAATCCTGTCCAATTATATGATAAATTTACACTTTCATTTATTGTCCAGATTGTGTTCAGGCAATTCCAATTTTTTGATTAATACTACATTTTTTAAAAAAAAAAACAGTACAAAATGATGAACATTTTACCCACTACTGACATCTATGTGGTCAAGTACATTCACACTTTGGACAAGCAGTGGCACTGTAATGTTTGAGGATCTAGTAATAAAATAGATCTTCTTATGGAACATGGTTGGAAGATACCAGAATTTCATTTTTGATGGCAGTACAATTTATTTACAGCTGGGCTCACAAATTAACAAACATAGGATGGTGGAAAACAGAGCTTGGTTTAGCAGAGAAAAACATAAAATAGGAGGCCCTAACAAAATCATTAAAATTGATGAGAGCCTTTTGCACAAAAAAAAAAAAAAACAGACCAATTCTACTGGAACAGAGAGACTGATGAGTGTTTCATCAAGAGAATTCATGATAGAACAACAGAAACTCTGATGAAAGCCAATAAACAAAATGTGCAAGTGGAATCGACAATTTATTCAGACTGTTGGAAAGCCTATAAAACTGCTGAATTACAAGTTGCTGATTACCGACCATT
This sequence comes from Epiperipatus broadwayi, assembly GCA_028023455.1. NCBI lineage: Eukaryota > Metazoa > Onychophora > Udeonychophora > Euonychophora > Peripatidae > Epiperipatus > Epiperipatus broadwayi. The sequence continues at coordinate 1,008,340 of JAQFVV010012571.1, forward strand.
TTCATGTCAATCATACTGGACGACATCAAAAAAATTAGTCCACCACATTGAAAAAATAATAAAAGTGTATTAATTTAAATTATTTTTGTTTTTAAAAAATATATTAACTACTTATTATCATTCTTAGTGAAGATCCAGTGCAGGTGTTATATTGCATAATCACGTCCTAAGTAAGTCTCCATTTTGAAAAAAAAATTACTTTTAGACTCCATTTTAAAAGAAAATTTAATCTAATTAAAATAAAGTAGAAGAGATGAATTGATTGTTTCATCATTTCAATTTCTGTTATATATTACACAGTAAGTATTGTATGCATATTGAGCATGGACAAAGAATTAGATCTATCACCAAACTCTATGAGACATGCAAACATGGTCATCTATATCAACAAGATACTATTCTGGACTCGTTCCTTGCTGATATGCTTCATAATAGTCCTTTTGTCTGGTGTCAAACAATATTCCATTTTGAGCTTTCATCCCCCTGATTATCTTGTATATCCTATGTTTAACTATTATCATATATTGTAACCAAATTTCTGAATAAAATTCTATATTTTATAAAAAAAAAAAGTATTGCATGTATATATTTTAAGTGTTTTGTAATTTATTGATTGTTTTGTCCATATTTAAAGTAACATTTGGGAATTAAATAAAAAAATTTCAGATTTATTTTTGTGTAAAATTCATATTTTTTAGTTTTGTTAAAAATGTACTTTTTCAGATTTATTTTTCTGTCAAATTCATATTTTTAATATTGTTAGAAATTAATATTTTTAGTATTGTTAAATTTAGTCTGGTGCAATTACTGTCACATATTAGAACTGCTATGCCTTTTCACATATGTATTCAAACTGCCAATAACTTTGTAAATCTTGCAAAAATATCTAGCACACGTGGTTCACTTTGATAAATTTATCATTTTCAGTTTGTACAAAATCCAAGTGTACACATTATTTGGTCAGATCACAAGTATAGAAAGTTATCAGTGGATTGATGTGAATGTGAAAAAGTGTAGCAAATCTAATATGTTGCAGGTCTAATACGTAGGTTCTGAAAAAAAGGACTAAATATAAATGCTAAAAAGACTAAAGTAATGTTCAATGGCTTTATAAAAAAGAAAAATAAAGATTGATTTAAAATAAATTAAAAAAGTTAACAAAGAAAAAAACAAGCTAAATTTAAAAATGACTGTAGTACAATAGATAAGAGGTCAGCAACCTTTTAGATATTGCAGACCACTAACATAATGTTTAACAGTATGAATTAATATGAGCATTGAGTATGACATACATATATATTTATTTATAATTTTAATTTTAACACAATAACAATAATATATATTAAAAATTAATGCGACATTTACTGCTCTTAGTTTAAAATTATTTGATTAATCCTTGGCTTCAATGATGTCATTGTAACAGTAAAGGAGTTTCTATTTCAAGCTGAGAGCAATACTTGTTTTTAATAGCTGGTACAGCTGAGAACGTTTTTTCACACAAATGAGTCGTTGTTAATGGAGTCAGATTTATTAGATATAAAGAAATACTTAAATGATTGTAATATTGAACTTAAAAAAGTACAAAATAAATTAGAATATTATATTAATGTAATTTTTGTGTAAGTTTTTTTTTTTGTAATTATTTGTTTTCATTTTGAGTTATATGAAAGTAAAACTAAGTTTGTATTTATATGTTTTATAATTCGTTAAAGAATTATTTACTTGTTTTTTGTTAATATAATGTTTATTTTATTTTTTTTAAAAAAATGAATATATAAATACATATTTGTTACGTTTTATATGTGTAATTTTCTAATTCGTATCTACAAAAATTATTTAAGATTAATAACAAATAGTATTCTAATCTTTAATAATTTTTAGGGATGCGTTTTCCTTCAAAATTCTTAATAAAATTTTTGAGTTTTAGTTCACCCAATTATCAAGGGTACGTCATAGTCAAATTTGATGCCTAATCAATTGTACAGAATTCGATATTCTTATTTTGTTATTTTTTTTATGCCACTGACTGAGTAGGGGTTAACTGAATGCCTTTGAGACAGATGTTTTACAAGTCACAGTAATATTTTGTAAGAAATCAATTTCTTGTTCTATTTTACATATAACAATATAGCTTAAACAAAATTTATTTTTTATTTAAAAATTGTAGTAAATGAGCTTAGAAAATTTAAATAATATCTGTATTTCTTTGTGGACCATTAAAATTACATTGTAGACCATTAAAATTATGTCACAAACCACCAGTTGTCGACCACTGCAATAGCTCATACCCACGTGTAAGTTATAAAGTAAATCAATAGATATAACTTGAAATTTTGCTTTGGATTTATAGATTATGAAAATATATTTCATTCTGTTAGCATTTTGATAATGCTGAAAGGTTTAGTGCATAAATATATAGATAAATTATAAAATCTAGCCATGCTATATACTATATCTTATTTCAAAAATTCTTGGCATATATCATGTAAGACAGGTAATAATTAAAAGCTTTGTTTATAAACTTTGTTTACACTGCTATACATAATGTTTGTCTTACTTTACTTTTCAATACATACACATAATCACATAAAGCATAAAAACTTTTTTACATATATATAAAAATTAGTATAAACAACATGTTTAAAAACATGATGATGTGCTTGTTAATAAACAAATAATAAAGCATATTTACCCAAAAATTTATTATGTGTCTGTTTACTCATTCATATTAACCCAAAAATAAACTAATAAACAAGCCTTCTACACGGTAGTTTTTTTTTTAATGAAATGAGCAATGAAGTTTCAAACTATTGTTCTTCTGAAGCCATTAAAGTATCAAAACAACCCAGTTTCATTATAATTAAACACTTGTTTTGGATATCTTTTTTCTTCAATATGTTTTTAGTTCAGATGAAAATGTAGTAGCTACCTTACTATCAACTAACATGGCCCTCTAGTCATTATGATGTTTTTAAATCTGTATCAACTTCAGAATCTATACAACTACCCCTTCTTTGTAACCAAATGGCATGGAGTTACCTATTTCAAATGCTTTGCTAAATTCTTCATGCACTTTAAAATTTCTGACACAATATAATAAAAACATCTTTTTCCTTTACAAATAAATTTCTTATTTTATCACATAAAAAAAGTAATTTATAAACTTTCATAAATTTTATATGGCTTCTAGATTTACATTTCAAAAATATTTCATTAACTAAAATACTGTACTATAAAAAATTGGAGGGGGAGGATTAAGAATAAATTGGATATGCTTTCAATGTGATTAATAAACAAAATTTAAATAAACCTAATATAAATATATATTCGAAAATGTTAAATGTAGTGGGATGCTCTAAAATGGAAAAATAGCTACTGCCATATTGTAAATATTATTGTCTCATAAAATTTACTAAACTTTGAATTTTTATTTCTTGCTTATATACATTTTTCATTTTTGGATAGCATATTATATAGCACACATTAATAGTAGATTCCTAAATTATAAATTTCTGAAAAAGGCTTATCAAAATGCAATAATAAATACACTATATTTTGAGAGTAAAAAGATTAATATCAATAATCATATATATATATATGGATGTAAAAATGTAATTCACAAAATAAAACAAAATTTGTAAAAAAAAAATATATGAAAAAATTATTTATATATTAGATTAGCAACTATAATTTATTTTAATCAGATTATTAATACAGATAAAATTATATAATTATATTTTATGGAGTACTTTTGATATAAATAATTTAATATTTGCAATGGAGATTTTTAATAAATACTTATGAATTTGAGACTGGGATGCTGAATAATAATTTGAATATAAAGTTTTCAGTTATAGTAAAGTATGGAAAGATGTACATTAGATGCAAAACAAATGAATAAAAAATAAAACAGAATCATTGAAATCAGTAAAAAAAATTAAGAAAGAAAGGAAAATAAATTGGACACATCATTAAAAATATGAATTGCAAAAAACTTGATAAGAAGAGATCTTATGTTAGATAGATGGATGATATAGAAAAGTTTTGTGAATTACATAGAAAGGAAGTTTTGAATTGTAGAAACTGAATTAAATTTGGAGATATATTTAGATTATAGTGAAATGATAATGATGAACATAAGTTAATTTTCATGCTAAAAAAACGATTGACTAACTAGGCAAAACTATGATTGGTATTATTTGATCATTAATAATTTGTCATTGCTGCATAAATTAATAAACATTCAGTAGCAAGTAAAAAAAAAAAAAACCATTTATTATAAGTTTCATTGACCACTTATGAATCTATGCTGATATTTTTATTTATTTATATGTTAAATATATTTGCTCTAAATACACTTTTATATTGGAGAAATTATTGTAAGTAGTTTACGCATTAATATGTAAATGTACAAATCGTAATAACAAGATAATTACTTTTCAATAATATATTAATTAATACATAATAAAATATTAGTTTCATCATATTATATATATATATATCATTATTTTATAAGCAATTATTCTAATAAAAAAGTTTTTATATAGATGGCATAAGATATATATATATATATATATATTCATGATATGTTTAGCCTAACATAATAATTAAATCAACAAAGATGAATAAATGTGACTGCATTGCATTTCTTTCAAAGCATGATTACAAACAAAGGAAAGAATTTGTAGCCAATCAACTTATATTTTCTCATAGTTTATAAATTATAAACTCCACTACATTAAATAAATTATTTATTTATCATTAATTATTTTTAATCACTTGCAAAGTATAATGTTTTATCAGTCAAAGATCTGCTCTTTATATAAGTAAAATGGATTAAAGTCATCATCTGCTTGATCAAACACAATGCATATAGAAATATATATACTACATGATACATCAATAATTTTGTTTTATTTACTAAAGATAAATATTTTTTTTAAAGATAACTTTGGTAATTATTTATATGAAGTGAAAATTTTGTTATATCTTACAATCTAAAAGACAATGATTACACATTCAAAAACTAAGTGAATATAATACTAAATTTATTTCATCCATTAACATGTAATAAAGATAATGACAATATAAGAATTATCTTTTTAATTTAACAGAAGATAAATTTTTAACATTATGCAACAACTTCAATGATGAAAAAAAATATTTTTAAAAAATTAATCAAATGGTTTGTAACTTGAGAGAGATCTGTAATATTTGAGCACCAGGGTGATAGATTTAGCTTTAATCTAAAAAGTTTTAATCTTATATATGTCACTCTAGCATTGTACTAAACTGCACAAGGCAAACAAATAATTGATTACTTAAAAGATTGTGATGACCAAACATTTTACTGACTAAACATAACAGTTTCATGTGTTTGATTGAACTGAAATTTTTCTAAGTTACACTAGAAAGATTATAACTAATATAAAATCATTAGTTATGATTCTACTACTTTACTATTACATTACAGGATATGTGACATTATAATAAAATAGAAATAATTCGAATCTTGATCATAGTTTAATGCTATGATATAATAAATATAAAATGTTATTTTTTTTTCTTTAATTTGTAATAGTTCTGCATACAATTATTCTAAACATTGTATATTCTATTAGTTAAATTTTTGATTTCTTCATAAAATTAGATCAATATTTCTTTATTTCAATTGTATTATTTTTACTTAGGTATTGCATATAAAAATAAAAAGGTGGTCTGTCAAGTACAAATAAATAAATAAATAAATATATAGCTTTGGTTGTTGCTGTTTACTGTATCGATAATGCAAATTTATTAGCCAAAAAAAATATGTTTTTAATTAATTAATTATTTATAATCAAATAAACATTTTATTATTAAAATTAATCTCATTTTATATTGGGAATTTTATTCATGGCACAATAGCTTGATGACAAAATTGAATATAATGTTTTCACTGATTTCGCTACTAACTAAAAAATATTTTTTTAAAATATATCAAGTTTCTTATGTTGAATGAAGTTATATAATATTTTTAACCCAATTCACTTATAATTACAACTAATATTTATAATTCTAATTAATGATTTTATTCTTTCTCTCACTTAGACCAATATAAGTTTAAATCGTCAAAAACCTCTCATTCTAAGTGAATGTATAGACAAGAAGAAAAAAAAGATGATCCCTTTGCGTGTAAAAATCATATTATTCATAAAATATAAATTACTGGTAAAGGCTATATTAATATTTAATATTTAAATACAAATATATTGTCTATATTGAACGTACTTTAATTAGAAGGGATTTGAACTCAGACTTTCAAGCTCCCTTCAGCTTTCAACCAATACATATGACCACTTACATGTGAAAAAAAAATCTCCAAAATACATATTTCATACTGAACAAGCACTCATTAGTTGGTCCAGAACATCATCTCCCATATATATATATATATATATATATATATAATCAGTGCCTATCTATTAAAGGTTTGAGCATTTGCTATCTTAATATAAACTGAGCACTGATTATATATGCGTGTGAAAGATATTTGATCTGGGACAACTGATGAGTGCTGGTTCAACGTGAAATATATATATTGGAAATCATTTATCTTTTTTACATGTATGTGGTTATATTATAAGTTGCACAATATGGAGCAGATAGCTGTAAGGAAGTTGAAAGTCTGAGCTCAAATCATTTCTAATTATATTAATATTTGTGGAATATTGTATTGGAATATAATTCCCGTTAAAATTTTCAAAAATAAAATAAATATTTGGATAACCGCATTTCCATCTTTTAATTGCACACACAAATTGTCTATTTTCTAACTGCCTATTCTTTTGTCTTTCTATTTTTTTATTTATTTCTGAAATACAAAATAAATAAAAAAAAGAGAGAGAGAGAGAGAATCATCTACTTTTAAATTCAGAAAAAAAAAAAAAAACATTTTTACTCACCTCAGATGATTCAGACAGAAAACATCCAATCCTATAAAAATTAAAATAATATTATATTAAAAGATTTATTTAAAAGAGAGTATTATTTTCTCAATTTTCATATAAGTTAAAAAGAATAATTTTAAATAAAAATTGATACAAAAGAACAATATTGTAGACAATTTTTAATTAATATAGACCATCTAAGATTGAAAATAATATATGAAATAATGATATCATTATGTTAGATTTATTAGTCATGCTATATGTTTAAATAAAAATAAATAATAATCATTATTTTAAATAAAAATCATAACTCATCAGAAAATTTTCATGATAACTATTAATATTTCTATGTCGTTCTAGATGTTTGGGTTACCTCTTCTTTTCTCTTCTTCATGCAAAGCAGTAATTAAAAATGTTAAGTATTGAATTGTCATATCTGCAAGTAATATTATATATATATATATATATTAAAAAAGTCTGAGTTTTGAACTTTTTACCAAAAATATTGCAAAACTTTTAAAAAGTCAGTGAATATCATGAAAAAGAAGAAATGAAAACTTTTTCAGATTAAATGTGAACATTCACATAAGATCCAAATAGTGTGGTTGAAATTAGCTTATTTTGATCATATAATAAAATAAATAGAATCCATAAAAATGTATGAAATCATCAAAATGATTGGACATAAATAAAAAAAAAGAGGAAAATCAGTAATAAAGTGGAAAAAATTTATCATCACAATAATAAACAAGCATTTGATATACCTTTCAATATCTAAGACACCTAATCAATGATAGTCATTTTGAAGACATGCTGTTCATATGATTATCAGGGCATGATGGCAAATTGACAATACTTAAAAATTAATTGAGAATAATAATATACCTTTAAACAATCAATTAAGAGTACTAATATAATGGCATAATTACTGGTATATTATAAGTTACTAAATAATTGATGAAATATTTTTTCATAAATTTATCTATAACAATTAGCACATGCATATTTTATGGCAATGCCACTTCTATGATGGCAAATATACTTTTTTTTTGTAATTACTAGTAAAATATTATGATGTGGCACTAGAAACTGTAAAAGTAAATTATATCTTGAATAATGCATTTGACAATTAACATAACCAAGTCAAAATCATAATGGCATAAAAAAAAACATTAATTAGTTTTAAATAGATCATTGCTTGTTGTTGTTGTTTTTTAGATGTGACTTAACAAGTAAATTCTCATCCCTCTCAACATGTCATAAATAATATTTGTTTAAAATGACATTAATGAGATGCAAATTTACATCAAAATAAATTCAAGATTAATAAAATATTAGTATCTTTTCTATATATAGTCAGATAAAATAAATACAATAAGCAAAAAACATAAATATAATAAACAAAAAACATTGTTATAAACTCAATGATATTCAAAATAGCAATATACAAAAATAAATAATAGCTATAATTAGCTGGTGAGATGTACACCATCCTGAATAGCATTTAGCAATTAATTTTAAAAACAACAACAATCTGATTAGCCACACAATAATAACGTTACCAGGTAAATGGCCAACTTTCCATAATTTATGTATATTAATACAAATATATTGTTTATTTAATAAATTGTCCAACATATTTATAAAATATGCTTCTTTAATTTTCCTTTTCTTCAAATCATGTTCCACATATAAAATAAAACAAAGTCAAAGTGAAAACTTACATTATAAATAAGTAAATATTCAGAAAATACAGATTTAAATCTATCGACAGTATATTGCAATTTGATGATATAATAAGAAAGAAATTTTATTTATATTTTATAACTTTACACATAGGTGGAGAATGAAAACTACTGAAGAAAAAATATGGATTTCATTACTATATATGTACAATAGATTGTGTAGTATGATTACATCATTAATTTTTTCTCATGTTAATGTTGGATTTAATGCTGGATCAAATACTAGTAGAGTAATGTTAATGAAAAAACTGTTGATAAAATCATAAAATGTAATATTATACATAAAGTGATTTGCTAGCATGAGTCCAATTATATTCGTGACTCAAAATATACATTGGAAAAAAAACATGAGGATTAACTTTTTATAATAAATTTTATTATGTGGTTAGATTGAAATCTATTTGCTGAATATTCAGTTATTTGGAATGGAATGTTCAGCTTTGACAGTATTTTTATTTTACATGTGGAAAATAGATTGAAGAAAAGAATAATCAAAAAGTTATATTTTATAAACACATTAGACAAATTATTAAATAAACAATATAATTGTGAAAAAAAATAAATTATGGAAACTTTGCCATTGTTGTGAGAATGTTAATGTTATGTGAAGTATGATGATGTTTTTTTTAAAAAAAACTTAACTGCTAAATGATACTCAGGATAACATAAATGCAATATGCTGCCTATAACTATTAATTCTATTTTATATACTGGCTTGTAAAAATTATTACAGAGCTTTTTGTTTAATATATATATATATATTGAAATGATATCCTCATTTAACCTAATTGTAGTCATTCAAGCAGGCAGATATAGGACGTTTAGTATTGCGTAGACCAGGGGTCGCCAAACTTTTTTGATCATGGACCCCTATATAATTTTTTGAAATCTCCATCGACCCCTATAAAAGTAATTTTTAGTTAATTAAAATAAAACTATCTATTAGGTACTGTGTTTGTACATTTATTTTATGATTTTAAACATTTATTAAAGCAATTTTACATTGTGTGACAATAGTTTTATGAAAAATATGTGTGATTTGCATATTAAGAATTGTTTTTCATTCGACCCCCTGGCTCAGATCGACCACTACTTTTGTTAAATAGACCCCTGGGGGTCTAATGGACCACATTGGCGACCTCTGGCGTAGACTCTTTGGAGACAAACTAGGCACAGAAAGAGAAGAATTTAAATTTAATAATAAAAAACAACAACATACATTTTAAGTAGCATGTTACTAACAAATAGGCATGTATTATGTTGTGTATATGTATATGTGCATGCATGCGTTGGTATAATAATATTTATGCATTAATAAAAATATATATGTGCATGCATGTGTGTATAATAATATTTATTATCATTTATACATTAATAAAAATATATTTAATTTTTTTTCAAATGTAAAAGATAATTTAAAAGTATTGTCTAAATTGATTATTAATTTACATACAACATTGTTGACATTTTTTTTTAAATAATTAATATATATATATATGTATTGGGAATTTATTATCTGCACATTCTAAAAATCGATAAAAAGATAAATCATCTGCAGCTTTTTAAAAATGGCTATAACTTAAATGTTTTGTATGGATTTTGCTGTGATGGCGGAATAAAATATGTGAGATCCCTATCTAAACTAACTTTATAAGAAGGTCTTTAAAATAGCTTAGAAGTAAAATATCATGAATTCTCATCTTCTACAACAACTTGTCCAATAGATTAAAGGGCTTACGTATAAAATCAATCATCAGTATGAGTATTACAAATACAATTCAAATAATTCAATAAATAAATGAAGGATTTACAGTCAATAAACAGGAAAACATTAGAGCTCTAAAACAAATAATTTAGGAATACTTTATTTGTATAACAATTATATTTAAATTAAAATAGAGCACTATATTATTTCTATTTGTTCACAAGTTACCAGTAAATTTTGTATATAAACATTGATGCAAACTACTTGAAATTTAAGTAATACCTTTTGAAGTAAAAATATTATAGATATATTATTTACTGTCCTTTTATGTATTTTAAAGTGCTTTATAAATAATGAATATTTATAATAATGATTAAATATTTCAGGTTTAAATACTATTAGAATTCTGTTTTACTAATAATAATAAAACTTCAGATAGTTTTTTTTTTTTTTTTTTGTTGACAATTAAAAGAATAAATTGTTTGTTCTTTAATTAAATAAATTATTAGAACTCAGTTTAGAAAATATAAACAATTTTACTTTGAATATTATATATTTGAATTTAAATAAAAGAATGTAGGGCAAGATTGGATGAACCATTTGAGATTATTGAACAATATAAATAACATAAAGTTAAATGATTTTTTGAACTTCATTTTGTGTGTGTAAAATAAGTAAACGTTAAATCCTTGCGATAACTTTATAGAATCTTTAAACATCATATGATCACTATTTCTTATGCTAGCACATAACTTATTAAAACAGGCAAAACTCTTCATACAGTAGTGCCACTCAGTTAGTGCCAACCAGAGTAATCAATGGATTCCAGAAGGCTTGTGCATAAAATCTCCATCTAGGGTCCACTCATCCAATATCTCCAGACTAGTTTCTGGCTTGTGGCCTTCATCAGTGAGCAGCCTTGGATCTGAGGGCATTGCACCTAGATCTTAGGATCAAATGCAACCCTCCAGCGACTACATTTTATCTCTACTTAACTACAAAACTATGAGAACAAAACTGAAAACACAATAATATTTTCAATCTAAGCTCAATAGCTTATATAGTCATATGGGTCTGAACCCAGTTCAGTACCCATATATTTTCATGTCTTTGGCTCTTTAACAACCATAGCCACCACTATCTTATTAGGCAGGATTGGTGTTAAACCACTAAACATCACATGATCACTATTTCTTATGCTAGCATATAACTTATTAAAACAGACAAGGTAGCTTCTGGATGGATGCATTAGATCCTAAAATATAGGTTCAGTGCTCTCAGATCCAAAGCTCTTCACTGTTGAAGGCCACAAGCCAGAAACTATTCTGGGGATATTTGATGAATAGGCATTAGATAGAGATTTTATGCACAAGCCTTCTGGCATCCATTAATTACTCTGGTTGGCACTGAATGGCACTACTGTGAGGAGAGGTTTGCCTGTTTTAATAACAGTTATGTGCTAGCATAAGAAATAGTGATCATGTGATATTTAGTGGTTTAACACCAATCCTGCCTAATAGGATAGTGGTGGCTATGGTTGTTAAAAAGCCAAAGACACCAAAATGTATGGGTACTGAACTCGTTCAGACCCATATGATTACATAAGCTATTGAGCTTATATTGAAAATATTATTGTGTTTTCAGTTTTATTCTCATAGTTTTGTAGTTAAGTAGAGCTAATATGTGGCTTCTGGAGGGTTGCATTAGATCCTAAGATCTAGGTGAAGTGCTCTCAGATCTAAAGCTCCTCACTGACAAAGACCATGAGTCAGAAACTAGTCTGGGGATATTGGATAAGTAGGCACTAGATGGGGATTTTATGCACAAGCCTTCTGGCATCCATTGAATACTCTGGATGGCACTGAGTGGCACTACTGAATGGAGAATTTTGCCAGTTTTATAGAATCTCATTAAAAAAATGAAACTGTAATTTAATTAATGCATGGCTTTATTTGGTGTTTATTTATGGAAATGTTGAATTTGAAATGTGTGTGGATCTAATATTTTTATGTATGACCAATATTAATGACAGATGTCAAGACATTAAAATATTCAAAGTTTGAAATGTGACTTCCTACTGGGTATATGTTATTCTGTCTCAAATATAAAATCCAGATGTGCAATTTCTGCTTACTTGTATTGATAATGATATACATGCTCACAGATGTGCACCACTTTTATATTGAAGACAATTATTTCCAATCCCTTCATTTATTTAAATTTTATATTCATTCTATTTTAATGGAAATCCTTGTGTACCATGATTACTTTGCAACATATTATTGTGTATAGATATAATGATATTTTATGAACATAGCCATTTATGCATGCAATTGAATGTAGACAGACATATCACTGATAATAAGAATTCTGGTTACATCCACCTAATTGTATTTTAGATTTTACTGCCTATGTTTTACATGTGTATTTTATATTTGGCTTTTTATAGAGAAATGAGTATATGATATAATAACAAGTTATTTATTACTGTTAGTAATAAAGTTGCTTTACTGCAGATAAATATATAATATAACAAGATGCTTTGGTCATTGATTTTAAACCCTGTACAGAAATCTCATCCTTTTATTTATATATATATATATATATATATATATATATATAATAATAAAAGGATGAGATTTATATATATATATATATATATGTAATATACAAATCAATATATATATCAAAATACAGTACAATTTATATAAATTATATTCTTTTAGAAGTACTTTCGACTATACACTTTGTAGTCTTTATCAACTATATAACGTTGAATAATCATAACGTTATTCAACGTTATATAGTTGATAAAGACTACAAAGTGTATAGTCGAAAGTACTTCTAAAAGAATATAATTTATATAAATTGTACTGTATTTTGATATATATATTGATTTGTATATTACATATATTGTGAAACGAATACAGATATCAAACTTTATTTATTATATATATATATTCATAGTATTATTTAGAGTTATGATACTAAAATGTCAGCTATTTAGCTATTACATGGAAGCTCCTGGAAATAATAATATGAATTCATTTAGCCATGAAAATATTAGAATATATATATATTAGGATATATATAAGAACATGCTTAATGTTTCATTCTATGTTCCAAACATTGTTAATAAATTAGTCAATAATTCTAAGAATGTCATACCTATCAAGCAGAAATGTAATATCATATATCAAATTTTTTGTGACTATATGTTATCATATATAGGTGAATCGAGGTGCAGTATTGAGAAGAGATTAAAGGAGCATGAATTATTATATAAGCATGTAAAAAGTAGAAATAATGGTGATTTAATGACTGCTTCAGTTTTCTTTGATCATGAAAAAACATGTAAATATAAATTTGAATTTGATTTTGAAAATGTAAAAATTCTTCATGAAGAGAGAAACCATAATAAAGGAAAAATTAAGGAGGCAATTTTTATAAATAGGAATAAAATGCATTTAATAAATAGACAAGCTACTAATGTTAAAATATGGGATTCGTGGGATTTGAATTGATGACATTTGCTTCCACTTTGTTTTTTAATTTAATGGCAGTTGAAGTAGGTTTAAAAAATTAACTGAAAGTACTTCTGCAGACTTAAAGACTGTTTATAACAGTTTATTACCGTGATATTTATTATTTTTATTATAATTACAATCTTGTTTTAATTAATGGGCATTTTATTTATATTAGAATATATATATGTATATATAAAGGAACTAATTGATATCATATGCATTAATGTTTATATGATACATTGAAGTGTAATAAGCAATATTATCAGTGTAGAAATGAGATTACACATAATAATGAAATTAATATAAACCTAAACAAGAAGTCTTTATGGTAGTAATAGAGTCCTTCAGAGTTATATTTTAACAGTTATAAAAATTTGATTTTTTGTTTTTTTAATTTTTTGAGTGCATAATAAGCATTCCTCATTCCACTTAACACTAAGTTATTGTAAACTTGACACTACCAAAGTGAGAATCATTTACTCTTTAAGGTGTTGAATTATTATTTTATTTATATATTATTTAATAAATATTTTATATAGTTTTATTCATTTTATCTGTTGCTTTTAAAGAGATTTGTACTCAAAGTGAAATTCATTTATCCTTATCTCACTCTGACCATTATATATATATATATATATATATATATATTGAACCGAATTGAAATCCATTTCAAAGGTGTTATTACCAAAAATATTTATTAAGCTTTTAATTGTCATTAAACGTTTAATGTTTAAATTTTATTATTATTTAAAAAAAAATACGTGTATCAAAATACACAAGTGTTTATATGTAAAATGCTTCATTTCAATGTTTATCAATTTATTTTAAAATAGTTTTCATATACCGCTTGTTTTAACTTTAAATCAATTAATTAAAAAACAAGCAACCTAGCTAATTACATTCCTGTGGCTTTTATTTTAAAGAGCAGAGATTTGATTTTTATGTAGTTGTTTTCGTTTCAATAATCCCTGGGTAGAATTCTTAGATAGATTGAGCAGGAGATTAATATTTGCCCTGTCTTAGGCATAGAAATTGGACAACAAGGAAAGTGTTTTGCGAGAAATGGAGCGAGATATAAATAGCCCCGAAAATTTGGAGAGAATTCATTATTGGTCACTAGACAAGCTGTTCCTCAAGCAAAAGTTTATCTCAATGGATATTTAAATTCTTAAAGGAAATTCGCTGTTATTTAAATCCTTTTGCTTGCAACAAGATGAAAAATTCTATACGTGTTACCACCACCCGAATGGCTTGCTAACTCAACAAAAGACAGATCCCTGACTTCCAAATTTGCTCCAGTAATGGCTTAAACACCTACAAAAAGCCGGAACCTTGTTACATCTACCTTGCAGTTGTTGAAGAATCTGAAAATGAACTTAAGTAAAAGTGCGCACTCTATGTGAACATTGCTTTTACCGAAAGGTAACTATTTTCATTTTTATTCTTCTCAGGGTAAATTAATTCTCATTAAATCTCTGCTCACTCTAATCATAAATATGTATTCATAAGCTTAAGTAATTTATATAGCCTCATAGTTAATATTTGCTGTGTTTTCTAATATTTGGTAATATGTCTTGGAATCTTAGTTTTAAGATTCCAAGTTGCTTTCAATTTTTGTTTATTGGAGAGTGACGAGTGAGTTTTCTATTTTTATGTATTTTTATAAATGCTTTGGCAGTCATGCCTTTTAAATGCTTACCTGTAATTATGTTAATATTCAATAATTAATTTTAAACTCTATGTTTGCCCTATTGCTAAACCTCCAGAATCTTTTGGCTGACAACTTTATTCTCTAATTTTCCGCAGGTGAGGATTTCGGTTCTTACATCTCTGAAAGTGGAAATTAGAATTGTTTTTCTTTGTAATTTTATAAGTTGTCAGCAGGAAGATAAAATATATCCCTCTTTTAATTCCAGGTGAGCAATACTTTCGTTCTGCTAGAGTATTTAAACTTTTAATATTTCATACTCATGTGCACTCTCCGATAAATTTCTGTTTGTATTTATTATGTGTGCTTTAAAATTATCAGAGCATGTACTCAGAATTCATTTGTAAGTTTTTTTTAAATGCTGGGGCAGATGTAACTGTTTTTCTAATTATTTACTTGTCCCTTATTGAGACCTTTAATTATTAATTTTAAAGTAATTTTCACCAATCGTTTGGCTGGGATTCCCCAGTTTTAATTGTTTTACTCTGTTTCAGTCATATTTTTCAGTTGTTCTTGAGGTGGATCAATCACCATTATTTTAAATGTAGTAATAGGTGCAGTTCATACCGATATAAGGACATTTGAGGTCTTACCATGTTTAGATCTCGAAAAGCTCATCGGCACTGGCTTCTTTGATCTATTTCAAGGACGTATTGTGTGAATATCTGAAAGTGAGAACCAATGTTAAGATGAATCCTCGGTTGAATGAAATTTGCTTCCTCCCTTTTAAATTTGTTTATTAGAGAGTCAGTAGATCTGCCAGAGCATTGCATTTAGTCTTTCTGGTACATGCCTGAGCTAATCATATTTGTTAACTTATAAACTTTTCTTATAAGTTAATTTTCTCTTAATAAAATTTTATTAAATATGTTTAAACTTAATTTGGCTGACGTTTGTCTTTGTGCTTTTATCTCAATTGTCTAAACAATTTAGAATCTTTTTTTTCTCCCTGAGTCTAGTCGGCGCAAACCATCATCATCATCTATTCTGATCACAGTAAACAAATTTTCCAGACATATAGTGGTCTGGTGGCGCCCTCTATATTAGAATAGATTGATAGACGAAAGTAAAGCTTTTGTCCGGCACAATATATATACATGTATTACCTTGTTAAACTCTCCATAACTATCCAATCCTTCTTATACAACTGATAGAAATAGCCATATACTTGTGAAAAAGGTAAATGATCTCCAATATGCATATTTTGTGCTGAATCAGCACTCATCAGTTGGCCCAATTTATAAGTGCTGGTTCAGCACAAAATACATATATTGGAGATCATTTATCTTTTTCGCACATATGTGATCATTTGTATGTTGTATAAGATGGATTAGATAGCTGTGGAGAATTTGTAAGTTTGAGTGCAAGTCCCTTATAATATATATATAGAGCGTATATATATATATATATATATTTTATTTGATGTGTACAAATACTTTATATATATATATATATATATATATAAAGTATTTGTACACATCAAATAAAATAATAATATTTACTAAAATATAAAAAAATGTTTTAACATACTCCCATATATAAAATAAATAGTGAAGATACACTATTCTGGAAAGGCTATAATTTATTATAAAAATTTACAACTTAGCATTGATGATTATATTACATATAAAATGGCATTGAAAGCATTAAAATCCATTACTATTAAGAATGAAAGAATTACATAAATATGAACAACCTGATCAAAAGCAGTACTAAGCTGTTAATTTTTTTAATAAATTATAATCTTTCCAGAATAATACATCACTATTTATTTTATATTAAAATTAAGAAAAGGAATCTAATTGGGTTATAATTTATAATGGACAACTATATTATATACAAAATAGCATTGAAAATATCAAAAGACATCACTATTAGAATAAAAAAATTAAATTTTTAGATATTAGTTCTATGAATATGACCGATTTGGTTAAAAGCAATCCTAAGCTGCAAATGTTTCTAATAAATGATAATCTTTCCAGAATAGTATACTTTCAATATTTATTTTATATTCAAATTAAGGAAAGAAATAATCTAATTGAGCTATATTCATATATATATTAATTGACTTATTATAAAAGAAATTTTAGTGCAATAAAATTACAAAAAAAAAAAAAAGAAATAGAAAGGAAAGTATTGAGTAACTACAGTATATACAATACAGCTGATTCAAAATGTGATCATTCAAGATTAACATCACTGCAGCTTAATCAATGTGAATATGTGTAGTGTTATATAAAAAAATAAAAAAACAAAACACTATAACAAAACAATCAAGCACTATAAAATAGACATGTTGAGCTTTGATGTAGGAACTTTTTGTATTTGCATTCACCATTTTAGTACATCTTTAATATGCACAAGGTAGTTTACTTGCTTGCAGTGAGAAAAACACCTAATATATCTGCATAAATGAGATTCAAAAATAAAATATGTACAGAGTAAATGCAAATTGCATATATTTTTAACCTAAGTCATACATTTTTAAATATTTTTTTGCTAAAAAATAGCATTCCCTTCCAACATCTCATTTAAAGTAGATAGATGTGAAATTTTCAAATAACATATTTATTTTTTATTCATGTTTTTTATGACTCAATATTAAATGGTTCCTCAGGCAGTTGCAGAAAGGTCTCCCTAATTTTTATTGTCGAAAAAAAAATGTTACTAATTCTAGTTTAATAGAATTATTAAAAACATTATTCCCATATTCATTCACTTATTACTATTATTATTGACAGCCTTAGAAATTCTACCAAGAGCTATAATATTACTGAAATATTTCTCCTTATTCTGGTCCTATTTTCTTCTATTATGAACTGTATTTGAGGCTTTTGTTTACCATAAATCCATGCTATTACAGACTGTTTGCATCTTTGAAGAAATTTGGTCAAATTTTAAAAAAAGAAAAGAGAATTTAATAATTCTTACAGATATGATATATTGATGTTTGATGTGCATTTTTGACTTAGATATAGTAAAAATAAAAGATATCATTCAATGAGTATTATTTAAAAAAATATAGCAAATGTATTAAAACATAAAAATATAAAAACATGTATATAAATACTCATGAACACATTCAAAACTATTATTTATAGAAATATATAAAATAATAATAATAACTGCTTCCTTGATTTTGCAAAAGCATGTGATAAAAAATTGCATTACTCTACTTAATATTAGAAGCAAAAAGATATAGGTTTATTTTATTAAAAAATATAGATGCCATTATATATGCATTGCAGATCGTAATTGTAAATTCGTTAAAGCACTCTGAAAAGAGCAAAAATTAATAATTGCTGAAAAGAGCTTTTCTTTATATGACTATTATTATATATATTATTATTGTTATATAAAGATATTTTATATTATATGATATCTTTGATTTATTCCAATTATCAAATCAGACATTTTTAAAACATTCAAGATTGATTTGTGATCCATTAAAAAGAGATGTAAGAAAAAATTTTGTCAAATGTTTTATAGTTTCACGTTATGCAGAGCAGAAAGATGAACAATAAAAAGTGAGAAAAGAAAATATTGAATACTTGGGAAATGTGGACTTGGATAACAATATAAAACAATAACTGTAAAAATAGTGGTAGCAATGATGAAGTATTAAAAAATGTAAATAAAAAAAATATAAAAAAATTAATGGGGTTGGGGACAGGGATTACAGAGCACATATTTTGAAACAAAGACATATTAAAGATATATTGATGAGGATTAAAAAAAACCAAGAAGGTGAAAAAAAAATCTTAAAGGACAGAGTAATTATAAATATTTTTTTAAAAAAAGCAAAAACATTACATAAAGATTTGGAGATATTAAACCGGTTGACAAAGAATATCTCATGATTGAAAAAAAAAAAAAAGTAATTTCTTAATCAAGTTAATTCCTTTTCTTTTTTGTTGATCTATTACTACTTTTATATTAAATAAAATTTAAAAGTGAATAAGTTTCTTAGTGATATCAAGCCAAAAAACAAAACACATTAAAGCTATCATATAACTTTAGTTTTAAGATTGGAAAGGTAAAATTCTATGTGGTCTCAGCAATATATTAACTAATACTACAGCAATTATCCAAAAAATATTTAAAATGAATTAAGACTGTCTTAAAATTAAATAGAATTAAATCTGTGGGGAAAAAATTAACTTTTAATAGACTATTCAAAATTTAAGAATTATTTTAAATATACAGGTAAAAATTTTATGGATTAGCCTTCAAATAATATATTACAAGGTAAAGTTTTTCCAACAGTTTCTCATCAATAGATTTACCAATTTCTGGGTGTGAAATGTTAAATAGCATTCTTGTTTTTCTTTCTAACTATGAACAGTTTAGTATCCATTTACTGATTAATATTGGAATATTGGCAGAGTTGACAATGCAAAACTTATACAAAATCTCCAAATGCTAATTTTAATATATTTCTACCATTATAAAAAAAAATATCAATTATATTTGAACCACAACTCTTATTTCTAGAAATAAGACAAATTATTTATATTTATGGTAATAAGAGATTGCTGGTAGTACTTTTGAGATTAGACAATATATAAAATAAAAATAATTCCTTAGATACATTTTTTTTTAATGACTAGATATTGATTTAAAGATCAATGGCCCCTTTTTCTCTAGATCACAGAAACAAATGATTCATTTGACTTATGGCAATCGTGCCACTTGATTAGTGATGATTAATTTATAAAATAATTTTTCATCATTATTATTTCTCTTACCCACTATTTTTTTTAAAATTTTCTTCAATCATTTAGGTTAAAACTGGGACCAATAGTAATGAGCTTTTCATATTATTGGTCATTTCTTTGCACTGCAATACTGGAATTGCGTGTTACTGCAATCGAATTTTCAGCATTTAACTACATACAGCAATTCTAACTCTAATCTTTTTTTCTTCCTTCTGCCTTTGTTTTGTAATCTTTTTTGTCATTCTTTATATCTTTATTTTTTTCTTCTTCTAGAATAAGAACGGTCACGTTGGCTGCTAATGATATATATATATTCAACTAATGAATAAAAAATTGGGTTCTTTTCTAAATGAAAATCACAGTATTTTAAATAAAACACAAAATATTTCTCCCAAGAGAAAAAAAGCAAAGCAGAGTAATAATTTTTAAATGCTACCATAAATTTTATTTAAAGAAAATCAAGCGCAGAATTATATTATATGGTGAATCTACCAATCAAAACAGTGATTTAATAAATAAATTATACCTGCTTCTCAATAGAGGGCATGCATTTCTGTATATATTATTTTTTCTTATGAAATGAACTCACAGGAAATTTTCAGAATAATTACAGGGGATAATTCGCTTGAACACGAAAAAAAAAAGTTAAATATAGTCTTGATTATACATTAATAAACAGAGAAGAAAGCATTTAATTAATGTGGCTAACATGAGAAGGATAGTGTTTGTGTCAATGAACATGATTTAATAATGAGTAAATTTACAAGATAAAATAAATAAGAAAATGATATTGACAGAAAAGCTAATCAAGTTCAATGAAGACTGGCATTCCACATAAAGTATTAAAATTTTAGACATGTTTTACTTAAAAAAAATATTGTGATCAACTTTAATAAGTGACAGTTACCTTTAAACCTTAACATATAAAAACATGTAAATGTATGTGTGTATATATATATATGTTTCTTTGCCTGACTGTAGGTTGTATGTATGTATATATATATATGGATTTCTGCCTGATATTAGTAATAGTTGGCCATTACTTGCCACATCTTGCCGACAATCCGCTGGAGCATCTAAAATTTTTTTTTTATATTATAAATTACATTTTGATTTACAAGTATCAAACGTACTTCACCCACAAGTTTGACACCCATCCACTCTAGAGAAATAATTATCATTAATCATTTATTAAACTAGAAATTGTCTCCAGCCCAGATATAAATTTTAAACCTCGGTAAAATTAACATTAATGAGTTCTTTATAATCATTGCATTTACGTCTATTTGCAAATTTAAAAATTTGTTATATAAATACATTCTGCAATTTGTTTATATAAAGAAACGAATGCTTTTAAGCAAATTTTATATTATTTTAATATTTTTTCATCTTCCTTTGTAAAACTAATATTTATATTATTTCCTCAAGTTTTTACAATTTTTATTGATATAATTGTTTATATTCCATATTTCTTTAGAATCTATGGCATTACTATGGTAACAGCTTTTCTATTTTTGTTAATTATTTTATAATTAACATGAACTCATTGCTTTTAGTAACTATGCCATTTATTCTTTCTAATACTGAAATGACTTTAAGTTTATTACAATAATGATATTATATATCTCTCCAACTTTTTCTCTCTTCAACATCTCTCCTAGTCATTTTCCTATTACATTTTATACCATTTTGAAGAATTTGACATAGTGCAGTATGGGTTACTTTAAATATAATTTTAATATTCCTTTTTATCTACACACATTTCCTTATCTCAAGAAAAAAAAACAGATGTTACGTATGGTTTCAATCCATTTACAATATTGTTTTTAATAAAGATGTTAACCATTTATTGATCATAATCAAAACTTCAAAATCTTTACGCATTTTAAAAAAATTTAAATTTCAAATTTAAATTTATTGGAGGCTTTGAGGCGATTATGAAAATCAACTGTGTTAAAACATATCTTAATCTTGTTTATTATTTTAAATCTATTAAGAGCATTACATATTATATAATTTTTTATTATTATATATATATTTACTTTTAATTTATTTTTATGTATATTTACTATTAATCAAAATTAAAAAAAACTCTCTAATGATTTTATGTTTAAATATCTATTTACTTTTAGACCTTTCTTTCAAAAAACAACATAAACATTTATCTTGCTAACATAAATTCCACTGTAACATTTTTATCTCTGTCTTCATATCAAGATCTTTTCATTATTGAAATGTCTCCTAAGAGTAATTTTTAGAAAGTCATCAAGATATTTTACAAATGTTACCTGATCTAATCAAAAGCATTCTTTATCATCATCATCATTGTTAACCATTATCAAGCCACTGCAGGATGAAGGTCTCCAAGTTTAATCCATTTTCTCTGATCTCTAGTCTCTCTTCTCCACATGACCCCTGCACTTTCTTATTTCATCCATCCATCTTTCATGTGGTCTCTTTCTGTGTCTTTTACAATCTCTTGGAATCCCATTTAAGATTTCAATTGTACATCTATTATCATCTCTTCTAGCAATATGTCCAGCCCAAGTCCAATTAAGTCCTTTGATTCTTTCAATGATATCAGTAACACCTGTTTATTCTCTTACCCATATATTGTATTTTCAATCTCTTCTTGTAATTCCTAAACATGCAACTCTCCATACTTCTTTAAGTGGTCTGAAGTCTCTGTATTGCTTTTCTATTAAGTGACCAAGTTTCAGATCGATAAGTAAGAATTGGTGCAACACATTTATTTAAAAAAACTTCCTTTTTAAACACATAGGCATATTTCCTTTGAATATTAAGGTGCTTCCACCAAAAGCATTCCAACCAAGCTTAATTCTATGACTAATTTCATCCATTATGTTTGCAACAGTAGTAATAATCTGACTAAAGTATTTGTAGTTGTTAACTTCTTCTAACTCATCATAATAAATCTTTATTTTCATCTTTTGAGAAAATTCATTGAACATTACTTTAGTTTTTTAACATTTATCTTTAATCCTACTTTCTTACTTTCATTTGATAACTTCTACAACATTTCCTAAAGCTTTAAAACATTGTTTTCAAAAATAACTATATCATCTGCAAAATCCAAATGACTTAACTAATCTCATTTACTTTAACTCCTTTAATTTCCCATTTTAATACACAAAATACTTCTTCCAACACTGCTGTAAAAAGTTTTGGAGATATGGAGTCACCCTGTCTTACACCCTTCTC
This sequence comes from Epiperipatus broadwayi, assembly GCA_028023455.1. Lineage (NCBI taxonomy): Eukaryota > Metazoa > Onychophora > Udeonychophora > Euonychophora > Peripatidae > Epiperipatus > Epiperipatus broadwayi. The sequence goes on from JAQFVV010012571.1 coordinate 1,031,894, forward strand.
AATGTTAACCTATAGTATCATTATGTAATCTAATAGTTTCTGTTGCATTTCTATAAATATTCTTCAGAATACCTTGATTATCCAATGCTTTGATCACTGAAAAAATGCTTATAGAATCAAATGCCTTTTTGTAATCTATAAATCCAAAGCAAATTGTTAACTCATATTCATTGGTCTTTTCTGCAATCTCTCAATACTTGGATATGATCTACTGTACTAAAACCACTTTTAAATCCAGCTAGTTCTCTTGGTTGGCTGAAATCCAATGTTCTCTAGACAAGTTGTACTTAACTTGGGCAAAAATTTTGTATAAAACTGATAAAAGGCTGATAAGTCTGTAATTTTTAATATCTTCTTTATCACCCTTTTTAAATATTAATACGGCATTCTTCCAAATCATCTGGTACATATTTATCATTTAGATATTTGGTATATAACTTTTCCAAGATTCTTTCTATTTCTTCACTTGCTTCATTTAATATATCTATTATAATTCCATCATTACCTGGAGTTTTTTGGTTTCTTCATAGATTTAATTACATGTCTCATTTCTTCATTTAAAATTTCTGGGCAATTCAGAAGATATAATAAATGTAGGAGATACTTGTTCTTTGAAACTATATAATTCTTGATAGAACTCTTCTACTCATTTCATGATGCTATCTCTCTTTTTAGTAATAGTTCCACCTTTTTTTCTTATTGTAGGTATAAGTTTTCTATTAATACCAAAATGTTGTTTTACACTCTCGAAATTTTTATTCTCTTCTACAGCCTTTCTTGCTAGTTCACCATTATACTTTCTTATATTGCTATTAACTGTTTTTCATACCATTCTACAAAATTCGAGATATTCAATCCTGTTTAATGCATCATTTTTATATATCTTCATATTCCTTCTTTACTTCATTAATTCCCTAGTATCAGTAAAACTTTTATTGGTCAACTGCTGATTTGTTCTACCAGCTATCTTTGTAGCAATTTTAAAAGTGTATCAGTTATTTTCTTATTAATTTTATTCAAATCTGAATCATGTTCAAAACTGACTAATATTTGAAACTGATTTGCAAGTTCTAATATAAATTCATTAGAGTTTCTGAAGATTAGGAATATTAACTGTAAATATTGTTTTTCTTAATCATTTTTGTCTCTCTAGTTTCACATTAACATGTATCTTACATCTTACTAATCAATGATTATTTCCTGTATTGAATTTATTAAGAACATTACAATCTTGAAATATGTATTTTCTGTTAGTCAAAATATAATCCAATTTTTCTGTACCTTTATTGGGATGTTTTCATGTCCATTTCCTTTTAACATTTTTCTCAAAAAAAAAATTCATAATATAAAGTTTTTATTTTTCTGCAAACTCCACAAGTCTATATCATCACCCATTTCTATTCCCATAACCAAATTTATCTACAGCACTTTTATTGTTCATTTGTTCACCATTTCTAGCATTAATGTCTCCCATAATAATTTTAAAATGTTGTTTGGTCTTATCAAAAGACTTTTGTACATCCATATAAAAATCTTCTACTACTTCATCACTATGAAAACATGTTGGGGCATAAACCTGAATTATCTGCATTTGTTATCAGCTATTAAGTTCAATAACAAATCTTGTCACTCTGTCCAATACACCATCAATCTCCACAATGTTGTTCTTCCACTTTTTATTTATAATGAATCCTACTCCACTTATACTTCCAATATTTATGCCTTTGTAATAGAATATATGACCCCTTTTTAAATCAATTATCACTTCACCTTTCCTTCTAACTTTACAAAGCCCAATAATGTCCCATTTAATATAATACACTTCTTCCAATTCTTGCAATTTTCCTTTACTTGAAAATGATCTGAAGTTGTACATACCAAAATAAGAAGTTGTCATCAAATGGCAACCTGGGTTTGCAATAAGGATATTTTTAGTATCCTCTGCCTTCAGCCACCAACCACTGCCTTGGCTGGTCACTTTACTTTCTCCTGAGAATAAGGGCCATGATTTATTTTTTGTCCATCATGATTATATATACCTATTAAAAAAATTCATTATTCTGCCTTACCAGGCAACTGAGAATAAAGACCATGGGGGTTTCTTGATTTTAAACTCAGAGGTAAAAAGTCAATAAACTCACCATGCTGGCTAAGGTTTGTTGGTGAGCAACCCATCCATGTTTGTATACTATATGAATAATCACATAGTAACAACAGCTGCAATGACAAAAACCTACGAAGTGACATTAGGAATTTGCCCTACTCAGTTCCTTTAAGGCCTCCAAGAGGAACCAAAGGGTCTCCTTTCAGTTAATAGCAAACTCCTTTCTGCAGAATATAGTCTTCATGTATATGTAAATTATTCTTCCACTTTTTCAAAATGAGATAACTGAAGATTACATCTTAATTAACTCAATTTAATATTTTAAATCAAGTGATTATCTTTGGTATTTTACCATGCACCTGCAATCTCTCAATGTTATTCTTTTTTTATAAGAAATCCTATTCTGTAATTATGGTAATATTTAAATGTCCAATTTTCTAATCAATATTTTTTCAATTTGTCATTGTTATATCACAATATCTCATTCAATATTTCACACTTTTTATATTTTTCTCTGGATCTGAAAGTGATCTACAGATATAGGTACTCAAATTACACGTTAATATTGAATATCAGCTTAGATCAGAAATTTAAACAATGGTAACCAAATGCTAAAAGATGAATTTTATTTTGTTTGTATATGATTATAAATAAAATAGCAAATAATCAATCATATCCACTTCCACACACACACATATATAATTTTTTATCTTTCAAAAAAATGAAACCAATATTATTAGTGAGGAACTTCTGAAAGAGATTACTATCGAGTTTTCTCAGTTTCAAATTCAGAAATATAAGTCAGTGGTCATCATGTTGACCAATGCATTCTGGTGAAAAGACCACTTACATTCACTTACCATAAAAATAATCGCAATATAGTAATTGTTGTAATAACATCAGAAATATATATATATATATATATATATATATATATATATATATATATATATATTGTAATCCTTTAATTGGTTCATTGTACTAATTGAATATATAAAATGAACATAATAGTCCAAAATTTTAAATTTTAGAAATATAACTTTCACAAATAATTTAATATATGACCTTGAAGAGAAAATTTTGTAGGGACAATGAATGCATGCTTTTTTTTATTTGTAATTATTTTCATTTTATATATCAGTTATGTAATTTTAATATAAATGATTTTAACAAAGACAAACTCATTTACATGTATAACTAGCTTAGATTTAAATACAAGTTACTATTAGAAGTAATTCCTTCTTAGTATTATAGATTATGGTGATCTTTTAAAAAAATAAGTTGGTCCATTTCTGCACTGTATTCTGATAAGTAATATTGGTAAAATGATTTATTTGTTATCAAATAATAATATATTTCTAAAAAATTATAATGATAAGATATTAGGATTTAAATATTATTGGTATAATATTTCTGTGAAATTAAGTAAAAATAACGTATCTTAAATTTCAATTAAAAAATTGTTTAAATGTTATCAAGTTCAAAATTTTTATTTGTATTTTTTCTGGTGCATTAAATTTTAAAACAGCAAGTTAAATATTAAAGAACTGATAAACAATTTTCAAATTATTGACCAATGACATTTAGTTAATTGATTTCAGATGTTGTGCTGTTTGGGGATATAAATAAAAATAAGCAGATGATCTTGGAAGGAGAGGGAAAAATCACCAAAAAAAAAAAAAAACCATTGTGTAAAAAGTTTGCAAAAATTTATCAAATTTAAGTTATTTTATTTTTGTAAATAGTTAAATAAATAAGTTTAATCATGATAAAATGAATATAAAATACTTGATAGTACTTTTAAAATGGGAGAATAAGTAAACTAATTTTTTCATCTGCATCACAAGTTACAATCTGGAAATTCAATTTACAATTTTGAAAAATGCTATTGAGAAAAAAATTGCAATGATATATTGTTATTATTAATGGAAAAATTGTGAAGGACAAAAATTCCCCACTCCAATTAATTAAAAGGTGGATAAACAGTCGCATAAGAAAATACTTTATTTTTATCTCTGCTTTATTGAACAGCTTAGTTGATAGCTTAATTATGAAGAGGAACAAAATAAATATGCAAAGCATTAAGTTTTATAAATTAATGAAGATAATTTATAAAATTTTTATATAATGTATAATTGAAATTAAAAGTTTAAAGAAAATAGTTATTGCTGTCCATCAAAGTAACTTGTATTATTTAAATCAACATTATGAGATTAATATTTAGGAATGGACATTCATCATAGTGTTTAGAGAGCAAAAATAATATTAATTAAACAAATATGATAATGAATGCTCATTAATAACTATTTTAAATAAAAGTGTATATTCAGGATGAGTCTTCCATTTAGCCATTACAATTTTTTTTATTGGAGTAGGAAATATTAGAAGGTGAATTCAACAAAGAAGAGCTATTACTTTTGGGTATACTAAATAATGATAAAAAATTATATTACAAGAGATTTATTATCAATGAACTTTTTTATATTTATCGTAAAAGCAAAAAATTCTTATATGAAACACAAGGATGAGAAAAGTTTAAGTAAAAATGATTTATTGATTAATGCTGCAAATAAATAAAAAAAAATCATAATAAGAAGACTAATATTCAGCTATAAGTTTGACTTGATTGTTTGACTACAACTTTTATTAACTTTTATGATACTCATGTCTAGTTAAGATTCAAACATGTAAATATGAAAAATCACTCTAAAAATCATCAAACTGTTAAAGATTTCATTCTGTTATTGTTATTGATTATTTTTAAGTATTGTGTATAGAATCTTGGGAACTGCTAATCAATATAAAATATCAGAGTAATGGCTTGCAAGGAAGTGTTAAGCATTACACTGAAATCTATAAGAATGCATCACAAGGAAGAATAATAATATTTTTTTTTCCTTTGGACATTATTTTTAAAAATAAATGCCAATGCAATATTAGTCATTAAGTTTAGTATTAAGTTAGTTAAATTGAATAAGTTGAGGTATTAATATGTGTTATGTTTTAATGCTTATTTTTAAATTAAGAATATTAAAAGTCATGCTTAAAAATGGAAACATAGTATGTGTGAAGGAAGGAAAAGAGAGAAAGTGGGGGTAAAACAATACTTTAGGTTTTTATTGTAAAGTAATATAATTTAAATTAATTTATAAGTTATATTTAAGTATAAAATAGTTAATAAGTAAATTAATGCCTTCATAATGAACTGAGAGATAAGAATTATAGTTATAAAAAAATATCTATGATATTGGAATTTTAAAGAGTGATATGAAAGGAGTAAATGTATGAATGATAAAGATGACTAAAGAATTTTGATCTCAATTTGATGTAATAAAATACACATCGTTGGTTGTCAAATTATATATAGTTTGTTTTGTAATACATAATTGTTAGATTTGTAGGAGAACACTTGATGGGAAGATGATATTGTAGTATCAGTCTTGTAGTACATTGTAATGATTGATGCTAGGAATATATGTTATAGTTTGATAAGTTATCATTTTAGGATAGGATGAAACACCTTACTGAAGAACTGATAGAAATAGCATAATGGGGTTAGTCTATGTGATACCTATAATATGTATTTTTAGTACATAGAGATGAGAGGAATTTTCATAAAATATAGATGTTAATTTCCATAAGAGCTTAGTATAGAAGCATAAATGCTAAAGTAGTATCATTAAGACAAAAATGACTACTTGCTAAGATAGAACATTTTATTTAAAAGAAAATGGAGACCTCCATTTCATATTTATAGTTGTTAATTTATTAAAACCAGTTTTTTTATCAATGGAATTCTTTTAGATAGCAAAGAAAGGTAAGTTAAACATCAAAGAAAGGTTGGTTATATTTTAAGAAGGATTATGATTTCTTGTCTAAGTAGTAGAAGACTGTTTTAGATGAACTTGGAATAAATACAAAACAAATATTATATTTAAATAATTTCTAAATGATACCATACTGAAAGATAAAATGAGATCAATGATGAGAATAAAAAATAAAAATAAAGAGTGAACAGAATGAATAATCATCAAGTAATAGTTCAATCTTAATTCAATTAGTCATTTTAATATTTTATAGATTTTATATTATAAGGAACAACAATACAAATTTGAATTTTTTGTATAGTTATTAATAGAGTTTGCATGAATACAAAATATGAAAATTTAATAAAGTATTGTGATTTATGTAAGTTATGTAAAAAGGATAATATATTGCATTATTCAATAGAAAAGAACTAAAAAAAAAAAAAATTGAACAGATATTAAGAACTTATAGATATTATAATAAAAGTACAACAAGAAAGAAATCGTACATGTTAAACATAAAAATTTTACTATTTAAATAATAAAATACTTATTTAATCTAAAGGTTAAATTTAGAAGAGGTGTATATAATTAAAGTGATGATTTCACCAATGTAAATAATTGTACAAAGATTTTTAAAATGTTATATGTGTTTTACAGTTAATTATCGAGTAATATTTAAGAATTTGTTATTGTTATTAAAATAAACAAATATTTTTATATAAATTTAGACTAATAGCTTTATTTCTACTCAGAATTATTTTTATCACAATGTCATATCAAAGTACATAAATCATGTGGAATATGATAAAGAAGAAGAACTTGTTAAATTAATTGTTTATTAAAATAAATTGTAATTATTTAAGTACTGCTATTTAAGAGCATCATATTTTAATTGGAAATAATATCTTTGAAGTCACATTGATCTTATTTTAAAATTAATTTGAATTCATTCATTGTGAATAATACCTCAGCAAGTATACGAGTTTACCATTCATTCATTGTGGGAATACCTCAGCAAGTTTACCTTTTCCATTAACATTAAATTTAAACCAGTGTATGTAGATTAAGTAATTTACTGAAGTGACTGAAAAAGAAAAGGCTATTATAATTATTTTGTATAGTTTCTGATAATAGTAAAAGTATCGTTCAGTTTTATAATTAATGTGTATGTGATGAAAATATGAGATATTCAAATATAATTGAATCATTTATTGGAAAGTAAGGTAGTAAATAACATATTATAGTTGTTGAAACTATATTGATCTTATGAAACTGATTTAATTTATGCTTGTAATGTTAGGGTGTGATTATTATTAGGATGATTGGATCTTAGTAAAATCCCTCTTATTATTCAATTATCTTATAGGGAGTAATTGTTATTTTATTACAAAAGAATAATTGTTGTCCTTGAGATATCCATAAGGAAGTAACAGTTATTATAAAGTATGTTATAATATATTGGATTTCATTATGTTGTATGTAATTGATTAGATAAGTGAAGAAAAAATAATCATTATTTTCAGTGAAAGATTGTTAGTCATTGTCTATTCTAGAGATTTTTTAAAAATATATACCAAGATTATGGTCGGAAGATTTTTACAATAGCTACGCTATTGAGGAATACGTTTTATATGTTTTCTTAATGATGAAACCACTCTATTGTGACCGTTTCTTAAGTTTACCTTATATGTTATATAGTATATGTTTCTAGTCAATAGTTGAGTCTAATAAAGTAGTTTTTATATAGTTTATATTTTAACATCTGAGTTAAACCAAATATAGGATCGATTCATATAATTTATACATGGTGATTCAGTGTGGACAGTTTACAATATATATATATAGTGGTCACAATGTATGTACTTTTACTTGATTTTAATATCTTGTGCCCTTTACATAATTAATTATTAAACTCTTGATTTCTATTATTTAAATAAAACACATGACAAGGTCAACATTTTCTATAAACTAAATTTAATATATTTATTCTAGTGAATAAATATTTAATGAAATATTCAATGAATAGTATATTTAAAAGTACTATTTAGACATTCAATAATTCTAATTGCATATATCTTAGAATATTAAGTATTAAATATAAATAAGGCTAATATTTGCTTAACAATTTATATAATTAATCAACAAGTAATAAAAAGAGGACTAAATTAAGATCAATTAAAAACTGTCACTGCTTGGCATTTACTTAAAACTATCAGTCTAATTGCTCATATTGACTTAATGAATTGTTTCACTATTTTAAAATAGCAATTAATTTTATTTAAATAAAAAATGAGATAAATATTTAAAAAAAAAAATTTGGTTATATCAATTTATTGTTCAGTTACAGAAACTATTTTTGAATTGAATAATACTAAGTTTTAATCTAAACAAAATTTGTAATACTACCAGATATTATTGTCTCTATTGTTTCACTAAAAAAATTCCTAAAATATCTATTTTCAATGGAGGTTTTTTTTCTTATATAAAGTTTATGAAGAACCTTTATAATCAATTCTTAGCCTTATATCAGAAATATTTAAAAAAATTTCTTATTCACTGACTTTATTGATGGAGACACATTCCTAAAACTTGAACATTCACACTATACCAACATAAACATAGTCAGATAAAGAGATAAAATCAAGATTTATTTTTAAAAAATCATAATATATAAATATTCTATATGTAGAAAATAATCTTATTAATTTCTTCTACATGGACTTAAGACAAATATAAAAAAGGTAATATTAAAGGAGTTTACATCAATGTGAAGTATAGATACACATTCACACACCTTAATTGCATTATACGGTTTCTGAGTATATAATAAAAAGTGGATATACAAATACATGTAAATACACCAATATCCTTTAAGATAATATAAGCAAAAGATAAAAGTCTTTAAATAGCTCATTTCTATGCAAAAACCTCTCCAACAATCCACCAATAAACAAACATTAAAAAATGTATGTTTGAAAAACAACTTTCTGTTTTTTTTTTAAATGTTAAATATTGTATTAAAAAATTATTATTAAAAATACATATCTTTCAGGATATCATATCTATGAATACAAAATACTAAATACATGTCAAGTGTTGGTGGCCTAGTGGTTAGCATAGCTGCCTTCCAAGCAGCTGACCCAGGTTTGTTTCCCAGTCAACGCATTTGACATATGAAAAAAAAATAGTAAATACATAATTGTTTACTCTCTAAGTTTATAAGTCTGCTTCAACAAACTTATGAACTTATTAAAATGTACTATTGCAATATGTGACTATTTAAAGATAATTTTAAAACCTTTTTCCTAAATGTTATAAGACATTATGATAAAATACTTTAGACCATCAAGCACAGTCCATGTTTTTTTTTTTAATGTAAACTTATTTCTACCATACAGAGACACACATATATGTAGATTAAATTTATTTAAGATAGATGTAATTATCGGGAAAGGTAGTATTGTGACCAAATAATAATGTTTAATTAAAATTAGCTGCTAATCTTAGATATGCTGAAACTATACTTTGTAAAATATGTTTCAAATGCATAAAAATAATGCAAATATTTTTTTTTCCTATTTTTTAATGCAAAAAAGTTATTTTTTAAATCCACTAGGTTATCAATTAATTAATTATGCCAATGAAAATAAACAAAAATTCATAAATCTCCTACAAATGACTTACAATAAATCAAAATAATAATATGAAAGATGAAATTTAAAAGAAGCAATAATTTTTAAAATTATAATAAATGTCATCTCTAATTATAAAAATGCCTATTTTATTTACAGAACTTAATTATATGTGAATGCAATTATATACAAATTCAGCAGGGCAGGTATATAAATGCAGCAGTTATTTCTTACATTTAAATGCTATTAATTTAATTTAGAGAATTAATAATTCATGAAATGCGATTTATTTTTTTATAATTAAATTTAATTTTCATTCATTCATTCATTAATACATATACACATGATTTAAACATCTTATTAGTAACATTCCACATGTTCAAATCAAACATCATATATATATATATATATATATATATATATATATATGATATATATATATATAAAAGAAAGTAGATAATATTATCAATTTTACTATATTTTATACTAAATACAATATTGGTATAGTTAGAACCATTGCATAAATATTATCCATTGCATTAAGCATTCACTAATTGCTATAATATACTGAAAAATATGCTCAGTAGACATCAATATCATCAGACTTAAATAGAAAGAACTAGAAACTTATAATATTTTATCTTAGCATTGGTGCAGATACTTTCATCACAACAAGACTTCAGTATCATTATTTACAATAAAAAAAACACGATTTAAAATGTTATAATCAGAGAACTTCTTTCTTGCATTAAAATTTAAGATTAATATTAAAATCTACAGGAAAATAGTTTTATAGATTAAAATCTTTTGGTGTAAAACAATGATCTGCAATAAAATGAAAACCTCTGATGCGATATTTGACAGCAGAACCATAACAAAAAATAGAATACAAAAACAATATATGCAAATGTCCTCTTCTCAATCTCTGTCTCCTCCCCCCAAAGCCAAACCAAACAATAAAAATAACAATACAAATATAAAAAATTAAAAGTAAAATAAAAAATGGTAGAATGAAAATAAATTATAATATAAAGCGATTTGATAGTAATATGAAAGTAATTAGATATTTAATTATGTTTTGATTTATAAAAGTTAAAAAATATTACAGTTAGATTATGTATGTAGAAAAGAAAAATTTAATGGCTTGGATAAGGTAAAATAATTAGTGGAATAAATAGTAAGATTATAAAATAAAAATATATATTGGATAGGAGTTAATAAAATAGTAAAGGGTGAAAAGTGATTTATTAATATAATAATATATAATAGAAAGAGTATAAAAATAAATATACTAGTAATAATAATAAATAATAAAAAAATAAAAATAATAGTAAAACAAAAATAAAACAATAATAAGATTAAAATGATTAAATTATTGAATATAATATAATGTAAAAATAGTTAAATTGTAAAATTATATGTATAAATTTATAAAATATGATTGTATTTATGTAATTTTTAAATTTGTAGATCTGATGAAAATTTCTGGGAACAGTCAAAACTGTTATCAAATTAATGAATATATTTTGCTAAAAGTGTAAAAGAGTGGAGGTTTGATGCTTATACTGTATAAAGAAAAAAAAACTAATGAAGAAGAAGAGGAAGAATAGTCTAGAGGATTATATTAAAATATAAGTAGTAATGCATGGATAAATAAAGAAGGAAAATGTGGACGTTATGGAAGAAACAATCAGATTAGGTAATGTTAGTAATATAAAAATTTTATGAATTATATTAAAAATTTAGAAGGAGAATATGTGTCAAGAATGGTAAATAGATGATGGAGGTTGTTAATAAGAATTAATAATGTAAAGAACAATATTAAATTTTTGAAGGAATGCTTGAGAAAAGATGTTATACCAAATTTTATTAAAATGAAATAACTAAGTAGGATTATGAAGAATAGAAGAGAAATGATAAAAAATATTGAAAGAAGAATATTAAAAGAGTATATTAATAATGGATATAGAAATAGAAATATAATATATAAAGAAATAGATAAAATGAAAAGGCAATTGGTTTATAAGATTACTAATAAAGAGGAGAAAATTTTTAAAAAATTGTATAATAAAAAGAGAGAGATAATAAATAATAGAACCAAAATTAGACATGAAAAGAAATTGGTTAACATAATAATAAAGAAGGAAGGAGGAAAAGATGAGAAGAAAGAATAAGAGAAGAGTAAAGAAGATAATATATGTAATTTAAGAAGAATAAAATTGGAAGAAGAGGAAATAAAGATAATAAATAAAGGTGTAAAATATGTTCAATATGGTAATAATAATAGAAGGGATGTAATGGAGATGCAGGTTGGAGTAGAGAAAATGTTGCAAAGATATGTTGAGGAGAAATATGGAATATATTATTATGAAAATAAAGATGTATATAGTATAATTAATAAGGAGGATACAGAGTGGATTGAAAAATTAAAAGAAGTAAATAATGTTATATAGAGAATTAAAAATGTAAGAAGAAAGGAGGTGGAGAAGAAAGATAGTATTACAGTAAAAGAGATTATACAATTGAGAAGGAAATATGAAAGAAATATAATATTTATGAAATCAGATAAGGGAGGAAAGATAGTTATGATGTATAGAGAAGATTATAGTAAAAAAATGGAAGATATGTTAAAAGAAGAGTATTTTATGCATATAAAAAAGTTGATACAGGGATGAATAACAATAAAAAATATATAAGATAGTGAAAGGTTTATATAATAATAGGATAATAAATAGGGGAATATTAGAAAATTTACTTAGTAAAGATTGTGAGGTGGCAAGGATATATGGGGTGCTGAAAATTAATGAAGAGGGTATATGGTTAAGACTGGCCATTAATGAGAAGGAATTATATTTGATATGGTATCAAAATAGATAGCAGGGATGTTTACGAAATATGTGGATAGAAATAGTAAAACTTATATAAAGAATAATAGAGAATTGGTTACTGAAATTAGGCAAAAAGTAAAAGAATATAATAAATATAGGTTGATAATGATCAAGGTGGATGTAGTGTCTATGTAAATGAATATAAATGTTGATAAAGCAATTTATTTGGCAATTAATAAATATAAAAAGGATAGGGAAAAAGAAATAGATATACCTACAGAGAGAGTAAAAGATTTATTGACATTATGCTGAAAAAATATAACATTTGAATTTAATGGGAATTTTTATAAGCAGAAGAAAAAATTGTTGATAGGAAGTGCATTGAGTGGAATACTGAGTGAAATCTATATACAGGATAAGGAAGAAGGAATGACAAAGGATGATAATGCACCAATAATAATAAAAAGATATGTGGATGATTTTCTGTTGATATTTAATAGAAGTGAAAGGCAAATTAATAGATTTATAGATAATATAAATAAATTAGATAAGAATATAAAATTTGTAACAGAATGGGAAAAAGATAATAGATTGATTTATTTAGATATAGGGATAAAGAAAAATTATAAGGGAAATATCTGTGAGATAAAAACTAGAGTGTATAAAAATGGGTGGTAAAATGGAGTGGGATGGGGTTCAAATATGGATGTAAAGCATAAGGTTAGTGCTATAAGTTCTAAAGTATATAGGGCAAAGTATTATTGTGATGAAGGAGATGAGTATGATAGAGAAATTGATAGGATAAAGAAGGATTTTAAACAAAGTGGGTATCCAGAAGAGGTAGTAAAAAGAATATAAAAAAGTGGAAAAGAGGTATAAAAAAGAGAGAGAAAGAAAGAAGAAATCAAAGGATAGGGAGAGGAAGGATTATATAGGGATAAAGGTTAATGATAGTAGTATAGTGAAGGGATTAATAATATTATTAGAAAAATTAATAAAGTTTTTAAGAAGAATATTAATTATAAAGTGGTAAATAAAAGAAAGAAAAATGTAATGGATATATTAGATGGTAGATATATAGGTGGGGAAAAAAATATATTAATGAAGTTTATGAAATAAATTGTAGGAAATGTAAAAATAAAGAAATTGTAAGTAAATATGTAGGTGAAACAAAGAATTCAATATATACAAGGTTAAAACAACATAGATATGATAGAGGATCACCAGTATATTTGCATTCTTTGGAGACAGGTCATGAGTTAGAGAGAGAGAGGATATTAGAATAATAAGTTTTGCAAAGTAGAAGAGATAAAAAGATAAGGGAGGCAATTTTAATAAAAAAGATAAAGTCAAATATTAATAGAGAAAATGGTTTAAGGACAATTTTAGAATAAATATGAAGAGGAGTAGTTAAGTATAAAGTTATGGATAGTTAGTGTGTTTGATGCATAATAGAGGGAGCTATATTATTATAAAAAAGAGTAGGAAGTAGAAAGGATTATGGGATAGAAAAATGGAGAAAGTAAATGAGTGAGAAATAAGGTAAAAATTTAAATTAAAATTATAAATAGGTAGGGTTAGATAAAAATAGGATAAAAATAGAATTAAAAGATATATAAATAAGGAGTGAGAGAGAAGGTAGAGATAAAATTAGAAAAAAAGATATTATAATTGGGTAAAAGTTAATGAAGGTTGGAGATATTTATAATAATATAAAAATTTAAAAGTAAAATAAGAAATGGAAGAATTGAAATAAATTATGATATAACGAGATTTGATAGTAATATGAAAGTAATTATGTATTTAATCATGTTTTGATTTATAAAAGTTAAAAAAGTTACTGTTAGATTATGTAGAAAAGAAAAATTTAATGGGTTGGGTAAGGTAAAATAATTAGTGGAATAAATTGTAAAATTATAAAATAAAAATATATATTGGATAGGAGTTAGGGTGGAAAGTGATTTAATAATATAATAAAATATAATAGAAAGGATATAAAAATAAATATAATAGTAATAATAATAAATAATAAGAAGTAAAAATAATAGTAAAATAAAATAAAATTAAGATTAAAAGGATTAAATTATTGAATATAATATAATGTAAAAATAGTTAAATTGTAAAATTATATGTATAAATTTATAAAATATGATTGTATTTATGTAATGTTTAAATTTGTAGATCTGATGAAGATTGCTGGGAACAGTCAAAACTGTTATCAAATTAATAAATATATTTTGCTAAAAGTGTAAAAGAGTAGAGATTTGATGTTATATAAAATATAAAATTATATTGTCTTGATAGAGAGAATGTAAAATAGAATAATAAAAGTGCAAGGAGTAACTATTTGGAAAATATAAGCTTTTCCAAATGGTATTAATATTGTGAAATTTTCCTCACACATTAATAGAAAACAAATTTCATGTTGTCATCATAATACCAAATCAGGAAATCATATGATGTACATAAAAAAGTTTATATTCTGATTGTGATCATCACAGATAATTTAAAATTGCTTGTGATGAATTGGAAATAAAGCATGTTTAACATTGCTTATAATGAGCTGGAATAAAGCATGTGTTTGTATTAGTTTTCATGCACAACAAATAGTTACATGAAATACTATAATAGAAATCTTAAAGCTATTATAAGAAACACGAATGTACAAAAAATGATCCCACAATAAATTTTACATAATAGCATATATTCATTAGCATTCACTCCAACTAAACTATTTGCAAAACTGTATATTATTTATAAATACCCTAGTCTGATGAATAATTGTCTGATATAACTTTTGATAGGTACTGGTATAAATATTATGAAAAATTAGATGATATAAGATGTCACACAAAAAAATAAATAGGTATGGAATAAATAAAGATCATTTTAACATAGAGATTTACTGCATAAATTGATATTATACAGTTTTAATAATAAAAAAACAAAGTCAACATATGTCAAGATTTATAAATAAAATGATTGAAAAATGTTTGGACCATCTAAAATTATGACAGGCTCAAAGGCCAATTAATTATTTATGTTGATCATTTAAAGAAAATAAATTTGTCTAAAGCACCTGCTGCTTATTATAGTAAATTTAGATGACAGGTCATGATATATATATATATATATATATATATATATTTAGTGTCAAAAGTCATATTAATGTTATTGACAGATCAAAAGAGTCTAATCCTAATAACATCGTGGAATATTATTAATTTATAGAGAATAAATATAAAATAAAGAATGAGAAGCAGAACAAGTTCAAACACATAAAGTTCAAATAAATGATCATTTTAAAATAAACAAAAAAAATATACAATTGCCATTTTTATAAAATAATTAACTATATATACTTGCAGCTCTTCCAATGCTGAATATTTTTACATATTTAAATTTCATATATATATATATGAGTAGTATACAGGCATATTTAATTACAACATTTTCTGTATCCACAATTTCCATATTCATCTTTTCATGTGAATAAATTTTCTACACTTCAAATTTCTTATTCAGAGTGCATTCATAGAATGTTAAATGTGCAGATCATAATTCAGTCAGCTACTATCTGCAACTTTCAATATCTGTAGAATAGCTTTGAACCTGATATTGTAAATGCAAGGAGAGGAAATACAACATTGTAGTTTATTTGGTGGAGGGGGTAGTCATTCTTTATTATTTTATTTTATTTATAGTATCTATAAAGAAAGAAAAAAAATCATGTGTGTAAAGGTAAATAAAAAAGAAATGTAACTCAGCTATCAAACTCTAGCAACATACAAATTTTATAATTATATTTAGATATATAAATAAAAAAAATCATGAGAAAAATAAATAAAACTTTGGTGAGATTATCAGTAGTTTTTTTTTTTATGAATGTATTAACTGCTTCAGTGTTTTGGGCAGACCATCCATGCGTCGTTGTTATTCGTTGAAGTTCGGTTTTCTTTTCGAAATTACAGAAAAACTAAGAAGACTATGCATGCATGAATACCACAATTCTCTGCATCTTTTTTTGTACTTTCTGTAGGTAGTTTCCATTTTTTCTACAACAAAAAATAAAGTTTTTATTAATTTTTTTCCAAGGAAGGTCAATTATTTTTATTAATTTTTTCTCAGTTTTTTAGATTACATGGAAACGAAACAACACAAAGAAATTAATCGGCAGCTATGGATTCAGAAATGGATTCTTTCAGCCTCGACGAATTTGAAATTCCTAAACTATTTGATTCTGACAACAGTATTACAAACAGCGATCTACAGGAATACTTCATTTCATCATCCAAAGAAGAAGAAGCAACCATTTTACCAGCAAAAAGGCAAAGAAAAAATACAAATGTTGTTCTGGACGATAACAGTAAAGCAGGCCCATCAACTAGTGCTTCTAATATGCCTTCGAATGTTACTATAGGACAGGTTTGAAGTTTCCAACTGTGGGTAAGTATTCTATCTTAGATTTCTTTTATATGTTATGTGTTTAAAAATTATTGAAAAAAACGAATAAATATGCCACTAAAGAGAAATGTATGCATGATTGGAAAATTGTGACAGAATGGTAATTGTCTGCCTTTTTTTGGGATGACATTGGAAATTTCATATAAGGTCCCTGTATTCCAATTGAAGGACATTTGGAGTAATGATCCTACTATTAAGATCCCATATTTTGCCAATATAATAAAAAAATTCCGAACAAAAAAAGTGCAAAATTTGACTGTATTTATAAAATTCGACCTACTATAGAAAAATGCAATGTTAATTTCAAAGCTACATACCAAATGCACAGAGAGATTGCAGTTTTTCTTGTTTTTGTTTTACAAACTTAGTTTTTATTATTTTTGTTTTACTAACTTAGTTCTTATTATTTTTGTTTTACTAACTTAGTTTTTATTGTTTTTGTTTTACTGATTACTTTTGCCAATTAGTAAAACAAGATCTGGAATGATTTATCTTTTATTAATAATAATATTGAATAATATGAAATATTTAATATTATGTATATTTATATTAGATAATATGAACAAGTATGCTTCTCTGGAAGACATATCCTGAAAAAAGTAGAATATAAATATTTTTTAATATATAAATATGTGCCTTTAGAACCTTTTTGTAATCTTTGACTTGTCATATTCTAAATTTGTAAATTGTTTTGTGTATTGGCAATGATTGTTCAGTATAATGATGTTATGAACAAGGTTGGTTTATCCAAAGTCTAAAATCAAAATAATTTATAGAGATAAGTATTGAAAAAGTTCGATCTGAGGATCAATCTTAGTTTCATGTTTTTTTTTTCTTTCCTTGTTTGTTTTGGTTGTTTTCAAATCTTAGTATAGCAGATTTGCTATAAAACATTATTTCTCGCAATGAGGCTTTGTTCATCCAAGCTACATAAACTTAAATTGTTCATGTCATGTTTTATGTAGATAATTAAATAAATTACTTGTATAAATATTGTACATAATAAAATATATACATCGTGTGTGTGCATGGTTTGGATACTAATATAAGATTATTTTAAAGAGAAAGAGAAAGTTTCATTGCACGAATAATTCTTAATTTTAAATAGTTAATACTTGTACATATTTATTTTAAAAAAAAACCAATAAAACATTTCAATGTACCGACTGGATAATAAAAGTGAAATCGCTAAAGGCCAGAAAATCAAGGAAGGCGGAGTCCAAAATGAGGTGACCAATAACCAGGAGAATTGTGGGAACTTTGGCCATTTTAAATTGCAACATGTTAGATTGCATCATGTTAAATTGCATCATGCAGATTGCGTCATCCTGGATTACATCATTCTGTATTGCATCATTTTTTTTTCCTTCTTGACCACTCCGAAAGAGGAGAAAACATCAGAGTAAATTTGGAGAGTGCAGTGTTAAGAAGTGATCTGTAAACTTTGATAATGTCGGGCTAGATCCAGTAAGCTGATCCCTGTCCTGCCGATGAAACCTTCCTAGCTTGCCAAAATATCATGTGCTGTGATTCCAGTTGTCCAACTTTCATATGCCTATAGTTCTAGTTTCCAACCCTAAACTTTGAAAGCCAATATGTCATTATATCAAAACCAAATGCGCGCCTACGTTCTAAGTAATCATCATTGCAAGAAACACGTCCGGACAAAGAAAGAATGGTAAATCTAATTTACATGAACTTTTACTTTCTTTAATGCCAGTCTCTTATATAAGTAGATTTAAATCTGTACTAAGTATGCTAAATATTTGTTATTATGTTTTTTTTGTTCTTTTGATAAAATATATATAGTAAACCTGTAGTTAAACGTATCCCTTTCCACCTGTTAAATTTCTTTACTCTAGTCTTTAATAACAAGTTGCTAATGCCTTAAGCTTTACAATGATTTTAAATAGATATGTTATCCATCATTATATATATATTTTGGTTTTAAATTGATGTATGTGTTATAGTTTAATGAAGGATGTTTTATTCTATGCCACCGGGTAGTTAATATCTAAAATCTATTTTATCTATTTAATTGCATATTTTCTGATACAAGGGAGGGAAATAATAATCAAGGGTAGCCATTGTTGCATTTACTACTTTCAAACGGTCAGGGGGGTATGAGATTCAGAGTGTAATTAATTAACAGTTAAATATATGATTCTCTAAGCTTATCGTGTGGTTTTAAATTACTTTATCAGATGGTTACGTGGGAAAAGTATGGTGGAATAAATAAAGTCTTATATAGATATTTATAATTTCTGCTTCGAGCATTCGTTCACCATGTTACTGGTTTAGTGCTATATTTCGCTTCCCATAGCTTGATTCGGTGTCTCGTCCGTGATTTCAAACAAAGGAGAGAGAAGTTCTCCTAGCCTCCTCAGTGGGTGTGAATACTTGCCAAAGTGTGAGCCACCCAGTCTTCGTTAATACACCACAAGCTATTATTTCTGATTATTATATTTCTTTCATATAGCAGCCAGTCACATCACCCTATATTGGAAGATATAAGCTTATTCCCCATCCCCGTAGTACGTGATGGTTTGATTTGTTTGAAACCAACGAGGCGACCTTAATTTAATAAAGAATGTAGTCTAATAAAGATAAAACAGTTAAAGTTTTGTTTGCTCTGATTCTCACATCTCTCATACATAATTAATCATGTAAACAAATTAATTGTTTAAGTTACACTAATATTATATTTAAAAGAAATCATCTGTGGTATTGCCTACACCGGTCATAGATAAAATGATTATAAAGCAAACAAAAATATTAAATGCAGTGTTGTCCATCAATTACACATGTATAGATTTCCGTTAAAGACTAGAAGTAAAATAAGTAATGTTGTATATAAGTAATTATATTGTGTTTAAATTTTATCTAATCGTAAGAATAATTATTAAACATTTGTGTAATCTAGTTTGTCTCTCTCTTCATTAAATAATTATTTCACCGTCATTTGATTACTGTCGGTATCGACAACACGAGAATATATATATTGCATTGATTGTATCTAGCGTTGAGCATCCACCGCGCGGTTATATATAGATAAGTTAGGCAGAATTATTGTCTGTGTTCCCACCGAGCTAGTATTAGGCTATACCATGTACTATGGATTCTGTTATACCTCAGTCACTTGTGCACAGAGTTTGGGTTTGAACTTGGTTTGGTTTCGGATTTAGTTCTGGAATCGGTCTGGGTTTGAAGTCGGTTTCTGTGTGTAGTTGATGAGTTGCGGTTGATCGGTACAGTATTAATATCTACACTTGTTTTATTATTTTTACATTCTGATAGAATTCTAATTTTTTTTTAACTTTTATTAGGGAGAACGTTTTTTTTTTCCCAAATGCCTTGAACATTTTCAAGTGTGGGGTGCAAGAAAAAAAATGAAGAATTCTTATCTTCCTATTACTGCAAGTTCTGAAGCTATGGATTATGTTTTTAAAGATAATTTTGTGAGAAATACAAAGAAATTATCACTGAAGATGTAATTTGAATTTTACTTAATGATAAATTAAACATTTATTTTTAGCGCTGTTTCTAATTGTATTATTTTTAATCAACCATTCAAGCTATTGTGCACTTTTTTATGAGTGTTAAATAATAAATGAGTACTTCCACTTCCAACACAAGATATAGTATTTAGGAAAGAATAAAATGAATCACTTATTCCATCCAGCCCAAATGCTTATATATGGAAAAATCTTAAGTACTGTAAGTGAAAGTGTGAGAATAGACTACTCACTTTAAACCACTGCTTACGATATCTGAATGAATGACATCGACGAAATTATCTAGAATTTACTAGACGTCACTCACAAATAAAACTTTAAACATATGTAAATAAAAATTTATTTTTAGCGCTGTTTGGTTTAAAGTGAGTAGTCTATCCTCACACTTTCACTTACAGTACTTAAGATTATTTGCCCATATATAAGCATTTGGGTTGGATAGAATAAGTGATTCATTTTATTCTTTCCTAAATTCTATATCTTGTGTTGGAAGTGGAAGTACTCATTTATTATTTAACACTCATAAAAAAGCGCACAATAGCTTGAATGGCTGATTAAATTTAATGATAAATTCCAAATTATAAACAAACAATAAAATAATAATTATTTCGGATGTGAATATTTCTTTTTTCCTTATTTTTTATATAGTTATCACTATTTATCTTATGCTTATTGTTTTCCTTAGTTTTTCTAGTTTCTATCAATGTAAATTTTTTTGCTTTAACATTATTAAAACTAAAGTTATTGTGAAAATTGTGTCTCAGGTCAGTTTTTTTTAAAAATTCAGTATGGCGCATGACATTAAACTAGTTTAAATTATTACGTATAATTCTGTATATATAAATTGTTATCTGACTTTCTGGTTTAAAACTGATTTGTTTAACTGTAATTGTAAATGAGGAGGGGAAGAAAAATGTGTGTGTTTGTGGGGAGGGGGTAACGTTTTTCTACTTATTTCTTTTTTGCAACAATCACAAGGACTTTTCTCTATATTGGTAAATAGACTGCATCAATTACACTATATGCATTCTAATCCTAGTCAAATGCTCTTGGCTAACAAGGATTAAACAATATAGAGCTTTTAAAAAAGTAAATTTAAAGTTAGAAGGCGGTGTTTATACGTTCTTATTTACGTGCAGTGCAGAACTATTTGTCAAGTTTGACAAGGATTGATTAATTTGTTTTGCTAAAATATCGGTATCATATGTATTAAGAAGGGATGTTAAGATAATGTTAATTCGTCTATGAAAAAAAAAAAAAAAAACAGATTAAAAATAACATAACGATGAAAAATTATCATTCAGATATTCCAAGTTTCAATAATATTTTTTAAATGTTGCAACTAAATGGGGTAAAAAAATTCAAATGGAAAATATTTTAGGAACTCTGCAGCTCTCTTTCTCTCTCAAATCAATTCCTAATGATCCCTGTTTCAACAGGTCGCTCATTTTACATCATTTTACGCATAATAATAAACTTCAACTCTGATGGGGGGAAAAAATAAATGATAAAATTTCGATAAAATTAATATTTTAACTATTAGTTAATTGTCTTTATTTTTTTTAACCACATTCTTTGTACAGTGATAAATATTCCAATATATACATATGTATGTGCGAATTGTTTATGTAAAGATTGACCATTTTATGCTGAACTTATATACAACAAATATTTTTCTTAATTTATAATAAATGGATGTTGTGATATCCAGTCACAACATGGTTGACTTAAATAAAACAAAATCAAATATTATATATATATATATGTGTGTGTGTGGTGGCATAATCTTTCCCTGTGATATGATGCACTGTAGCTTCTCCTTTTTCGGAGTCGGGATTCTCTCAGTCACTATGTCTAGAGAAACCTGTTAGCCACTTTATGTTCCCTTTCCATTTCCCATTCTAAGTTTTTCCCACACTCTATCCTGTTCCATCTTATTTCCACAACATAATCTTTATCAACTCTTTGGCCTTTATATCTACCCCCCCCCCCATATTTTCCCAAACTAGCATAAAAACCAAGAATTCACTTTCTGTATAATAACTTTGTTCATATTTATTCTCCCACAACATTATTTGTACTCTTTATGCTTGCAGGCATTTACATTCAATTAATAGATGACTAATATTTTCTATGCCTTCCTTGCATAACTTGCAGACTAAATCAGCTATACTTTCCATTTATGGGTATATTCGCTTGGTGCTAAAGATCCTGTTCAAGGCTTAAACAGTAAACTACTCTCCTTGCTATTATCATAAATTAACTCACTCTCAATATTCTGTTTACTTCTATATATATATTTATTCTTTTTACTCTCTATAATAGTTACTTCATTTCTCAAAATCCCTATTTTTTATTAATGCATCTATTCTTCTATCCTATTTATTGTGCAATAACACTCAACAATTCTCCTAACACAATCATTCCACTTTTTGTATAAGTATGGTGATATAAATCCTTTATCCAAATCTTCTGCATACTGTACCACCTTTCTCACTCATCTTGTTTCCTACCGTTTACTCATAACCCAATTAAATACTATTTTAGCTACTCTCTTATTATCCATAAATTGCCAAACATTTTCATTTTGCTTTTTGTATCTCTCATAAATGCCAAGTAATCTTTCATAAACTGATGAAAATTGATAAAAAAAGCATTGTTTTAAAGTTAATTTGGTTATGTACCAGAAATGTTATCTGTGTGCTAAAGTATGTGGATATATATATGAGGCATCAGTATAAGTCCCATCATGATTAGTAAAATAATTATTACTATATAAATGGTGCAACAGTGTGTGATCTGAACTAATAGGATATAAGCTTTGTGTAATAAAGGAATGCAAATGAAATAGATAGTTTGCAAGAAGATCTGATAACAGTACAAATATATAAATAAATAAAATAAAAAACAAAATAATAATAAGATGAATAATAAAGGCTGTAAAGCAAGACATTTAATGGACATATTTAACAAATGAGATTATGTGCAAATGTAATAGGAAAAAAGGAGCATACCTATAGTTTTTTATTTTATGAGAAGTGCATTGTGAAGAATGGAGGGTAAATCTGATATACCAATCGTTTAAATAGTAAAATCAATCAGACTAATATTTCCAATAATCTTAGTGGTTATGAAAACATAAAAAAAAAGTTAAAATTGTTAATGTTAAAAAAACAAGACAGAGAATGAGTGCTGGTTCAGCACAAAATGCATCTTGGGGGTCATTTGTCTTTTATTATATCTTTATTTATATGTATTTAAAAAGAATGGGGAAGTATGGAGATGTTTATTATATCTACAAAGAATATTAAAAACTCAATAATTTAAAATTAAATATGAAAATGCCCATAAAAATAATGCAGAGAATGAAAAGAATTAGCAAGCCATGAAAGAATATCAATAAATTATGGTAAAAATGCTCAAAGTGCCAAAATGAAAAGTTCCAGAAAATATGAAAATAAATGTTAAAATATATAAAAGAATAGAATAAGCAATTGAATTTTTTTTTTTAAAAAAAGTAAAGAGGATAATTCTTTTATAAACTAGACAAATGAAGATCAAAGGCAGACATTGATAGTGATACATAAAAAATCTATGGACAATATTATGAGGAATGTTGATATCTTCATTGTGGATAATTATTTGAATAAAAACAAAAATTAAGAAAATGTGATAATGAAAATGAATTGAAAGGATACTTTGTTGATACAAATGTTAATATAGAGATTGTAAATGACCAAAAGTAAAAAAGTAATTAACTTAGAAAATAAAGTCAAATGCTACTATATTTAAAAAGTAGATGATAAAACAGGAAAGGTTAAAAAGGAAAATACAGAAGTGTTTTTTGTAAAACATACAAACAAAAAAAATTATCACCAATTCAAAATTATCAAAATTTATACAATTGAAAAAAATCCTTAAGTTTAAGATGTATGATTATTATCACCAATTCAAAATTATCAAAATTTATACAATTGAAAAAAATCCTTAAGTTTAAGATGTATGATTATTTCTGAACATATTCAAATACCAATGTTGAGTTAGCAAACAAAAAAAGATGTCAGAAAATGAAAACTAGGAAATGCATGAGAGTGGGAATAGTTTAGCAGTGACTATGATACTGGTACTAAAATGTTCAAGTCATCAGAAATAGGAACACCTCTACCCTTAAAAAAATATCTGAAGAGTGACAAGGAAAACCTAGAGCAAATGATTTTTATAAAAAATTAAAAGTGCACTAACTTTGGAAAATCACCAAACAAATGACAAAACTAAAAATAACAAACAAGCAAAAGCAAAAAAAAAAATCTAATTAATCCACAGAGCACACAGAATAAATACATGCATATGTATATGTATTTAAACATTATACATCTTGATTAACAAATGACTGAACTTAAAAAAGAATATGGTGCAGAGCTGAGTATTATATATTTTTAAAAAAATGAAGTATAGAAATGCTCAAATAAAGACCACTATTCATAAGTTAATTAAAATATTCCCTTATAAAGGAAAGAAACATTGATGTATATTAAAAATGATGTCATGTGCTAAAATGTCCCATTTTCCTCATAATAAATAAACATAGTAACTAGAGATGATATGATGTGATATGGTTACTCCTTTACCAAAGTCAGAAATCTCTCTCTGCAACTATGCCCATCCTTTCCCATTTCCACCCCAAGTTTTTCTCATATTTTTCTCTATCCTGCTCCACCCCACTTCCACATTATCTTGGTCCACTCCATGGCCTTTATATCTAAATCACCCTTACCTTTTTCCAAACCCAGCATAAAGACTAAGAAGCCACTTTCTCTATAATCACTTAGTTTACATTTATTCTTCCAAAACTTCATTATATGTACCCTTTCTGCTTAAATAAGCATTTACATTCAATTAGTAAATGTGTAATATTTTCCATGCCTTCCTTACATAACTTGCAGACTAAATCACCGACATTTTTCCATTTATGAGTATATTCCAATGTTGCTAATAATCTTTTTTGAGCCTTAAACAATAGATTACTTTCCTTACTTATATTTAGACTCTTTTTACTGTCCATACTGGTTCTCCATTTCTCCAGCTCCTATTTTTTTTATTAATATTTTTATACCCCATTTTTTCCCATTAATTACATAAAAATCTTCCTAACACAATCATTCCACCTTTTGTACAAGTATGCTGGCATTAAATCTTTATCCCAATCTTCTGCATCCATCTTGTTGCCTGTCCTTTACTCATAACCCAATTAAATATTATTTTGGCTATTCTTATTATCCATAAGTTGCAATCTATGAAACATTTTCATTTTGTTTTCTGCATCTTTCACATTAAACTTGACCATGCCATTTCTTTTTGAATTGCCTCCTTTGCCATCCACACATCTGCATCTAATGCAAGTCTTCCTATTTCTCTTTGTATTTTTTATAAGTAATCTAACACTCCTTTACTAGCACACAATGCATCATTACCATGCATTAACCCTGCTACTGCCACTCATTTCCATACAATTCTTGCTACATCATATTTTTTTTACATAAAAACATTGTTAATTTCTTTATCAATCCCTGTCTTTTCTCCCATTCATCCAAGCAATTCCTCTGATTACTTAAGATGATTCCCAAATAGTTATACCTATTCACTACATTTAACTTTATATTCTCCAAGAATCATTCTTTCTCTTCTCTTTCCTCCAACATTTATCATCATTTCTTTTGACTTTTACTCACTAAATTTGATTCCCATCTCTTTATACATCTTTGTGCAAGTCTTCAACACAACTTCCATATCTTCCTAATTTTCTGTGCACAAGAAAATATCATCAGCAAATAAAAAATCTAATAATGTATATACTCCCTTGTCATCTATTAATGGTATCTCTACCCCTCTCCCTACTCTTTCTATTTTCCTCTCTATTTCTCTCACATACATAAAAAACAAAATAGGTGATATAGAGCATCCTTATCTTAGTCCCATCCAATTTTTAACTCTCATTCTATATTTCCTAATTGATACGTATAGTAATTATTTTCATATAATTTCTTCATATGATCCACTAAAGCTCCATTCATTTCCAAATTTACTAAACTTATCCAATAATCTATTTCTGTTAAGACCACATATATCTGCCTATCTATATTCCTACTCCTATCTATAAGTTGTGTAACTACAAATGAACTATCTCCTATGCACTTACCTTGCAATTCACCCATAATATTATTTTTTCCATCCATTTTGCCACCCTTTCAACTGTTGTATATACAAAAACTATATAACACCAATGTTATGACCACTGGTCTACAATTGTATATCTTTCTATGGTCCGTACCCTTTCCTTTAAATAATAGCTTTACTCTTGTATTATTCCAGCTATCTGGAAATTCTGTCTTCTGTGCTATCTCATTAAAACATGATAACAAATTTAATTTTGTCCTATTTCTCAAATTCATTACCATCTCTGCCACCCATTCATCTAAGTCTTTTTGCCTTTCCACTTTTCAACTTCGTTTCTGCCTCATTCATTTTCTGTATAACTAATATTCCCATTACTATGTACTTTTTTGTTCATTATTCTGTCCTTCAAATGTAACATCTTTTCTATATCCATTACATAGTTATTTAAGATTGTCTCTAATTCTTCTCTAGAGTTACACTCTTTATCCTCATCATTTAGTAATACCATTTCTCTCTCCCTTACATTCCTTCTTTTAATATAATTCAAAAAAAAAAAACTATTTCCATCTCTTCCAATTTTATTAATATCCTCCAATAATTTACTATTTAATTTCATTCTCTATAATTATATATTTTAGACAACTTCATTTTAATTAAGTAGTTTTCTCATTTAATATTAACATCTTTTTCACCTTCTTTGTTTTTAATAGCATATTTATATTCTCATGCTTTCTTACTATCTTTTACACTTTTACTAATTCATACTTTTCTATTAATTTTATTCTTCTGAATATTCTTACCTAAAACCCTATTAAACACTTTTTCTAATTTACAACATTCCTATTTTATATTCACTTCCAAAAACTCTTCCACATATTTCTTCTATTCTTATTTTATATTCTTCTAACTTATTCTTATCATTCACTCTCCATCCACATCTTTCACTATTCTTTCTATTTTTATTATTTTCTAACACCTTACTAACCATTTCTAATATAAAGAAATTATGATCGCTATTACATATTCTCTCTTCATTATCTAAAACTTTAATTTTCCATACTTTATTCATTCCTTCTTTATCTAATACATAATCTATTGTGTAAAATTTATTATTTCTAAACCATGTATATTGCTCCTCATAAATATTTGATAAATTTCCAATTCTCAAATTCACTCTGTGGCAAAAAAAATTTCAAAAGTTGTCCATTATTGTTGTCCATGTTATCAATTTCTTCAATATGCCCATTCCTATCCACCATAACCATTATTTTTTCTTTCCCCTTTTTTTTGAAACTCTGTATATCCTTAACTAATCATTCATATATGCTACTGTTCCACTCCATTATAGTTTGACTATCTCTGGTGGCCATATATATTACAGCCACCAATCATTTTTGTCTTCTTAACCTCATCTCAAAAAACAAATGTTTTTGACACTTTACAGTATTTAAATATTTTTTTGACATAACTCCTATACCACCACCCTTTTTTTCTTTTTATTTTCTATTTATGCCCTACCATATCAAGTTTTCCAGTATAGATTCTTCTTCTCTTAGATGTGTTTCCATTACTGCTCATATCTCAACCCCTTAGTTTTTAATTGCTTTATTTAATTCCAACCATTTTGCTGGTCTCCGACCACCTTCCATCTTTAAATATTCAATTTTAACAAATTTCTTCCTTTCTTACTAACCTTTTATAAATTCTCTTGACTCTTTTTTCTCTATTAAATTTGTACTAGGAAACATTAAGTTTCTGAACAACAATGTTTCTTTTTTTTCTCTCTATCAAAATCCATAATATAAAAGTAATAATTTAACTAAATGCTTTGATTAATGAGGCATAACAGATATCATTAAGAAAGATCTGACATAGTATAAAGTAAAATTATTAAATATATAAAAGTTGCAAGTAGCTTTTTACAGCTTTAAATCTGGATGTATAACTAACTATCTCTATATGTATGATATGTCTATTAAAGATAAAATAATAATAGCTATACTAAATTTTGTGTGGTCACTTATTTTTTACATAAGTATTAAAGCATAAGAAATCTATAATAATCAAAAGTTTTGTCAGCAAAAAATTAGCTGAGATACCTTAAGATTAGAAATGTAATATCTAAATAAAGATTTAAAATAAACAGAATATTCTATTTTATGAACAAAGTGTAGAAAAAAAGTAGCATAGCTAATGAATTCTGTGATCATGAAAAATTATGACTTGGGCACTTAATGCATGTAATGAGTGAATTCTGTTTAGCAATAGAGAAAAAGAATACATCATAAAATGTCAATAAATTAGTGTATATGAACAAAAGTGATATCAAGCAAATTGATTAAGTTTGGATTATAGACCTGGAAATAGGATGTTATGCTGATAATTGAAATCTCTATAATTATATAATTTGACTTTGTCAAGGGCATATAAAAGCCTTTAATATTCCATGTATACTATTAATAACACATGCTTTATAAATATATAATATTGGCATACAAAAGGCCATGCTGTAAATATGAAGAAGAAAACAATAAATTAAAAAAAAAATTATTGCACATGGTTTAATATTTATAGATATTATCTATTTTATAAAATTTTAACTTTATGTCAAAAAATTGAGATGACTTTTCAGAATAACATTAAATCTTCACTTGAAATAATCTATTAAAAAAGTTGAATTCACAACTATTATTGTTTAATATTAATATATTAATCGTTATTAAACTATTAAAGAGTGTTTGAATTTTGGTATTTTCAGATAATGTAATTTGTGTAGAAAGGTCTTTTCTATTTAATTTGAAAAGGATAAAAAAGCATATTGTTATAGTGGTAGCCAAAAAAAAAGTACAAATTGTTAATACTAACATCACGATAAAATCACCCTATAGGTATCAAAAAAAATGCAGATTTTAACTTCCTGTATCATTAAAATTGAAACAGAGTTCTTGTACAATGGTGAATTTTGAATAACCCAAATAAACTAAACAAACAATAAAAATATTGTGATATTAAATCATTTGTGTCACAGAAGACATTTTGAGGTAGAAGTTTGGCATTTTACATTTCTATAGTCTATAAAAGCATCAGAGGTTTCATAACAAATCAATGAAGGCAGATAGGAGTACAAAATTTGAGTTAAAAATTTTAGTGTTTTACATTTTTGTAGTTCAGAGAAGGATCAGAAATTTCATGACAATAAAAAGGGCTGACAGAAGTGCAAAGTGTTTTAGAATAATGATTGATAATATGTAAATAATTGAATTTACTCCTCTTGAAAAATAATCACAAAAGGCAACATTGTTCCAAAGAAATAATACAATCTATGTTTAGATAAATAAAATACAATAATCTTAAAAACACACATACATAAACAATAAGATAGTGTTCTGTTCCAAACTGTAGCTAAGCTTGGTTGTGAATGTGGTATCACAAACATTCATTACAACATAGTCTTAATATTTAAATAGGATAAAATAAGAAAATTTTTATGTTTAAAAAATTATAAGCTGGTTAGTAGATTTATTTGTGTTATAATATCATTGTTAAATTTTTTCAAGTTGATTAATAATTTATTTAAGCTATCATTTTACTAGAGTTCAACAGATTTAAATAAAGTTAGTGTATTTAAAAAAATATTAAAGTTAATTAAAAAATGCCAATTCACTCTTAAACAGAATAAATTAGAAAGTATGTAGGGTAATATTCTGTCTCTGTGTGTATGATGTTATATGCTTGCATGGTGGTTTATTAAAAATGTTATTTGTTATAAGTAAAGTTAATTTTAGTGTATTAAATTATCTAAAAAATAAATGCATGATTAATTTAATATTGAAAGTGTTTGAAATAAATAAGTTTGAGTTTCTGATAAATTAAAAGTGATAATTTAAATATAATAAATGTGTTATTTATTCTAGTATTTTATTATTAATTAAATAATTAATAAAAGTTAAGTTCAACTTCTGAAAGTTTAAATTATCATGTGGTAATTAAAAGTAGATCAATTTTACATAATTTTTAAATTAGTTCTGTGTTGACATTTACATATTTTTACAGAAGTCAGACATTTAGAGGGTGTGATTAATTAAAACACCTATCAAAGTAAAAGATATATAATGGATTTTTCAATTGGTGTGTGTGCTTGCTTTCCCAATGAAACTCTTCTTTTCTTATCACAAGAAGTAATATTTAATTTCTTTTTTTTTCTATTCTAAATTTAAGTGTTAATTTTTAAAACTTTTATTGTTTCTTAATTAACAATGTGTTACTGAAAAAAAAAGGTGTTGAATTCTTCCTATGCTTCAACATTATCTAGGAAATTCTAAATAAAAGTAACAAAAATGCCTAAAGAAAATTATTGCCTTTTATTAATTCATTTTATCCAACCATGCCTGAACAAAAATGTGTGGAGTGTAAAGGTAATACATTTTGCATTATCTTTTAAAATCATAATGAATATTGTATTGGTCCATTCCTATTTAATATTTATTTATAGTAAAGTAAAATTCAAATTAGCCACTGAAAAACTTTTGAAATTTAATTTAAAGAGGAAAAATGCTTCAATGGAAATTACCACTAGTTAATGATAAAACATTCAACTCCTGATTATCTAAGTGATTACACCTGAGTCTCGTTTTACACGATAGATAGGTTCCTCGAAAACATGTGCAAACAAAATTGCGCAAAAATAGACATAACTTACATTGAAAAAGGGGGGATGCCGTCTGTGATTTTTCAAAATTCATGTAAAAGCAAAGCACCAATGTAAATTTACTTTAAAATTCGCGCAAAAAACAAAAATAAGGAAATAAAATATGACTAATAAAAAATTTCAAATTTGAAAAAAATTGATACAAGACAAACTTTTTTTAACTATAATATTTAATTTTATTCAAAATAATATATTTTGATGCATAATTTACATTTTTTAATACACGTTTTAATTATTATGATTTTCTGGTGACAACGTAATTAGTAATTAATCTTTGAGATGATGATTTTATTAATTGTTTAGGAAACTTGTGATATCCAGACATACAACCATTTAGCTCTCGTTGGAATTTAAGAGCATGTTAATGATTAATGTCATTAATAAGAAAATAATAATTGATTACATTCTTTTTTAAAAAGCAAAAACAGAATGTGATTTAAAATGCAAAATTAACACGCAAAATGTTTGAACAAATTTACATTATAATCTTGTAAAATTTAATATGTGTATACATAAAATGTGGAAATCATGATTTTAATTTCATTATTGCATAAAATCTTACTATTATAAAGCACTGAAAATATTGAAATTACTAAGATGAAAGTCGAATTCCAATACTTTCAATATAACGTAAGTGCGCGAAATTTATTATTTAAAGTAATAGTGCATTATCGGAAATCGACTTCCGGTGAAACACAAATCACGTAACTTCAAAATCGTGTTAAATAAGTCCACGTAAAAAGAGACCCAGGTGTATTTCATTTTAAGCATTATCTTGATAAAGACTTTTAATGTTGACTTGCCTATTTGATAAAAGATGAATTTTATTCCGAGATAGCTATATTAATGTTTTCAAGAGAACTTTTAAAATATGAAATAAATAAACACAATAATAAGTTTTATGAAAAAGATATAACTTTGATAACAATATTATGAAATATAGAAATAAGAAGTTTTATGAAAAAGATATAAGTTTAATAATATTATGAACTATAGAACTGAACTATTTACATTGCTGACTTTAAATAAATAGTAATTTTTAATTACTATTATTAAGTGCTCTTGAGTGAATAGAATGCTATTTTAAAAAAAGTTTTAACATCTTTAAAAAAATGAAGAAACTATTCATTTTCCAATATATAATCACAGACTAATTTAATGAAAACATTTCTGATAATGTTTTCTGCTAGAAATTATATATATATATATTAAAACAAGCTATAGCTAATTCTTTGAATAAACCTGTGAGTGAATAAATGGATCCAAATCTTTTGCAAAAACTGCTTGTTAAATGTTGCTATTTTATATTGCTTGTCTTTTATTGTTGTAAAAATGTTAAAATATATGGATGTTTCACTCTTAAAAATAATTCATCAGCAAGAAAACATTATTTTCCAGTGTTGATCAGCTCACTGCAGAAAGACTCGAATAAAAAAAAACTATAGGTGTTTTAAAAAAATAATTTATTATTTTTCTTTTATTATTATCTTATATTATTTTAATATTATGCCAAGCTATTTTCTTTAATTATAAGATATAATTATGCATTTACTCTTATGATAGAAAAGGTAAAATTATACAATTTTTTGTTGGCTTAAAGTCAATTATATGCATATGTCTTCCATGTAAAGATACACATCTTTTTACATTTATGAATATTATTTATTAAAAATTTCTTTATGGGTAAACAGCCAGTATATGGTTTATCAAAAGTTTGCAATAGGTGTTTTTTTAAAAAAATTATATAATAATTTCATTATGATTTTCTTATTACTATTATATTTAGCAATATTTGCCTATGCTATTTATGTCAACTCTAGTTTATAAAATTTTATGCTGTTTTTATTGAATACATGTGTTTCTTATTAGTTACAAAATTTTATTATGCTATTTAAAGTATTTTATAGTCATTTGATTTGCATTTTATTTGTTCATTTCATACATTGTTCAATGTATGTATTTTTAGAGATTGAAGATATATTTCTCTAGCTTTTTCAGTGATAATTTTTTTTTATCTTGCCATGGTTTAGTCTAAGATATATGCCAATCCCATTTTAATAAGTGTGGAATGTATGTGGCTTTATTAAATATTGTGTCTTACTTAGATGATACTTTGGAGGATTTGGAGCATGCTCTCCTCAATGTTTAATATTTATTTCTGATGAGAGGATTGTATTTAGATATTTATAACTATTTTCATGCTTAGCTACTGTAGCTTGATCCCTACAGATGATCTTTTCCATGGTATATATTCTGTTTCCATGTGTTAAGACCTTGTCCGCACATATATTTACCTAAGAGAAAGATATTGGAATATGCCACTGTTTGTTTCCATTTACGTAGTTGTTGTTTTGAAGAACCTTTCTTCTTTACTCACCCATTTAGTTATTTTCCACCATGTAAGGTGAAGTTATGAATGTATTAAGATTGTTATGGCATTGATAGGGTAGAATTTTGAAGTGGACAGTCACTTCAGGGACACTTTTCTATCCATAGTGTTTAGTTAAGTGAAGTAAGGTATGTATTGTACTGTTGTGCAGTGCCAGCAGTTTACAAGTAAACCATCAAATATGTTAGTAATTTAATGTTTATATATGGGAATAGCATATGCAATATTATCATTATCACCATCCAGAAGTAGTTGGCCAATGGATTGAAACACAATAAAAGAGTTAAAATAATTAATTATGTGGACATGGGCAAAATTTAGAATGTTATGTGCATGGTTTAGTAAATAATGCCAGACAATAATTTTCTTATTTGTGTTTTATATGATAGTTAATATTATCATAACACTTTGCTGGTAAAAATTCAGTCATCTGTCAGTTCAGATTTAAGTTTTTCTAATTATTTTAGTGTGTTTTGTAAATGCTATCAATAAAATCTTACAAGTTATTATAATAAACAATAGCAGCTTACTGGACATAAAAGTAAACCTTAGATATATTTTTATTTTATTATATTTGGAAAGCTTTTTCCAGTAAATGATTATTTTATAAAAAAAAATAGCTTAGTCTAAAAAATATATTAAAAGTAAGTTATAAGTGAAACACACAGGCTTATTATATACCTGTATCTATATATGTAATATATAGAGTATGAGCACAGACTTTCACATGACCATCACTCTCCACACTATCTCATAACATTGATACACTTCAACACATATATGTTGAAAAGATAAATAATCACCAATATTAGTATTTCATGCTAAACCAGCAACCACCAGTTGGTCCAGATTACCATCTCCACACATATATGCTATAAGTGCTCAGATAGCCAAACCACATACTTTAATGGACAAGCTTCAATCAATTCCACACTCCAACTCTTCAACCGTCCATCCAATTGAAAATCTGATATGGAATGCTCAAAGGCCACCCTGAGGCCAAGATTCTTGTCGTACTCATGTTGACCTAAGGTCACTCTGACCCCTCAAGTACAGGACATAAGCCATTTA
This sequence comes from Epiperipatus broadwayi, assembly GCA_028023455.1. Taxonomy (NCBI): domain Eukaryota; kingdom Metazoa; phylum Onychophora; class Udeonychophora; order Euonychophora; family Peripatidae; genus Epiperipatus; species Epiperipatus broadwayi. Next base: position 1,066,588 of record JAQFVV010012571.1, read on the forward strand.
ATACATATACAAGGGATGGGAAGACATCTCTACTATGTAATAACTGAAACACTGGCTTATTATATACCTGTATCTATATATGTAATATATAGGGTATAAGCACAGACTATCTTAATATATATCTGAGCACTTATAGCATATATGTGTGGATGTGGTAATCTGGACCAACTGATGATTGCTGGTTTAACATGAAATACATATATTGGTGATTATTTATCTTTTCAATAATATATGTGTTGAAGTGTATCAGTGTTATGAAATAGTGTGGAGAGTGGTGGGTCATGTGAAAGTCTGTGCTCATTCCCTATATAAAAGTAAATTAATAAAATGGTGAAATAGTCTTACTTTAAAATGAGAGTGTCATAAAGTAAATCACCCAAATGTTTGTTAGTAATTGAGAATCTTTGCAATTGTGTAGGCAACTATGTTATCAATTATTTTTATTGCATCCTGTGTAATAAAACAGTGCCTATGTTTGCAGACGACCTTACTTTGGTGGAGGAATATAAATAAATTTTGTAAAATGTAAATGTAATGTTCAATGTTAATAAATGTTTTTATTATCATTAAAATGTAGTCTTTGTTGTCTATATATGATTTCTTGTGCCTGGAATTCTTAATTATATTACAGTCAACTTAGTAAATCAGATAATCAATTTTATTTAAAAATGCAAATGTTGCATAAGTATTATAATTTCAAAGATTGGATTTGCATTTGAAAGAATTAAATATTTATTAAATTTTATTTTGAATTCATTATACTTTCAGACTGCATATTATTTATTATTTTACAAATAAAAATTACATTATTTCATAAATTGATTTTAGATTGTGTTGCTGATGAGTATTAGAATGATATAAAAGGTACCCTTTCTTTCTAGATACCCTAATGTCATTCTAGGGAGAAGTCTAACTTTTTCAAATTTATATATTTTTTAAAATATGACTATTGGTTAGATTAAACATTTCTTTAATTGATTGTTGTTGCTATTATAATATATTGGGATACATTAGTTTATATGAGAAGTGTATGTCTCCTTTAGTCTCCTAAGATGTCATTCATTTATTCACTAACTTATGATGATTAATATTCAAGATTAGTAAAGAAAGAACTCTGAGATCGTTATATATCATTTCACTATGATTCAAATTAATTTTATTATAGCAAAAGTCAATAGTGTGGCATTAAGAAAATAATTATAGTTCCTGGTACTATTAGAAAAGTTCATTGGTTTTTACTCTAGAAAAAAATTTCAGATCAGATCATGGCAATAAAATGGATTAGTGATTAACATGTATTTTTCAAGATATTTTTCGAAGAATAACAGAAATTCATTATAAGATTTTATATCACATGTAAACTACCCATGCTACTTGGGAGATGCATTTTAATATAGGAAGGTTAATTAATTTTGATGGTAGTATATATGAATGAGTGAGGTTTCTCATCTTCTTAATTTATTTGCTTATGTTATAATAATATGCATTTGTCATTTATTATAATTCCCTTTTATTTTAATGCATGTCTCTGTAGTAAATTTTATTATAACTAATAACCCACTGGGCTTAGCTGTAGGATTTATTTTCATCATTGTCGACAAGATGGTGAAGGCATTAATAGTATCTGGCAGTTTCGTATTTAGTTAAAAAGAATTTCCTTTAATAGTTCTGTAGATAGAATGTATATAATATCAAACCACCTCAAATGTTAAGAAATTTTCTACTATGCCCTCTATAAATAAATATTTAGAGCATGTATTTTAAAACGGCTAATTCAAAAAGGGATCTCCTTGAATTAATTGTTTTGAGATGTGAGTTCTAAACATTTATTCATTAAAAGGCATAACTGAAAATTTCTTAATATTTGAGGCGATTCGATATTTGGTGTTTATTTCAGATAGTAGAATACACTGGAAATATATATAAAACTTTAATTTACACATAAACTTTCTGCATCCATGATTTTGAGACCAATTAGTTCAGATAAATGCATTATGATCACTACCAATCATTTATTAAACTAGAGATTGTCTTTAATGCAGCAAGTATAAACTTTAAACCTCAATTAAAAATTAATATATCTGCTTTTTTAATTAAACATAAATGCAGGGAATAAATCAACTTCATCTCTCTTTTTCCAGGTTTATATTAAACTATTTTACTTGACAAAATAAAATTATAAAAACAAAGCCACAATTTATAAAAAAAATAATTTTATTATTTATTTTAATATTTAAAGAGATTTTTAAAAAATAGACATGGCAAATATTTTGATTAAATATGCAGTGCTACATGGAAGGAGCTAATCTGTCGTAGGATAGAGACTGTGCAATACTTATATTAAATAAATGTTAATAATAATAAAAAAACATACATATGCACACAAAGTGAGATATCATTAACAATTAAAGCAGGAAATGTGCTGCAAAAAATAATAAAAACTATAATAAAATACTTGGCAGTGTGCAAAGCATTTCGTAATTTAAATTAGGTGTGGACGATGTATTCACGTAGCAAGCTTCTAGAAATATATTGAAAAAATTTTAAAAATCCATACAACTTATATATAATCGGCCACAAATTAAATAGCTATACATAGAGACATAATGAGTTTCATGTGACTATGCTTAGGCTAAATTAAATACAACATCAAACAAACAAACCTGATAATTGTAAAATAGGTTTAAAATAATTGTTGACACTAATATGGACAACAATTTATTTTCAAAACTAAGTTTACAATCAATTCAGACAAACAGTGAAAGCTAAAACAAATGAAATAAATAACACTAATAAATAAATAAAAAATTTGATGCGTTTAGTAGGATAAGTAAAAGGTTTAATATTTTTTATCAATAAATATTCTCAAATATATTGTTTTCTCACTTCTTCCAACTACATTCTTTGGTCCCAGAACCAGTAGCATAATTCATTATTGTTAAAACTGACATTATATTGTATTAATTATGAAAAAAACAAAACCCAATAAATATTTTTTTGCATGAATTTTTGCACTTAATACTGTTGAGAATAATTTTCCATCAAGAAAAACAACAAGTATAATTCCAAACTGAGATGCTGCATGGGTAAGAAGAACTCCAGTCCCATGAAATAAAATTGATAAATTAAAAGAAAATGAATTCTACAAAATTTTGCTTAACAAATAAGACATAAATAACATGTTAATTAGTTTGTTAAAATAATTATTGTTTGATACTTTTAGTTTAATTAAATTAGCCGATAAAACATTAATTCAATAATAAAATATTTACACTACTTCATGATTTAATTTTTATATGTTCAATATTCCAAAAAATAATTTAATTGTATTGTACATATTATACATTATTATATACAAGCTACACAGTCTGATAACTAAGGATTAAGGATTTACAATACATTTACTGTAGAGAAGAAATTTGAAATTTTTATACTTTCATTGTTTATTTGATACATTTTTAGAAATCATTACCATGCCTTGCATGTTCTTTTGTTTAGTAATAGGTTATGTTAATAATTAAAAAAATGAAACAATTGGTTTATTCCACTAAAATAGACAATGTATTTTTAGACGCTTTCCCAATAGATTGATCATTTAAAAAAGGCTTCAAGTGATGTTATATAATTGGTACAATCAAGAGAATGTCATTGAATGATAATAACATTTTAATAAAATTTGATAAAAATTGAATATCTAGGTGATTCTTAAAAAATTATTTTTTACTAATTCTGTTTTTTTTTTGGGGGGGGGGGGGATTTAGACAGTCATACATTTGGAAAATATTAGAGATCAATTGTGAGTTTTTAGCTACTTCACAAACACCATGACAATTTAAATCCAAAGAAAAGCAGGTTAGTAAAACATATATAAAAGTAATATTCATATTTAAAAAAAGAGATAATATCAGTATTAAAAAAGAAAAAGATATTATCAGTATTAAAAAATTTTTGAGACAGAACAAGAATCTCATATTTCAGAATCTGATACTTTATACTACTGTGCTATACTGCATACACTATATTGTTATTTATAAAATTTGACTGATAAATGTAAATATCTGCTATATGACTATTATCCAATAACTGCAAAATTACCATATTTATTATGAGCAATATATTTAAAATAAGTTTTGTATACCTTTTTTAAATATAAATTAGGATATTTATATTAAACACTTTTATTTATATATAAATTCTGTTAATTATCAAGGTGACATAGTAACAGTCTTCTATTTAGTGCAATAGTAGCCTATATTATATGTAGTATATTTCAAAAAATTGTCAAAAGATTAAGTAAAAAAGTAATCCTCTCATATTTAAATAAAAAAATAATTACAATCAGAATGAAATTTCTAATAATGGAATGATTCAAAAATCTAAACATTTGCATTTATATAAATTTTATTAATCATGATGACAACATTTCACCCCCCATTGAAAAAATGACATACCCAGAACAACCTGCACACCCATTTATAGTGGGCATGGTTACAAGTTCTCATTTTCATTGCAAGAATATTCATGTGCATCATTTTGAATCAATAAATTACATCTTTATATTTTATGCTTATTATGGTTTCACTGCTGTTATAGTACAAGATATATTTTATTACATAAAAGAAGTAAAGTTTTAATTTAAACTTAACCAAGACTCACTAAATGACTTCCAAAGAGCTGTAACATTGCATTATATGTGTGTAAACTATGACTAAGAATTGATGCATAATATATATATATATATTGTAACCAACCGCTCGCCCCTTCAACTACCCATCGTGCCGTTACCCGTTGCGGCACTCAAAATTGTAACCGTAAATTGTGTGGTCCCAACTACACAAACGCAAATGCACTAAGAATCGTAACCTCTATCACTGATCAATTCCCATTGCACATTGTCAGCTATTAAGAGCTGTATCCAAAAACATATCATGCTATCTATTTTATGCATGAAAAACCACAATCAACATCTGGGGCAACTTACCACATACCAAACTAATGATCTAACCTAAACTTTTTATGATTTAATTTGATCGCAGCCAGGGTGTACCGCGAAGAACTACCATAGTATTATGATAAAATACTTTAATCAAATTATAAGTGTAATGTTATTATTTTTAAACCTTAATTTGCAATTTTTATTGTATGAGACCCGATGGCCGACCATGTACAAGATGGCATAATTTGTGGAATTACATAAGATTATGAATTTTTAAACCATCTATATGATTTCTAATACAAATGCTAGTCCAGGTAAAGCTTTGCAATAAATAAACATAAATACTTGGGTTCCTTTTTATAGTTTACTATATTACTGAGACTCTTATTATACTGACGAATGACAATTTAAAAACGTTAAGTAAATATATTTAATCATATCATTATTTGGTAAATCTGTTTACAAGTTTACCAATCAATTTGTATTGTATACTAGAATCAACTACGCAAAGCCAAAATGATGGAAAAGGTAAATGGGATTTTATTGTACCTTACACATCATAAACTACCAAAGACGAAAGCATCTAAATGATTTCTCAAAATATCACTAAACTCTTATATCACGTTGACGATAGTATGTACTTCAATGTATGCTCTATCCAAGGTTTATGATTTCTGATTTTAAGAATGACACATAGCAACGGCACAGTAAGTTTAATTATAAATCAACTTTTATTTACAAAATTATGAATAATAAATAATTAATTCCAATGTTATAATTAAAAAACATAAATAAACAAATAAAATAAATAAATTATAATTCCATCGACTTTCTTCACTAGCATATCATAAGTACGGTTTTAAAAACCTAATCATACCTTATTTCAATTTGATATAATGAATCTTGAGCAAATTATACTAAATTCAACATCAACTCATGAAGTATTTAACGTCATTTCCAGATTCAATAAATCCATACCGTAAAATTATAATAATATAATAATTAATATTATATCTGTAGGATTTAGCTATAATGTACTCATTAAATAAAATGAAAATGTAAACTTACACTCTGGTAAATAATAATCAACCGACAGTTAATTATTATGAAGTAACTTGAATAGAATGTCCTGCTACAATTTGACGATCTAACTTATGAATTATGCTTACAAATGGAAGAAGATGATTTAGCAGATTAACTAAATACTTTGCCCAACTTATATCTATGAAGTAAAACATATTCCTGTGGATGCGTTCATCTACACATAGGAATTAAATAATACTAAATGCTTTGTGGATTGATACACCATCATAAAGTAATACGTATAATTACACAATTCTGCGGATTAACCACCAGCGCTGGAATGAGTGTAAAATACAAAAATGGCAATTAAATAATCTGCGGATTAACCACCAGCACAGATTAATGCCTTTTAACATTCTAAAATAACATTACTATTTACTTCACATTAAAGTGCAAAATCATCCTCCTCAGTTACTCTGATCATTCAGAAAACACTAACATTTTAGCAAATGTGGGTTCTTGCATAATAAAATGTTACACTAATCAGGACAAATAATGTACTAACTTATCTTTCTTAAAATAAAACATATGTGTAATGCAATATAAGTAATATTAGCATAGGAATATAAATCTGGAAAGACTCACAAAATACCCCACAAAGATTGATACATCTCATGAATTCATTTAGTACTTTTCAAGCCCTTTTCGCAAGCGCTATTCTCTTGAATAAGTATTTTATTCAACCCCTATTAATTTAAACTTAATAAAATATAACTTATGAACTTCACATGCAAGTTCATATAACGATAAAATTAAACAATACATTATTCATCAAATACATAAAATTTAATGGTGTGTGTGTGATAAAAGTAAATGTATAGCATTTATAGTTCAATACATGAATTTTAGCAGATGTGTGTATCACAAATTGAATTGTATAGCATTTTAGAACTCCTAATGTGATCCATGGAATCCATGTACGATGTGTAGAATAATGAGTATACGAGGTAATAGCTATAACTGTAGTTAAATTCCATACATGCCATTCTATCCATTTGATTAGTTATTATAAGCAACATTAGATTAACGATTTTGCGTGGCTCCCCAAACATGAAACAATTTTAAAACATGATACGCAGAATTTAAATGAAAATGCTTTTCATAAAGTTATTAATCTCTACATTTCTCTATTAAAAGTGTTCCAAGTTTATCACATCCATGCAAGTATTTATTTATCCACGCGTTAATCCAGGAATCCCAATTACAGCAATTAATTTATTCATTTCAAACCGACGATAAAATTATAAAATAGCTTTGATTAATTATTTGAAAACTGTTTATTATCCAAATGTTAAACAAATTAACTAGAAAATATTACTGGCATTGTAAAGTTAAATATCAATCAATATTATATTTTATTAGAATTAAAAAACGGAAATATTAAAATATTTTGATAACTTTAACGTTTTACTTTAACTTAAAATTCTTTTTTTTTAAAAAACCAATTTTCATATTCATAAAACTTCTGTAATTAAAATACTTATTTAATTTTTCCAAATTGTAGAATAATAAATATTTCAAAACATACCAAAATCTTGTATTTAATTCTTTCAAACTTAAACTGGGAAGCTCCGACATTTTAAAAATGTAATATTGGAAATTATTACCGGTGATTCGATCCACTTGGCCAGCCGACTTGAACAGACTTTTAAATTTAGCAATTCATCTTATAATTGATTACCACTATGTTATATTTACGTTTATAGAAAGTTTTGTGGTAATCCGTTTACTTATAAGCTATTTTAAAATAAGCTTATCAAATTTACACCATTTGCCTTTACCATTTTCTTTTCTTTCTTCCCTCCAAAAGCAAAACTCTCAGACGATCTTCCCTTAAATTCGCGTTCTTTTCTTTTATTACATTGAGACGCATACGTAATTACTGTATTTACTTTTAATAATTAATTTTAATTGAACAAATGGTTTTTTAATTCAATGGAAATAATAATTTAAGATCATTTTAAACAAATAAACATAAAATATTATTTTTTAATACTATTTTACCAAATTTGAATGTGTTGTCAAAATTTTAAAAAGTTAAACATTTTGATATGAGTTAGTGTATGGGAAGAAGCAAACTTAAATTTATTAAAATAATATAAGAAAGTAATCTGTTCAAAGTGCAGCTCAAGCCAATCAAATCACCAAAAGAAGAAAGAGAAATTTTTATACTAGTTACATCAGTTAACATATTTTATACTAAAATATATGGTTACAGTTTACACCCCCCTACGGAAAAAAATTATCTTTCTTTAGAATTCCATTTAATCAAATTCTACTAAGATACATCATAAGTTACTATTTTTATTATCCTATCTATAATTTATCATCAATCTGAATATGGTATAACATTTATACGACATAAATCCCCCTAATTTATTGAAGGTACAGGTTTCAAACTACGTGCATTGTAGGTGCCTCGGATTCCTTCAGGGGTTGAGAGCATAAATGCGTTCTCTCCCACCTGGCTTTCAATCATGAAAGGTCCATTATACAAGCTTAAAAATTTTCTAAATTCGTTTTTCTTTAAGTTGCTAACATGAGGAACTTTTCCATGAGGCCCCTTCTAGTTTAATGTATTACTTTTAACATTTGTCTTAATATCCTTTGTGCGAAGTGGTTTAATTCCACTAACAGAAGGTTGATCTCTATCTTGGGTCTTATTAATTAGACTAGGTTGACCATTAACTCTATGATAAAATTTTGGTCGTTTATAACTACGACTCCTACTCTCGTATCTTTTATCACGATAAGGACTTCTTATTGGAGCAACATTAACATTAGCAATGGAACAGTTATGAGAAGCTCTAGCCTCCTTTCCACCTCTATATCTGTTTTCCAAGTCACATTCACTTGTCTCAAGTGCATCTAAGATCTCTGACACTTCATCAATTGTATACTTATCTGCAGCAATCAAAACTTGTTCAATCTGTCTAGGTAAGTTATGCCTTAAGATCCTGACTATATGATGCTCAGATAATGGAAAAGCAGTTAAAGTTTTAAGTTTGACCGCCTGTCCACGAAAAAATTGAGTATTGCTACCTTTATTAGCATTATACTTTTCTCGAGTAATTTGATAAGGCATGTTATCCTGGCGATCCTCACCCCAGAAACCTTGACATTATTAAATGTTTAAAATCTCCATATGTTTGAGGACAATCAAACAAAGACTGCCACCAATCTTTTGCAGCAGCATAAAGATGGTTGCTGGAGATAGCCAGTTTTTCTCTTTCTGAAAATGCGCATAAAGTAAACAATTCCTCCAGATTTTGAAGAAATTCTAGAGGGTTTTCCAAATACTCCCCTTTAAATGGCTTAATCTTTAGAAATTTAAGAGCTGTAGATCCGCCCATAGACATATCTGTGTTCTTGACATCATTAGTCACAGATTCAATTCCTAGTGGTTTTTGGAAAATGGGAGTTTTGCGGATACCAGTAAAATTACCGTCTGATACAACTACTTCTTTAACAGAGGTCTCTGTCCCATCCACATAATACTTGTTGTTTTGACCAATGAAATTATCGTTTTTCTCTTGAGCCTTTTGAATTTCTAACACTTTCAGCTGAAGATTTTCAATCATTGCCTCTAGTTTCTGCCCTTCTTTAAACTCATTTGATTCATTTGGCCACTCTTGACCTTTATCCCTCACTTCCTTCAACTCTTTTTGCATCACTTCTAAATCTCCACTAAATTTAGCATTAGTCTTTTTTAATTCTTTATTTTCTACTTTAGACCTATTGATAGTTTCTTCCAAAATCTTTTTAACACTACCCAATTCTGCTCTGCTTTCTGTTACAGATTCACTCAAGGATTTAATTTTATCAATAGATTTAGCAGATTGAGATTCTACTTCTTGAACTTTATAGGTCATTTCAATAAGTATTTGGGCCAACTGACTCTTTGAGTCTCCCATTGCCACATCAAGCACCTTCAGTTTAGTGTCCAAATTCTCCTCATGGGTTATAAACTTATTTCCAATTTCTTCTATCTGAACTTCCAAGTGCTTTTTATAATCGAAGAAATTAGCCTTAATTTCTTCTAATTTAATATCGGACTCCCCTTTAGCTGCCTTACAACTACTCTCTAAGGATTGAAATTATTGGTTAAATTCCTCTACTGTTTTTACTCTAGCAGCTTCTATTTTTTCTTTCACAAATTCCTGAACTTCAGCCATTTTATTCTCAAAACTATCTAATTTTATAGACTGTTCATTCAATTTTTCAGTCTGTTCATTTAATTTTTCAGTCATCTCTTTTTGAGAAATAGACTGTTCATTTAATTTTTCAGTCATCTCTTTTTGAGAAATTAACATCTCTTTTTGAGGAAGAGATTGTTCGTTTAATTTTTCAGACTGTTCATTCATTTTTAGAGACTGTTCATTCATTCCAATCTCTATGCGTTGAAGCATTACCATAAACCGTTGTTGGAAATCAAAATCAGGAACTTCTTGAGTTGTCTCAGGATAATTAAGTTTTTCAGAATCACTCATTTTGAGTATTTTTATAACAACTATTTCAATATTTTGTGAAACCAAGCTTTTACTTTCCTAAATATATGTGTTTTAATAACAGTAATCAATGAAAATCTTGTTCAAACCGACCAACCACTAAATCCTCACCACCAATAATCTATCCCAGATGGTATATATCACATTCACACTAAAATAATCTGAACACCCACTTCAAATATTTACAGTATTACAACAACTACTTTATCAACCCTTGATAATTTCAACTTCTCCCAATTCAATCATAAATATTGGTATATCCTGGAATACGATTGCTATGGTCATCAGAAATCTATATAAGTAATTTGGAGAAATATAGCAATAAAACATACAATATTTTATCACCATTGTAGAGCATTTGTCACATGATAATATTCTTGTAATATGGGAAATTAAAATTGTAATCAACAATCATTAATTAATTCAGTTCACATATTACCATTTTGCACTCTGTAACAATCAATTAATCAAGTCGCATGTTTATAAAGTGCTAAAAACTGTAATTGCACACTTATAATGACTATATAACCTCAATATATCGTGCCCCATGTTGGGCGCCAAAATTGTAACCAACCGCTTGCCCCTTCAACTACCCATTGTGCCGTTACCCGTAGCGGCACTCAAAATTGTAACCGTAAATTGTGTGGTCCCAACTACACAAACGCAAATGCACTAAGAATCGTAACCTCTATCACTGATCAATTCCCATTGCACATTGTCAGCTATTAAGAGCTGTATCCAAAAACATATCATGCTATCTATTTTATGCATGAAAGACCACAATCAACATCTGGGGCAACTTACCACATACCAAACTAATGATCTAACCTAAACTTTTTATGATTTAATTTGATCGCAGCCAGGGTGTACCGCGAAGAACTACCATAGTATTATGATAAAATACTTTAATCAAATTATAAGTGTAATGTTATTATTTTTAAACCTTAATTTGCAATTTTTATTGTATGAGACCCGATGGCCGACCATGTACAAGATGGCATAATTTGTGGAATTACATAAGATTATGAAATTTTAAACCATCTATATGATTTCTAATACAAATGCTAGTCCAGGTAAAGCTTTGCAATAAATAAACATAAATACTTGGGTTCCTTTTTATAGTTTACTATATTACTGAGACTCTTATTATACTAACGAATGACAATTTAAAAACGTTAAGTAAATATATTTAATCATATCATTATTTGGTAAATCTGTTTACAAGTTTACCAATCAATTTGTATTGTATACTAGAATCAACTACGCAAAGCCAAAATGATGGAAAAGGTAAATGGGATTTTATTGTACCTTACACATCATAAACTACCAAAGACGAAAGCATCTAAATGATTTCTCAAAATATCACTAAACTCTTATATCATGTTGACGATAGTAGGTACTTCAATGTATGCTCTATCCAAGGTTTATGATTTCTGATTTTAAGAATGACACATAGCAATGGCACAGTAAGTTTAATTATAAATCAACTTTTATTTACAAAATTATGAATAATAAATAATTAATTCCAATGTTATAATTAAAAAACATAAATAAACAAATAAAATAAATAAATTATAATTCCATCGACTTTCTTCACTAGCATATCATAGGTACGGTTTTAAAAACCTAATCATACCTTATTTCAATTTGATATAATGAATCTTGAGCAAATTATACTAAATTCAACATCAACTCATGAAGTATTTAACGTCATTTCCAGATTCAATAAATCCATACCGTAAAATTATAATAATATAATAATTAATATTATATCTGTAGGATTTAGCTATAATGTACTCATTAAATAAAATGAAATTGTAAACTTACACTCCGGTAAATAATAATCAACCGACAGTTAATTATTATGAAGTAACTTGAATAGAATGTCCTGCTACAATTTGACGATCTAACTTATGAATTATGCTTACAAATGGAAGATGATTTAGCAGATTAACTAAATACTTTGCCCAACTTATATCTATGAAGTAAAACATATTCCTGTGGATGCGTTCATCTACACATAGGAATTAAATAATACTAAATGCTTTGTGGATTGATACACCATCATAAAGTAATACGTATAATTACACAATTCTGCGGATTAACCACCAGCGCTGGAATGAGTGTAAAATACAAAAATGGCAATTAAATAATCTGCGGATTAACCACCAGCACAGATTAATGCCTTTTAACATTCTAAAACAACATTACTATTTACTTCACATTAAAGTGCAAAATCATCCTCCTCAGTTACTCTGATCATTCAGAAAACACTAACATTTTAGCAAATGTGGGTTCTTGCATAATAAAATGTTACACTAATCAGGACAAATAATGTACTAACTTATCTTTCTTAAAATAAAACGTATGTGTAATGCAATATAAGTAATATTAGCATAGGAATATAAATCTGGAAAGACTCACAAAATACCCCACAAAGATTGATACATCTCATGAATTCATTTAGTACTTTTCAAGCCCTTTTCGCAAGCGCTATTCTCTTGAATAAGTATTTTATTCAACCCCTATTAATTTAAACTTAATAAAATATAACTTATGAACTTCACATGCAAGTTCATATAACGATAAAATTAAACAATATATTATTCATCAAATACATAAAATTTAATGGTGTGTGTGTGATAAAACTAAATGTATAGCATTTATAGTTCAATACATGAATTTTAGCAGATGTGTGTATCACAAATTGAATTGTATAGCATTTTAGAACTCCTAATGTGATCCATGGAATCCATGTACGATGTGTAGAATAATGAGTATACGAGGTAATAGCTATAACTGTAGTTAAATTCCATACATGCCATTCTATCCATTTGATTAGTTATTATAAGCAACATTAGATTAACGATTTTGTGTGGCTCCCCAAACATGAAACAATTTTAAAACATGATACGCAGAATTTAAATGAAAATGTTTTTCATAAAGTTATTAATCTCTACATTTCTCTATCAAAAGTGTTCCAAGTTTATCACATCCATGCAAGTATTTATTTATCCACGCATTAATCCAGGAATTCCAATTACAGCAATTAATTTATTCATTTCAAACCGACGATAAAATTATAAAATAGCTTTGATTAATTATTTGAAAACTGTTTATTATCCAAATGTTAAACAAATTAACTAGCAAATATTACTGGCATTGTAAAGTTAAATATCAATCAATATTATATTTTATTAGAATTAAAAAACGGAAATATTAAAATATTTTGATAACTTTAACGTTTTACTTTAACTTAAAATTCTTTTTTTTTAAAAAACCAATTTTCATATTCATAAAACTTCTGTAATTAAAATACTTATTTAATTTTTCCAAATTGTAGAATAATAAATATTTCAAAACATACCAAAATCTTGTATTTAATTCTTTCAAACTTAAACTGGGAAGCTCCGACATTTTAAAAATGTAATATTGGAAATTATTACTGGTGATTCGATCCACTTGGCCAGCCGACTTGAACAGACTTTTAAATTTAGCAATTCATCTTATAATTGATTACCACTATGTTATATTTACGTTTATAGAAAGTTTTGTGGTAATCCGTTTACTTATAAACTATTTTAAAATAAGCTTATCAAATTTACACCATTTGCCTTTACCATTTTCTTTTCTTTCTTCCCTCCAAAAGCAAAACTCTCAGACGATCTTCCCTTAAATTCGCGCTCTTTTCTTTTATTACATTGAGACGCATACGTAATTACTGTATTTACTTTTAATAATTAATTTTAATTGAACAAATGGTTTTTTAATTCAATGGAAATAATAATTTAAGATCATTTTAAACAAATAAACATAAAATATTATTTTTTAATACTATTTTACCAAATTTGAATGTGTTGTCAAAATTTTAAAAAGTTAAACATTTTGATATGAGTTAGTGTATGGGAAGAAGCAAACTTAAATTTATTAAAATAATATAAGAAAGTAATCTGTTCAAAGTGCAGCTCAAGCCAATCAAATCACCAAAAGAAGAAAGAGAAATTTTTATACTAGTTACATCAGTTAATATATTTTATACTAAAATATATGGTTACAATATATATATATAAAATACATATTTTGCGGGTTCATCCGTGTTAAAAACTTTTAATATCAATATACTGACGTTTCGACTTGGATGGCTTGTGTGACCAAGTCGAAACGTCAGTATATTGATATTAAAAGTTTTTAACACGGATGAACCTGCAAAATATGTATTTTATATATTTAACCCGTGCAAATCTTCGTTTTAACATATATATATAAATTTTCTGGAAGTAGTGTTTTAATATTTTCTTAAAATTTACAAAAACCATATCATGATTAAAAAAATATTTTCATTTATATTATTGTTATTTGTAAAAAAAAATGTGTACAGTTAAGTTTCATGGTAGAGTTTCAAACTTCAGAGGTCAAGGTCCACGGATCATTGCCAGAATTGTAACTTTCAATGCTCCAGCTTCTTATGAGATATTGAGCAATAAACCATTCAATTATATTGGTAAAATTAAAATCAAGTTGTTAGAGAATATAAATGTTTGTAAAAGGTCTGCAGATATGCCACTATACCTGACTTTATAATAACAACTGTTATTTAAATAATACATAATTAATGTAACTTTTAAATTATATGACTATATACACCCCCCCCCCATATTTTATAAATGACATAAAATACTTTTAAGTTATTTTAACTATAAGGTTTAGTAGATTTTCAATACTATGTTTTGAACTACTAAAACACTGCGTGATCACAATTTCTTCTGCTTACCCAAGCTTTAAATAATAGAAACTCTTTCCATACAATAGCACCATCCAGTGCAAGATGGATGTTAAAAGGTTTTTGCATAAAAATCCATATCCAGTGCATATTCTTTTAATATCCCAGACTCTACCTTGGGGTTTAATCAGTGAAAACCTTAGTTATGACAGAACTAAATCTAAATTTTGGATCTAATGTAGCCTCCAGCAGGCACATGTTAATTTTTTAGTGAACTATAGAGTTATGAGCCCAAATTGGAAACACAACAGCTAACATAAGACAAAAAATGATAATCACATTATGTTTAATTCTGGTCACAGGATGATGATGTCTATGGTTATTAAAAATTAAAGACACTTAAATGTATAGATACTGATCTGGGTTCACATCTGTATGACTATACAACTAACTTGGATAGAAAAGAGTGTGATTACAGTTTGGACTCATAGCTTCGTATTAACCAATAAGTAAAAGTTGACTTACTGGAGTGTTGCATTAGATTCAAAGATCTGCATGCAATGCTTTCATATCCAAGTCTCCTCACTGATAAATGCTACAAATTAGAAACTAGTCTGGGGATATTAGTTGAGTAGGAACTAGATAAGGATATTAATGCACAACCTATCTATCATCCATTGATTACTATGGCTTGCATTGGATAACACTAGTAAAAAATTTCTGCTATTATTTTTCTATACCTAATTTTCTTTTTCAGATTCTTATAAAATAAAGAATTGTTTTTAATGTATTTATCATTTGTCAAAGATCTACATTGGGATTCATTCAAAGATCATTCAATATGACAAGATGAAAGAAAGAAAATTTTAAATGTTGACAATAAATGGCTAAAATAGCTTGCCATGTTAGAGATTTTTATAATAAAAGTCTGGACCTGTTAAATTCAAACTTTTGAAACTGAATATTTTTTAGATCTAGATAAAAAAAATCAAAAGATTAAAAGTAACTATTAGAAAATAATTTCTTCATTAAAAATTTTGTGGTTACTTTGTTTTGTTATTTTTTTTTTTTTAAAGTGTCATAGCATCGGCCGGGATGCGAACCCGCAACCCGGGCAACTGCCTGCAAGTGCAAAGCAGTCACGCTGACCTCTCGACCACCAACGCAAGACTATTTTGTTATTTCTTTAAAGAAAGAAAATTTTAGCAGAAAATGAACTTGAAGAAAATACATAAAATTATACAGATTGAAAATAACTTTTTAAGAAAACTTCTTTTGGGGATTGAATAAAATAGTACTCACATTCAAAGTACAAAATGTACTTACATATATATGAATTTGTTAAAATCCAAAAATATTAAAATTAAAATAAAAATGTAGTCTATACCAAATACTTCATATTTTATTGCAAGAAGAACAATTTTTTAAAATAAGTAATACTAACAACAATAAGAAAAAACATTTAAAATGTAGACGGTACAGAATTATTTTAAAAAATACTATGCATACTTTATAAAATATTAATTTCTTTTTAATTATAGCTACATAAAAAAAGAAAGAAATGGTATATTCAGTGACAAACTTTTAAAAACTAAAAAAAAAATTATTTTAATATTTTAACACAAAAAATAAGCAAACATAATTTTAATTATTAATAATAAATAATATGTAAAATGATTAAATAAATATTACAAATGCAATATAATCCTTCTAAAAAAAAGATGAATGTACTATTAATAAAACTATATATATATATATAATCTATATAGATTTAAACATAAAAATATGTCATTTAAAAAATGATCTAAATCAAAAACAAAGATTAAAAAATTAAGAATAAAACTGAAATAAAACTTGTGAAATTTAATTATATGTTTTCTTCATAATAATAATGAATTTATTTTGTTAATTTTGTAATTTTATTTCCCACATACTTTTCATTGAAGCTTTTATAATAATATATTAATGATAAAATTATGTAATATGCAATAAAATACTAAAAAGAATTATTTAGAAACATATTTTTAAAAGTCATATTATAGAGACTTAATACATGAAATAATTTTAAAATATAACCCTCCATTGTTTCAAGCTTATATTAATAATAAAAATATTTCTGATCCAATATAAATCAATATTTTACTTGAATACAAATTGATAAGACAGTTAGTTCATTGTAACAAAAATTCATAAAACTAGTATAATGTCATAATATTAGAAATAAATTGAATAAAAATGGAGTAATTATTAGGTTAATACTTTTTTTTTTTAGAATAATTTTTTTTTATAATAGTTCAAACTTCAGCTTAAAGATTATAAATTGGGGAAGACATTTAAATGCAAATGGGAATTATTGAATTCGCAAATACAACAAAATAAAACAAAATTACAAAAGAGCATATAGTACTGCTTATTTCAAATAGTATAAAGGCAATTTAAACCAAAACAACACAATTATGATGCTGGATTTATAGCTAAAACCATATCCATTTTATTTTTTAAAAAATATTTCTATTTGAAAGAAAGACATTTAATATATTTATTTTAATCAGCTACAATTATCAAAAAGATATGAAAATACTTAGAAATCAAGAAGAATTAAATGAGTTTGTGCCAAATTGGCATGGCAGATTACATTATAAATAACAGAAACCTATCAAATAGAAAGATAAAGCTAATATATTATATAAATTCCTGCATATATAAAGTTATTTTAAAGTAAAATGGAAAAATGAGACAAACTTGATGAAAACATTTAGTCAAATATAATTGCATTTTAGATTATAAAAATTAGTCACTAAATATATAGTTTCACCTAATGCAAGGATTCAATACCTAAAAATGCCTTAATGCTTAGATTCAAAAATGGGTTTGCAATTTTCCAATCATAATAGCATAATTTAAATAAAAGATGACTATTGTATTGCTAAAGACAAAACAGTTTCTCTTGCAAAATGAGACTAATTACAGATCTGTTTGACAATATTATCTGTTTTCCAATAATTATTCCAAATTTCTTTCCAAACATGGCTTAAAAGTAAAATTATGTCATGGAGATTCTGACTTCAAATGCACATTAGTTAAATACTGTATAAGGTAAAGAAATCAAATGTGTAATGTTTTAGTGTATACAAAAATAACAACATTTTTTACCAAAAATTCAAATCAAATAATATTGACAAGATTTTTTCCCCAATTACTGCATTTATATTGCAATGATTAAATTATTGAAGATTCAAGTTAATATTTCTTCAATTTTGCTCGTAAATGAATATGATCATTTTCAATTGGGGGAGGGGATAACGGTGAGTTTTGAATTGACTATACAAACTCCATTAACTGAATCACAAAAATATCCATATTTATAGTAGGTAGTCTTACATTTTGTTTGTTTAATATTTTGTGATAATAATCTTTCAACTTTTTTTGCAGCGAACTTTCTTTTTTACAGATTTCAATACTTTAACAAATTGCAGTTTTCATTATATTCTATCCCTTAGCCATATCCTCTTAAGGAAAGTAATAATTATGAACCTTTAGAATGACTTTTGAATAGTCTTCATAATATAAATGGGGTCTGATTTTCTCATAAAAAATTTACCATATACATCACAATTTCACCTTAAACTATATTTGAAAAAATGTGTTACTATTCATTCACATTATATGTCTTTATAATAGTAAAATTCATTATCTTTACATCAAAAAGATTAAAAATATTCTTATTAGTTTTATAATCATGCTGTTATATTTCCAAATGTATAGATCATTGAAGATCACCTCTCAGAAATAATTTAATGGTTTATTACTTAGTTCATACAAAGTTTAGATGTTGAAGCCAAGATCCATGAACCTTGAATTCCAGAATTCACCCCTCTATTCATTGCATTAAACCATGCGGAGTGTTAAAATCCATATAAAAGTAAGACACCATAGTAATAATGCAAGTGACATCTTGTATGAACAAAGTATTGTGAATGAGGACACATTTATTTATAACACAAGTCAATATAATTTTTTGGCAAAATATAAATTGTTATTTTAATGGAAATTGATATTCTGAGTCCAAAAATGTTCTCAATTTATTCACTATGCATCTAGTTATGGCACAATTCTATTTTGATATTTTAGTATCTACAGTAATAAAATGTAAAATTGAGAGATGTTTTCAAACATCTCCTTGTAATAAACATCACATGACCACCACTTCTTATGCTTGTGTATAACTGTTGTTAAAACAGGAAAAACTCACTATACGTATTGCCACACACAGCAAGTTAGAGTAATCAATGGATGCCAGAAGGCTTGTGCATAAAATCCCCATCTAGTGCCTACTCATCCAATATCCCCAGACTAGTTTCTGGCTTGTGGCCTATGTCAGTGAGGAGCCTTGGATCTGAGAGCACTGTGGCAATAGGTATAGTGAGTTTTGCCTGTTTTATCTATTTGTAATACAATTATATAATTATAATTAATTTCTATATTATAGTTGGTTTGTCATATATATTCATAAAAAACACCCTCAGATAAACAATAAGAAGAGTGCAATAAAAATCTGAATGTAGATAATTATTGAAGCCAGATGCTTCTCTCTAACTATTTGTATAAAAGAAGTATTTTAAATCCCAAACTTATCTTATTCAGATGGAAATATTATGCTGACATTCCTTTTTATGATTATCTCAATTGTGCTTAAAATATGACCAACCAGTTCATGTTCTATGTTTTATATCCAAGTTAGCAATATTATGAATATAAAAACTGTATTTTAATTTTTATTCATGAAATTTTTTATAAGTATTTTAGGAACACCATGATTGGTGTATCAGGAGTGTACAGAAGATAATGTTAAGAAAGTTCTCCAGAGATTACTCAAGAACTTCAAAAACACTCAAAATCTGTTGGAAAAGGGCTGAGTAATTCTAAATATATGTCCAATAAGTGTAATGTAAATAAGCTTTGAATTCATGCACTTTTTAATTTGCTTGCTAAGTTGTTTTGCTTATGTGTTATATCTCTCTTCTCTGCATGCATAATTTTGTAGTTACATAATGAAGCTCTTCATGAAATCTCAGGCACTTAATATTCCCTCTAAATAGTATTTTGAAGCATACTCAACTGTATGTTTCCCACAGGCATGACAATTTTAATATTTTCTTGAATTTTTCATTTTTTTATTTATTAAAAAGTAGTTTTTCCATATGTATATGCTACAGGCATCATTTTTCTTTAATAAATATTCTTGATTATATTTTTAATAAAACTATGTACAGATAATCCTTTAATTTTTATTTCAAATAGTGCTAGTAATTTAAATGTGGTACTATTTTAAAATATGCATTTACCACTTTGGTTTTACTGGTTTAAACATAAGCAAAAGCAACAAAAATCTATCTTCTAGTTTATAAAGCAGCTTTTACATGTGGTTAATATAAAAAAAATGTGCATGTTGTACAAATAATCGAAAAATTTATGTAATAACAAAATAACATTTTATATTATTGCCAACTAAGCAGATGTGATATGACAAAACAAAATGGATTTTTGATTTAGGCACCAAGAAATTAATAAAACTCACCTATTTCAGTTTTTATCATAGAAAAAGTTTTTATTTGGAGGCTAGTGTAATCAAATATAAAATCCAAAAATAAATAAACAGTTTACAAATAAAGGAAATAATAATAAACAAATAAATAAATGAAAAACAATGAGAGTAAGAATTTTGAAAATTGATACATTACTAAAAGGTTTTAAAAAGTAATTGTAATTAAAAAAAATTGACCAATATAAGACAGTTTTTCAAAATTTGTAGAATGTAATTTCTATGAGATTAATTTAGATTTAAAATTAGTAATACATAAAATTCACTAGTTATGAATATAAATTTTATTACCATAACTAAGTATTTTTGGTTTGCAAAAAATATAATCAGAAGAAACTGATCTTATAAATAACACAAGATTTTAAGATAGACTGCATGGGAGAGATGTGCCTTTATAATAGAATTTTAATTGTACTTATAGTAATAATCCAAAATTTTATAATTATACAAATCCACATATAAATTAGACACTATAGTGACAATGCAGATATCTTATGGGAGCAAAGTATTGTAAATTGGGAGAAATTTTTAATAATAATCAAATATAGAATCTAATAATAAGTAAACAATGTAATAATAAATGGAAATAGTAAAAAAATGAATGAAAGATAAAGCAGAATTGGATTTTGAAAAATAATACACTTCTTAATTTTAGTGCTTTGGAAAATAGTAGTAATTAAAAAACAACAACAGCCTAATATATTTATTATTTTCTTTTTTTATTGTTTTTCAAAATTCATATAATTTAACTTCTATAAAATTAATTATTTATAACAGTAGTAATTAATAATATATAGAATTCATTGGTCATAATACACAGTTTCTAACTGTAAATAAATTTTTGATTTGCAAGAAATGTAATCAGAAGTTACTGATCTCATAAACAACACAAAATTTAAAAATAGGTTATATTTATTAACTATTAATAAATGATGAATTTTACATATGATCATAAACTGTGAGTTTTCTATCAGTATTACTTTAAATTTAATGTCTTTTGTATTCTTATACATGTATAAAATAAATCTTAAAAAATTTTGTGACAAAATATTTATATAAAATTGAATATACAGAATATCCACTCAATTCAGTAAGAAATTATACAGGTAAATAATTTAATTTATAAAATAAAGATAAGTCAATATATCCATAAATTTTGATTTTTAAATATACCCTGTTGTTAACCAAATAATAATAATAGATCATAAATTAAAATTTCAATAAACAGATTCCTTTAAGTAGATTGTCATGAAAGAGAAATTGTTAACTCTGTTCAATGGTTTGAAGAGCAATTTGAAAAAATCTCAAAGAAATTGATAAAGAGTAATGGCAATCAATAGACTAATGTGAAATGGAAGCATGATTTTACCAAATTATTGTTTTCCTATCCATTTCTCTTATCAATGGAAAATCAATATAGAAATAGATATAAGTAATTATTATCTAGTTATATTAACACAACCTTTCTTCATATAAAATTTAATGTGCTGCATACATTTAAAAATAAACTCATGACATAATATATGAGGGGGAAAATCTATATAGAAAAAATCAATCAAAATTACTAAGCACATAAAAGATTATTTAGAAAATAAACCATTTTAACTTATTCGATAAAACAAAGCTTACTAATTTCTTAAAAATATAACATATTAAAAAATAAAATATAAAATTAGGGCAATAGAAAAAAAAATATTATATGCAAAACCAAAAATGTAAAATGAAAAAATATCAACCATTTAAATAAAACTATTTTATTTCATTCACTAACAGCTATGGCTTGCAATTACTGCACAATGTTATTTCAGATCTTTTTTTGAACCATGGTAAATAATATATGGGATTAAATAATCTCATAATTATATTAAATACTGGATAATATTTTTCAAATGTGATATTGAAAATATTTTAAAGAGAAGAAAAAAAAAATTCAGAATATCTTTTGAACAATAACACAAAAATTCAATTGATTGCCTTTAATGATATATCCATATGATTAACTTATTTAGATTTGGACAATATGGAAAAAACTGCAGTCTTTGTCAAATATTGATGAAATTTTAAAATACGGAATACATTTTTTGTTCTATTTTTTAAAAATAAATGAGAAAGAAGAAATTGCAATAAAAATTATGGAATATTATTATCCACAGTTGCAAAAATACATTCAAGTATTTTATTAAGAAATTACTTCTAATATCACAAATTTTGCTAGGGACTTGACTAGAAAATCGAGAAGGCCTATAAATGTGAATTTGTTGACAGGCAAAGGAAAGAAAAATATTTGAAGCATAAGATGTGATTTATATATTGCTTTTACTAATTTGGTCAAGAAATGTTAACAGTTAATGAAGAGATTTGTACAATGTTTAAAATTAATTTATTAAACACTCAAGTTTATTCATATTGTATAACTAAAGATATTACACATGAGAAAAAAGAAATGAAGTTGAATTGCTACATATGTGTGCGTGTGTGTTTAATTAAAAAATCAGATATACAAAAGTTTAAAGTTTGTATCTGGGATAGAGATAAACTCAAGTTTAATAAATGATTAGTTTCAAAGTTGTAGAGGGAGAGTAAATTTGATACTTGAAAATCAAAATATAACAATTTATTATTGATTACAACTCAATATATGAAATATATAAGAAAGATGGTGACCTGGAACAATTGATGTGTTATGATTCATCATGAAATGCTTCCTGGGTATTATTTATCTTTTATGATGCCTTTATTCATATGTTTTCATAAAAAGTATGATGGCATGGAGGTTATTTAGTAATTCTATAAAAAATAATATGACCGAGTGTGAGTGTTTAATTAAAAAATCAGATATATTAATCTTTAACTGGTGTTTAAAGTTTTATCTGGACTAGGAATAAAGATTAGTTTAATAAATGATTAGTGATAACTACTATTGCATTTATCTAGTGTATTGGATCAAAGTTGTGAGTGGAATAAGTCTGATACTTGTAAACCAAAATGAAACAATTTATTATTGATAAATACTTAATATGTGAGCAAAATATATATGAGATGGTGACATAGGCCAACTAGTGAGACACATGAAATGCTTCTTAGTGCTCATTTGCATTTTGTAATGTCTTCATTCATATTACTTCAAAAAATATAGAGGTAAATTTAGTACATCTATAAAATGTGTTAAAATGACTAAAGATCAATTTGTTCTAATGCTTGAGCATCCATGAAAGAAACCTCAAATAAAGCTGCAAGTAATTAATTGTGAAATTGAGTGTAAATTTTGAAGCATGCACAAAAAACTTTAAATCAAGCTATAAATAAATCCACATTTATATTAAATTAGAGATCATCACATTTTGGAAACAACTAAATTGAAAATTTGTAAGAAGCACATATAGCTGAGAAAAACCCTAGACTAAAAAAAAAGCTTTCAAATTGCTTTGTACATAAGACATCTGTTAGTAATGTAAGTATGTATATATATATATATATATATTGTAACAGGCACGGGACGATCGAAAGCTCCAACTTCCCTTTCACTTATAACATGTAATGGAGAATTCTTCTAATTCAAAAATCGTCCACTTTCCGCTACCTCAAGCAGAGAGAAATACGGAAATAAACAAATCGATTTCCGTACCTGACCGAATCTGTCAGCTATACGGATATAGCTTCCAGACTATTTTTCCCGATCAGCTTTCTCCCGACTGCTGTAAGATATTACTGTTACAGCGCTTGGCGAATTTATAAATTTTACGGGCTAAAACACTGCACCATCAACGTTTCACGTGCTAATTTAATAACTAAAAAGAATATCAACATGAATAATAGTTTACCCCCTCCCCTCTCTAATGTTAAACTATTTTTTGGAGTGGCGAAGAACGAGGCGAGACAGGTTTAGATAAATTAATACATTTTTTTAATAATAAAATTTGATAAAAAAAGACATAAGCAACATTAACATAAAATTGAACATATTATATTTTGATAGTGCTATAAGGCAATAAATATTTGAAATTCTACCAATACATAAATACTTAAAATAATTAATTGAAATTCTTATAAATGCTTTCACATTTATAATCGTTAGACTCACTGTCTATCATAAGAGAATGTCATTATCATTCAGGAAAGGCATTTGGCCATTGTCTATTGAATTTAAGTGCACTTATGATGATTTATAAAATAATATTCAAGTTACCTAGGGTTTAGTCTTTGAGTTCCTTCCGATGTGGTCGACCGTCACATGGATTTTCTCCACTTCTTTAGGAGGGACGGTCGCCTATCATATTTGGCGGTGTGTAGCTTCTTGGTTATTCAGGCACGGAGGACGAGGCATCACAAGCAGGGCAACTACAGGAATCCACAGGCAGGCATTACTACAGCAGTTGTTACATTATTGCAGAACCATTGGTACAGATGGTCCGGATCGATCAGCGATCATGAAGACCTTAGCCAGCCATAGTATGTGAGGCACCGATAGTAGATGTCATATTGGCTAGCTATATCGATTGATTCTTGGAGCCGCAAAATTTCACATTATCGACTCGAAGTCTCAAGCTCTAATCTCTCTTATAATCTCTCTAGCTTTCCACCTAACCTCCTTTTTAATTAAAACATTCCAATGGTCCTTTGTTCTTCGGGTTCTTTGTTTCCACTTGTTGTTGACACCTTCCATGCTATGCCTTTGGCCATATTTAAACTCACTTTTTATGATTTTATAGCACTATTTACATTTTACTTATTTCTTTATTTTCTTTAATTAATTACACAAATTTTAGTATATGTTTTTTTTTTCTCATTTAAATTTAAATTTCGATGATCATTTACTTTTTATTTAAACTCATGCTTTAACTATACTCCCTAAAACCCGCATTTCGTTTATCGTCAAAGGTGTACTTTGAAACATAGATTCTTATCTTTTTGAACATATTACATTTCTAGGTTTTTTTTCTTTCCACGCTACCGAAAGTTTTCTTTTAAACTTTACTTTCCCCAAAGTCATATTTACTACATGTTTTCTTTATGTTTCTTTTCTGCTTTAATTTTCCTAGCTTATGCTTTTAATATTATAATTTAATATTTTACTTTTCTCGAAATTCAGACTTTGAATAGCAAAAGATAACGATCTTGGTAATTCTAGTTCCCTCTCTTTTCCTTTGTTTTATTCATTTTCAACATTTCTTGATTTTGTTAACTTTTAAGCTTGTTTTTCTTTCTTTATTTATTTATTTATTTCCAACCCGAACATTTCTAAGTTTTGTATGTTTTACATATACATGTGTGATGGCAGTATGTGCGATCATCACATTACACCGTTCCCCCCTTTAAAATTTTTTTTCCCGACAAAAAATTTTAACCTTATGCATCGAAAGCTATATGCTCCCAACTATTGTTCAAACTCTTCCTTTTTTTTTTTCATTGCTACTGTGATGTAGGGATGAGGTTAATCTATAGAGAGGCGACCAGGTAAATTATCCCTTCCTTTGCTGAACCAAGCAGTATAGCTAAACCAATTTAATCCTGACATTGCCATGCATGCATTTCATTTCTGCCACTACTCGTATCTACAGGTTCGAATCCACGGGATATCTCTGTGATCCGATTAAACCTGTTCATACATCGCATTTCTGCAATAAGGAACCTCTAAGTGCCAACTCTGGCCACTATTATCGAGGTGGGTTGGGAGGCTGGCATCTTTTCGTCCAGCTCATCCATGAGCCCAGTATATTTCTGAAAGCTCTATATTCATATAAAGGGTTCTTTCCCCATAGATTGGTCTCTGGACCATTGACTCACGATATATGTGCTTAATATCTAACTGGAAATATTAATCCAGTGAGTCATTGAGAATGGGATCTCTGTCCCTGGGTTCTCTGTGATAAGATCTGGTGCACTGCAGAACACACACGCATGACAATGAAGAAGGCAAAACCAAATACTGCAACAGGATCAAGCTACAAATATCTGACCCTACATTCCATCAACCTCAATCTACGACCCCATCCTACTAATTAATTTATCCTTTATCATTTTCCTAAAGTCCCTCATATTGTCTAGCCCTTTATTGGCTCCTCATTTCTTTGTGTCATTAGCTTCCGTATTCCTATCCGTTCTCCATGATTCGAGGTCCATTTCCATTTCTGAATTTGTCATCATCTAATTCTTTCTTTATTTGGGACCGCTCTTACGTTTTATCTGGCAGTTGTCCTCGATTTACATCACCTCTGCCTCCTCTGGGATGCGGATGTTGCTCTCGAGGTCCCTGCCTCACTGTCATGTCAAATGGACGCTTGTATTCTGTCTCCTCTCTCTGTTGTCCGTTTCCTTGCCTCCTCGGGTTCCATTCCCTAGAATATCTTTGTTCTTCTTGCCAATGTCTTTCTCCCGGATCCCAGTCCTTTCTTATTCTAGGTGCTTCTCTTACATGCGGTTCCGACGGTGATTCCTCCGTCTGTTGGTTGTCCCTAGTGGTGTCCAGTGCACTCAGCATCTCCGCCATCTGGTCCACCATTTTCCTCTCTGTACCGATGAGAGTACGTTCAATGTCCCTCGGAAACCCGGACCTAATTATACAGAGTATTTGCGTCTCCGATAACGGGTTTGCCGTTATTAGTCGTAATCTAGCCACCTGTCGTCGGAAGAATGTTACGAACGACTCCTCCGGTCTCCATTTGTGCTGTTTTATTTGATGCAACATATGCTCCTGGAGCTCCTCACTCCAATAACTGCTCTTCAACATTCTCTGGTATGCTGCAAATGTAATGGGCTTCTGGAATAGCGAATTCCACCAAACTTGAGACTCGCCCTGCAGATGGCTACAAGCGACTGCTATCTTGGCTTCTTCACTTACTCTGCTGAATTGGAAGTATCGTTCCAGGCTGCTCAAGTGTT
Source organism: Epiperipatus broadwayi (assembly GCA_028023455.1). Classification (NCBI taxonomy): domain Eukaryota; kingdom Metazoa; phylum Onychophora; class Udeonychophora; order Euonychophora; family Peripatidae; genus Epiperipatus; species Epiperipatus broadwayi. The sequence goes on from JAQFVV010012571.1 coordinate 1,094,316, forward strand.
CCATCGGGCTTTCTCCCGGGTCACCATTGAAAACTTGTATCTTCAGGAAGTGGTGGAAGCCCACAGGATAGTCCATGTAACCTCCAGATTCTCTGATTCTGTCTTCTCCAGTAGTTCTTAGTTTTTGGCCCTCTATATTGGCATTAATGCTGCTGTAGGTTGTACTCTTTACACATTCTTCCACTCTGGTGTTTAAACTGGCTATTACCTTTGCCACTTAACCTAAACTCTCCTGCACGCTCCTCATCACTTTTTGACTATTATCTCTCACTACCTCCATCTCTTCATCTACCGGTCTTATCTCCCTTTCTGGCTGTCCTATATCCCTTTCCCAATCCAAATCTGCTAATTCTCTAACTTTATCCTCAACTGTTTCAGATTTCGCATATCCACACGGCCTTATATTCATTTGTTCCTCCATCTCCATCTCTGGGTGCCATCCAGCCCATGTATCATTAGGCTTTGATTGCTGGATGATCTCATTTTTTACTTCTTCCTTGAATGCCGCCATTCTTTTCTGGCTATCGATTTCGACCTTGATCATCCATTCTTCTATTCTTCTCTCCTGTCGGTTCAGGTATTCTTCCACGAATTGCTGTTGATCGACCCTCATCTGCCTCAGCATATCCATGATATCACTATTGCTTATTTTACCAGGTACTTTCATCTCTTTATCTTCGTTTCCTTCTCTCACTTCCTTTTCTTGAAAATCCATTTTAGCTTGGGATCTCGTATTCATGAATAATAATTTTATTTAACCCTTACTCTATGTTTCTAATACAGTTTACTAACTCTTATGGCTATATTTATATAAAGAAATTTTTTCTATTGACTCTCTGTTTTCCTTTTTACTTTGATCAACGATTTAATATTTGTGATTTATTCAGTTAGCAGTTAGATCACTAGCCAACCCAAACATCTGTACTCCGGTTCCTATTCTTGTCTGCCTGCCCTAGACTTGCCCAACTGTCTGTCCACCTTTGTCCTCGATTTTCCCTGCTCATATACCTCTGATTCACTATAATTAATTCAATGATGCCTGTTTACATTCTTTCAACTTTAATTCATTACTTATACTTATTTCTATTTGTTGACGGTATACCTAAATAAACTTTCCTTTAACTGTGTTTCCAGACACATGCACCTATGACATATATATTTTAATATTTCATTATACACTTCAATTATTTTACGGTCATTTTAAAACAAAGTCACACATACATTTTCTTCACTGGGATAATCTCTTTCGTTACATATAAAACGTTTTTGTAAATTATATTCCTTTCACTACCTTGAAATCATACGTACATATTTCTTTAACTTAACAAACACATTCGAATATTTTCATTAACCATTATAAATATTTTATTTCGGCTTGACTGAGACACAATATTTAGAATCATACATATATATTTTTTTCAATTCACCGGCGATACGTGGCTATTTTAGAATCTCTCATTTATGATTTAACCCTTATTGAACTGTTTTAATTTAACTACTTTATATTTTTTTCGGTACACAAACATCACGATAATCTATATTTTTGATCGCTATAATTATAGCTAAATACACTTCATTATTTTCCTATGAGACCATACACATTTATTTTTCTAACTTTACTTACTGGAATATACGACTATTTAATAACATTTATATTTCTTCACCATCAATTAGTTGCGCGACTATTATTTCTTTTATTACTTAGCATTAAAATTTTATACAACTTTGTGTTATTCTTCTTTTTCTTCAAAACGATTCATATTATATGGCGGTAATCATTTGACATTATAATTTCTTTGTTCGTTATACTTGTTTAATTATTGCTTGAGATTATCTTTCACTATTCATTTCAATAACTGTCATACTACTAAAAAAAAAATTTTCCCCCTCGCTACTCTTTGTACACATTTGACGTGAAATGCTCGTATGGAGTATCATCAAAAAAAAAAACTTATCCCCTTCGTCTTCGCTTTTCGCCACTTTAACTTGCAACACTAAATTTATATGTTTAAATCCACATATATTAAACGAATTTTATTTTAGAAAATTTTTTACGTGATTATTAAATGTGCAGAAGTTTCAAATCCCGGACTAGGCCCCCAAAATATGTAATGGGCATGGGACGATCGAAAGCTCCAACTTCCCTTTCACTTATAACATGTAATGGGGAATTCTTCTAATTCAAAAATCGTCCACTTTCCGCTACCTCAAGCAGAGAGAAATACGGAAATAAATGAATCGATTTCCGTACCTGACCGAATCTGTCAGCTATACGGATATAGCTTCCAGACTATTTTTCCCGATCAGCTTTCTACCGACTGCTGTAAGATATTACTGTTACAGCGCTTGGCGAATTTATAAATTTTACAGGCTAAAACACTGCACCATCAACGTTTCACGTGCTAATTTAATAACTAAAAAGAAAATCAACATGAATAATAGTTTACCCCCTCCCCTCTCTAATGTTAAACTATTTTTTGGAGTGGCAAAGAACGAGGTGAGACAGGTTTAGATAAATTAATACATTTTTTTAATAATAAAATTTGATAAAAAAAGACATAAGAAACATTAACATAAAATTGAACATATTATATTTTGATAGTGCTATAAGGCAATAAATATTTGAAATTCTACCAATACATAAATACTTAAAATAATTAATTGAAATTCTTATAAATGCTTTCACATTTATAATCATTAGACTCACTGTCTATCATAAGAGAATGTCATTATCATTCAGGAAAGGCATTTGGCCATTGTCTATTGAATTTAAGTGCACTTATGACGATTTATAAAATAATATTCAAGTTACCTAGGGTTTAGTCTTTGAGTTCCTCCGATGTGGTCGACCGTCACGTGGATTTTCTCCACTTCTTTAGGAGGGACGGTTGCCTATCATATTTGGCGGTGTGTAGCTTCTTGGTTATTTAGGCACGGAGGACGAGGCATCACAAGCAGGGCAACTACAGGAATCCACAGGCAGGCGTTACTACAGCAGTTGTTACATTATTGCAGAACCATTGGTACAGACGGTCCGGATCGACCAGCGATCATGAAGACCTTAGCCAGCCATAGTATGTGAGGCACCGATAGTAGATGTCATATTGGCTAGCTATATCGATTGATTCTTGGAGCCGCAAAATTTCACCTTATCGACTCGAAGTCTCAAGCTCTAATCTCTCTTATAATCTCTCTAGCTTTCCACCTAACCTCCTTTTTAATTAAAACATTCCAATGGTCCTTTGTTCTTCGAATTCTTTGTTTCCACTTGTTGTTGACACCTTCCATGCTATGCCTTCGGCCATATTTAAACTTACTTTTTATGATTTTATAGCACTATTTACATTTTACTTATTTCTTTATTTTCTTTAATTAATTACACAAATTTTAGTATATGTTTTTTTTTTCTCATTTAAATTTAAATTTCGACGATCATTTACTTTTTATTTAAACTCATGCTTTAACTATACTCCATAAAACCCACATTTCGTTTATCGTCAAAGGTGTACTTTGAAACATAGATTCTTATCTTTTTGAACATATTACATTTCTAGGTTTTTTTTCTTTCCATGCTACCGAAAGTTTTCTTTTAAACTTTACTTTCCCCAAAGTCATATTTACTACATGTTTTCTTTATGTTTCTTTTCTGCTTTAATTTTCCTAGCTTATGCTTTTAATATTATAATTTAATATTTTACTTTTCTTGAAATTCAGACTTTGAATAGCAAAAGATAACGATCTTGGTAATTCTAGTTCCCTCTCTTTTCCTTTGTTTTATTCATTTTCAACATTTCTTGATTTTGTTAACTTTTAAGCTCGTTTTTCTTTCTTTATTTATTTATTTATTTCCAACCCGAACATTTCTAAGTTTTGTATGTTTTACATATACATGTGTGACCACAGTATGTGCGATCATCACAATATATATATATATATTGTAATGGTAATTTTTAGGCAACCAATAATATACACAAATATATACCAGTAAACATTGGTTCAAATAATTATTAAATATGTTGAAAGTTGAATGGTTAATAAAATTTGAATATAAATTATTCAATTCAAATATATATAATAATAGCCAAATGTCTAGGATGATCCTTCCCAAAAGTATTTTTAATTTGTTTTTCTAGTTTCCGTTTTAAGAAATGAAATATAAGACATCAAACCTTCGGAATAAAAAGTTTACTATTGGAAAAGCTTATTAATGCCTCATCATCATCATTTACAAATTATTACTACCATCTCTGAATATCTCTGAAGACTGCATGATTTCTCTGGGTTGTGGATATTACTAGCATATTGGGTTGTTAAAAGCATAATGTTTGGATTGAGTTCTATAACCAAACACAAACTAAATGGATTAATAAAAAAAATAACTTAACAATTTATTAACAATGAATATATAAAACTGTTACTTATACACTTGCAACTATCACTAGATTTTCAAAATATCAATCATACAATAACAAGAGATATTTTAAATTTAAGGTCTTATGATATCTATAATAATAATGTTTAACGACTCATGAAATTTTTAAATAGTTCCAAACCATGGTTTTCTGCAGATATCATTCTTTTAACATATTTATAGATAACATTAGTTTCTCCAAAGATGATAGTTATCCTTCTGGAGCACTAGTGATGTTATATGAATAGACAGTAGCAAGGGTTATGTTTGATAGCATATAAACAATTCCCATCTGACTATAAACAACCCCAATAATGAATTTATCTCTGTGACCATTTTTTCTCCTTCCTTTTTATTTACATTTTTAATTATTTTGCTTCTTAATATTATAATTTGTTTGCTCAGGTCTATTTCTCTTCTCACCCTAATCACAAATTTCTTTTTTTATAATTACGCAATTTAGTGCTTAATTTAACTTTTAGTTTCAAACTTCTTTTTTTTTTTATTTTAATTACGATTTTACTTTTTTGACTTTGATTTTGCTGCATCAATTTATGGCACTTTGGCACCTATGTTGGATGGCATTTGAACTGGGTTCCTCCAAATATTTGCCCTATTAAATAGGTTTAAATACCTTTTATAATGACTTTTGTAATCTAAATTTTAATGAGTTTGACATTTACTTTAATACCATGGGAACAGACTGGCCCTTCAAACAGAGAAAAAATACTATAGATAGCATAACCATCAATGACACCCACAGCCAGATCAAGCCATACAAAGCATAATACAATCATATTTTCTGATTATGGCCAACATCGACTGCTGGAATCTCCCAAAGTTGCACATTTATTGCAACTTTTAAAATTTTGTAACTACCTTTTGGCAACTTTGTGACTGCATTGATGGACCAGCCCTTCAAGCAGAGGGAAGAACACCATTGATAGCATAGCCATCAATGATACCCACATCTAGATCAAGCTATACAAAGCATAACACAATCAACATCTCATGACTGTGGCTCACTTTGAGTGCTGGAATCAAACCCCTGCCATCCAAAGCATTTTATTTGTTTTGAGAATCAAACTCAATCACCAGACAAGTATGTTGCTTTGGATGACAGGCATGCAATCCACTGCTTGATCCCAGGCTAGCTCATATTCTATATCAAGGTCCAGCACATTCAACTTAACACATATAACATTTATAACTTGAAATTAATGATGATACAGTGACAAGAAAGAGAGAGAATAGACCAAATAACAATTAAAAAAACATTTTTATTTATTTATGTACATAGATATACTTAACATAATATAACAATAAATTTTAATATAAAAATATAAATGATGACTTTAGGCTATAGTTACAATAGTACTTCATTGAAGTTACCTAGGTTTTCATTTGTGTATATTTTCCAACCGGTTGGCCTTTTGGTTCCATCAATGATTCCAGGGCTTGTCTTCATATCTTTGGCTCAACAATGGGAGAGTATGCAGCACAGTCTCCTTTAGGGCTTAGGCATTTGTTCCAGGTGTTGGCTCCAGGGGAGTACAGTTGATTTTAGCAGAGGACATTGGAGCCTGAACTTGTCAAACAATCCTATGACAGTTCTGCAGCTTCTGCATTAAAGTTGACTGCAGCAGTAATTGATTGGCTTCTACTGGATTTGCAGTTTCCAATATCTGGATCTCTCTGGTTGTTTGGATTCTCAATAAAAAAACTCAGAGTTTGCATTCTATCTAAACTGAATAATAATAATCCAAACTTAATAAATAACAGAATGAAGACCGGACTAGTTCAATCACAAAATGAAGGTCAAAACTGAATAATAATAGCAGCTGTGACTTTATATACTTTCTTCTCTCCCATTGTTTTAATTTCTTATCATTATTTTTAATTTGGATCGTAATTTGAATCTGTTTTATAATTAATTTTTACATTTTGTTAATCTAATTGATTTTTACATTGCATGTTATCTAATCTTTTTCTTAGATTAATCTACTAATATCTCATTATATCTCATCAATAGTTTATATAATTTGTAATTACTTCAATTACTAATTTCAATTTTATTACTAATCTGTAATCTTGCAAACTTAATTGCATTACAAACCTTTTACTAATTATTTTTATTCTGTTTTCACATTTTATTTTAATTTATAACATTTTATAAAAAGGAGTTTGGAAATCTTTATTTCTAAATCCTTTCCCAATCCCATTTTCAATAAAAGCTTTATTCTCTTTTAAAAGAATATTGCAATCTTTTTTATTTTTACAAAACTACATTTTAAAACTATTTAAATAGTTATAACTTTACCTATTCTTTCAAATAAATTTGTTCAACTATTTTTAACTTATGAAATATGTAACACAGATATATGTACGTTTTATAACACATCTCATTAACATTACATCTCACCCCTTTTCATTTGAGAGGTAAAATGTGACAATTTGACCCATTTTAGTTCTGACAATTTATTTTTAACTTTTCTGTTTGATTTTTACTTTTCATTTTTTTTATTTATTTACTTACTATATATATCTTTTTAATGGGTGTCCAATTGCATAACCACAGAGGATGATATTTTTTATGCTGATCTTATCTCACAAGTACACTACATTGACTTCCAATGATTTTTGTCATATGTAAATGACCATGAGGGACAACATGCATTATTCCAATGTGTATGAAGGAGGTGAATGCCACAAATGGTAGAACCCATCTGGCTTATATTCAACCTATGCAATAAACATATACTCTAACATAACTTTAGTAAGTGCTGGAAGTTCTCTACAAGCAAGTTGAATGAGCCCATGACTTTCTCCAAGGTCTGCCTCCTAAAAAATATGGGGTTCCTATGAGTGGCAGTATTCATCCACTGACCCTTCACCTTACACTAAAATGAGATTTATTATAACTATGCTGGGAATTTTTCTTCCAATGTTTTAAATGAGCCCAGAACTTTATCCAATGGATCTGCATCCTAGAAAATATGGAGTCAGTGTGAATGGCAGCTTTCATCCACTGACCATTTGGCTTATGTTAAAATGAGGTTTATTTATTATATAACATTGGGATTTTTCCTTCCCACAAAATTGACTTGTGGCTTGCTCTGGAATTCTCTTTCCAGTACACACATTTATTTTAGATAAGAGACTGGGGTATCTCCCAGCATGTCTGATGGGTCCAGGATCTTTCTACTGGATCATCATCTTATTTTCAGGCCTGTTACAGGTCTTAAATTCACACAGTGACAGACTATATTTTATACTTTATCAATCTTTATCTGCACTTCCCCTCTCTACAACTCTACCAACCTAAACACAATCTACACTTACATCATTTTACAAGATTTTAATTTATTCTATTAGATTTCATTTTATTTATTATAGGCTATATTCAATGTATTTATTATTTTATCACAATATTTTGATTCTCTACAAAAAAAAATCTTTTATTTTATTATCATATATTTACACTACAGTATTATTTTACTTTAAATAATAAAAATTTTCGTTCTGCTTCCATTTAACTACTCTTTTACGTTCACTTTCAAATATTAATTCTCGAAACAAAAATATTTTATTTTATTTTTTTAATTTCATGTTCTTTCCATGATTAACTCTCAAAAAATATTTAATTTTATTTGTTTAATTTCATTTCCATTTCCACAATCCATATACAATAAACACTTTTTTTAAAAAAAAAGACCAGTTCACCTGCCTGACTCATAAAAAAACGAGAAGATTTGATGTCATTCTAAATCGGCTACTTTTTATCCCATGTATACATATGATAGGTCATTGAAAAGAAAATCAAAAGTTCTGTAAGATGGTGCCCTCTTTAGAATTATTTTACAAGTAAAAAAATCAATAAAAATGACCATACATGTCAAACAAAACCAAAGCACCACCTTCTCATCACCTTTTCTTGAAACTTATTGGCTGTCAAATGTCTGTCAGAAAGGAAATGGCTGCCAAAAAATAAAAAGTTAGGTTCATTTTGTGTTTTATTTCAAAAATGATAATTGAATGTTTACAACATTTTAAACAATATTTGAATTGTATTACAAATTATTATTGATAAAATAATACTAAAAATCAAATTATTTTAGAAAAATAGTTAAGATGTTACCAAGAATTATTTATTTATTGCTACATATTTATCGTAATGTAAAAGTGAAAAAAAAAAAGATTATGTCAGAAATCTTTTTGGTTGGGCAAATAGCGGTTACTTTTAATTTCACCACAATTGAATATTTTTTAAATTATAAATCAAATTTTATTTTTGAAAAGACTTTCGTTTACTTTCATAATCTGACAAATCATTAATATACTTTTTACAAACAAAACTAACATATTTATATTATTAAAAGTGAATCTATTTTAACAATTGATTTTGTTAAAGTTGTGAGTTGGCCAATTAAAAGTTTTGATTTTTAACTTATTCAGCCAATTATATAATCATCGTTGAAAGGGTTAATATAAACTCTAAAGCCCCCTAACCTTTTAAATGGTTCTTTTTATTTATTATTTTTTTCTATTTTTAAATCAAATAAAGTGTTTGACTAACTCAAAACCTCCAGTTGTCTCTAATTCATACCTGGTTATAACCAACCCCAATAATGAATTTACTTATCTCTCTTCCCACTTTTTCTTCTCTCTCCTTTTTACTTACAATTTTAATTCTTTTGATTCTTAATATTATAATTTGTTTGCTATGGTCTATTTCTCTCCTCACACTGTTCATAAATTTCACTTTTATAACTATGCAATTTAGCATTTAATTTAACTTTTAGTTTCAAACTTTTCTTTTTTAATTTTAATTACAATTTTACTTTTTTTTACTTTGATTTTTCTGGGTCAATTTATGGCACTTCAAGCCACATGTTAAACACCATTTGAACCGGGTCCCCCAAAGTTGCATGTTTATTGCAACTTTTAAAATGTTGTAACTATCTTTTGGCAACATTTTGACTATGGCAATGAATGGTGACTTCAAGCAGAGGGGAGAATACCATTAATAGCATAGCTATCAATATTACCCATGGCCAGATCAAACTATACAAAGCATAACATGATCACATTTCCTGACCATGACCCACTTCAACTTCTGAAATCAAATCCCTGCCATCCAAAGCATTTTATTTGCTTTGAGAATCAAACTCAGGCACCAGTCAAAAATAGGTTATATAGTTGGCATGCTTCAGACAACAGGCACACAATCCAGTGGTTAACATATCCCAAGCTAGCTCATACTCTGTATCAAGGTCCAGCACATTTAACTTAACACATATAACATTTATAACTTAAAATTAATGATGAAGCAGTAACAAGAGAGAGAGAGAAAAAGATCAAATACAATTAAGCAACCTTATTATTAATTTATGCACATACATATACCTAACATAATATAACAATAAAATTTTATATAAGAAAATATAAATGATGACTTTGGGTTATAGTTATAATAGCCCTTCATTAAAGTTCATTTCATTTAAAATGAAGTGTTCTTTTGTTATGTTAAGTATGTTTACCTAGGTTTTCATTTGTGTGTATTTTTCAACTGGTTGGCCTTTTGGTTCCATTGATGGTTCTTAGACTGGTCTTTATTTCTTGGGCTCAACAATGGGAGGAGAGTATGTGGCAACAACTTCTTTAGGTCTTAGGCATTTGTTCCAGGTGTTGGCTCCAGGTGAGTACAGTTGGTTTTAGTAGAGGACATTGGGGCTTAAAGTTGTCAAACACTCCTATGACTGTTCTGCAGTTTCTGCATTGATCACAGAAGTAATTGACTGGCTTACTACTGTATTTATAGTTTCCAAATATCTGGCTCTCTGGTTGTTTGGATTCTCAATGAAAAACTCTGAGTCTGCATTATGTCCAAACTGAATAAAATAATCCAAACTGAATCAATAACAGAATGAAGACCAGACTAGTTCAATTACAAAATGAAGGCCAGAACTGAATAATAGCAGCTGTGACTTTATATACTTTCTTATCTCCCATTGTTTTAATTTATTATCATTATTTTTAATTTGGATCATAACTTGAATCTTTTTTAATTAATTTTTACATTTCATTAATCTAATTGATTTTTACATTGCATGTTATCTAATCTTTTTCTTAGATTAATCTACTATCTGATAGTTTACATAGTATGTTGTTATTTCAATTATTAATTTCAATTTTATTATCAACCAGTAATATGGCAAACTTAATTGCCTTCCAAAACTTTTACTAATTAATTTTTATTCTGTTTTCACATTTGCTTATTTTAATTTATAAAATTAATAAAAAAAAGTTTTTAAATCTTTTCCCTAACCCATTTTCAATAAAAGCTTTATTCTCTTTTTAAAATAAATATAATGCAATCTTTTTTTGTTTTTACTAAACTATGTTTTAAAACTACTTGCATAGTTATTTCTTTACCTATTCTTACAAATAAATTTAATCATCTATTTTTAACTTATGAAATATGTAATGCAGATATACATAAGTTTTATAACATATCTCACTAGCATTACATCTTTATTCATGAAGTTATTAAAGCAGACAATGTGTGGTTTAAGCAAACTTCAGAATTAGTTTTTATATCTGATTGCATGCTGGATGTTTGACTGGTGTGATTTTTGGTTATCTAGTCACACATAGTATTTGCTCTTCAGTTAGATAAAATCATCATACTTGCTATTAAAAATGAAGTATTGCAAAATATTGTAAAACAATCAGCAAGAAAAAGCTATCCAAGTTATGGAGGAAAAGTTTTAATCAATGGTTTCTATCCTCTGCATGGAATCACTGCAACACTACTTCTTGAGTTAAGTCTTCAAATAGACTATACTATACTGGTCTAACCTGAGTTATTTGCTCCCAAACTATGTGGATTTTGATGATTTCCAAACAACAGAGTCATCAACATCTAATTACAAGATTTGACATATTTCCTTACAATATGTTTATTGAAAAACGTTTTCTTCCTTCCTTTCACAACATGTTGCAGAAACAAATAATTTTATACATATTTTAACAGCATATTATGATTTCATAAATGAGTTATCAAAAAAACAATTTTTTTTTATAAAATTTATACTTGTTAGTGATAGAAAAAAGAATCATTACTGACTTTTAAAAATTAAGTAATAACTTTTAAAATTTTAGTAAACCCAAAATTTTAATAGCATATTTAGATTTGTCATCTAATTTCCTATAAGAATTGACAATTTTTTCTAATTTAAACTTTCATTTAGAAGGCAGATCAAAAAGGTACAAAATGCCTTAGCTTTTTTATAACAAGCCAATTCAAAAATCTTGTGTATATCAAAACTATTTTTCTTTCTTCATTTACATTGAAATCTATCACTTTATTGTTTCTCGCTTATTACAAAGTAGCTTTATAAAATATTTTTAGCAAACCATTTTTTCCCATACAACTTTGTAACATAACTAATTCAAGCTGCTACTGGATTTGTTTTAGTTACAATATATTAAAATGATATAATCATTTCACCAGATTAAAATTATCCATCATTTAATTTCAGGTTAAAATAGAGCATGTACCACAGAAAATATAAAACAATGAAAATATGAGCTATTTAAACAATCAAATAAAACATAATTAGGATATAAATTACTCATAACATTAATAGTGTTATATAATGTGAATGAATGTCTGAGGGTAACTAATATTATTCATACTTCATAAAAATATATACATTTCAATCATTATTTAAAATATTTTATTAATTAATTTTTAATGTTATGGTAATTTAAATTATTAAAAAAGAGTAATATATTATTAGTTAACATTTTAATGAAGCACTAAACAAAAGTTATTAATTTGAAAAGCACACATTACTTTCAAAAATAAATAATTTAAAAAATTATGGCTTGTGAATTATATAATCTATGTATTTTAAAATTAAAAGAAAATCATCAGCAACTAGCAAAAAAAATAGCTGCAGTTAAAAACTGTAAGGTAAAGTTTACTTTGATGGCAGATAAAAATATCAAGATTTCTGCCTAAATTTGTAACCAAATTCAAGCTAAGTATCTTCAGGATGGATTAAAATAAAATTCAAGAAATTCTCAACCAACATAGCAACTTGATTATGATGCTAAAGAATTTACTGTAAATGTATGAATGAAGTTTAAAATTTTAACCAGGATTAAAAAGATTCATAGTCAACAACCAGAAATAATAGAACTCTAAAGAATAACAATCCAAAAATATTTTTACTAATGATGACAAGATTGATTAAATTAAATTTTAACTTTCTGTTAAAAATATCTTTATTAAGTTCCAAAGATTTAATGTATAAACTTTAATAGACTGTCTTAATTAAACATAATTACTTTTGGGATGAGAAATATCAGATTTAAATTATTTATGATTTATATTTAAAAGTCCTTTATGAATATGTACATGATTTAAAATTTGTTTTTATAATAATATGAAATTTTCATGTGGGTTTATTTGTTATTAGTAATTAAAGAAATAAATTCTTTACTATTCAAATAAATAAATTATTACAATTTAAAGAAATATATACAAACATTTTTTAAATATAGAATGTTATAGGTTTAAATGTGTATACGATTTTAAGGAAACATTAAATAAATTATGTTATATCATTAGACAATGTAAATATTTTAAATTTGAATGACTATTTGAACTTTGTTTTATATATGTTAAATGAATAAAAGTTAAAAATTTATAATAATTTATTTTAATCTTTTTTGCAAGTAATAGTATACCTTAGTTAATTTAAGCTTATAGATTTATCTATTGTTTATAAAGATGTAGAGTGTAGGATGTACAGGTATATGATATACAAAATTATTATTATTAACAGGCATATAGATGTTACATTATTCCAAATTTGTTATATTATGCATATATTGTGCTGTTTTGAATATACATAAAAACTGCAAATGTGAAATTCCTGCTTTATTTGATCTAATAGACATGCTTGCAAATATGCATTCTTGCATTATATTAGGGATATTTATGCCCTTTTATTTCTATATTTTATACTATGAACAGAAATCCTGATATACAAAAATTAGTTTGCTTCTCTTTAATGCATATTTGGATAATAATGTTCATGGATGTATATTTTATGCATGCTCTTAAAGACAAACCAATGTATTGTGGTTAAGAAATAATGATGGTTGAGTATATTACTGTCATTCACCTGGTTATGTTGAAGTATTATGATTTGTATTGGTATTATACATACATATCTTGCTTCTTCACGTTCAACATGAATTAATGAAATAACAATAACAAATTCCAGGGTTATTGTTGGTAAGAAATTTACTTTATTAAATTAACATGTACAATATGACAACATATTTTGGTCATGGATTTTAAACTTTATCTAAGGATCTGATCTCATTTTCATATTTAAATATCTAGATTAAATGATTTTGCATACATATATGTTATGTGATACATTCAAATATAATAAATTATAATTCAATCAAGATTGAATAATAATGCCATTATAAAATTTAAATTACAAATATTAGTCTCATAAATTAAAATCATATAATGAACAATTATAAATTTTTTTTAAAAAAACCTCATATAATTTTCTATGTATATTTTACTGACTTTGGCTTTCCATTATGTGCTGGATATTTGCAGATGTTTATAATCATTAATAAGTTATTGTAATTTTTGGCACTACAGAAAAATTATTTATTTTCTTTATTATTTTATTTATGTAATATTTAATAAACATACTCTGCAATTATTTGTTGATTGTATAATTAATTTTAAGAGAAATATGCCTGTAGTAGTTTCACTTTTCATCACTTATATTACTGACCATTACAATATATATATATATATATATATATATATATACACACACAAATTAAATATTTGAAATAATAGTATGGAACTTAAATATTTGTTTAAATAACCTCTTAATAGTGAATGTACTCACTCATAATTTCGCATGTGTATGCTTAAATATTATAGATGTAACTTTATCTTTTTTACATCCTCTTTTAAATTTTTCTCTCCACACTAAAATTGTAAAATAACAAAAACTCTGAATCGTATCCTGTATTATTATTTAAGCTATAATGCAGATGAACTTGACACATTTGCTAGATATTATTCAGATTATAAAAAATTAGTTATTATTAAATTAACATTTAATATCTCAAAATATATCTAATGCGTTTATTACTTGAAATCCCTACATCATATATATATATAAAACCACAGTGTATCTATATTACTTTGTTTTTTATTTTAATAAATATGTTTTTAATTAATTAACTTAATTTATTCTCGTTTTAGTGTCATTTCATGTGCTAACATTGTTTTTACTATCTGTTTTCTTCAAGCTAGAATCAGAGAGCACAACATGAAAAAAACAATAAGTATGCAATATTTCAAACTAGGGTATGGGGGAAAGTAGCAATCATTATCACGAACTATTCTACAGGCATTACAAATAAAAACTATGTTTTATAAATTAAATCTTTATTGCAATATATTTAGGATTAAATGACATATCTGAAAATATAATCAATATGGTGAAAGAATAAAGTAGTCAGAATTAAAAAAAATATTCAATTTAATCAATATTGGTATATCATGTTAAAATTGAATTAGTTTTAAATTTAATGAAGACATCAAGTATATCTATTTTATTTATATGCAAAATGTCCATTAATAATAAAGTATTGCATCTGAAGATCTAAAAACTGACCAGATAGTTTATCAATGATTTCCACTAACATCCAACACTATTTATCTACTTAGAATTTTGGACTATGTAAATGCAATTTATTCATATTTTCTCATTATACTTGGCAAATCAACAAATCAAAGATATTTTGTTGTATTCTATTTCTGAATATAACTCTCATTTCTACTTCCACATGGTTATAATATATATATAATGTGTGTGTGCATGACTACCATTATTATCATCATCATTATTTATTTTCTCATAGATAGGTAAGGTATTTTTCACACATCAAATTAAACCATCTTCTTAAAATGTTCTACTTTTAATATTCTAAAAACATACAAACTATTTTGTTAAATTCAGTAATCAATTTATTTCTTCTCATATCTTTTTACATTTTATCTAATATAGTTAATTTAAGATATTTTACACAATTCACTTGCATTAAAATAAAGTATACCCTGAATCCAATTCATCTTCATAATTTCCTTAATAAATAACCTTTTTTTTTGCATAAAACTTTAAATTTAACATCTTTGTATTGCTAATATTTTTGTTCCAATAAATCTCTCTCAATTATTCTTAAAACGTTACAATCTTCAATCTTTCTCATTTCTTTTGATAACTTAATATTTCAGTTTCATATAAAGTGACACTCCAAGCAAAAAATTTAATAAAAATCTTTCTTCAATCTATTTCTACTCTTACGACTAGTCTGTTTAGATATTGTCAATCTTCATTAAAATTTCTTTATCATTTCATCCATCATCATATGCATTATCCAAATAAAAAACAATCTTCTATAACTTACTATTCAATGCTTATTTTTACTGTTCTTTTCGCATCACGAATCTGTCTTACTTTGAGTTTACTTTAAATTATTTTCATTTCAAACCTGCTACAAGTTCTTACTAATCCAACTTAACGTTTTGCAAGATAACTGTTTATAAATGATATATTCTCAAACAAAAATACAATTTGTTACAAAAATAATAGACTAATAAAATATATGTAAAAATATATTACGATAAAAGTCATTTCTAAAATATTAGAAATAAATAATTTTACATTTGGGCAATTTAATAATTACACTAAATTTTATTAGTATAATATTAAACATTTTTGACAACAATTTCCTTTAGATTAACAATCATTAACAATATATCAAATGCTGCTTTCTCAACGGTCAACTTATATATATATCATAACATAATTACAGAGATTTTGTTAGATTTTAAATAATTGATTCATTAAAAAAAGAAAGGCCAAGGAATAATTTAATTCACATGGCAAAAATTTCATTTTATTTTTGCTATTTTTCAAGTACAAACCTTTTTTCCATTACCCCCCCCCCCGCCCGCGCACACACATTTATTAATAGAGTCGAAGCCTGAAACAATTTTCAAAATCCGCAGACTTATTTCTAAAATCTACAAATGAAGTATTTTTCCCATTCTTTTTTTAAAATAAAGAGCTTAAAGGCAAATATATATTACTAAAAAATTCTTTACTATTGAAAAAAATAAAATGTAATACTAAAGTAGCATTAGTTAAGCAGCAATAGGATCTTACTGACTTCAGTCAAAGATTTATAAACGATCAAAGTCATCAATTATTCCACTGAAATTATGTGCTTCTTTCGCATTTCTATCTTTTAATTTTTCAAGCAGAAATACTAATTCCAATTTTTTATTCATCGGTTTGTTTGTTTTCTAACTTTTCATTATTTTCCGTTCTTTATATTTTTGTTCTTATATTTTTTTATAACTTTGATAAATATAAATTTTTCATTCTTAAAATCTGATTTTATATATTTACTTATTTAAAAAGTGCAAATCTTAAACAAATAAAAATCTTTTATTTATATTGTAACGGTCAGATAAGTAATCAGTAAAATTAATCCTATGAATCAAGCAATGACTAACTCGCATGTCCGTATATAACATCGGTACAAACAGTATAAAGTCAAACCTCATTACCTATGCCTCCAGAACAATTTCACATGACCAACGCATCTGATGATAGCATATAAACACTTTTCTTATATCCCACTAGGTCAGGGAGATACAAGAAACTCTTAAAACTATGCTAAATAACTATTTAATTAATTGTGGTAAAGAGGAGACAAAATAAGAGAGGTAATATGTAAAGAAAATTTAATAGTAACAATAATAAAAAAAAACAACTAAAGTGAAATAAAAGTTCATGTCTAGATTTAAATCTAAGATTATATTGCATTTCTTACATTTTAAAATAAAATTTTAATTAGGACTAAGCAGGTTAATTTTCACTAACTTATATAATAGAAGGACTATAAACTTTATATCTTAGGAATCACAAAAGTGAACATTCTATACTAGTTTATCAATAAATTAAAAAATAATCAAGCAGGGTTAAGGTGGGAGTATGTACTTAACTATATAAAATTTATAATCGTGAATAGATGACCGCCATATATTCAGAATTATGAAAGATTGCATGCTTGGAATATCAGGCTTTAAAATACATTAAGAAATATGAAGTGCATGCTATGTCATGAACAATAAAGGAGTATATCGGAGTATATCCGATGATGAAACAGAAATAGGGTACTTCCATCTTGGCAAAGTCATGTCAAGAATTCAATCGGATTAGTCATACAGAACAGGAATGAATGTCTACTCCTACAACCAGTAATAAAGCTATTACTACCAGGCAGGAATGAGCGTCTGCATTGATAATAACAAATAATGGTGGTAGAGATCCTCCGCCTTTAGCATGATCATATCTAAGAATACCGGGCAAATCCATTTCTCCAAAGTAGAAATGAAGGTCTGCTTGAAGAACAAATATATGAATTAGAATAGATATATAAATAACCCAGCAACATTAATTAAAATGAAGAGCATTAAATAACCTCCTCCTCTATGAAAGCCTGCAATTAAAAAACCAATAAAATAAGCATGAGCGGCAGGCCACATTATAAATTTAAACAAGGTCAAACATTATTACCTTACTGGCCAAACCAAAGCCTACTTAAAAAAATTAAAAGATTGAAATACCCTGCTTAATTGAAGGTCTCCCCTATAAATCTTATACACACATATTAAAAAATACATTATACAATGATTTATATATACAAGTGAAGCATTTATGAACTGATCTTAACTTTATATTTGCTAACGTAAGCCAAGTGACATATTTTGTCCCTTCCAATAAAATAAAAATTAATCCTAATTTTCTTATTTTATTGACTCACTTTATATGTAAAAAATAAAAAAAAGATAAAAAATGGATTTTCTAATTTCAAAAGTAAAATCTCAAATTAAAATGCATGGTTAATTATATACTTAGAAATACAAAAGATGAGGGAAATGGGTTTAAAACATCTTGTGCTTTTAATTAATTAGCATATATATATATATATATATATATATATATATATATATATATATATATATATAATGTAAGAATGATCGCATCTAGCAATATATTCGATCATTCTTAACAATATCAGTTAAATATAGTAAATTTAAAGAAAATGAACAAAATTAAATTATACAAATAAAAAGAAACATTAATAACTATGAATTGTTTTACCAGTATAAAGGGTGCATATTCTCTTGTATAGAGTTCAAATGTCCTGCTTTTATTACCTTCACAAAAGGTTTGAAAATAGAGTAAGATATGAGAAGCAGAATGTAGATATAATACCACATAGCTATCATGATGCAATTCACATGGTCCTAGTTAATAGTTAATTGAAGACAGGTTGGTTCTTTGGAGAGTATTCAGTTAAAGATAGCATAATTGACTAGGTAGCTACTCATTCCTAGAATGACAGCACAGTAGGTCAGACAACAAGCTGAATTTTTTAATGATGACTGGAACATTGGTACAGATACAACTTTGGCAGAGTTCAGATGAGCAGCAGTTCACAACCACCATTAGGATTCCAATTTGTGTGCCCCAGAGATGGCAAAGGAGAAGCAGACACAAGCTTTCTACTCATTGGGTAGCATAGTATGGGCTTCTAGCATCTGATTTCAATAATATTTTAATAATAATCTTGAAGACTTTTCTCAGAAGAATAAAGAATGAGAATAAGCATAAGAAGGAAGCAGAAGAATCTTCTACATTTTTCTGAGATATTTATATGACTTTAGACAAAAAATATCTAGATTAATTTTAATTTCAAGTATTTTTGCTGATCACAATTTTAATTAGTTTAATGACAATTTAATCTTGTACCTATTTATTAATTAGTAAAATTCCCCACATTCTCAATACCCTTTGTTTATGGCATTCCTGGCAGTAATTAAACATATAATAACACCTTTTACTGTAAAGTAAAATATTGAATACAGTCTTGTAAATATAAATAGGAAGAGATTACTTTTTTCCCATTAATATTACTATACCAATTATAAATGTACCTATGTTCTAAATTAATCTTCATTTATTAATTAAAATGTTCAGAAATTTTAATTAGCCGCATTTTAAAGTAATTGTATCTCAGAATTTTCTAAAATTGGTTATACATGTGAATGTTAATTACATATCTAATTTCAGCTCTCATTCTCACCCCTCACCACTACACATAATACACATGCCTTTAATAATTTTCAATGAATTAAAATGATTTTAATACATTTTTAATAAATAAATTTTTCTATAATATTAAAGTTATTTAATTATAATCGAAAGTTACAAATATATTTAATTAACTAGTTTCTATTATCATTGTAAAATATATAATTGTTAATTAGAGAAGATATTAATTAGTATTAAAGTTTATTGGCTTAACGTTTTCGAGGAATTTTACATCAATGGAAACATCCATGCCATTAATAGAAAGGATACTTGCTTCGAGATCTCGAAGAAATGGGCTATGCAATACTAGCTTATTTGAATATTTGTATTTGCATATTTTATTATACATTTTATGAAGGCTATGAATATGAGGCATGGATCCTCGAAAACGTTAACCCGATAAACTTTAATACTAATTAATATCTTCTCTAATTAACAATTATATATTTTACATATAGTGAGAAGTAAAGCTATATTTATTATCATTGCAATTATCTAAGACTAAGAAGAGAAAGTTAAAACTTCTTTTAAGCTAGTTGCCTTCTAAACCTAGATTTAATAATCTTAACACACCATATGTTTTCTGTCATGCATATTTAATTGCTTACTTATATATCTCTGTTATAGTGTTTTATATTCTATGGGACAGAATTATATAAAATGTACTCCATATACATAAATATGTATATACATAATTGTGGCTTTCTTTCATACCATAAAGTCAATGATAATCAGTGTGATGCCAATACCTATTGGTAAAGATAACTTTTTAATACTTTTATTGGCAATCATAGAGTGCTGATCACAATTGATATCTCTTTAAAAAATGCTTGGTATGCCATATAATTATTAAACCAATAAGAGGTAAGATATCAGACTATAGTTTCATATTTTACTTTTACAAAATGGTGACAAAATTGTAAGGCATGATAAAATTTAAGTTCATATTGAATAATATATTATTACAAAATATATAGGTATCTATTTGTGTGTGAAAATCTAGTTTTCAGATTTATCCATGTGCATAGTTGCTTATTACTGTACTAAGTGATGTTTTTCTTAAATATTATCTAATATTAACAGAATTTTAAAAAATTCTTAGTAGCAATTGATTAAATCCTGCCATTAATTAATGGACTATAAATAATCAACCATGTGTTTTAAAAAGTTGATTATTTTATCCAAGAAAAATATACTATACATGAATATAGTAGTGGTTTTTAGAACTGGTTTGTATAGTCATTGCAAAATTTATTTTTGGCAAAGTTTTTTTTTTGTTTCTTGGAGTTGAAATGGCCATACTCATTTACAAGTGGCACCTATATGAATGTACAATATTAAAAACTATGATTAAAAGACGCTGTATTGTTGAATCATTATTTTGGCAATTTAGTTTCTGATTGACATGTATTATAAGATTTTTTTTTTATATGAAAGGAACCTTTGCACAATTTCATTATGTAAAAAGCATGTTCAAAAAGTACAAAGTCTTTATCAAAGTCTAAAATATTTATAACTGAATAAATATGAAAAAAAAAACTTTAATTTTTTTGTTTAAAAAAAGTTGTTAAAAGTTCCTTTAATAAAAAAGATATTAATAAATAATTTCATCTTTACAACTTATTGTTTTGAAACTTAAAAAACAATGTCTCTAATTTTAAAACAATAGGGTAAAAGAATAGTTTAAAGCAAATATTTTTGTCAAAAGTTTACTTTGCCTGATTAAATTTCCACTGAACTAGAAGAATTTGGCATTTATTGAAAACTGAAATGATGAAAAACACTGCATTTTAAAACTGTTTACTAAACCACAATTCGAATGTAGATTTTAATTATAGTATTATGTTAGAAATAATAAGTTCAATACTAGTAAATGTAACATTTTGAAATCTGTATGAGTATAAATATTTCATATGCACACAAAAGAACAGTTTAATAAATAAATTTAAAGTTTAAGAAAACAAATGAATATGAAATAAATTTGTCCAACTAAATTTTTTCCCCATCATATTCAACTTCATCTAGAAGCTTATCATTAGCTCTCCAGTCCATGATTTTCACTCCGATTAATATTTCCATTATAATTCAAAAATGTTTTTTTTTTTTTTAATCAATAAGAAAAATATATATGTATGTAAAATATCTTTTGACTTGTTATTTATATTCAAAATTAAAAGATAACCTAATGGTTAAATAAAAATATTTAATGTAATATTGTGAAAAAATAATAATGAATACATTTGTGTTAAAAAGTAATTTTATTTTTAAAAAAATGACTTATAAAAATAAAAATCCCAACTTTTTCCAATATTAGTAGCTTACAACTTTCAAACTTGAAATTTATATTCAATCCAGAATTGTCTTCAAGTAATAAAACATGAATAATTTATAGATCAACAAATAAGACATTTCTAATCTGAAGTCAAAGCTTAAAATTATGGTTATTAAATTTGGTAATAATAATAAAAAAAAAAAAAGCATAATATATTTTCAAATAACTTACAATTTAAAAATAATGTATTATGAAGAATGATCATTTGTTTCTTAAAATATAAAATAATTTTTAATAATGAAAATAAAAATGAATCAAACACAAGATTAATATTTTTTAATTTATTAGTCATCACTTATTTTTAAAAGGTGAAATTTCAACCTAAACTGAAACTATATTTTCTAAAAAAAAATAATATTAATTGATGTTTTTTAAAATTGCAGCTACTAGTTTTTCCAATCAATTGATTGCTGAAAATGCAATGTTTACTCTTTTACATAATTGTTAAAAATGCAATTTCACAATAACATGAGATTACATAATAGATAATATAAAATATAAAAAAGCTAAAATAGCATAAAAAAAAAACAATAAACCTAAAAACATAATTATCATGAAATGTAAAAAAAAAAAAGAATTTAAACATTTTTAAAGTTATTAATTTTAAACCTATTCATAAATGATAGATTAATTTTATACTAAATGTTTTTTTTAAAAAAAATGAGTTGAAACCATTTTACATAAAAATTGCAATAAAATGATAAATAATGTTATTTATTATCAATCATTATTAATAACAGTATTTTTTTTTTTGAAAAACTAAACATCATTGATTGCTCTAGCAGTCTCTTAGTCGTATAAAAGACATTCATGTAGGGAGCCTTTCTTTCCTAAGAAAATAAATATTACAAAAATATTAGATTGTTTCCAAGGATTTACTTAATAATAATGATAAAGATAAAATACAAAAATAAATTGCTATCTAAATTTGATCACTTTATATATATCTGCACGTATGTGTACTTCAGATTGCATATAAAAAACCTAAACATTAAAAATAATTTTTATATGGCAATTTTTTTTTTTACAATCTAATAATAAAAAATATTATTAATGTTGTACAATAAACTTAATTTCTTTTTATAATTAAAAACAATTTTATATTGATATAATTCATTTTATTATAACAAAAATATAATTATTAAAAAAGCATCTATCAATTTATTTTAAAAATTTCATAAAAAAATTCTCAAAGCTTTTTTTCTATAAAAAAGACTTTTTTTAAATATAACATTTATAAAAAAAATTAATTAAAAAAATTATAAATTTTATTACCATTTTGAAAATAATGCTGAAAAAAAGAATCAATTATCTATAATTTGATGTATCAAATGCATACTTAATGTGAACATTTTTTTCTATGCTTCTTCAAATATAATTTTAATGACTTTTGACTTCAAATGTTAATGAACTGTGGTAGATAATAAAACGGTTAAGCTAAATGAGCAACTATTTTTTGCACTGTATGGCTTAATGCAACAGTAGTGTAACAATTTTGAGAGCTAAAAGGCCCATGGATCATAATCTGTTACTTTCAATGCTTAAATGTCATATGACATCCCAAGTGACAAACTATTCACTTCTTTATAACAATTTTGTTCCCTTTAATTTTTTTCAATTACTTCATGAAGTAGTATGTGGGGTAAGGGTGTGTTTTGCTTTAACTATACAAATTAATTCATTAACAAATATACAACCATATTTCATATTTTGTTATAAAATCTAATTTGTTTAAAAGCAATACTCAATAGATTACCATATGCTTTATATTCTGTCTATAGTTATATCCTCCCATTTACAGAATCTTTGACAGAAACAAAGTAATTTACCTTTCTCATAAAACATGTATTCAAGTTCACTCTCAAATACAGTCTTAAGGCATTTCTTACACATCATCCATTTCATGGGCTCAATTCAACACAGATATACTCTGGATCAAAAAACTAAAGATATCAAATAATCTTACAATAAATTATATACTATTTCTTGCACTTTTAACAATTAAATTAAGATATTTCTAACAGTTTTTGGTTGTTTAACAGTCTTTTTCTGAGTTATAAAATGCAATTGTATTACTCACAAAAAAAAATATTTTGATGTTTTATATAAAATATTTTTTTTTTTTACAATTTCTTATTTATTTGTTTTAAGTTTTTATTCTATTTAACATATATATATATATATTACATGTACCTTTATATATTTAAATACGTACAATAATATATATATATATATAATACATATTTTGCGGGTTCATCCTTGTTAAAAACTTTTAATATCAATATACTGACGTTTCGACTTGGTCACACAAGCCATCCACAGAGTGGATGGCTTGTGTGACCAAGTCGAAACGTCAGTATATTGATATTAAAAGTTTTTAACACGGATGAACCCGCAAAATATGTATTTTATATATTTAACCCGTGCAAATCTTCGTTTTAACATATATATACAAAATCCATCTTACCCTTTGTACCCTTACTTCTCGATGTATAATATAGTTTGAAATACGACTAGCTCAATTAAATTATAATGCTTAATTAAAATTTGCATATCTATCTTTAATTTACTTTTATAATATCATATTCTAATTAAATTTATTATCAATTATCAAAATCAATATACTTCTTTATTATGTATTAATTAAATAAGTATTTATCAAAATCATGAGACTGTGAAGTAAAGTTACAAAGCAATAAGTAGATTTACATTGAGTCAATATCTCCTAAGATATTGTCTCAATGGCATAAGAATACTATCACCTCCTTATTAACTTACTACTACCTCTATAGCATTCTTATGGCTTTTAAATAAAATAAATTATCTTTAATAATAATAAAATAAATAAATCTTAACTTTTAATTTTAAAATATAATTAAATAATCTCAGGTTCTTCTAATTATCTTAAAGTAATGATAACTCATGTAAATAAGCATGATATGGGATTTTACATCAAACCTAAATACACCTAACTTATTTTAATAATAATAATAATACTAATCTTAGAGTATAACCTAATCTTCTCTATTTCTATTATATCAATAATCATTAAATAAATAATCATATGTATATCTTTTATTTTCATATAGTATCTTAATTTTGGAATAGATCAAAATCTTACAATTTATTAATCTGTGGCAATAAAAAAAATATTGTTCTCTTATATTATGCATGATAATTACTCTATGACCATTGTAATATGATGTAATAATGTTAATCAATTCTCATAAATGATAATCAGGAAAATATTGTATTTATTTCTAAAATAATATTAATAAATTCACATTGTGCAAATATTATGTTTCTTCAAATTATCTGCTGTCAAATGCTGTGGTGCAAAATAATGAACTCGACACACTTTTAAAACAAATTAAACAAATTTATTTACATTAACTTCAACTAAAAATTTATTTACAATATTTACAGTTCAAAATTATGAAAACAAAGAAAATAAAATAAGAAAATAATAATACAAAAATGTTTACACTGTTATTAGCTCATGCTCCTATTAAATAATCTATACATGCTTTTAAAATGCTATACTAATAATATTGAAGTATGTTTTCGAACCTACACTTTAAATACATATCAGTATGCTTCAATTATTACAAATAAATTTATGTAAATACTGTTTATGTAGCATATGCAAACAATTAAACTTTAATAATTAAATCGCTACATCAATTAAGTATTATTATTATTCATTTCATCATGTATTAGCATGTGTTCACTTTATTATTAGTACTACTTTAATATCATAATATAGAAATCAATGTATTTTTGTAATGTAATAACAAATAATTGATTACAATTTTATATTTCACTTAATGCAATTTATGCTACATGTTTTACCAAATATGCATTACATATATGTACTGTTAAATAATAATTTTTAAATTATTCATCAATTTCAAATTCATAAAGTATTATATTAGATAAATTCTATGATTCTTTTCTATGTGAAATTATTACTTTACTTTATGTGTTATACTACTCCTTCTTAATAACTTTCTATCTACAAAAACATCCTCTAAAACTTATTTAAACTTTCCGGAAAATAATCATTAATTTAAATAAATACTAATTATCCATACTATTGATACTTTATCTATATTCAGTAAACCTTTAATTCAAACATAAACTTCTACATAAAACTTAACTTAATTTGTCCAATAAAATAAAAATAAAATATAGATTTTTAAAATCTCTTCCTAACTTGCAATAAAAATAATTACTTATGAATAACAAATATAATTCTAATACTGTAACATAAAACAAAATATCAAAATTTATTTACGAAAGAATCATATAATTATTTCTAAGCTTCTTATGTAATGTTGCATCATATTTATTTCATAAATTCAAACTATGCATATTTAAATAAAACTGTCACTGCCAATATAATGTGTGTGTATTTAAAATAATCATACATTCATTCAAAATAACATATCATTCATTTGATCTAAAGAAAACATATTAAATACATTAAAATTATTATTATTATACAATTTTTTACCATCAATAATGACTTAATGTACTGTCCATCTTCCAATATTCTTCGGAATTACAGCTTCATAAAATAATTCCCATTTACACTTACGATCATTCTTTAACATTTTACGTTTTATATTAATTATAAAATAAACTTATGTAATTAATTATTATATTACTTTAGTTATTATTTTAAGAAATGTACCTATCTTATTTTTAATAGATTAATATTATTTAACTTTTATATTAGATAAATAAAACAAAATTTATATTACATAATTCCAGCGATGTTTCCTTTTCACCATAAAGTTCTTTAATCGTATGCACATATTCACTAGAACACCATTTCCTGTTTCCGGTCCACCACGTGTTTTTTAAAAGTTTATGAAAAATGAAAACGTTCTTTTTTAAAAAATAAGTTCCCCACAAGAAAATAAATAAAATTAAAATAGTTTATAGGATCCTGATTTAGTTATTTTTAAAATATTATTCAAAAATTATTATTTTAGCTTAGTCTTTAGTTTTATGAAAAACTATCATTTAATTATTTTAAATTAACTGGGACATCCACATATTTCTTGCGCATTTTTTAACAAAAACATCCAGGTAAGAATAAACTTCTTTATTTATAAAACGGCCAGCGTTTAAATTATTTCAATATAATAATCCCATTATATTAATATTTTTAGCTAATTATATTTCAATTGACTTGCTTTTAAAATTATCAACATTCAGTCTTTTAAACATAAAGACTTAACAAGGCAAGTATTTATAAAACTACTTTCATTTTTAATATCTTTACTTAAGATATATTTTTAAATTTATAGCTTGCAAAAATACTTTCTTTACACAAAAGTATTTATTCTTTAAAATATCTATTTTCTAATAGGCAATAGTAATTAGCTTTTAAAATTATATACTATCCAAAATACTACTTTTCTCCATCTTGTAAATTTCCGAACTAATCCAGCGTTTGTCATATTTCTAGGGTAAAGTTTCCGATATATTTTCATTATATATGATGTTCCCATGACCATTTGCTTGCAAATTGAGCTTCAATTTAGAGAAGACCGATAGGGAAAAAATTAAGTTAACACTGCATGTCTATTATTTAAAACTTTTAGAGATTATTTATAACGACACTCTTGTAATTTTTTAAAAAATGATTTTAGAGCGTCTATAAATTTACTTAGCTATTTTTTTAATAGCACAATTAACTTGATAATTCAATCATGAAGTCCCCTCCTAACAATTGAACTGAGCTTTTATACCGGAAGAAACTTCCCATTTGATTGGTAGATTAAACAATCAACTTTGCTGGCTTATTTACATATTTACCAACAACACAAAATTAAAAATAAATAATGACTTATTTAATATTTAATATTTATTACATTATTACATTTTTAAAATAATTCTTATCGTTTATTTAAATCTATTAAACATTTTTAAAAAATATATTATTTCACTTGATTTTAATTTTAACTTTTATAAGATTATTTTTAAATAAACTAAATATTTTTTATACGTCATATTTTTAAAACAATATTTTAAAATCAGATTTAATACTCTACATTGATTTATCTTTATTTTATCTCGTGATAACTCACGTATTATTTATAAATTTATAACATGATTTTTTTAAAAATAGTTTTGCAACTTTATTAGATAACTTCCAAGCATGTGTGTGTATAACATCTGTTCTTTATAACACAAGAAACGCTTATCATCGTCTAAAAATAAACTAACAATTGCATTTTTTAAAATAAATATTTTTTAAATAAATAAGATATTATAATAGATTTTAAAATAATTATTCGATATTATTAAAATCAAATATCAATCTTCTATTTAAGTACTTACAATAATTAAAATATTTATATTCTCTTATAATATTATTTTATCAACAACAAACATATGCATTTAATTTTAACTTGTCTTTTAAACACTTTTAGCTTTAAATACCTATTTATTAAATATATTCATGCAGTATTGATTATAGCCATTTTTCCAACTATATATTATAATCATCATCATTTTAAAATGTCTCTCTCAATATCAGCACAATTTACATATCAAATACTCATAGATTGCTTTCATTAAATCTTTTGAAATATTACCATAAGCAAAATCAACATCACATATTCAAATATATCTTAAATTTAAAATTTTTAATAGATTAGCACAAAATTAGATGGTGACCCATACAAAAGGGCACAATATATATATATATATATATATATATATATATATATAATAAACAACCACTTGTAAACAAGTATGACCATTCTAACACAAAAAAGAAAAAAAGTAAAGAAGAAAATTGAAATATATATCTAGAAATGAGTTTTGAGATGACTGTATAAACCAATCTATGAATTACCAGGACATCCGCATGTTGTTCCATTTTTATGTTTACTAAATATTTTATGATGTTGTTAAATTTCTTTAGCAAAAACTTTTTTTTAAAAAATACATCAACACCATGCTTAATTGTAGCTCACTAATGTATTATACTATCTGCCACATCATTACAAATGACAACGATTGACAGTGCACTTCTTTATAATGTATTTGAGATAATCCGTATAACAAGATCTATTTCTCCCATGAAAGCAATGCTCATGTTTATCATACAAGACTCTTTTAGAAAGTCTTGCATTGCTCATTCTTCAATCCAATGAAGATGTGACTTTATAGTAATGGATTCTATAGTATCACATCTAAAAAATTAAAGGACATACTGATTGATTTTATAACTTTGCCAATGTGATTTTAAATTTTTACAGAGCATCTTTAAATAAACTTTTTTAATGCTTTATCCTACTTCTGTACAATAAATTAGGTAAAATACATAAACTATATATATATATTATTTTTTATTTATCATGTTGTAAAAACAAATTTTATTAATCAACATTAAACATATATATAAAAATCCTTTTAACAAAATTATTTACAATTTTTCAGAAAATAAAATTTTAAACATAAAAGCTTTATAAAACTAACGAAACCAATAATTTAAAAAACATTTTTTAAAATTATGTTTTGAAGATGCATATTCTAATAATATTATTTGTTTTTACAATAATATTACTTAATATTTATATATAATTGTTATTATTTTCTTATTTATTCACTTAGAAAAGAAAAAAAAAGGCAAATAAAAATAAAAGCAATAATAATTAGCTATACATATTAGATAACATTTTTAAAATATGAATATTTAAAATTAATTTTAAAAGGTTTTTGTAATAATTATTGTTTTATTGGTTTAATAAGTTTTTGTGTATATTTTTAAAATGATCATACCAACTCAATGCGTAAAATGAGTATGTGTGTATATATATATGCATGATATTTTTATGGTATATAGAAAACAGAAACTGCTGATAGGGACTTATACATTTGCATACAGAAAATTTATATTAAAAAAAAGATTGAAAAATGAATTTCTGTGTCACATTAAATAATTAAAACATAATTTTCCAAACACACGATTTCATTGTCATAATTAGTGCAGATATTACTGATAGCATAACTCCAATAATAACAATTAGATTGGAATATTGAAAGCGGTGATTAAATTCAGTAATATAAAACAAGTAAAACTAAAGAGCTTAAAAAAGTAGAGTGCAGAGAAAAGTCTTAAGACTGCTTGATTTAAAAAAAAATTATCTAGTCCTTGACAAACCAAAATCAATTTGCAAGGCAGGAAGCACTCTATATTAGAATCAATTTTTGATAAATCAACCTAACAGATATAAGGCAATAGGAAACTCTTGGTTGGAAAATTTTCAATGATAATTAACTTTAACTATTATATCTAAAGGTTATATTCTCCATCAACATCATCAGCTAGTTATGCAATTTCCATCTTTATACTTCAAATTATAACTCTGTTTATATATATATACAACTTTTTTCTAATCTATTTGAATTGTATTTACCCAGGATATTTCCAAACACAAATTTAATCTATTGCTTTAAAATTCTTACATCTCACTTTTTGCCTGTTAACATAATTGATAAATAAAAATCAAATTGCAACTTTTCTGAGTCATAAATTATATTAAAATATTGACTAATTCTTCACAAGCAGTGCGCATTCAATTCTTAAATTTTTATGTTTAATAATCCTTTATCTTAACTAAAGCTTTTATAAATTCTTCCTTCAATACC
This sequence comes from Epiperipatus broadwayi, assembly GCA_028023455.1. Lineage (NCBI taxonomy): Eukaryota > Metazoa > Onychophora > Udeonychophora > Euonychophora > Peripatidae > Epiperipatus > Epiperipatus broadwayi. The sequence goes on from JAQFVV010012571.1 coordinate 1,125,022, forward strand.
AAAACTATGAAACTCCTATCTAACATTTTTTTTTTTTTACAAAATCTAATCATATATAATATACATCATTACTAAAAATAAATTATTAATCTTGTCTGGTTTATTTATTACCTTAACATTCTAATATAATAATGCTAGTGTTCAAATCTGGATTGGAATAATTTTCTTTTTGGCTTTTACAAATAATGTACTCTAACGACATTTTCCATCTTTGTACATATTTATTTTTAAATACATAAAAACTTATTATTACATTAATTAAATACTAACTAATGTTAAATTTTACTATAATTTAATATATATATTCAAATAAATATACATAACAAAATAAACTATAATCTAATTCTTTCCCCTTCTTTACCTAATGAAAAACAAAAATACAATTAAATAACAAAATAAAAGTATCATTTATCAGTCGATTAAAACAAAAGAATATAATAAATAATAATGTCAATAACCATCCCTGTGGTTTATTGGAGTAAATTCAACTGGGGGGAGGGTGGAGGCAGAAAATCCTATTTCCAGAATAATTTAAAAATCGTGCTCTGCTGAATAAATGTGTTGGAGTGGGATGATGCATTTATTGCATCAATTATTGCGAAACCGGAAATATTCTTTAAGCACAAATATGATTTGATTCATTATAAATTATGTTAGAAATTAATTACAATAATATGAGTGATTGATTATTAATATAAAAAAAAAGCAAAAATGGATCTTTGTAATAAAAATTATAAAGAAAAAAGGCAACAAATAGACTTAAAAAAAAATAGTGCGATTTACTAAATAAATAAAATTAACTTTTAAATCTGCCTATCTATTCGCTTATAATAGAGGAACAAAGATATCAATTTTCCATTTCCCTCCCTCCTTCTCCATCTTTATAGCACAAATCTCATTAATCTATTTCTTTTTCTAACTTTATCAATTGAAACAGACTTAAGACCAAAACAGGCATGTCCTATTCTGTGCACGAGACAAATTTTCCATAAAAATAATTAATATCACTTATTCTTAAACATTATTAGCTTTCACTATATTCCACTGAAATAATTTTCATTTATTTATTTATTTTCATTTTACTTTTTTAAAATAAAATAATGCTGCTCATTTTGCAACTTCAATTTGAATATCATTATGAATTTGAAAAAATAAATATGGCTCATGCAATGCCCTGAAAAAAAAAAGATTTTTTTGGGAAAAAATTTTAAGCTTCCAAAAGTCATTAGATTGCTTGCAAAAAGTAATCATTTTAGACAAAAAATTTCTTCCATATAACCATCACTAATTATTTTTAAACACATATTCATCCTATTTTTTTTTTATATTTTGGAATAAATTAATTTTTTACCTTATAACTCCAGTTACCAACCATTGTCATCCACTGCAGGATGAAGGTCTCTCGAATTTAATCCAGTTTCTCCAATCTCTAACCTCTCTTCTCAAATCACCCCAGTACACTTTCTTATTTCATCCATTATCTTACATGTGCTCTTTCTTTAGGTATTTTAAAATCCCTTGGAATCCAGTTCATTTCTTCTAGCAATATGTACAGCCCAGTTCCACTTCAGTCTCTTAAGTCTTAATAATGTCAGTAATACTTATCTGTTCAATCATACATACATTTCATTTTTGACCCCTTCTTATTACTCCTAACATACATCTCTCCAATTTGTATTATTGTTAAGTGCCCAAGGATCAGATCCATAAGTAAAAATTGGTAAAACACATTTATTAAAAACCCTTTTCGAACATATAGGCATATTTCATTTTAATATAAGTTATTTCTATCAAAAACACTTCATTCAAGTTTAATTCTATGATTAATTTCATCCATTATGTTTCCAACTCAATTAATGATATGGCCAAGATATTTGTAGTTGATAAATTATTCTAATTCATCATCATCAATCTTCATTTTCATCTTTTGAAAAAATCCATTGAATACTATTTTAATCTTTTATTATTTGTTTTACTTTCTTATTTTCAACAGATAGTTTTTGCAACATTTCCTCAATCTCTGAAGCATTATTTTAAAAAATAGTTTACATCTTTTAAAAAATCTAGATGACTTAGATAATCGCTATTTACTTTTACTCTCTTAGCTTCCCATTTTAATCCATAAAATACTTCTTTCATAGAATCACTCTATCATATACTTTTCCTGATATGAGTCTTCTTAGTATCACTATGTAATCTAGTCATTGTTGTTACATTTTGATAACTCAATGCTTTGATCATTGAAGAAATGCTTATACAATCAAATGCCCTTTCATAATCTACAAATCTCAAGCATAATGGCAACTCTTTTTCTATAATTTCTCACAATACTTTATGGGATACATTGTATTAAACCCATTTTAGAATTCAACTTGTTCTTTGGCTGGTTAAAATTCAAAGTTTGCAATAGATGACTGTAATTATCTTGGTAAAAAAAATGTATAACATTGATAAAAGACTGATAAGTCTGTAATTTCTAATATTTTCTTTGCTATCTTTTTAAATATCAGCATTACTGCTGCATTCTACTAAACATCTGATACATTTCCATTATTTAGAGATGAATTTGCCAACAATTTTTCTATTTCTTTATCTGCTTTTTATAAAATATGGATTATAATTCCATCATTATTTGAAGATTTTTTTCTTTTTCATAGATTTAATTGTATGCTTCACATCTTTGTTGGGCAATTCAGAGAATATAGTAATTATATGGGATACTTTGTCATGTTCTTCATTGCAATATACTACTTTATAGAACTCTTCCACACATTTTGTGATATCATTCCTATTTTTAGTAATAGATATATCTTTTCTTTTTATTGCAGATAATTTTCATACAAATACTAAGATGTTTTATACATTTACTACTTTTATTCATTTCTACACTTCCCTTGCTAATTCACAATTATATTTATTTATATTGTTATTAACTTTTTTTTGTATAATTTTACAAAATTCTAGATATTCAAACATTTTCAACAGATCATTTTTATATATTTTCATATTCTTTTTGATTTTCATAAATTGGCTTGACTGGCCAATAGTTGATTTTTTTGTAACAAATATCTTTGTTGCAGTTTTTAATAAAATATTAGTTATCTTTTTATTGGTTTTATTTAAATGTAAACCAGCTTCAAAATCTATTAATATTTTTATGATTATTTATAAGTTCTACATTAAATTCATTGGAATAATGTGAAAGTTAGAAATATGAACTATGAATACTATTTTTCTTAATAATATTCATCTCCAATTTTGCACTAACACATATCTTATTTCTCATTAAAAGATAATCACTTCTTGCATTGAATTTATTAAGAATAATCTTTAAAGGCATATCTTCATTTGGCTATTTCTATGTCAGAATGTTTCCATTTCTGTTTAGCATTTTTCTCAAAAAAAGAATTCATAATATAAGGTTTTTCTTTTTCAGCCACCTCCACAAGTGTAAGTGTTCTCTCACTTCTATCACCATAATCTAACTTACATAATACCACTAACATTTTTCAATTGTTTATCAACTCTATTATTAAAGTCTTCCATGAAATTTTTAAATACGGTTCAGTCTGATCAAAAATCTTTAAATTGCAAAGAAAAGAGATAATATATTGAATGATTATGTTATATTGTTTTTTTCTGAAGGTTTATGATGATGATATTTTAGTTGTGTTTATATATTGCATCATCTACAATGAGTATTGAATGTCTTTAAAAAAAATTAACTTTATTTAAATATCCCAAATACATTCAACTGTTAGTAATAGCACAGCAGTTAGTGTATGCACAACATTTCAAGAGGTATTATTTGTCCAACTTCTTCAGGTGTTGCTGGCCTGACCAATGACAGAACAGCATGGGTATTGAACCTGAACTCTTAAATATTAAATTTTAAGGTAACACTCTAACCAACTGGCCTGACAAGTGACAGTACTAGCATAAGAATTGAACTTTGACCCTTAGATTCTTTAATTTGTAGGAAATAACACTCTAACCAACGGAACCTTTTATGCCAATTGCTCAGTTAGTTAGTGTTACCTTAAAATTCAATATTCAAAAATCTATGGATCCAGATTAAATATATTTGAAATATTTAAATAAAGTTAAATTTTTCTGAAGACATTCAATACTTATATTAGATAATGAAAATTGTCCAACATATAAATGCAATTATGTCATATATATTGAAACAGATATACTGTTCCTCGTATATATATTCAAAAGATCCCACCCCCATTTAAAAATGACTAGCATGATTTGATCAAATTGGGAATGAAATAAAGCAAAAAGTTTATAGTTTTAAAATTAAGAGGTAAATAAAAGCTGTGATTTGTTAAAAAGATTATATTTTTAATTTTTTTGATCGATGGTTTTGAATAAAGTGTTATATCATTTTGCTTTCTTATCTCTCACACTAAAAAAATTAGATTATCCAATCATTAAGAAGAAAAGAAAAACGTTTGGGCTAAAATGAGGCAGTATGCAAATTAGACTCAGCAAGACAGGAGAAGAAAATTCAGAGAGCAACAGATTAGATTGATTTTTTTTTGTTGTTTGTTTTAAAAGGTGTATTCTTCAATTCTGACTTTTGTCATCCTAAAATATAACTTTTACTAACACTAAAAAATATGGAAAAGAAAGCATTATTGAAAGAAATGGTGATGATAAAGGGGTAAATTAAAAAAAGCTTCAATTTTCCATTCCACGTCATGATTTTACAGATAATGCTATTGAAATGAAATGACTTTTTTTTTCTCTTTTCTTGAATAAATGGAAGGTAACTATTTATAAAATATTTGAATATAAAATTACAAATGCTTAATTTTTATATGAACTTTAAATGCTTCTTTGTGTATAAATATGAAACTTATATGAACTTTAAATGCTCCTCTGTGTATAAATATGAAACTTATATGAACTTTAAATGCTTCTTTGTGTATAAATATGAAACTTATATGAACTTTAAATGCTTCTCTGTGTATAAATATGAAACTTATATGAACTTTAAATGCTTCTCTGTGAATATGAAACTTATATGAACTTTAAGTGCTTCTCTGTGTATAAATATGAAACTTATATGAACTTTAAATGCTTCTCTGTGTATAGATATGAAACTTATATGAACTTTAAATGCTTCTCTGTGTATAAATATGAAACTTATATGAACTTTAAATGCTTCTCTGTGTATAAATATGAAACTTATATGAACTTTAAATGCTCCTCTGTGTATAAATATGAAACTTATATGAACATTAAATGCTTCTCTCCGTATTGATATGAGATTGCGAAATGTTTAATACTCATATGGACATTGATTTTGGTGGAAATAATTTAAACCACATTAATGGACTTGAAAATGAACTATTGCAAGGTTAAACTGTTTGTAGGCATCATTTCTTGAGTGGAACTTTGAATTAGATGTTATAAATTGTTAAATAAAATAATTGTTACCTAAAACTACTTTTAGTTCTCCGGTTGTTCAGTTTTTTTTATTTGTTTGTTTATTTATTCATTTGTTTATTCTTTTTGCATCACTCATCATTCATTGAACTGATTCATAGGAATATCATGCTACTGAGCTATGTCAGGCATAATTAGACCCTTGTAAGTAAGGTTGTGGTGAAATTGAGCTCTAGTGGCGCTGTTTGCCAAGTCAAACATATAAATAACTAGATGCTTCTAACCTCTATGTTGCCACATCCTCTGATGAGCAGGAAATATTGTTGTAGGGGGCGTTAACATCTGCATCTGAGAATACCAATTAATGGTTCCTTCCTGCAGCATGCTCATCAGAAAATTGTTACGACCGATGTAATAGAGGGTTGTATGGGGTCCGTTTACATTTGGTGCCCAACATGGGGCGCCAAATGTAACTGGACCCCATACAACCCCTTTATTACATCGGTCGTAACAATTTTCTGATGAGCATGCTGCAGGAATGAACAATCAATTGGTATTCTCAGATGCAGATGTTAACGCCCCCTACAACAATATTTCCTGCTCATCAGAGGATGTGGCAACATAGAGGTTAGAAGCATCTAGTTATTTATATGTTTGACTTGGCAAACAGCGCCACTAGAGCTCAATTTCACCACAACCTTACTTACAAGGGTCTAATTATGCCTGACATAGCTCAGTAGCATGATATTCCTATGAATCAGTTCAATGAATGACGAGTGATGCAAAAAGAATAAACAAATGAATAAATAAACAAACAAATAAACAAAACTGAACAACCGGAGAACTAAAAGTAGTTTTAGGTAACAATTATTTTATTTAACAATTTATAACGTCTAATTCAAAGTTCCACTCAAGAAATGATGCCTACAAACAGTTTAACTTTGCAATAGTTCATTTTCAAGTCCATTAACGTGGTTTAAATTATTTCCACCAAAATCAATGTCCATATGAGTATTAAACATTTCGCAATCTCATATCAATACACAGAGAAGCATTTAGAAATCATATAATATTTTATTACTTTCAGTAATCTGGTTTGGATTATTTCCACAAATTCAATATCCATCTGAGCATTAAAACATTTTGCAAGTCTCATGTTAATACGCAGAGAAGCATTTAGAAATCATATAATATTTTATTACTTTCAGTAATCTGGTTTGGATTATTTCCACAAATTCAATATCCATCTGAGCATTAAAACATTTTGCAAGTCTCATGTTAATAAGCAGAGAAGCATTTAGAAATCATATAATATTTTATTACTTTCAGTAACCTGGTTTGGATTATTTCCAACAATTCAATATCCATCTAAGCATTAAAACATTTTGCAAGTCTCATGTTAATACGCAGAGAAGCATTTAGAAATCATATAATATTTTATTACTTTCAGTAATCTGGTTTGGATTATTTCCACCAATTCAATATCCATCTGAGCATTAAAACATTTTGCAAGTCTCATGTCAATAAGCAGAGAAGCATTTAAAATTCATATAATATTTTATTACTTTCAGTAATCTGGTTTGGATTATTTCCACAAATTCAATATCCATCTGAGCATTAAAACATTTTGCAAGTCTCATGTTAATATGCAGAGAAGCATTTAAAATTCATATAAGTTTCATATTTATACACAGAGAAGCATTTAAAGTTCATATAAGTTTCATATTTATACACAAAGAAGCATTTAAAGTTCATATAAGTTTCATATTTATACACAGAGGAGCATTTAAAGTTCATATAAGTTTCATATTTATACATAGAGTAGCATTTAAAGTTCATATAAGTTTCATATTTATACACAGAGAAGCATTTAAAGTTCATATAAGTTTCATATTTATACACAGAGAAGCATTTAAAGTTCATATAAAAATTAAGCATTTGTAATTTTATATTCAAATATTTTATAGTTACCTTCCATTTATTCAAGAAAAGAGAGAAAAAAAAATCATTTCATTTCAATAGCATTAATCCGTAAAATCATGACGTGGAATGGAAAATTGAAGCTTTTTTTTAATTTACCCCTTTATCATCACCATTTCTTTCAATAACGCTTTCTTTTCCATATTTTTTTAGTGTTAGTAAAAGTTATATTTTAGGATGACAAAAGTCAGAATTGAATAATACACCTTTTAAAACAAACAAAAAAAAAAATTCAATCTAATCTGTTGCTCTCTGAATTTTCTTCTCCTTTCTTGCTGAGTCTAATTTGCATACTGCCTCATTTTAGCCCAAACGTTTTTTTCTTTTCTTCTTAATGATTGGATAATCTAATTTTTTTAGTGTGAGAGATAAGAAAGCAAAATGATATAACACTTTATTCAAAACCATTGATCAAAAAATTAAAAATATAATCTTTTTAACAAATCACAGCTTTTATTTACCTCTTAATTTTGAAACTATAAACTTTTTGCTTTATTTCATTCCCAATTTGATCAAATCATGCTAGTCATTTTTAAATGGGGGGGGGGGATCTTTTGAATATATATACGAGGAACAGTATATCTGTTTCAATATATATATATATAATGTTAGCATCAGCATGGGATTTGAGTTTTCATCATCAGATTTTCAATGATATGGATGGCTGCAAAATTGGAGGTTGCAGTGGATTGAAGCCTGTCCATTAAAGTATAAAGATTTGCTATCTTAATATAAACTGAGCATTGATTATATATATATGTGTGAGAGATGATAGTCTGAATCAACTGATGAATGCTGGTTTAGCACGAAATACGTATATTGGTGATTATTAATTTTTTCTACATGTGTGTGGTCATGTGTATCAGTTATATGAGATAGTGTGGATAGTTGAAGAGTGCTTGAAAATCTGAGTTCAAATCCTCTATACTTACAATTAAGCACCCAGGTTTGTGAAGAGTGCCTGGTTTCAAATATATATAAAGAACCATTGATAAATGATATTTTTATTTGTTAATAAAAAATATTATTATATGGAACAGAAACTGATAAACAGTAAATAAATGTACTAAACATTAAATTCATAAAAAAACTAAAGAGCATTATATAAGTTGTAAAGCTTATTTAACAAAGTTCATATTAAGTGGCATATATTTAAAAAAATTATTAAAATTATTCTTAAATAAATAAATAATATTAAAAAAAAACAAATGCTCCTATTGTCTAATTAAAAATAAATTACACAAGTCCTAGTAAATTCATTTCAAAATATGTTATTAGATGTTACAGAATAACAAGCTTATGAATAAGATTCATGGAATGAATTTTAAGAAAGCACCCTCATTAGCTGTGCCAAGTTCTATAAATCATTTAGCAAGAATCAATTAGATCTTATTAATTTGAAATAGTGACAAATTTAATGCAAATAAAAAGTAAATATCGGACATTTTATAATTAATAAGAATAAATAATTTTATTTTGCTCAAATAAAAATTAGTAATCAAATCACTTTATTCATAAATTATGCCAGAGAATATATTTAAATAACGGTTATTTCTTTTATCTAAATGAAGCACTTATTATATTCTGCATAAAAAAAACATGTCTTCAAAGAATTAGCATAATGACAGAGTTATGAATTTAAAATATAAACGTCTTAAATTAAAGTTCATCTCTGCTTTTTGAAGGGATTTAACTCCAACATCAATTCCCAAATGACAAATCTTTCATTTTTACCCTATTTGTATGTTAGCACAGTGATTGGATAATGAAGTAAATAAATAAAGGCTCATGAATTGAATGCCAATTTATTATTTCTAGAGCTTAAACATTGCATGACTTTTAATGCAAAAACCACTTGGATATTTTTTTTTGATTTAAGCTTGAATTTAGACCATTTTATTTTCAATAAGTTGCACCATTAAATTAACCATATTTATAAAATAATCAGTTATGTAAGTTACTTTTTTAAAAAATCTGAGTTATAATGAACCACATGATTACCATTCTTTATGTTTACACAAGCTGTTAGCAGAAGCAAAAATCTCCATATAGTAATGCTACTCAATGCGAGCCATTTATTACTCTGTACACACTGATTACTCTGGCTTGCACTGATTGGCACTACAGTATGGAGAGGTTTGCCTCAGTTATAAGTAATTGTCAGAGGATTTTAACATCCTATTGTAATGAAATATTAGGAGTTCTGAAGTTGATTATTATGTAAATGTAAAGTATAATCGTAAAAGTTCACATAACAAGTTTCTAGAGAAGCAATTTAATTAGTGGTGTAGGTCTTTAAATAATACTAAACACAAATCAATAGATAATAAGTAGCAAAATAAGATGTTGTGATTGGTTCCTAACTAATTGATCTTTTCTCAGTAAGAATGAATCAAATTATATTATTTTCTATTCAGTGACAGCTTCTTCATATCCATTTATTTTTATTCAAGCAATGCTTACATTGTGGTTTATAAAAATTATGATGTAGAAAATTTTATAATTATCATGATAAAAAAATCCTGATATGAAATAAAAAATGATTATATCATGATTGCAAACATGGGAAATTATATGTTTAGATATAAAATCTACAAAAAAGCAATTAGTTAACTGAAAAATATTGTAAAATTTGCTATCTTATTTCATTCAGTCATTTGTCTTTTTTTTTTTTTTGTCAAAACACTTACCAGTGGTTGGACTAAATTTCCAGCTTTTTTATTTAATCAAATTATATTTAGTTTTTATTACATTTTCAGAAATTTTGAATTATTCCTTATAACTAAATATTTACAAATAAAAATAATTTCCAAAGAATTGTTTTAACTTTGCAAATATAAAAAAAATATTAAATTAAAATATGCAGTAAGATTTATAAAAAAAAACAATTACCTTTCTTTTTTCTTATTGGATGGGTATCATGTTAATCATAAAAACATTGAACAAAAAAATTAAAAAATAACAATTGTTTTAACTAAATTTATAAAACTCAAATTAATTATTTGTTCAGATTATTTAAAACTAACAAAATGTTATTTAAAATTCTATTTATAATTTTAAAAAATGAAAAAAATATATCTGTAGCAATCAGTATAAAAGAGTTCTTTTTCAGCTAATTACAAAATGTGACCATACATTCTTGATTTCTTTTGACTTATCTTCTAAAAGTAAATATGTTTATATAAAATGTAAATCTAATCACATTGTTCTGATGAAAAATAAATATTTTGTAAAAAATAGTCATAAATATGTTAGCAAACTATGAAAAATATGTATTGATTTTTAAGATTAACAAAAGATTGAATATGCTTGAAACTCTCACTTGAAGAGAACTAGAAACTATCATTCAGAAACACTGAAAAAAGGCTGTTGCTGTCAGCTTCTTTATAGAAAAAAAGTTCTCTGTAAGGTATTAATATTTTGTGAATGTTTTTTTAAATTAATAAATTGATAATATTTTAATTAGAATTTTTGCCATCAATTAAATGCAAAATGAAAAAAATAGCACTATAGATAGCTACAGGAGATTGAATTAAAGCAGATGCATAGTAAAACCAATCATATATTACTGGAAAGTTAAAATTCCTTGTGTAATAATAAAATAGCTATGGGGGGGGGGATCAGCAAATAAAAATAATAAAAATTACTACTAATAATAATTGATGAAGATGTTTCAAACAAGATAATGATAACCATTTAGATAATTTTAATGTATCCCTTTTTTCTGCAATCCCAAAACATATGATTTTAGCAATTTCTTCCAGGTATTTACAGGCAACTTCAATTCTGCAACAGATTTTAGGGATGTTCTTCTGAGCTAGATTCATGCAATAATAGCTGATACATAAATGGGGATGTATTATTGTTGCTTTTGGGGCATCCAGCAATGATCAATCATCATCATTCTGGTTGGCACATAAGATTATATTCTTTAAAGTCCCTGCATTACATTTTATTTACTTTAGTCTTATTAGAATTTAATTATATAGTTAACCAGTGCATTAATGACACTAAGTGGCCAGAGCATTGATGATGATCAGCATGTTTTAAAATCTCAGTATTATTGTTTAGATTTTTCTGATTATGTATTCTGATAGATGAGCACTTTAAGATTGTGCATCCAAAATAATAGTTCCAATAATCTGCCATAAGCTGGCAAAGATCCATTTCCAATCCAGTCACCAGATTTACTGCTGATTTACATTTTTTATTGTTCTAATCCAGCCACAAGATGGACTGATGATTTATTGTGTTGATATAGTTTAATTGATGGATCAATCATGATGTTGATGGATAAATTTTTAATTATTTTTAATGCTGGTTGATTGATTTATAATTATCCTATTTATTATTGCTCTGAGGAGTTAGCTGGATGATCTTTCAGAGTTCTATTGATATCATGCTCTCCTTAATATATTTTGCTTATATATTTTTGTGATATTAAATATCATCCTTTAATATTACTGTAAATTTCATTTTATCTTGGGGTGGATATTTTGCTATGATCCCACTTTCACCCCATTACCCCAACCCATTACAATATCTTCTGTTTGAATACAGTAAATATAAAAATATATACATTGTTAGAAAGAGCAAATATGAAAAGAATATAATAAAGCTGATAAAATAGTCATTACCTCAAAAAATTTAAGAAAAGAGAGATTTTTAACACTTTTACATATGTTTATTTTTACATTGTTCATGAATTCTAAATTTTGAAAATTAAATGTTAAAACGACATTTTCATACACAGCATTTGTCATAAAATGCTGAAAAAATTGATATATAACATGGCTTACCTGAGATAATTATTCATTGTAAAACTTACAAAAATAAAGCAATTGGTGACTCATTTTTACTAGATTGACCCACATCTTGTCCTTCCACACAGGGTATGTGTGAGAAATGTCTGGTTGTCCTTCCATGCAGGGTATCTGTTAGAGATATGTTTGATTTTAGTGGGCAGGGGAGAAATAACAGTAAGAACAGTTTATGAGATATTATGCAAAGCAACTAATGTATTTAAAAATATAATTATTATATTATTGAAAAATGGAGAGGAGGGGGGCACCTAAAATATGTATACTTTTCAAGTAAAAAAAAAGTGTACTCAAAAAATAAATATCAAACAAAATTTCTTTAAGATAAAATGAATAAAAACTAAGTAAATCAATAAACATCAAAATAAACAAATTTATTATGAGCACTGCTTTTATATATATATATATGTAAAATAAATAAAATATCCGTTAATTAAAAACAATATTGTAATTATAATTGAAATAATATTTTTAACGTTTTACAAACAATTACAAACAATCTTTAAATCCGCAGAAGTACTTTCGGTTACTTTCTAACCTGCCTCAACTGCCATTAAATTCAAAAACTAAAAGCAGAAGCAAACATCATCAATTCAAATTCCAGGAATCTCGTATTTTAATGTTAGAAGCTTGTCGATTTATTAAATGTGTTTTATTCCTATTTATAAAAATTGCCTCTTTAATTTTTCTTTTACTATGGTTTCTCTCTTTGTGAAGAATTTTAACATTTTCAAAATTAAATTTAAATTTATATTTACATGTTTTTTCATGATCGAAGAAAACTGAAGAAGATATTAAATCACCATTATTTTTATTTTTTACATGCTTATATAACAATCCGTGTTCCTTCAATCTTTTCTCAATGCTGCACCTAGATTCACCTATATATATATATATATATATATAGGTGAATCTATATGCACTTATATATATATATATATATATATATATATAAGTGGGAAATGATGACCTGGACCAACTGATGTATGAGATAGAGTGGGTATGGCTGAGGGTGCTTGAAAATCTGCATTCAAATCTCCTATGTTATATCTAGATTCCAGGTATATAACATATACTCGTATTTAAAATTTTAAAAATATATTGAAAATAAATGTAAATACAATGAAATAAAAAGGTAATCAAAAATACATATTATATAGAATTACATGAGAAAATTGAGGGTGAAGATACTGTAAATATGAATCCCAGACCTTGAGTAAAGAGCTAGAGTTTGAAATGTAAATAAAATTCCAATGAATCGATGTCGAGTCATAACTTTAGCAAATCCTGGTTAATGCTGTAATGCTTTTTTAAATCAAATGAATTTGAATCTACTCACACATTGTGTACTACAAATTTTGATCATTATGTCTAAAAATGCATTCAACTTATGGATTGAAAGATTGACCCACTTTGGAACTGCCTTCCATGCTACAGCATATTTGCTGCTTTCCACATATATGTAATCAAATATTTTCTTATCAAAAAATAAGTAATAAAAAACACTAATTGCTGATGATGGGAAAATTTAACCCTGGTGCGCATAACTCATAAACATTATTGCCCAGAATCAAATCTTAGTCCGGTCATGAAGAAGGTCCTAGCATAGATTCGATGACCATGCTTGTCTTCCTTACAGATGATTACACAAACATTTTTTTAACACTGCATCTTTTAGATCTGAACTATCACTAGAATTCTCACAAACAAACCCTATTCTATACTAGGTAGAAATAATTTCTAAGATCAACTTCTTTAAATAAAATCCAAATTTTCTAAGATCAAGTACATTACTGCTTATATATCCTAATTATTAATAATATAACTCTTTTGATAATGAAACTAAATACTACCATATAAAAAATTACTGATGGCACAGCATTATCTATTCTATAATATTTTTCTACTGGGTATAAAAAGTAAAATGCCTTTATAGAAAATGTGTAAAAAATTTTACATCAGATTCTCTGTCTAACACTCATATCAAATAAATATTATTTTTTGTGAATTCAATACTGATAAAACACAAAAATGAGTCTATCAAAGTTCCAAAGTTTTTTTTTTTTCAAATTTAACATAAAATAGGTTATCTGCTTCATAAATATTTAATCTAACAGCTTGCCATTTATATGGCTAATTTCAAACATAACTCATAGATCAGATAGTTTATAAAATTCGAATTTTATTATTAAATGAAAAAAATTGAAACTAATAATAAAACTAAGAGAAAATCGGTCTCTTATCGCATAAATCCCTTTATAAACGATTGTAAAGCTGTTTTGGAAAAAAAATCTATATATTAAATAAATAAATAAAATGAATAAATAACAAGGCTTCTCTTCTAAAATTGTCTCTCAGGTGATTTGACATGTTATTTATCTTGGTTAAAAAAGTTCCCTGGTTTTAGCTTTAAGATCTTCTGAAATGATAGCAATTTCCTTGCTTTCCTCTTATTCCTTCTTTAAGGTCAAGAAGAAAAAAAAGTAAGCTTGAATAAAAACTTAAAAGGATTGACGCTAATTACAGACTCTGAGAAGTAGGGATTCAAATAAAAAGCAATTATCAAAAAGAATCCACTTAAAAAGCTAAGAGCTAAAAAAAATTTATCAAAAAGATGGTAGGTTATTAAATCATTAAGTAAAAGATAATAAACACTGAAACCTAATAGTCATCTTTTATCAACAAATACATTAACTTACAATTGCTAATGAGACTAGAAGCAGTAAATGAAGAAGAGACTAGAAAACAAAAAAGAGATTTTAAGATAAATAAATAAGTAATATATAAATGAATGTATATTAATAAAAATTCATATTGATAACTATATATGTTTAATTGTAATTTTTAATTATACATACATATTTGCAGGTTTTATACAGATAAATAATTGCAGTACACATGTATATGGGAATATAGGTATAAGGATTTATTAGAATTCTCCAATATTATTCACATATGAGAATCCACATGGCATTGAACAAATAAATTTACTTCCCATTAGTGAGATAATATATTTTGATAACGAAAGGTAATAATATATTACTCAGAATCATCAGAAATTGACTATACATTTGAGTAAGTTTACATGCTCAGTTGCAAATATTATTTTTGTTTTCCGACAAGTGTAAAAAGTATTAAAAGTTTAAAAGAGAGAGAGAGAGAGAGAGAGAGAGAGAGAGGGAGATATCAGACTAATTAGCAATGTTCTAGACTCCAAACAACAATAATAATTAAATTACCTGTATTTGTTTAAAAAAAATAATCAAATAGTTTTTTGGTAATTTTAAATAATCAAATAGTTATGATAATAAAATTAAGAATTTCAATTTTAAAAAAAAGATATTTAAGAAGTAAATGATAACAGCTCTTTCAATAATGAAAAATAAAAAATAATTAAGGTAAATAATTACACTATGTCCCTAATATTCAAAATGCAGAATATGTACTGTGGTATTAGAGCTGCGACATGAAGAATTATAATCGTTTAATCATTAAATTAATTAGGTTATTAAATCAAAAACATATTTTAAAATCTACATTTAAAAAAAGAACAATTTAACAAAAAAATACGAAAAGCATTAATGTGAAAAATAGTTAAAATGCGTGTTTAAATCAAATTGAGCGTGTTTGCACGTACATATTCTGCATAATCTATTTTAATATATTGTACAGGCTTACACCTGTATTTATATATGTAATATATGCGGGATTCGAACTCAGACTTTCACACGACCTACAACTATCAGTGCCATCTTATATTGCCGACTCACCTGATCACATACATGTTGAAAAGATAAATAATCACCAATACACGTATTTCGTGCTAAACCAGCACTCACTAAAGTATGAAGATTGGTTATCTTAATATGAAGATGAGTACTAATTGTATATATGTGTGGAGATGGTAATCTGAACCAACTGATGAGTGCTGGTTTAGCATGAAATACGTATATTGGTGATTATTTATCTTTTCAACATTGTGTGTGATCAGATGAGTCAGCAATATAAGATAGCACTGAGAGTTATAGGTCGTGTGAACGTCTGAGTTCGAATCCCGCATATATTAAATATATAAATGCAGGTGTAAACCTGTACAATGTATTAAAATAGATTATGCAGAATATGCACGTGCAAACACACACTCAATTTGATTTAAACACACATTTTAACTATTCTTCACATTAATACTTTTCATATTTTTTTTTTTGTTAAATTGTTGTGTTTTTTTTTTTTTTAATTTAGATTTTAAAATACCACAGTACCTAAAATAATATACATTTTCAATAACAACAACAAAAATAATATTAACATTATAATAAATAATTTAAATGTTCTTAAAATCCTTGAAATTATCAAACTTATCAGCTAATTAAAACTCCGATGACATGTATAAAGCCCCCCCCCCCCTAATTAAACTTATGGAAAGGAAAATAAAATTTCTTTTATAATAATGGAGGAATTTTTAGCATCTATGACATTTAACAATAAACATGTGTAACAAACAAAATGACCACTGCGGAGTGTTCTACCAAAACGTACTGGCATTTAACACAATATATAATATCAATGAGAATATAAATCAGTCTATCAATCTCACAGTTTTTAAAGCAAGATTTTTTTTAGCAATTACTTTAATAAATGTGAAACTCTGAAATTAACAAAAAAGAAAACATTGTAGCAAAGAGTAATAAGGAATGTCAAAATTGTTTGTATTTATATGATAGATTATTTCCATGGATCTTTTCAAACAATATTTACATGGACCAATTTGAAACCACAGCCATAAAGATTATTCCATGACCACTTACAGTTTGGCTTTGCTATGTTGGAAGATATATTTGTTGTATAGTTACATGGTGAAATACTATTACAAACTTTCTGAAAACACATCAACAACATATCCTTTTCAATTAAAATATAATAGAATCAGAACAAGAACAAAAATTTCCAAAATCAAAACTACAGTTTAAGGTGATTTTGAATATATATATATATATTGTACCCTTACTTCTCGATATATAGTATAATTTGAAATACGACTAGCTCAATTAAATTTAATTCTTAATTAAAATTTGCATATCTATTTTAATTTACTTTTATATTATCATATTCTAATTAAATTTATTATCAATTATCAAAATCAATATATTTCTATAGTATGTACTAATTAAATAAGTATTTAACTAAAATCATGAGACTGTGAAGTAAAGTTACAAAGTAATAAGTAGATTTACATTAAGTCAATATCTTCCAAGACATTGTCTCAATGGCATAAGAATACTGTCACCTCCTTATTAACTTACTACTACCTCTACAGCATTCTTATGGCTTTTAAATAAAATAAACTATCTTTAATAATAATAAAATAAATAAATCTTAACTTTTAATTTTTAAAATATAATTAAATAATCTCAGGTTCTTCTAATTATCTTAAAGTAATGATAACTCATGTAAATAAGTATGATATGGGATTTTATATCAAACTTAAATACACCTAACTTATTCTAATAATAATAATACTCAATACTAATCTTAGGGTATAACTTAATCTTATCTATTTCTATTATATTATTAAGTATTCAATAAATAAACAATCATATGTATATCTTTATTTTCATATAGCATCTTATTTTTAGAATAGATCAAAATCTTACAACTTAATAATCTGTGGCAATAAATAATATTGTACTCTTATATTATGCATTATAATTACTCTATGACCATTGCAATATGATATATTAATGTCAATCAATTCTTATAAATGATATCAAGGAAAATATTGTGTTTATTTCTAAATAATAATAATAATTCATATTGTGCAAATATTATGTTTGTTCAAATTATCTGCTGTCAAATGCTGTGGTGCAAAATAATGAACTCGACACACTTTTAAAACAAATTAAACAAATTTATTTACATTAACTTTGACTAAGAATCTATTTACAATATTTACAGTTCAAAATTATGAAAACAAAGAAAATAAAAATAAGAAAATAATAATACAATATGTTTACACTGTTATTAACTCATACTACTAATAAGTAATTATACATTTTTTAAAATGCTGTA
Source organism: Epiperipatus broadwayi (assembly GCA_028023455.1). Taxonomy (NCBI): domain Eukaryota; kingdom Metazoa; phylum Onychophora; class Udeonychophora; order Euonychophora; family Peripatidae; genus Epiperipatus; species Epiperipatus broadwayi. The sequence continues at coordinate 1,143,291 of JAQFVV010012571.1, forward strand.
CTAATAACATTGAAGTATGTTTTCAAAAACTTAGACTTTAAACAAATATTAGTGAACTTCAATTATTACACAGAAAAATTTATGTAAATAATATTTATGTAGCATATGTAAACAATTAAACTTTATTAATTAAATTGCTACATCACTTAAGTATTACTGTTATTCATTCCATAATGTAATAGTATGTGTCCACTTTACTATTAGTACTACTTTAATATTATAATATAGAAATTAATGTATCTATGTAATGTAATAACAAATAATTGATTATAACTTTATATTTCACTTAATGCAATTCATGTTACAGGTTTTATTAAATATGCATTACATATATGTGTTGTTGAAATAATAATATTATTTAAATCATTCATTAATTTCAAATTCATAAAGTATTATATTAGATAAATTCTATGATTCTTTTCTGTATGAAATTATTACTTTACTTTATGTGTTATTCTACTCCTTCTTAATAAACTTTTATCTACAAAACATCCTATAAAACTTATTTAAAATTTCCAGAAAACAACTTTCAACTTTAAATAAATACTAATTCCAAACTTTTATATACTTCGTCATCTATTTTCGGTAAATCTTTAATCCAACATAAACTTCTACATAAAACTTAACTTAATTTATCCAATATAACAACAGTAAAATATAGACCTTTAAAACCATTCCTAACTTGAAATAAAATAATTACTTGTATGAATAATAAATATAATTCAAATACTCCAACATAATAATAATAAAATAAAAATCAAAATTTATTTACGAAAGAATCATATAATTATTTCTAAGCTTCTTATGTAATGTTGTATCATATTTATATCATAAATTTAAATTATGCATATTCAAACAAAACTGTCACTGCCAATATAATGTGTGTATTTTTAAAATAATCATACATTCATTCAAAACAACATAATATTTGGTTGATCTAAAGAAAACATATTAAATACATTAAAATTATTATTATTATACAATTTTTACCATAGATAATGAATTAATGTCCAGTCCATCTTCCAATATTCTTCGGAATTACAGCTTCGTAAAATAATTCACATTTATACACACGATCATACTTTAAAATATTCTGTGTTATATTAATTATAAAATAAACTCATGCAATTAATCATTATATTATTTTTTAGTTATTATTTAAAGATATGTACCTATCTTATTTTAATAAATTAATAATATTTAATTTTTATATTAGATAAATAAAATAGAGTTCATATTACGTGAATCCAGCGATGTTTTCCTTTCTACCATAAAGTAATTTAATCTGAGGTACACATTCACTAAAACACCATTTCCTGTTTCCGGTCCAACACGTTTTTTAAAAGTTTATGAAAAAAATGAAAAACGTTCTTTTTTTTAAACAATAAGTTCCCACAAGAAAATAAAATAAAATTAAAATAGTTTATAGGATCCTGGTTTAGTTCTTTTAAAAATATTATCCAAAAGTCATTATTTCTATTTAGTCTATAGTTTATAAAAAATCTATATTTAATTATTTTTAAATTAACTTGGACGTCCACGTATCACTTGCGCATTTCTTATCAACATATCTAGGTAAGAATAAGCTCCTTTATTTATAAATGACCTGCGTTTAAATTATTCCAATATAATAATTTTATTATATTAAGATTTTTAGCTAATTATATTTCAATTGATTTGCCTTTAAAATCATCAACATTCAGTCTTTTAAACATAAAGATTTAACAAGGCAAATATTTATAAAACTACTTTCATTTTTTAATATCTTTACTTAAGATATATTTTTTTAAAAATTATAGCTTGCAAAAATACTTTCTTCATAAGAAGTATTTTATTCTCTAAAGTATCTATTTTCTAATATTCACTATTAATTAGCTTTTAAAATTATATACTATCCAAAATACTACTTTTCTCCATCTCGTAATTTTCTGAACTAATCCAGCGTCTGTCATATTTCTAAGGTAAAGTTTCCGATATATTTTCACTATATATGATGTTCCCATGACCATTTGCATGTAAATTGAGCTTCAATTTAGAGACGATTGATAGGAAAATTTAAATCAACACTGCATGTCTATTTTTTAAAACTTTTATAGATTATTTATAACGACACTCTTGTAATTTTTTTTAAAAAAAAAAAAGATTTTAGAGCGTCTATAAATTTACTTAGCTATTTTTCTAATAGCACAATTAACTTGAAAATTCAATCACGAAGTCCTCTCCCAACAATTGAACTGAGCTTTTATACCGGAAGAAACTTCCCATTTGATTGGTAGATTAAACAATCAACTTTGCTGGCTTATTTACATATTTACCAACAACACAAAATTAAAAATAAATAATGACTTATTTAATATTTAATATTTATTACATTATTACATTTTTTAAATAATTCTTATCGTTTATTTAAATCCATTAACACTTTTAAAAAATATATATTATTCTACTTGATTTTAATTTTAACTTTTATAAGATTATTTTTAAACAAACTAAATATTTTTTTATACGTCATATTTTTAAAACAATATTTTAAAACCAGATTTAATATTCTACATTGATATATCTTTATTTTTATTTCGTGATAACTCACGTATTATTTATAAATTTTACAACATGATTTTTTTAAAATAGTTATGCAACTTTATTAGACAACTTCCACGCATGTGTGTGTATAACTAACATCTGTTTTTTTTTATAACACAAGAAACGCTTACCGTCGTCTAAAAATAAACTAACAATTGCATTTTTTAAAATAAACATTTTTTAAAAATAAATAAGATATTACAACAGATTTTAAAATAATTATTTGATATCATTAAAATCAAATATTAATCTTTTATTTAAGTACTTACAATAATTAAAATATTTATATTCTTTTATAATATTATTTTATCAACAATAAACATATGTATTTAATTTTACTTGTCTTTTAAATACTTTTAGCTTTAAATACCTATTTATTAAATATATTCATGAAGTATTGGTTATGGCCATTTTTCTCAACTATATATTATAATTATCATCACTTAAAATGTCTCTCTCAATATCAGCACAATTTCACATATCAAATACTCATAGATTGCTTTCATTAAATCTTTTGAAATATTACCATAAGCAAAATCAACATCACATATTCAAATATATCTTAAATTTAAAATTTTTTAATAGATTAGCACAAAATTAAATGGTGACCCATACAAAAGGGCACAATATATATATATATATATATAATTCTCACAAAGAAAGGTTATCCATAAGTTAACCTTAAATAGGCAATAATAACAAAATAAAAAACAGTTATAACAGAAAAATAAAGTAAATCTGTAATCAATATAACATCATATTACAAGGAATTCTATCATCTACAAAGCCTAAACTTGACTGCATCCATTAAATACCAGACCAGTCACCTCATTGAAGAGTGACTGCAAGGGCACAAAATGAAGATTAGAAAAGAGAAAACATAAGTGTCTAAAGCATGTATGTACCAATGGACATACAAAAATATTGGATAGAAATGAAAAAAACTGCTCACATGACAATGGCAAATAACTCTATAAGTCAGACTATTAATTAATTTTGTTCTTAAGAACACATCAAAAAATTTCTAATAACTGTTGTTTTTGGTAGAATGGCTCAGTTGGTTAGAGCAATAAAGGCCCAAGTCAGAAACACCTGAAGAAAAGAGGATAATACCACTAGAAACATTTAATATATACTAATACATGAACTATTACTAACAGTAGAATGTAGTTGAAAATTTAAATAAAATTAAATTTTTCTAATAACATTCAATATTTAATATTAAATTATGGAAATAGTCCAAAATATAAATATTTAACTAAAAATACCATCTTCACAAACCCTCAGGCAAACAACAATATCAAAATGTGGCACAAAACAACTACTATATTTCCAGGACTATGACTGTATTATGTACAACAGCATAATCAGTACTCTATCAAGTTTGACATTATAGCACTATTACAAAAAGTTTTTTCAAGGTAATTAAGATGAAATAGAAGTTAACAATATCACATAAAATACAATAATCAAATTTTAAAAAATGTATTAAAAGTAAAGTAAAATCATTTTTTAGAACACTCAACACAGTATAAGAAAAAAAAGCCTATTACTATTACTCAATGTGGATGAAAAATAAAGTGTTTTATAAATATCAAAATTTACTCTAATGCTAATAATTCCTTCAAGTCATAAAAAATATATAGTCTCACTTATGAAAAATCAGTCTTTTAATTAAAAAATTATGATTCTAATCAATGCATTCACATTCAATCAGTTATCTAATAAGAATAGTTTTTGGTAATATAGCTTCAATAATACGTGTGCAAAAGTATATAATCTACAAACTCCCAAAAAGCAATAGTCATACTCCTCATATCAGTGACATATTAGAGATGTCTTTTCAATTTCAATAGATTAATCAATGTTAGTACATTCTCTTCTGAAATGAAAAGATTTGATTGTGACAAATCATTAACTAGTTCAACAAAGATTAAATACTGTTCAACAAATTGTGATTTAGGGAAACAACAAAAACAAACAAACAAAAAATGTAAATTACACATATATTATTATGGTTAATTTGCACATCATAATTATTAATACTTGGGAAATAACAGCGAGTCTAGAGTAAATAAAGTAATATATTTTAATAAGCAGCACAATATATGTCTATTAACTGGGACAAAGATAACTGTCAAAATCAAGATTAACTATAAAGATCACCCAATATAATAAATAAATAAAAATAAAAACACATTACAAAAATATTATGCAAAATATTTATTGTTATAACTAAAGATTATATAAGAGTTACAAAATCAATAATCAAAATCACAGCTAGATGGATGTTTGGATAATTGCTTCCTTTGTCCAGCAGTGCAAATTACATGTGTTAATATGTCAAACTCATTATTACCACATAAAAAACAGATTTCATATGATGAAATCCTGGTTTAAAAAAGTAAGTTATGAAAACATACAACAATCTAATCTTGAAATTAAATAATGTTCTCAAAATGAAAAATAAACACACAATATTAGCAACAATAAAACATCAAGTGTAGATATAACTTTTATAAAGCAATATTCTCTTCATTTATGAAATGTAATAATATTGCTTAAATTTATTATTGATAATACATTTGAATCAAAAATTAAAATAATTTACAATTGGCAACATAATGTTAAAGTAATTGCATTTTAGGAGATTTATCATCCTTTTAAAAATGTACATGTTTTTTTTTTAATTCCTAAATTTCGAGTAGTTTTTGAAGTAATGCATTCTAATTGACTTTCCTGAATACTCACTAGTTTTTTAAAGAATGCATCACAACCAATTTAGAAAGCAAACAATTTCTATTGAAGATAGTTTAAATAATCATCCTTCAGATAGATAATTTTTATGTGGCAATATTTATAATCCTCCCAATCCATATTCACCATAGTAGTATTTGGGGACATGCAAATGAGGATGAAACAGATAATTAACTTTTAGAATAGATGGATTTAAACAATATGTACTTACTAAATGATGCTAAAAAAAGAAAATATTTCATTTCAATAAAACTGCAAATAGGCACCCCCTGACTTATGTTCTGTTTTATTTTTATTTTTTTCAAAAAATCAATGTTACTTGTTGATTTAATATTGGTTCATTTTTTCTAGTCATAATGAATCATTCTAAACACATTCCAATATTTGAAAATCACTCTATTGCAAAATAAAATTAAAGGGTAACTCACTGAAGTCAATATAAAGAATGACATGAATAAAATATTAATAGAATATACCAATTCTTTATTGCTATGATAGTTTTGTCAAACTACAAGCAACAGCTGCCATAGGGTCTATCCAAGAGAATAGTGAAGGTCATTCATTCCAGGTTGGAACAAAAACAGCATAATTCTTTATAAAAAATATATTCTACCAAGGAATTGAAAATCACTGAACAACGTGTAAATCTCTAAAAGATGATATGAAGAAAGAGTGGATATCATTGAAAATAAAATTTTATAGGCTCTATTTGAAAGGACTAATCATATTTCATAAGCTTGATAGTTGAGATACCAAAATGTCACTGCCAAAGAAATTGTGAATCTTATATAAGATTTTTACATTCAAGATTGGTGGAATAAAAAATACATATAATTAAACAAATCAAAAAAAAAGTTATCCTTCACAATGTTCTTCTGGTATCAATTACATAAATATAATTGATATTAATTAACTTGAATTTGCCTTGAATGTCTTAAATCAGAAAAGCCCCAGAAATAGACAGAATACTTCCAGAATTTTTAAAAAAAAATAGAACCTAAGTCAAAAGTATGGTTGGCAAATTATTCAACAACAATATTAATGCAGAAAGTATTTTAAAAATTCAGCATAAATATAAGCTATAGCAGATTTATAATCCAAAGAAACCCAACAACGATCTAAAAAATTATCATCCAATATTATTATTATGTGTTCCTCACAAGATATGTGAAATAAATAAATTAATAAGCACTACAGCAATAGTTAAGAGCCCCCAATATAAAGAGAAAAGCTAGCAAAGTTTATCTTTAACAACTAACATAGATTAGGGCTTTCAAAATAAATAAAAACGGCACTATCTGAATCTCAATTTGTGGTTCTGTATAGAAAAAAATTGTATTTCACTGAAAACTCAAGAAAACCATTAATTTTCTGTTGCAAAATACTCTCCAATAAAAAAAAGTAACAGTAAATGATAATATAGTAGATATAAAATTTTAGAGAAACAATTTTCTGCTTACTTTTAATAATATATCCATAAGTGATTTTTGACTTATAGAATTCAGGAACTTCAGCTTTACTGATAACATTACTTTGATTTCATAAAAGATATTTTTTCCTAAAAATAAAAATGTTTCTTAATAAGGATATAAAAATTAAAAATCTTTTTCAAAGACTGAGATCTTATTTAGAATCTAACAAAAAAAAAAAGTTTAACCATCCATTTAACCAGTAGAGAAATATTTCATAATTTAAATATAAACTTGTAATCCATTTCATTGTGATTTAGAATTAAGTTTATACCACAACCTACCTTACTTTCCTTCTCTATCACAGATCAAGTCTAAAATAATTTTTAGAAATAACCTTCTTGTGCAATGGCTGGCACTACTTAAACTGAGATAAAAATACTTTATAGTTACTTTAGTATTAGCATATTCTATTGCAAAAAAACTGTACAGTGTGGAGAACAAGTGTGGACACTAAACTTCTTGATACTCAAATATTACCACAAAAATATTAAGGACACATTCAAATCTACTTGTTTGAAGTGACTTCCTATTCTTCTATATATTCCTCTATCAGATATCAGAAAAAAGTCATACAAAACATGTACAAAAAGCTATTAAATAGATTATATATAACCCTAATTCAAGGTAATCAATAATTTTAGGTACATTGTCATCATGTAAAGCTTGATTCAAATAAAGATCCTGAATTTCTAAGTGTTTATCCAAAAATGTTTTCAAGTATTTATTAAATTATTGCAAAAAAAAAAAAAAAAAACTTATGACATTTCTTTTTTTTTTTTCTAGATACATTAGTAAAATGAACTGGACTTGATTTTCTTAGACATTACTAGTCTCATCAAAGATTCAAGACAATACAATCATTGTTCTCATCCGATATATAAATAAAATTTAAAAGCTACTAATTTATATAGATGCGATATAAGTGTCAAACTTATGGATGTAGTGGTAGAATTGAAGGACTTGGTAAACTCAAGATGTAAATGCTTGAAACATTTGTTGTCAATAATTATATCATATTAAAAACACTATATACATATCCTTTACTCAGGTCATTAAAATATAATTATTTTATTATTAGAAATACAAGCATTCTTTATATACCTGGAATATAATTGTAAATATACTGATTTTTAACAAAGACTTTCAAGCATCCTTCAACTATCCATATTATCTCATACCATCAATACACATGACCACACACATGTAGAAAAGATAAATAACCACCAATATACATATTTTGTACAAACCAGCACTCATCAGTTGGTCCAGATTATCAGTGCTCATGTTATATTAAGATAGCAAATCTTCATACATTAATGGACAGCCTTCAATCTACTCCAACCACCAACTTTTCAGCCATCCATACCATTGAAAATCTGATGATGAAGAGTTGGAAGTTGAAGTAAATTGAAGCCTGTCCATCAAAGTATGAAGATTTGTTATCTTAATATAAACTGAGTACTGATTATATATGTGTGTGTGGGAGATGATAATCTGGACCAACTGATGAGTGCTGGTTCAGCACGAAATACATATATTGGTCAATATTTATTTTTTCTACATGGGTGTGGTCATGTGTATCAGTAGTGTAAGATAGTGTGGATAGTTGAAGGGTGCTTGAAAGTTTGTGTTCAAATCTCCTGTACTTACAAGTAAGCTCCAGATATATGAAGAATGCCTGCATTTCAAATATTACTCATTGAGCCGTCATCCTGCCCATCCCTCTTCTATGTATTTAAATGGATAAGATCCTATATATGAGGGGTCAGAGTGACTTGAGGTTAACATGGGTGTGGCAATAATATTAGCATAAGCATGGGATTTGGGCTTTCCATCATCAGATTTTCAATGGTATGGATGGCTGAAGAGTTGGAGGTTGGAATAGATTGAAGCCTGTCCATTAAAGTATGAAGATTTGCTATCTTAATATAAATTGAGCACTGATTATATAAGTGTGTGGGAGATGATAATCTAGATCAACTTATGAGTGCTGGTTCAGCACGAAATATGTATAATGGTGATTATTTACCTTTTCTACATGTGTGTTGTCATGTGTATCAGTGGTATAAAATAGTGTGGATAGTTGAAAGGTGCTGGAAAATCTGTGTTCAAATCCCCTATATTTATTTTATTATTATTATTTTATTCTGAAATTATTTAACAAGTATAACTTTTAAATTGATTTTTTTTTGCTGTGGTGTCACTTTTCAAAAAAACATCTGTCACTTTTTTTATTTTTTATTTTTATAAAAATCTAATTAAATAAAAATTAAATTAACAAATGTAATACATAGGTGATTATCTAAAGTTTTAACAATGTTAAGTTTATAACCTTCACTTTTTTTGCCAATATTGTTCACATTTATGATTAGACAAAAGTAATCACATTTTATTTAATTTAAACATATTTTATTTATTTATTTTATGTTTAAGCAAACAGAAAATAAACCATTATTATTATTATTTGACAATAGTGTTTATGGTTATGGTAATATAAACTTTTGCAGTAAGAAATTTTTTTTATAAATTACAATAATATTGAATAAAAAAAATAAAAATTATATTTTTGATAATGTATGCATTTTCTAAATTATTTTTGTGCACTTAATGTCATATTATTAAACTTGCAGAGATCACAGCTGATCTAACAGATTCAAAAACCCTTTCCTTAAATAATGTTGATCATAGTTTCAAATCATTATTACACATTGTCAAACATTGTGATCTGAGAGATCAAGCACAGCCGCCTTGCAAGCAAGCAGTAGCTTGCAGACAGTTGTTGCGGGTTCGCTTCCTGGCCAAAAAAAGTCATAACTTTTAAGCTATCAGTTTGATTATAAAATTATGATTTATAAGGGTGTGATATTCACTAGTAAATCATGTCTGAGAAGCATTGCAGTCTTCAAATTCAGTGTTAGTGTAGCTTTGAAAAATATTTATGCCTTTAGCATAGCAATATTGTTTGTTATAACTATTACAAATATTTTGCTAAACCAACTATTAAAAAATCTGATTAATTAATATATTTTCATAGTTGTATTTTTTAGCAATATTCAAGTTTTCATTATTTGAAAAAAATAATTTATTTTTTATATTTCTTTGTTTAATAATTTCTAGATGCCTTAATAGAAAATACATAAAAAAAACATGTTTTTATATAAAGACAATGAATGCAAAATTGCAGTGTTTTTCTTTTTTTTTCTTTCACATTTCAGCATATGCTATAATGAATGTGTATCTTGAATAGACACAATCTATGCTGCAATTTTTTTTAGAATGACCTCTAAAGACTTCATGGATTTTATTTTTTGTAATTATCTAATAAAAAATCTATAGATTTCTTTTCTTGTGCTATTATCTTTTAGATACACTCTTTCAAATTTTTTGTTCAATAGCTTTTAAATTGTAACTGAAAATAAATAAGAAAAATCATGCATTTTATTATATAATAAATACAAATTTGCATAATATATATATTATGCTGCAACACATACTGTTAATAAATGTATATTTTGGATGCAAGCTATTCTATAAAAATTTTTACCATGACCTCCACAAAGTTAATATTTTTTTTTTTTTTGTAATTAGCTTAGAAAAAAAAGCTTTTAATCCTTTATTGTGATGCTACATTTCAGACAAAGGTCAGCCATTTTGTTTGTTTTTTTATGAAAATGTAATCTAATTAAATAAAAATTTAATTAATAGATTCTTTTTTTTTTTTGGCAAATATTAAAAAAATATTCAATATCAACAACAATAACAAAAAAAAGTTATGTTTTACTTACTAACACATTCCCAATTTATTGTTTGGACATTTTATTACTGAATATAATTAAAGTTTACTTTGTGTTGATATTGTTTACACTTTCAATTACAGGCATGTAAGTAAACTGTATTTTAGGTAACATACATATTTTCTTATCTATTTTTAGTGCACATTATAAATATATACAATGAATGTTTAGTTTTAATTATATGTTGAATAAAATTTGTATTTTTTTTTGCTTAAATTGTCTATGCCTGCAAAAAAAACGTTTTGTCTTGGAAGTATCAGGATATTTAAGACAAAAATATTGAATAAATATTAAAAAAATAAACCATATTTTTAATTTATTAATACACTTTATTGCTTTCTACATATCATTAAATTTTGTTTTTAATTACATAATGAATAATAGTTACCTATCATTTTGAGTGAATTTCATCATTAAATTTTATGAAGATGATATTGCTTTAATGATGTCAGTAATATTACAAAAAGGCCATCACTTAAAAAAGGAATTGGGCATTTAAACAAAATGGCAGAAATATTTTATTTAAAATCACTTAAGTAAATAGTTGATTCTTTGTCAAAATAATGAGACAAATTGATAATAATTACTATGGCATATAGTCTCCTATATAGAAATATAAGTGTAACTAATAATTTGGAGTATTGCTTATATACATATATAAAAGCAAATAAAACAAAATTAATCTTTTAAGCTTCTAAGGTAATGGATGGTCATACATTTTGCATTTAACATATGTTTATTTTGTTTCGGTATATAGCTGAAACAATTTGTGATATCTATACAAATGTTTAACAAATTACAGATCAATATTTTCTCTCAGGATATAACAAATATTCATAAAAATGCTTATAAAAATAATAGATACATTTATTGTTTGGAAGTTCATAAGAAATGTCAGCACAAGAGATTCCAAAGCTGGGCTATAATTCTTAGATGTGGGACTACAGAGATCACCATTCTTCAAATGCATTAGTCTACACAGAATTTAAAAATCTTGACTTTAACTAAAAATTTAACTAGCTTTCAGAATGTAGTTAAATAACAATGAAATCTGGGGGAAAAAAATACAGACAAAATTATCAACCAAGTTCTGATCTATTTCATTTACTATTGTAAACATTAATTGAATAAGATGTAAGAATTTTAAATAGAATATGATACAATCTTAGGTAAAATATGGCTATTGTTTCATCCAATCTCTATTAGTCATAAATTAAATTTTAGCATTTATTACTGTAATAACGCTTCAATTCATTCATATTTCAAAAACTTTAAAGAAAATTCATTAAGCCTGCTACAACAAAAAATAATAAAACAAAATTTAAATACCATTTAATGACAAAAAGGCAAAATTTAATTAACTAAAAGAATCATCAAAATTAATATGCTAATGACAGCAGAAGCTTTTGAAAAATGACTATAATTTAAAAAGAATTAACTTGAAAAAAATATTATCTACTTAGCAAAGATAATATTTATCCACTTCATTATTATTATTTTTTGTGAAATAAAAAAAATTAAATATCTAATTAAAATTTTGATGAAAAATAGTTAAATGATTGATTTTAATTAAGATAACCAAAGTTCGCTGTCATTAAAATGTTGCTGATGCTTAATATACACTCTCTCCCCCAGCTATTCAAAGCAGACAACTTTTCATTTGTTATATATATATACTCAAGCAAATGAAGCAAATTTAATAAAGGGAACGTAAAAAATCTATCAATAAGATGTGTAATGTGAAAAAAGCACAATCAATAATTACTTTTTTTAAAAATATCAGTAGACTTAAACTTTTGATGACCGATCATTTTGCCATAAACATTGTAACAGTTAGAGTTCTAGCTTAACAGAATATATTAGTTATATGCAAAATATATGAAAGCTTAATTGACGATTATTTTTCCCAATGAACTATTAAAAATAGATCCAAGGCATATTGATCCACTTCAAAATTAGGCCAATCTCTGATTCAGCTCCAAAGAAGAACATATTTAATGATCTGACTTTATTTATTTTCATAAAATTTAGAAATGATTATGGTGTGTGTCTAAATAGAATGATATCGCTTTATTTTCACTTTATAATCCTCTACTTTCTTTTACCATATTCTTGAATTCTGGTTAGGTGCAAGATTTTGGATTCTGATAATTGTTAAATATATAATCATGCTAATCAGATCATAAGCTAGCTATATAACTTTTATTTATTTATTTATAGGCATTTTGAAAATTGGAGGGTTAAGGCTAGTGTTTTGTTATATGTATGACAAATAATTGTCTCATGAAAACAATAAAAAATGACACTGACTTGATTTATACAATAATTAATATTAAAGTTTAATGATAATTAATAGCATGAGGTAACAGTGATGTAGAAATCCTATAATTATCTGCATATAAAACACTCTAGTAATGAACAGAATGATGGGATAATAAGTGTTCACTCATGTCTCTCAGCTGTTCACTCTGCAAATTAATAGCCTGGATTTTCTGATACACCTACAAATTACTTGTCATTTTACCAAAAAAAACAACAAACAATTTAAATGATACAATAATTTAGATGCATATAAAATTAAAAATCATAAAAATTAGTAATTAATATTATGTAAAAAAATATTCTATATAGATTTTCATTTAAAAAAAAATACTGATAAAAATATATGAAATGGAAAAAGATGTCAAAGAGAATATTTAGTTTAATAAAGAAAGAAAAAAGAAAATATCTTCCAAACATTCAAAAATAGGTTGTATGCCTTTATTGTCATATTAAAATATATCTTACAGTTTACTTTCAAATATAAACTTTGTACATTTAAAATGATTCATTCACTACTGGGTTATCTCTGCTCAATTGATAGTAACAAGACTAATCTTTCCAGGTGATAGTTCTTTATTACTTGTATATTTTAATCACTAAATTCAATTTATAATAATCAAATAAATTCCTATGATAATAGGTTATGATTCCTTCATTATGATCAGAATAAATGATAAAAATTTTCATAGACACATCTAAGATTTTGACTAGTTAATTTTAATTACATATTCACTTACTCCAAGAATGACATTTCAGATAGGGGCTACAAAACCATTTTCCTGAGCAATTTATCTTAAGAACGATAAACTTGTAAATATTTTTATTCATAGCTACTGGAAGCATAGTGAACATTATTGTTTCTCAATATGGACTAAGATTACATTATGACTTTTCTATATTATTTGTTTTTAATACAATAATATAAGTTGTATCTTGATAAATCTCTAGAAATAATAACTAATGACTAAAAAATAAATTAAGCTAGTATCTTAGTTCTTTTATATCTCACTCTTCTGCTATCATAACAACCTGCACCCCTACACTCAAAAAGCAATAGCTTGTTCTCCAAACTGCTAAATATTTTTCCTTTGTTAATGATTAAAATCACAATGTGTTTTCCAATGTTTAGTTTCAATCCAATTATGTTATTTAGTAGTAAGTTTTCTTAATTATAATTTTATAGGCTTCACTTATCCCGATTTTTAAATTTATAGAAGTTAATCTTATATTTTTCCTTGTATATTTTGTGCAAGCTAATAATACTAGACTTAACAAAATTTATAAATAATAAAGTGGCACGACAGTTTTAAACAAATTATTTCCAGCTATAATATGCGATTTTCAAAGTTTCTTTCTTATACTATATATTTTTGGTAATTATATCATTAATGAAGCAAATGGTACTCTACATAATCCCATTCTTCCATCCTCAGCTTCTAAAATGGTTGATTCCACACTCTCAGTAAATACACATTAAAATAATAATAAAAATTTAATCATTCATTATAGTGAAATAAATTGTATATCCAACCACAAATATTTCCAATGATCAAGTAATCCTCTCACTTTGAATTAAACTTAAGGAATCAGTATTCAGTATGATAAATAATGACTTTCAATTATTTTACACTAATAAAGTTATTTTTGAAATTAATACAAGTACACAAGTCACATAAATACTCAATACTAGTATATGTAATACTAAACAAATTTATAAAAAATTCGTACTTGATTTTATACATTAATTTCACTTAAAAAATTTTAGTTGGGCCACGTTTAGGAATTTGAAAACAACAATAGTGAGCCTCACAACAATCCACCCCCTTCTTTTTTTTTTTGAAAATATTATTATTAGTTTTATTTCATAAGTATTATTTATAATTTTTCTATAAATAATAGATTATTTTAGCTCTTTCGCGTGTATTTTTACTGCTCTTATATGGTATATATCAGTTATATATATATGTAAATTTATAAATAAATATTAGAAAATACAGTATTTAAAAGTTTATAAAAATATATCTCTAACCGTCACTTAAAAGTGCTTTCAACTATCTTTGTAGTTTTGGACAATTAGTACTTTTAAAATGTCAGCTTTCCCATAATTCAATGATGTCAACCTTCCCATAAGTCCGTGATCTTAACGTTTGCTGCTTGCCTATTAATTAAATCTTGCTTGTATTTATATATTAACATCGCTTCTCATCAACCATTATCAATCCATTGCAGGATGAAAGTCTCTCCAAGTTCAATCCCATCTCCAAACTTTAGCTTCTCTTTTCCATACCACTCCTGTACACTGTCTAATTTCATCCATCCATCTCACATATGGTCTCTTTCAGGATCTTTTATAAACTCTTGGCAACCAGTTTATGATTTAAATTGTCTATCTATTAACATCTCTTCTAGCAACATGCCCAGCCCAGCTCCACTTCAGTCTTTTAATTTTTTCAATGAGATCAGTAACACCTGCTAGTTCTCTTACCAATACAATGTGTTTTCGATTTATTTGAGTGGTCTGAAGTCTCTATATTGCTCTTCTATTAAGTGTCCAAGTCTCAGATCCATAAATAAGAACAGGTAAAACACATTTATTTAAAACCTTCCTTTTCAAACACATAGGCATATTTCCTTTTAGTATCAAGTTATTTCTATCAAAAGCACTCCAACCAAGTTTAATCCTATGATTAATTTCATCCATTATTTTTCTATCTATATTAATAATATTTACTAAGACAATAAACCTCAAGAGTGTGCACATACTCTTGAGATTTATTGCCTTAGTAAATATTACTTACATAATCAATGTGCATTAAATAAATTTATAATTATTTTAATAATCTGACCAAGATATTTGTAGCTGTTAACTTTTTCTAACTCATCATAATCAATCTTTATTTTCATATTTTGAGAAAATACATTGAACATTACTTTAGTCTTTTTAACATTTATCTTTAATCCTACTTTCCTACTTTAATCTGATAACTCCTGCAACATTTCCTGAAGTTTTAACGCATTATGTAAAAAAACAAATACATCATCTGCAAAATCTAAATGACTTAAATAATCTCCATTTACTTTCACTCTTTTAGTTTCCCATTTTAATCCACAAAATACTTCTTGCAGCACTGCTGTAAAAAGTTTTGGATATATAGAATCACCCTGTCTTACACACTTCTCAACATTGACTTTTGTAGTATCATTATGTAATCTAATTGTAGCTGTTGCATTTTTATAAATATTCTTTAAAATATGACAATATCCTGGATCTATACCTTGATGATCCAATGCTTTAATAACTGAAGAAATGTTTATAGAATCAAATGCCTTTTAATAATCTACAAATCCAAAGCATAATGGAAACTCATATTCATTTGTCCTTTCTATAACTTCTCTCAATACTTGGATATGATCTACTGTACTAAAACTGCTTTTAAATCCAGCTTGTTCTCTTGGTTTGTGAAAATCCAATGCTCTCTGTAGACGAGTTGTAATTATCTTGGTAAAATTTTTGTATAAAACTGATAAAAGGCTGATAGGTCTGTAATTTCTAATATCTTATTTATCACCTTTTTAAAATATTAGTATTAATATTGCATTCATCCAATCATCTTGTACATCTTTATCATTTAGACATTTGGTATATAACTTTGCTTAAAAAATTCTATTTATTCTCCTACTTCTTTTAATATATCAATTATAATTCCAATATTACCTGGAGCATTTCCATTCTTCATAAATTTAATTGCATGTCTCACTTCTTCATTTAAAATTCTTGGCAATTCGGAAGATATAGATATAGGAGGTACTTGTTCTTTATTACTATATAATTATTTATAGAAGTCTTCTACCCATTTCATGATGTCATCTCTCCTTTTAGTAATAATTCTGTCTTTTTTTTCTTATCGTAGATATAAATTTTCTACCAATACCAAAATGTTATTTTACATTCTTGAGACTTTTAGTCTCTTCTACAGCTTTCCTTGTTAGTTCACAGTTATACTTTCTTATATCATTTCCAACTCTTTTCCACACCATTTTATAAAATTCGAGGTATTCAATCCTTTTTAATGCATCATTTTTATATATCTTCATATTCCTTCTTTTCTTTATAAATTCTCAAATCTCCTTAAAATTTTTATTGATCAATTGCTGCTTTTTTCCACCAGCTATCTTTGTTGCAGTTTTTAAAAGTGTATCAGTTATTTTCATATTAATTTCATTCAAATCTGAATCATGTTCAAAATCTACTAATACTTGAAACCGATTTGTAAGTTCTAATTTAAATTCATTAGAATGTTTTTGAAGATTAGGAATATCGACTGTAAATATTGTTTTTCTTAATAATTTTTGTCTCTCTAGTTTTGCATTAACACGTATCTTACATCTTACTAATCGATTATCACTTCCTGTGTTAAATTTATTAAAAACATTACAATCTTGAAATATGTATTTTCTGTTATTCAAATATAATCCAATTCTGCTGTACCTTCATTTCACTTTCAAATGAAGGAAGATTGCAAGAATTAGAAGAACTGTCTTATATTAAATGTGACATTATTGGACTTTGTGAAGTTAGAAAAAAAGGTGAAGAGACATATGATTTAAAAAGTGGACATGTACTCTACTATAAAGGCACAAATATTGGAAATACAAGTGGAGTAGGATTCATTATAAATAAAAAGTGGAAGAACAACATTGACGAGATTGATGGTGTATCGGAAAGAGTTGCAAGATTAGTTATACAACTTAATAGGAGATACCAAATGCAGATAATTCAGGTTTATGTCCCAACAAGTTCTCATAGTGATGAAGTAATAGAAGATTTTTATGTAGAAGTACAAAAGTCTTTTGATCAGAATAAACAACATTTTAAAATTGTTATGGGAGACTTTAAAGCTAGAATTGGTAAATAAATGAAAGATGAAAGTGCTGTAGATAATTCTGGTTATAGTAATAGCAATGAGAGAGGACATAGACTTGTGGAAAGAAAAACTTTATACTATGAATTGTTTTTTTGAGAAAAATGTTAAAAGAAAATGGACATGGAAGCATCCAAATAAAATAATATTTCATATCTATATACTAGTCAAGTATATTTTACATACGAAAGGTTTAGTTTCATTAATTGTAAAGAAGTAGAAAAATAACTTTAAAAGTATTATAAAATGGGATCGGCAAAAATAATATTTCATAAAAAGATATTTGTAGTATGTTAATTTGATTGATTAAAAATAAAAATAATTAGTATTGTACCCTCACCAACTAAAAATATTATAATAGAAAAATATGACTAGCTCTGATAAAATGATTATGTTCGGCTAAAATACATATAATCAATAATACAGATATCCTATGATAATATCTACTATTGAACTAGCTCTAATTGATTAATAATAATAAATGGTTCGGTTTATGAAAAATTAAATGAATAAAATATTAATAAGTCATGAGACAATAAAGTGAAGTACAAGTAGTAAAGAATTACATTGAGCCAGTATCCCACAGGATACCATCTCAATGGCATAAGAATACTATCCCGCCCCCCTATTATTTCAAATAATGATAACTTCATAGCATTCTTACGATTTTAAAATAATAATAATCAATTTAGTATAGCGTTACTAAATAAATCCTAATCTCTTTATTATAACAATATAATTATAATAATCTCAGGTTCTTTAAAATAACTCTAATCAATTTATAATCTCCTGTAGTCAAGTATGATAAGGGATTTTGTATCATTCTCACCTACACTTAACCAATAATAATAACAATAAATAAATAATAATCTTATTCCTTATTAAATAATTATTTACTGTATCCACTGTTCAATATTATAGTAACTAACAACAATAATAATAATATAATATAATATTTTAGTTCACATGTGGCATTTTAAATAGAATATGTGATATAATCTGATTATATGTGGCAACAAACAATATTAAAATTCTATGCAATAAATTGTGCAATTAATTATGACCATAATAATAATATTAATGCAAAAGGAAATTTCTCAAGTATATTATATTCTGAATCATTGTGATTTCTTAAATAAATAATTATATCTTTACTGTGCAAATATTATGTTTATCTTGGTATCTGTCAATTAAGTATCTGTGATGGTGAATAAATCAACATAACACAAAGTTTTATAAAAACAGGTTTAACAAATTTTATTATTCTATACTTTTAACAAACTATATACACCATTTACAATTGTGTTGATAAAACCTAACAAATAACAAACTAATGAAAATAATATTAAGTTACATACTTCCACATTAAAAATTAATAAATCAATAAGTAAATAAGCCTTTACTCCGACTTATATACTTTTTGGCACATTTATTTAAAATAATAATAATACCAATTTAAGAATACACTTATAGTTTAATAAATAAAAAAATCCATTAATTAACATAGTTAAAACATATGGTCTTCGTAAGTATACACGAAAAATATAAAATATGAAATACTTAAATAATATTCATTTTTAAAATATGTTCATATATATATTCAATAAATCAATTAAACTTCTAATATAATAATGCTAGTGTTATTTTAAATATTTATCTTGGTTCGTTCAATAAATAAATTGACTTTAATAAAATAATATGACACGTTCTTTTATATACTTTGCTTGGCACTACTCTAAATAAAATCCTTATATGTGTGTTTCATGTATGTTTAAAATATAAAATAATATTCACAAAAATATAAGCATTCATTCTATTCTGTGTTGTTCATTTTGGGTGTTTTTACCTTTCAAAAATATGCATTAACACGTAAAATCAGAATATCAAAATTATTCAAAAATCTCGTGAATAATTATCATCTCTTTATGATTAAAATAGTTTATTAAAAATATGAAAACAATTTCTATGATTCTTTATTATTACTGTTAGCATTTACTTTCAATCTCATTTGTATTTGACTTTAACCTATACCAAAATAAGAAAAACCTATCTCATCTCCTTTCAACATAACCATACTACAATTCAAAATTATTCATTATATTCTTTCATAAAATACAATGCTATAACTATGCAATAACTGTTGAAATTAAGATAGAAATATGATGTGTAGTCATAAAAACTAACTAGAGTAAACACTCAATAGTATAAAATATATGGGATAATCTACATGGATACGATGTGAATGAAGAGGTATGACTTCAAATATAACCTCAAATATAATAATAATAATAATAATGTCTAGGCTATTTATTCAGCTCTCATTTGAACATTTTAAAATACAAAAAAATATCAAGAAAGACACTGCACACAGAAAATATGTACAAGACATAGGGCTATGTTATCTGTACTTGCATAAACCACCAAGATAATAATATAGGTTACTTTCCTACTTCCTTCATAGATCCTACATATAAGCATCCACTGGTTTCTTTACTATATTCCCAATGTCACTATCGATTAAAACTTCATAATAAATTTAACAACCTACATTGCAAAAATTACTAGCATTACTCCAAATAATAAACAATATTTGCATATGTATTTAACAATTCAAAACTATTACAAGAAAAGGTTTATTCACTTTTATAAATCAGCAATAAAAATACAAATGATTTTGCTTTGAGATATTAAAATCAACATTCAAAATATTTCTAAAAGTAGGGATCACCCATTAAAGAATCATATAAAATTAAGAGTATCAATAAATTACATTACATTAGTAATATAAAAGAAAAATGTATGAATATCCTTCTAAAAATCATGACATATCTTTAGAATAATAACAAAGTTTTATGTGTAATTAAGGCAAACACACACACATGTTCATATCATATGACAAAGCAATATTAAAAAATATTCTAAGTAATTCTAGAAAATAATAAAATATACATCACATAAAATTAATATATTTTATAAGATTTACTAGTGACACAACTCTTGTCAGTCACTAATAGATGTTTTCTGGTCCAATATTTCATATAAGAAAACATTAAATAATAATATGCATTCAGCATCACTATAATACCTTAAAAATGTTTATGAAAATTTTACAAAGAATTAAAATATTCTTTAAAATATTAATTATGTTAAATTAAATTAAATATTTAAATGTAATTTTTCCTACCTAACACTAATAAAACTTAATATTATAATTAGTATGTGAAATGATAATAAAAAAACTATAGTTACTAAATTCCAATTCTGACTTCTCCATAAAGTTCAAATTAAAAAAGTTTTTTCTTTCTTCTAATATTTTCATAGAAGCTCTTCCCTGGCGCTTGTCGCTAAGACACTACTGTCCAAAAGCTTTAAAACAAAAACTTTCTCTTTTCCCCATGGCGCATAAACTCATAAATAAAAAAAAATGAAGCTGACTTTTATATCCAAAATTAT
The DNA here is from genome assembly GCA_028023455.1 of Epiperipatus broadwayi. Classification (NCBI taxonomy): domain Eukaryota; kingdom Metazoa; phylum Onychophora; class Udeonychophora; order Euonychophora; family Peripatidae; genus Epiperipatus; species Epiperipatus broadwayi. The sequence goes on from JAQFVV010012571.1 coordinate 1,164,594, forward strand.
TTTGAAGAATAATGATCAATCCTGTTATAAAAGTATAAAAATACAGTCCATTGTCTATGGTTTACAGGATACTAATTATTGAAGTGATAACTCAAAATTTTTTTATAAAGAGTCTCTGGAGTTTTTCCATTCACTTGGATCCTATATGGGCTTTTAACTGCATGAGTATCAGCGATATAAATCCATATGTACTTGTACGGAAAATACACATTTTATATTCCATTCAAATATCATTTTACAGTAATTCAAATAAAGTCATTTATAAAGTTATATTTCTTAGGATAATATTTTTAAATCATCCATTTATTTCTTTTTCTGACAAATAATTTAAAAATCAGTTTTATATTATACTAATAATTTACAATATTAAATAATTTACAGTATTTTTCAATAATGATTTGTCATAAAAAAATATATCCATAATAATATTGGTTTTTCTTTTTAATCATTTTTCAAGAGAAATTTGTAATAAACTTTTAAAAAAAACAATATTTTTTTAAAAAAAATATTCACTGCAACTTTTTTTTCTAAGAAAAGACATACGTAGTTACTAATGTAAGCATCAATGGTATCTTTTATTTCTAGGTTCAATATTAAATTCGTTTTCAACTTTTTCAAAAAATATTAAAATTTAAGTTTTTTCCATGTAACTTTTTGCTCTCCAAATGAAGTTATTTATCTTTAAAATATAATGCATAAAAATGATAGTTTTTCAAAAAATAATATTTCTGCTCCACATTCTTGCCAATGTCCAAAATATTAAAAATAAATAATGATATAAATTTTTCCATGATATATTTAAAATTATACTTTCCTTTATTAGCTGCATTTCTGTCTTTAATTCTTTTGAATACATTATCCTTGGTATTAAATCCATATTTTACCATGAAGTTGGCTTAAGCTTTAATAAAATGATCAATAGAAATTTGTTTTTATTTAGGGCTGCATTATTACTTTAACTTAGTAAATTATTAATCCTTCAAAAACTTTTCTTTAAAAATAATATTAAGAAGTAAACTAAGCAATACTTCGATGTTGATATATGATAACAATATTGATAATAAGTTAACAAGTTTATCAAGAGAGTTATTAAGTTATTAAGCAAGATAGAAAAATGAGAGCATCTACTTTTATACCAAATTAAACTGACAATTTGATTAGCTACTCAATCTTCAACTTATGATCTAATTTATATATCTGTCAAGTTTATGTAATTAAAATTTAGAAATAAATTTTTTCACTCATATTATAGCATTAAATATTACATTATTTAATTCTAAATTAATTTTATGCTTTCATTTAATTACTTGGGACTAAGCCGCCATATTGATTTTTTAAAAAATACTGGCCTGAGACACAATTTTCCAATAACTTCAGTTTTAATTACGTTAGAGCAAAAAAAATTACATTGCTAGAAACTAGAAAAATTAAGGAAAACAATAAGTATAAAATAAATAGTGATAACTATATAAAAAATAAAGAAAAAAAGAAATTTTCACATCTGAAATAATTATTATTTTATTGTTTGTTCATAAGTTGAAAATTAACATTAACAAAAATTCAAAGTACATCTCCGGTGATAATTTATTTGTATTCCACACAAAATTATCTTTCTAAGCATGTATAACATGTCTTACCTGAGATAATCCACAGCTTCACAATCTCCAAAAGAAGTCGGATATGACTTCTTCATTTTTATCGTGTACCCCAAATGTTCTAAATGTCAAAGGGATCTATAAAGAAAAAGATTCATTCTAATAAAAGATACAAAAGAAGTCATCATAGCAATTGGCTTCTTGTCTATCTAAAACTAGAAAATTTAGGCTACTGTCTATATCAATGATAAAATGAGTTTTATCTCATTTTATATTTTTTTGTGTACATCAGTGATGTTTATATTCTTTATGGACACCAGTGATGTTTATATTCTTTATGCACACAAGTGATGTTTATATTCTTTATGCACAAAAGTGATGCTATCTTGTTACATTTATTGTATCACATAGATATAATTTATTTGCATATAGTCCACTTGTTAGCTATAGCCTTAAAAATAACGTTATGAAACATAAAGCAAACCCAGAGTGACTCCAAAGCATGAACAAGAATAAACAAAAACATAAACAATAATCAGAATTTGATTTTATGCTTACCTATGTGATCTTTATATACATTTGATTATTAGTTTTATAACTCATTAGTTGTAAACACAAACATATTATATAAACATAATTATAATAATAATAATAAATTATTATACTTTTTGAAAATCATTATTTTTATAAAAATGAATGAATTAGTGTAGGTAGAACTTTAAAAAATTACGATAGATATGAATTCTATATGAGCATAAATAAATATATAACTACAAACTAACACAAGCTAAGTTTAGAAAATTATGATAGATATGAATTCTATATGAGCATAAATAAATATATAACTACAAACTAACACAAACTAACTAGAAAATTACAATAAAAATGAGTTATATATGAGCATAAATAAATATATAACTACAAACTAACCCACACTAACTTTAGAAAATTACAATAGATATGAATTCTATATGAGCATATATAACTACAAACTAACATACACTAATTATAAACTAAAATTAACAAAAAAGATAATTTTTTCAAAAAATTAAAAAAAAAATTTAAAATTTTATTTACGAGTATTACATTGAAGCTCTACTGTAGGCATTGTTTGTGAATAACACAGGAGAAATTTTCACTTGCAGGCCATAAACTTTTTTTTTCTTTTATCGCTTCGTGGTAATTACAAAATTTATCAAAAAAGAAAAAAAAAGTAAAAAGTGTGGTCAATTAAAACTGTTGCCAAAAATCCAAATTTCAACCAATTTTTTGAGGTAAACATTTTCTGAAAGCCACATCATTAAGCTATCAAATGCTCATATTTTTTTGACATCATGCTTATACTTTTTATGTCAGTAAAGAAAGAAAACAACATGTCATTCAACAAGCACTGAAAGAGCCCCAATAGCGCTCATGGAGTGCAAGCAGTTAAACAAACTAAACACTTTAAAATAACTTTTTTTAAATAATACTTTAGTAATTTATCCAATATTTAATTTCAAATTATCTATTTTTAAAATTTTAACTTTACTAATTACACTTGTTTTAAAGCTGTCCAATTAAAAAATTTTCTAACATTTACTTTTTTATGATACACAAATGTTTCAATTTTAAAAAACAATTCTAAAGTAATTTTGAAACTTTCTTTAGAAACCTTGTAAGCAAAAAGTATGAGTATTTGCTGGTCACAAGACTTTAAAAAAAACCCAGACAATATGTATCAATTTTTATAATTATTGTCTGAAAGCAGAAATATCTTAAACATTTTATTACAAAATACTATATTATAAAAAATGATAAAATATAATAATACAATTTGAAATAAAAAATTTTGAAATTATTTAAACTGTAATAAATTAAATACATTTGTCTACCACAAAATATTATACTTTTAATAAATAATTTATAATATAAGTATTAAATCTAATTTTTATTTATAATACATTAACTTATTTCATTTTAAACCATTATTTTAAAACTTAGCTTTTAGCACTGTGTTTAATAGGACTTTTACTATATTATTTTATTATGGCCAACCTTCCCAACCATACAAAAATCATAATATTTAGCTTTACTTTATAATTTTAGCATATTAACATAGTTTTTTTTTTTTTTTCATATTTACAACTCTCAACTTTATTTTAACAAAGTTTTAAAAAATGTTATCAGTACTATACAGCAATTATACTATTTAAATTTACCCTTAATTTAAAATTTTTCAAAATTGACTTAGTAAACCTATTTGGACCTAATCAAAAGGGTACAGTATATAATTGGAAGAATAAATGTTTGAATGAATAACTAAAATGTTGAATTATTTAAAAAAAAGCAGCACAAGTAAGATTATGAAGATTAAATTAGCAAATAAATTTAAAATAATAATAATAATAATAATAATATTAATAATAATAATAATAGACTAGAGGGTGATTACCTTAGTTCTTCTGTTATTTCATAGGATGTTTTAAAAGCTTTAAAATATTATTATTTTTGACAAAATCATTGATTGAATCATATAGAGTGGATTTATATATATCATGGTAAGCAAATCAATTGCAAAAAGTGCGTTTTTCTTCGATTCTTAAGTTCTACTGTTTTTTCTACTCTGAGTGAATTACTAGAAAATGGCTATGATTAATGAAGCCACGAGTTGCATAGGACCTTCTTACGCAAATGTAGCAAAATTTTCATTTAAAAAGCAAAACCCTGACAGAGATAGTGATTTAAACAGGAAAATAGCAATTCAAAAAATCACTAATGTCAATAAAAACACAATTGAATTGAGATTTCATAGAACTATGTTAGATGACTTCCTAAAACTTGACATGCTGACTCTAACTTCTGAGGCTCATAGTAACATTACTAAAGAGAACTGGTCTGATGAAACCTTTAATATTATTATGGAAAAAATTAATGCTACATTGCCTAATTCATTGTTCGCTTCATTTAAATGCTTTTTTACAGACCGATCTATAGTTATTGCTATTACTGATATGAACTGCTCGCTGTACCGTTTTCCAAAAGAACTTCTATTTGAATTTTTAAGTACTAATGACACATGGGATACAATTTATAGGATTTCCAATTGAATTGAGATTTCATAGAACTACGTTAGATGATTTCCTAAAACTTGACATGCTGACTCTAACTTCTGAGGCTCATAGTAACATTACTAAAGAGAACTGGTCTGATGAAACCCTTAATATTATTACGGAAAAATTTAATGCTACATTGCCTAATTCATTGTTCGCTTCATTTAAATGCTTTTTTACAGACCGATCTATAGTTATTGCTGTTACTGATATGAACTGCTCGCTGTACCATTTTCCAAAAGAACTTCTATTTGAATTTTTAAGTACTAATGACACATGGGATACAATTTATAGGATTTCCAATCATCCAAATCCTAGATATACTGTTCTGGAATTTCACAATGCTGAACAAAAAGACCGATTTAGGAGAAATATTAAAGTTTTAGACAGATACACTATTATTGTAATTAATCCAAACCAAGATAGATATATGACTTTCACCGACTCATTGAACCTTTTGGCATAGCAGTCAGCCTTCAACCCATGTTACTAAGAAATACACCAGTTCCAGTATACGGTAAAAGGTATGAATTTAAAGTGAAACTTCACAAAGGCATTAATCCCAATGAAATTCCCTCATTAATTACAGATCAAGAAGCCATGCTCTTTTTTGCAAATATTTGGCATTAAACCACAATGTTTTCATTGTAAACAATGTGTTCATGTTGTCGATACATGCCCTAATTTAGTGTGCTCTTGTTGTAATCAAATTGCAACCTCTGCACATCAATGCTCGATAGCAAACTTCGGAATAAAAGATCTGTCTAGGAAAAGCACTAATGTGGACAATTTCAATTCCTCAAACAATGCTTCACTAGATACAACTGACCACCAGAGAAAGCATGAAGAATTACCCGTTGTGAATGTATAGCTATAAAAAAACATTGTCATAGCAGACCGTCGGAAATCGATGCCACTTCTAACAAGAAGCAATTGATAAGCCTCCAGAATGAACTAGATGCCATTGCTATAAATAAAACCGCAATGAGATAATGGATGAAGCCTCAATACCTGAAAAATTCAAGATGAATAATATTGCCGATAATCCCAAAGAAAAATGAAAACCCGGACACCCTGTTAGGGTGAAGTGTGGGAGAAAGCCTGCCTCAGGGAAAAATTGCAGTGATAACAAAGAACATTCTAATTCTGATGAACTGATTAAGAAAGTTAAAACTGTACATAAAGAAACTCAAGAGTCTGAAATGGATGATGTCGTGGTAGACCAACCAATTGGGAAAATGAGGTTAGTAAACCATATAGTTTTTCAGATCATGATATAGGATCAGGTATACAACATGAAAAATTATCAGAAAACATTTTTTATTCCTGCAGAACTAGAGAAGAAGCTTTAGCACTTGCTAATGATATTCCTCTAATTACATTTTTTTAATATAGAGTAAACTAATATATAGCGCTGTCTATTTTGTGAGATTGTAGGTGTATAATTACACACATAATTCCTTTGAATAATTTGTTTGTTTTTTTGTTTTTGTTTTAGCATAAATAATTGAAAAAAATAGTTAGATATATAAATACAGAATAGGATAACAACAATCTAATATATAACACACGATAGAGCTTAACTTGAATATATTCCTGTTAAGTGTAAATCATAAACAATATATATTGATATACTTTTTTTTTTTAAGTTTAAATCTAAACTCCCCCAAGCATGCATATAAATATCAGAGCTCTTAACATCAGAGGCTTGAATTCTGATCAGAAAATCCATCAATTAATTAAATGATGCGATGTAGTCCAGCCACACATACTTGGCTTGCCAGAGACAAAAATATATTGCAACTCAGTTATAGGTCCTTCGAATTATCTACATAATCGAGGCTTCTCAATTTTTTCAAAAACATCCCTTATGCCATCTGCAGGCATGAGTATTATAATATCTAAAACTTGTCCATTCAGATCATTTAAAATTCTATATCTTGATGCACATATACTAATTATCTCATTCCACCACAAAGCCTTAGTTTTAAACATTATATTTGCATATATACCTCCAGGGCCAACAATAATAAATATATTAATATTAACAGTTAATTCAATCCTAGCTTCCTCTCCCTATACATGTCTACTATTGGGTGATTTTAATATGTCCTACAGTAAATTTGTATCTAAGTGGTTATATAAGTTTGCTTTCCCTCTGATGAGTGGAGAGGGATTTCTACCAAATAATTTTGTATCATTCTACAATGGTAGACACTCCTCACTAATTGATCTAATATTCTATTCACCAATACTGCATCATCTAATTAGGCCATCTCTAAAAAACTCAACATTATCTGACCATTTAGCATTGTTTGTAGTTCTAGATCTGGATCTCACATATAGAAAAGTACTGTCAGCTGGAAAGACAATAAGAGTATTATTCCCTAGCAGGACTAATGAATTTTTATTTTCACAAATCTATATAGAACTTTTTAAAATGGATAAAATGAAGTTAGACCCTGCACAAACCTGGTTAGCATTTATAAATGTTCTTTCTTTTAACCTTGATCACTTAACCTGAACATCCACTCCTCCTACTAAATTATTAGCCCTTGCAGATGACATTCATAAAAATAATATTCATTACCAGGCCACTGAAAACAACTGCAGTAAAATAGCTGCCCTAAAAAACTTATACAACAATACATGTGAAACTCTGAAGGAATACATAGTAATTTAAAAAAAGGCTTTTTCTGGATCATACACATTCATTCTCTAGACATTTTATCCACTGGGCATTAGGTCAACCCCCCCCCAAATACCTACAGCAATTAGAATCAATAATGAAATAATTGCTGGTGACAGCATGCTAACTCCATTATATGAGTTTTTTAAAAATAGTCTGCAAAACAATAAAATATTTTGACCTACCCCTTTATTTCTGGGAAACACAGAAGGTGATGATATCTTTACAATAAATGATTTCACCAAAAAAATTACTAAAGTCCTATACACCTGTCACCCTGGTATTTATGGAATGCCAAAAGGTGTCTATGAATTCCTAAGCTTTTTTACTACAACTTACTTAAGGAATCTAGCCAATTTATTATCCAGACAAATCCATCATATACCTGGATTGTATCCAATAATACTTGTACCTTTTCTTAAAAAAATATGAAGATATCACTATAGTTAAAAATATATGTCCTATATCCATGAATCCACTCGGCATCAAGATTCTTGAATCAGTGATCATGGATAAACTTAAACCCTTTATCTTAGCAACAATAGCCAAAATGCAATTTGCAAAGAGGGGTGCTCCTACTGGTTTAACTGCAATTATTTTTAAGTCTGTTGTGGAGACTGTTAGAAAAGGAAAAAATATAGCCCTATTGCCATTCAATTGGATATAAAAAAAGCATTTGATTCAATTTCAATAGACCAACTTATAAACCTCTTAAAAATGTTGTCTGTCCCCAAATCATTAATCTATATACTTACCAATCTATTGATAAATAGAGAAATCCATGTGTCAATGAATGGAAAATACTCACCAGGGTTTAAACCTCATTGCTCTATCCCTCAGGGTTCCCTCTTAGTGCCTTACTGTTTATAGTGTACATAAATCCCCTCCTTAAAATGATTGAAGAATGGATATCTGGTATTTTTGTACCACAATTTAAAAGTAACATTTCATATATTGCTTATATGGATGACATTATCATTTTTTTTATCATCACAAAAATATGTTCCCAAATTATTAAAAATTTTAGACCATTATTCACAGGAATACAAATTAGAATTCAATTTAGACAAGACATTTAGTTGACAGAAATATACAGGAAAACTGGTACAATCTAACTTTAAAGGAAACCCTGTCTCATTTCTCGGGTTTCCCTTCCATCTTAGTATTACTGGAATGAGAACAAAAATACAGAATTCTCTTAAAGAAAAAATAGAAAAAATTATTTGCTCCCTTTCTAAGTCATATCTTTCAGTTTATTCTAAAGTCACATTGTTTAATATGCTCATTATGACAAGAATTGCTTATTTTAGGCCTATAATCATTTACACCAAAGTCTTCACTTCGCATGTTTACTCCATGCTTAAAAAACTTTTGTGGGGCAGACACATTGCCTCCATCTCCATTAAAAAATTACAAAATCCATTAATTCATAAGGGGCAAGGACTACACTCATTAAATATATTTAAAATACAGAAAACATTTAATTTGATTACCTCCCTGTCAAATCTATTTAATCATGTTGCTACATCATTAAAAATTACACCAATGGATAGACTTCCCCTTCCTACTGGTTATTGGACTGAACTAATAAAACCACTATTGAGCATAGATAAACTAACCTTCTGTTCCCCTACAAATAAGTATAAATATTGGCAAACATATCTATTAATAAACCAACCAACACTAAATAGTCAAAGCAAGTCCATTTTGGGCCTAAACAATTGGCAACTTGTAAGAAGATTTAGATTCTGGAAGCTTGAGCCAAAATATTTTGATTTTCTAATAAAGCTCAATTTGAGATCATTACCAACACTTTATTTTTATAAATATAGAAGAAATTGTATTAACATAGATGCTTTTTGCCCCTTCTGTAAAAAATATTTTGAAGATCAAGAGCATATATTCTATGATTGTCAGTGTTATGATAATATACGCATTGCTCTTCCCAACCTATTTAACAATTATTTATTTAATATTGCACATCTTTTTAAAACTTTCTCAATAGGAATTTTTTCTAGACTTACGGCTAGTACATTCATCTTGTATGATTTATGGTGTACTAGATACATTTTTATATATAACAATAATCCTAGAAGACATCCTAATACATTTTGGATTAAACTGGAGATTATTAGGAAAAGAGACGGAAAGCTTGCCCCCTTTAACATTTTTCATGATACCTGGTCCTTAATGCATCAACAACTGAGACAGTGATAAGGTGATATTACCTAATTCCTACAAAAGCGTTATCATTTATGTACGTATATAATATTAAAAGCCTTTAAAAGGAGAAAAATTAAGAATTAGATACTAAAGAAATATATAACATTATGTAACCTGTATTAATTTATGTAACCTTTTTTGTTCTATTGATATATGTAATCTAAATTAATTATGTAACCTGTATATTCTACCTAATCAGTTATAAGTAACCATATTGATTGTAAAAGTATGTAGTAACCTATGATCTTTGTAAATGTGCAACTATGTTATCTGGTCTTTCTTTTAATATATGTAATCATAACCAATTTTTATATTACCTCGTATATACTTCCTAATCAATTATGTAACCTATAATCTTCGTAATTGCTACAAAAGCCTTATCATTTATTATGTTAATAATATTGAATGCCTATGGAAAAAGAAAAAAAAAAAGATACTGAAGAACTATATTACATATGTAACCCGTATTAATTTATGTTACCTTTTTCCCCCTTAATATACAAAATCATAACTAATTTTTATGTAACCTTGTATATACTTCCTAATCGGTTATATATAACCATATCGTTGTTACCTATGATCTTTGTAAATGTGTAATATTTTTCTTTGAATGTATGTAATCATAATTATTATTTTTACCTTGTATATACTCCCTCATGAATAATATGTAACCATATTGATGTAAATTTATGTTATAATGTATGATCTTTGTGAATATGTAACTTTTGGAAATCAATAAAGTTCCTTTGAAACATCATCATCATAATAATAATAATAATAATAATAATAATAATTATTATTATTATTATTATTATTATTATTATTATTATTATTATTATTATTATTATTATTAAAGCTTTTATATTTTTAGTTTAATAGGAGAGAAACAACGACATTAACATAATTAAAATTGTTATATATTTTTATGTGCTTGCGTTTTATATATTTTTATGTGCTTGCATTTTTGCTAAAAGTCAAAAACTATAATCTGTAATTTATATTAAAAAAAATAGTTAAGGTTTATACGAAAAAATATTAATTTATTGTAATTATGAATTTAAAATTTCATAAGAAAAAATAAGAGAAGTTACAGAGCATGTATATATAAGGTGTATATTTCTTTAGAAAGGATCTTCGAAGTCAAACACAATAGAAGCCAACATGACTTTCAGTAGTTACATGCTTGGAGACTTCATCAACTGTCTGAAATCTACCTTTGAAGCTCATATTTGCACCTTGACTGTTATTCTAAAAGAAATTTTACTTCCCATTACAAATAAAAATATAGTTGCGATGATTCTAGTATTTATTTAAAAAAATAAAAAAATTAATAAGTCAAATGGTAAGCCAGAAAAAAAAGAAAAGTTAAATTCTATATGAAAAAATTTATAAGTGGACCTTCTAACTTTGCATCCATAATGTGTATGTATAAATTGAAACCCTAAGATATGATTTATTTAAACCTCATAAAAAGTTACATGTCAAAAAAAACTGTTTCACTATAATTACATGATATAAGTTATTCAAAGTGACACTATTAGCTTTGTCTCCATATTGCACATGTACAAAGTGCCCCTAAGACATGAATTAATTAATCTTCATAGGAAGTTACATATAAATTTTTGTTCAAAAAAACTGATTCACTCGTTACATGATGAAATTGACACTCTACTATTTTTAAGAACATTTTAAATCATTTGATTTGACCTCATAAACACACACACATATATATATATATGTCATTAATATTATTAGTTAATCATATATATACTTCATTTTCTAATTATTGTAAATTTATGATTGTAATATATATTAGTAAGAAAATCAAGTTATACATTACGCAATTTAACTTATTAAGCTGGTACTACAAATGTAATATAATCAATGTGCTCATTATATTATATATATATCTAGAAAAGAAGAAGAGATGATTTTTATTTATTATTAATTTAAACAATAGCGATTTTATTTGCATTATAATAAATAATTTATTCTAATATTTATTTTCAGTGTGAGGCAGGAGTTCTCATCTGTTTGAATTTTAACTGGTCATTTTGAATTATCAAATCCTTCAGTAAGAAAAATGTCTGTGCAGCCTCACTGTGTCTGCATCTGAAATGAGAATTGAAATGTTTCTAGTGTGGCTGACAGACAATCTCAATATGGAATAGCCCAGAAATGTGTTTAATATGACTATTTTTGGGATATATTAATAGCATAATAAATTTATTTATCCACTATTCACTGTATCTCCTGGACCAGCTTCCAGTATCTCCTGAGAGAATTCATATTCCAGATTGGAAATCCCTAGCGTAAGGTTTTTTAAATTAGCAACAAAAAAATCTTTACTGGTTGCCTCTTTTTAAAAACAAATAATTAATACCTAGATATATCTAAAAAATGTTATAATTTTGAGATTTAATTACATAATATAATAATTTTGAGATTTAGAATAGACTTTTTCATAAATTAACAATAGCCTTATAGCAATAGGTATATTCATAAGTCAAGTATAGTGTGTGTATATACAATGTAAAAATATATGAAAAGTGTCTAAGAAGTAAAATAAAAGTGAATCAGTTTAATTTCAAATAAAGAGTATTTTATTATCTCAGATATGATTAAACATTGCTTTCTCTGAAGTTTTAGACCCAACATTAATCAGGATTGATAATATATGTTTTTATATTTTGAACTTTTATTATATTACAGCAATTACCTATGTGTTTTTGTTTATTGTTATATATATTCCGTAAAATTTATGTATTTAAGAGTTAAGGCGCCTAAGTAATAAATCTAGTTTTATAAGAGGTACAGATGCAAAGGTAGTCTCCTCTACTGATTATTATTTTATGAAGATATAAGGAAATTATGTTTATTTATTTAATATGTTTTCCAAGATTTGCACTGGAGATATGCTCATCGACAAACTTTATTATAAGAAAATAAAAAATGACTAAATCTAAATGTGTATAAATAAATGGATATCCAAAATGCTTTAAAAGTATGGGCATTTATTTATGACAATCAATGCTTTATTATATTATACTAAAGGCTATGATTGTATAATTAACATTTATAGAGTTTCATCATGTATAAACTTTGGATATCTTCTGAAATGTTTCAGTGTTACAATTTGTTGTGCATTGTTTCTCTACCAGTGCTTATGAAACATAAATGAAAATATATTGTTTTAAAAACAGGCAAAATTCTCTATACATATTGCCACTCAGTTCAAGCCAGAGTAATCCATGGATGCCAGAAGATGAGCATAAAATCCCCATCTAGTGCCTACTCATCCAATATCCTCAGACTAGTTTCTGGCTGTGGCCTTCATCAGTGAAGCATCTTGGATCTGAGAACACTACACCTAGATCTTAGGATCTAATGCAACCCTCCAGAAGCCACCTTTTATCTCTACTTAACTACAAAACTATGACTCACTGACAAAGGCCATAAGCCAGAAACTAGTCTGGGGATATTGGATGAGTAGGCACAAGATGGGGATTTTATGCACAAGCCTACAAGCATCCATTGATTACTTTGGCTTGCACTGAGTGGCAATACATATAGAGAGTTTTGCCTGTTTTAATAATAGTTAAGAGAAAGCATAAGAAATGGTGATCATGTAATGAATATATTGTTTATTGCTAAATTAAAGAAATAAAATTTGATATGGATTTATTAATGGAAATAAAGAATAAAATATTAATTAGAACTTTTTTATTTTTATTTTTTATCATTGTATCCTTCTTTATTCACTCACTTAAATACAGGTCAAAATATAGTTACATAAATGCAAATGTCATTTTTCTCCTACTGAGCTCTAGTTGATGCTTTTACATAGATTAATAAAGAAATAGTTTAATAATCATTTTATATTTTATATAAGAAAAACATATTAAATAAAGATCTGTAAATCACTTTGTTTAGTTATTTATTAAACATTGTTTTATTTGTTATTTGACTATTTTCAGGTCAGAATACTAATTCCATGGTATTTCATTTGGAGTAATTCATGTTATCCTTGATTTGGCCAGGAATAATAAATTGTAGGTATTATATTGTATTTGCCAATGTTAATCACTATATTTCTGGAGATTGAACCCAAAGCTTAGGAAGCCCACAAAAATGTTAATAAATCTTTTAATTATAGAGGCAGGATATAATCCTGTAACTTTTCCTGAATACACACATCAGGTGGTGACCAGATAGTGGTTGTTACAAGCATCATCATTAATTTATCCCTGGAGTTTAGAGTAATTTTTTTCTTTTAATATAAATATGCTTATTTCATGATAAAATAGTACTATTCATATCAACAATATATTGTCTGACTATATATATATATATATATATATATATATATATATATATATATATAATCATTTTTATCCTCAAATATGTTATGGATTACCAAGTCATTTCCCCCAAGCTATTTTATGCTATATCATATTAGCCAATAAACCATTATTGTCACAATATATTTGTACACATTATTTTTATAATATAAAAAGTCAAAAAAATATAGACATATTATTATTACATATTGATAAATAGATATTAATAAATTAACACTGACTGCTAGTAATCATATAAATAATATTTTGTCTGAATGATATATTATTTACTGAATTTTTCAGGCTACTCTAGGGCAAATTAACTATTCTAATGATAAAATCAAGTAAAGATAGTGGTACTCATCTTCTTCTTATTCCACTATCAATGAATCAGCACTGTAAACCATTCTGGACATCCATTGCACAGTTTATATTCATAAAAACTAATATATCAACACTGTAGTATTCACTTTGAATAGAGATACATTTGAAGTGATATATTGTATGTAAATGTTCTGTTGGCAAGTTCACAGGAAATAATAGATTATTCACACATGTGCTGATCCCTGTAGCAGAATGTTAAAATGTGGCAGTTATTTCCAGATAAGCATGGTCAGAGTTTGGGGGGGGGTCCTGACGGAGATATTTTAAATGCTTTCTTTGGCTAAACATTTATCACAAAGCTTGTTGAGCAATTGGCAAATGCTCATTGTTTATATCTTACAAGCTTAAGAGAATTGGGTCATGTGATCTATGACTCTTATTTTGGCTATCCAAGTGATATATATTTCATTAAAATTTATTTGGCAAAGCAAATATATATTTCACAAAAGAGTTAACATAATAGCTAGAGTATTTTTATTAAAAACTGATCAAAAATATTTACCCAATAAATATGAAAAAAAATTTCTACTGTCTAATAGATTACGTACACTTTAGTCCCTAGTGTAGTTTGCAAGAGTAACTTCCAGGTATCTTGTAATAATAAATTGAATTATTTATTAGAGAAGGAGAAAGTTTTTCTAATGATTTTGAAATTACATATTCTTCATTAAATAGAAATGAATTGTTTTAATTTATTTTAAAAACATTCTTTTCATTATGATATCAGGCAATTTAATTTAAAAGTTACTCTAGTTCTATAAATAGGTCTGTTCATAAAATAGAAAATGACAGATATATTTCACTTATAAGCATAAACAGTCAGCAAGTTATACAAACAATTTATTATAATAAAAAGTAACTGCACACACATATGTATATAATATTTAAATATATGTATGTCTATACTAGACAATGTAATTATAAGGAACTTGAACTCAGACTATCAAGCTCCTTACATCTGTCCAACATCATATACAACCGATACACAGGACCATAGACATACATGTGATAAAGATAAATATTTCATGCAGAACCAGCACTCATCAGTTGGTCCAAATCATTATCTCCCACACATATATACAACCAGTGCTCAGGTTATATTAAGATATCAAATCTTCAAACATTAATGGACAGGCTTCAATCTTCTCCACTCTGCAACTCTTCATTCTTCCATTTCATTGAAAATCGAAGGATGGAATGCTCAAAGCCTTTGTTAATGCCAATATTATTGTCATACCCATGTTAACCTTAAGTCTATCTGACCCTTTATGCATAGAACCATAATATATCCATTTAATTATACAGAAAAGAATGGGCAGAATACAAAATGAATATGACCATCCCTTTTCTGAATAATTAAATTGATATATAAAGGTCCTATTTGTAAGAGGTTAGATTAACTTAAGTCAATATGGGTATGACAAGAATATTGGCATCAGCAAAGGCTTTGAGCATTCCATCCTCAGATTTTCAATGAAATGGATGGCAAAAGAGTTGAAGAGGGGGGAAGATTGAAGCTGGTCCATTAAGGTCTGAGGATTTGCTATCTTAATAAAAACTGAGCACTGATTGTATATATGCGTGAGAGATGGTGATCTGGACCAATTGATGAGTGCTGGTTCAGCATAAAATACATATATTGGGAATCGTTCATTTTTTTAACATGTATGTGGTCATGTGTATCAGTTACATAAAATAGATTGGATAGATATAAGGATCTTGAAAGTCTGAGTTCAAGTCCCTTATAATTACAGAGTCTAGTGTAGACAATATACATATATTTAAATATTAATATTCAGCCTGTATTTTGCCAATCCCTTTTCTGTATAATTAAATGGATATATGTGAGGGTCAGATTGACTTAAAGTCAACATGAGAATGACAATAATTTTGTCATTGACAAGGTCTTTGAACATTCCTATCCTTGGATTTTTAATGAAATAGATGGCTAAAGAGTTGGAGAATGGTGAGTATTGAAGCTTATCCATTAAACTTTGAAGATTTTCTATTAATATAAACTGAGTACTGATTGTATATATGTGTGGGAGATGATGACCTGGACTAACTGTAAGTGCTGATTCAGCCAAAATATATATATTGAAGATCATTTATCTTTTTCATATATGTGTGGTCATGTGTATCAGTTGGATAAGATGAACTGAATAGATGTAAAGAGCTTGAAAGTTAGAGTTCAAGCCCCTTATATATATATATATATATATATATATATATATAAAAGGTTACAATAGAGTTCAAGCCCCTTATATATATATTGTAACCTTTCAATATGACTGTAAATTGGCTATTATAAATTTAAAACTGTTAAAATTTTATTGACTTTAATTTTTATAGTTAAGCAAATATATTCATCACTGTCATTGGCTGTATAACATAGAATATAATCATTATCATGCTTAAATAGTCTATCATACTAATTTTTATGAGAAATATGTAACAATTATAAAATATTGATGCTCATTTTTTGTTGTTATTCTTATTAAGAAATAAAGTTATTGAACTGTATAAATCAAAAGAAGTGCGCACACACACAGAAAGAAATTAATTCAAAAACTGAATAGAATTATAAATTCAACATTACAACACAAAAATATTTAATAAAGAATAGAACAAACATTTTACTAAAATAGTTATTTAATGATCTTCACTAAAAGTTTAATTAAAATTTTATTAAATAAATATCTGAAAACTATTAATTGATGTATATATTTTAACTAAAATGTTTATAACATTAATTCAAAATCCTAAAATGAAAAATGAAGCAATTAAGTAAAACTGAAATTATTATTTTCTTTTTTTCTTCATTTTTAAATGGCATTTCTAAAATTTTGCCACCTTGTTTAACTCTAATTTACCCTGGCAGTAGCCATGATGATCTCTTCCAATATTTTTCAGATAAATGAAGAAACCCCAATGCAAAAGGAGAATAAAATCCAGAAAGTCTCCACAAATTCTTATTGTAGTTTGGATCTAAACCATCATATTTTTAAGTAGTCATCTACATGACTGGTTAGAATTATTAGTCGGAAAATGAACAAACTGACTTATAAAATGCTGTCTCACTACTTCAACAATAAATTGCTGGATTTCTTCAATTGAAAGTAATGGTAAATAACTGATATATTTTGGAAAATTTATATGTATTAATTTCAAATAAGTTGCTGATATTTATTTTTCAAATTACTATAAAAATAATTATTTTCTTCACTACAAGAAAGGATGCATATTCTTCTCAATATTGTGAAATTGTCTCATCTTGCCTCCATATATACTTATTGCTTAGAGACACTAACTTTGATTCAAAAAGTAATGAAAATTGTTTTGTTCTGGATGTTAAACTATTTGCTTTATCAGAGATATGATCAAAATTACTGGCATCATGGAAATAAATAGATTAATTTTATATCCCAAATTAAAGAAGTAATGAATGCAAATCTTTTGGATAAAATTATAGCATCTGTTCAAATAAATTAAATCATTGCATGAAATAAACTGAAATAAATTAGGAATGTATATCCAGTGCTTAATAAATCACATGACATATTATCAGTGCTAAATATTTAAATAACATTCAATGAATAATGGATTAGGAAAGCTAAATATTTAAATGCCACTCCTGGATTGTGTATCAACAAAGTAAATATTAAGTATGATAAACACCCAAGTGATAAGCAATTTTAAAATGAATTAATGTGTTGAATGTAACTTACCTTGAATCAACAAGTCTGATAAAACATTCAAATGATAAGCAATTTTAAAATGGATGTGCTGAATATAACTTATCTTGAATCAACAAGTCTGATAAATGAAATTTATTAATCTTTATGATGTGTCCAGAAAGGATTATATTATAGAGTAAACTTATTTGTGCTTTACCTCATTGATGTTGCTGTTATTTTTTAAAAGTGCTTGTAATCTCCCAAGAATAGGCAAAACTCTCCATGCAGTAGTGCTACTCAGCACAAGCCAGAGTAAACAATGGATGCAAGAAGATTACTCTAGCTTGCACTGAGTGGCACTACTGCACAGAGAGTTTTGCCTGTTTTAACAGCTTGAGCAAGCATAAGAAATGGTGATCATGTGAAATTCCCAAAAATTCTGAAATATTTTGCAAGTATCAGTGGGATAAAGTTTAAAATGTCACATCCATTGGAGGATTATTTAATGTATTTTTATAAAATTGTTTCTTTCTCAGTTAGTTAATATTATAATTGTTATTAATGTAATAAAGTTTTCTCAGATATTATTATGTTCAGGTATAGGTAATATTTTTATTTAATATTATTATTGTTAATATTGAATGGGATTAAATGTGATTTATCTTAGGTTTAGATTGCATGAAATGTATGTAATTATTAAACTTATATAAAACTGTGCTATATGGCAAATATTACATGTTTTATGAGTTCTTTATGCATCACTCTTAGTATTAATTGTTTTTTTTTTTACTATTATATAGTATGTAATAAGGCAATCCTATTGATCTAGTTATAGAGTAGAACTCCTACAGTTTAAGTCTACAGAGGAATCCAGTAAGGGATCTTGAGGCAAAATAAATAAGACCAATGTGGTAAATATCATTTAGGTATGCTAAGCAATGATTTGTACTTGCTTGTCTTAAAAGAATGAAAACTTCTTTAACATTATTAAGAGGCTGATTAATAATTGATTAGTTATTGAAACAAACTAATTAAGAATGACTATAAATCATCTATCTTTATGATGATAATAATTATTATCCTCCAGTACGTAAATTGAGGATTATTTTGAAGTAATAAATAACCTATTACTATTTAATGTTAGTGTCTTCACAACACTGCCTGATAACACACTTTCCAGATCCTAATTTCAAATTAGATATTTTATTGATATTATTCATATTTATCATTTATTTTATACAAATACAATTTATCCAAATCACTTTGAACACTTTTTAGCAAACCCCTTTATTTGTACATATATACAGAACAAAATATACTACTATCAGCTTTATAAATGAATAAGATTAAAATCTTATTGACCAACCATGAACTCAATACAGAACATATGTGACCAATAATAATTTAAATAAAACACACAAATATTTGATTATGATTGTCATATAAATGTTTGTATCCAGTTACATAATAATTATTGAATTTAATACAAAAAATAATAATATAATCATACTCATTTACCAATCCTGGGATTTGACTTCTGGATTATGTGATATAGATATTTCAAATAAGTTTTATGATATAATCAGTTTATCTTATGTCACTCGAATGTTAGTAAACAATAAATTCATATTGCACACTTGGACAATAATCAGACAAGTTTATTTGGTTTAAATTAAATTTAAAAAAATGTTAATAAATATCAATTATATAATAAAATTAATATATATATATATATATGATAAATATATCGTAAACAATCAATATGTACACATTCAATTTAATTGAATGTGCAATAGATTATCAAATGGCATTAATTTCATATTGAAATATGTGATTGCTTATCAATCTCCAATTATTTAATATCAAATACAAAACATGTCTATATAACACTAATATATTGCAAGTCATTCATACTTTCCAAGATACAAAAGAGTTTAATATTTATATATATCTTTTATAATTAATTTAAAAAATCTATATATATATATATATAAAGACGAATCTAGTTATTTGTTAATATAAATTTAAGAGAACAAAATAAAGTGAATATTCATAGTGATAAAATCTTTTTCGAACTTCTAATATAAGTGATATACTTGAAGTTAATTTAAAATCAATAAATAAAAAAAATGTGAACGTTTTTAAATATTAAAATTATAATTACTATATCATAAGGTATAAGTTTAAACATAGAAAAACACAATCCTTTTATATTTTGATATGTGCATAGATTAAAACTATACATTATTTATCAATAAAGCAGATATATTTAAATAAAGAAAAAAAATATCAATAAAAATGGTAAACATAAGCAAAAACCTGAATGAGTCTTCTAAATACTGTATTTCCAAAATGGTACCACAGCTCTAATGTCTATTTCAAACTATAAATCAATAGCACTTATTCCAGAGAAGATATTATATATTTGTCAAAACTTTAAATTCAAAGTACATTTTATCGATTCCTAAGTTTTATTTATATATCCAAATTATTTTTTCAAATAATAATTCTTTTATTTATATGATGTTACACACATAAGTACTAGTTTATATTCATGATGTTATGAAGAGATGACCTTTCATGAACAACTATTATTTCAAAATATTATGAATGAATAGATACTAGCTTTATCTAGGATGATATGATAGGAAATTAAACTGACTCATGTCTTAAAAAAAATTGATCAATCATTTTAATAAAATTACACAGGCAGATAGATATATCTTGAACAACTTCTGACATTTGTATTCCATCTTTAAAATATAGGTAACATCCATTTTAAAGAATAAAATATTTTGATGGTTCATAACATAGTGAAGCAATTTCAATGATTTTTTTCTTTTATAATAAATTGTTTTCCCATAAAATTTTCTTGATATCTTGTCCAGTCCATCAGTAGATAATGTTGCTTATTACCCCTCCATTTTTTTTTTAGTTAATGCTTTAAAGTTAAATAAAAAGAAAATCGTATAAAAAAAATTATATATGCTTCTGTTTAAAGCCAAAACAAGAGAGAGAATGAATTCAAACTATTCAGTTCTATTTATAAGATTTTTTCATTGATGCCATTGTAACTATGGCAATCCCCTATATTCACTCATTAAGTGATTTCTGGCAGCATTTCTCTAATATAAATTGTATTATATAACAAATAAAAAAAATATTTTAAAATTGTTACAGACAAAAAAAACTTATGTTTTCCTGAAGGTTTGTGATGATGATGTTCTATTAGTATTTTTATATTGGACTATTTCCATCATCTAATATGAGTATTAAATGTCTTTAGCAAAATTTAACTTTTATTTAAATATTCCAAATACATTTTACGTTAGTAATAGCACATCAAACAGGTTAGTATATGCACAATGTTTCAAGAGTATTATTCTCACCTCTTCTTCAGGTATTTCTGGCCTGTCCAGTGACAGTACTAGCACAGGATTTTAACCCAGACTCTTCCATTCTTGAATATTAAATTTTAAGGCAACGCTCTAACCAACTGAGCCATCCTGCCAAAGGCAACAGTCAGTAGAAATTTCATATACTTATCTATGAGGTTCCTCCTGATTTCTCCACTTTTTCCTAAGAGCAAAGTTGATTAGTGGTTTCCATACATTATGTATAGTCACACTAGGTTGGCTTATGGGATTTTTTTGCCATTGTCATGTGAGCAGCTTCTTTAAATTTTCTTCTTTGTACCTTTTCTTCTCTATCCAATATTTTTGTATTTTCCCAATTGAACATATGTTCATTGGCACATACATGGTCTGCTACCTTAGACACATCTGTTTTCTCTCTTCTAATCATCAGTTTGTGTTCTTGCAAGCACTTTTCAATGGGACAACTGGTCTCACCAATATATGTTCTTCCACATTCACATGGTATTTTGTAGATGCAGTTTTTTCTTTTCAGCATTTCAAGTTTAGGCTTTGTAGATGTTAGAATTCCTCATAGTGTGGTATGGCTTTGGAAAGCTGTTCTGATGTTATACTGATTGCAGATTTTCCTTAATTTGTCTGCTATTTTTGGAATGTATGGGCAAACTACAGTATCAAATAATTGTCTTTTCTCTTGGAGGTTCTTTTTGTTGTCTATTTACTGTTTTCTTAATAACAGCTGATGGATAACCATTTTTCATAAGAGTTTGTTCTATATAAAACTTTTCTTTTTCCAAATCACTGGTTTCTGAACAAACTTCTTTTGCTCTGTTCCATAGTGATAGTATAACTCCATGTTTTGTGTTTTTGGTGTGATTGAATGTATGAGCTATGTATTTTCCTGTATGTGTAGGTTTTCAGTAAGCTGTAGTTTTGATTTTTCCATGAAGGAGTCTTGTAACAAGAACATCTAAGAATGCCAATTTTTGTTCTTGTTCTGATTCTATTGTAAATTTAATTGAAGGGTATATGTTGTTGATGTGTTTCCACCATGTGTCCATATAACAAATGTATCACCCACATACTAAAGTCAAACTTTAGGTGGATATGGAATAATTTTTATAGCTAAGGTTTCAAGTTCTTCCATGTAAATATTGCTAATCAGGTGAGACAATGGTGAGCCCATAGCCATTCCTTGATTTTGTTGGAAGAATTCTGTGTTATGTTGAAAGTATGCTGTTTTTATACAGAATGTTAATACCTCTTGAAACGGTGTGCATATATTAACTTGTTACTAACAGTTGAATGTATTTGGAATATTTAAATAAAAGTTAAATTTTTTCTAAAGATATTCAGTACTCATATTAGATGATGGAAATAGTATGTTTCACAATACTAATACTTTTTTTTATTTTAATAAAAATTAAACAATCTGCGCCATGTTTTCAATATATTATACTGGAAATATATTTTTATACATATTTTCTAATATAATATTACAAAAAGAACAAATATATTTAAAATTTAAACATTTGTTTGTATTGTTTATGATTTACTATTATGAATGCAGCAATAAAAAAGAAATACAGAATAATAAAGAATAATAATTTTATCCAAAGTATATGCTTTATTATTCACACATTCTTTTTCCTTTTTAAACGGAATAAAATCAATTTACAGTCTCACAATACAATTAATAATAAACAATTTTATATTAATATTATTGTTATTATAGCAATATATTTCAATGTTTCATATGTTAACATATTCACCATCCAAAAATCAAAGAAAAAAAAGATTTAAAAAATTATGAATGACATCTTATCACATAGTGAAATACAACTCAAATTTCAGTAAGTACAATATATATATAATTTAGTTTAAAAAAGAATAAACTTAAAGATTAACATGATTTGTTTATTTTTTTCTTGCATATATTAAATGGGATTAACATTATTTATACATATATTCGCTGATCATGGCACTGAACATTTTTTAATGCATTGAATTAAAACAGCATAATTGTATTAAATTCGTCAATAGCATTGTCTTATATAATGACAATAATATTTTGAGCAAATAGAAAAATGATTTTTAATATCTTTTTAAAAATAACACAGTTTTAATGATATATCCGTTTTATTTACTCAATCAGATTTAAACAAAGATATCCATCTTAGTGAAATTTAAACAGCTCTTTGTAATCGTAAAAATGTAAAGACTACTCCAGTTTTGATGAAATACATGGGTAAGTTATAAAAAAAATAGTGATAATATACAAGTTTCAAAAATACTGGCATTTTAAAATTATATATATATCACTTCCTAAAGTTTTGATTCCTGATCTTAAAAATTCTTTCATTGTTTCAAACTTTAAAAATAAAGAAATAGATAAGATTACTATAATTATAGTGAAATATTGTTATTCACTTCAACAAAGGTATTTTAAATGACACTGTTGATTAGATTAATTCCTATCATAGATGAATAGTTACCAGAGACCAATGTGATTTTAGAGAATCAAAAAGCACTATAGACATGGTTGTTGTCATTAGGCAAGTGCAATATAAGTATTGATTTATTGAATTGATCAAAGTATGTAATTCAATTAATTAAAAAGCTTGAAATTATTTGGATACTAATAAAGTTTACTTATAATATACAGTTCCTTCTACATTATGAAATGAGAGAAAGTGTTATTATTATAGATGGAAAAATATAGAGCACTTGAAATGAAAACAGGTATTAAACAAGGATTTTTTTTTAATGACAGTCATCTTTGGAATTATTTGTAGAAAGTTTAATGAATCAGAGATCAAGAAATGGTATAAGTTTGGTGGTAGATGTTTGATTTGAAATGATTAAAGGCAAAAACAAAACTTTATCTTCTTGGCTTTTGCATCTAAAGAATGCTGATGACTGCCAATTTAAAAAAAATGATCCACAGAATTTAGTTAATGTTTTCAGTATAACATATAAAAACTTTAATTTTGTAATTAATGTTCAAAAATCTTAAATCTTATTAGTCACAATTAAAAAAAATATTTAGTAATTTTTAGCTTGGATGACTATCAGTATGAAAGTGTGTGCCAATTTAAATATCTTAGTCACATTCTAGGTAAAAAAAAAAAAAAAAATTTATCATTGAAGAGTAGCATGTATATAGAACTATTTTTATCTAATTTATTTTAAAAGAGTAAGACTTAGATAAGACATAAAGAAAATTTCAATTAAGGATATTTCATAAATTCTCAAAATATGATAGTAGTATCATAAGAACAAACAATACATTTTTCAACTCACTAATTGTGACATTATAGTCACATCACTATTGGACTAAACATGTAAAATGAATGAATAATACATGATTGCCAAAAATATTTTATAATGAAACATGATTTTTGTAAAAGAGGCAGATCTTGTTTACATTATTATAATTAACTCAAAGATATTTTCTAAAAAAATGCAATAGTGATTCTTTTTATTGGAAGATATGATTGAGAATAAAATACAAAAAAGAGCTACAATTAGATAAGCTAATGAAGACTTTCAAAAAAAAAATTTACTGCAAGAAGAAATTAAAACACAGCATTACAAAATATCATGAACAGAATAACAAAACAATCCATAAATGGACGTATTAGAGTACATAATTTAGTTTGTATAGTTATTATAAAATTCATCTCTAGTGTATTATTTTTTATTATTATCTTTCTATCTTCTTTTCTCTATTGGAATTGAAATGGCTGCATTCATTTACAAGTTATTACTAACACTGATGATGATATATATTATAAATAAGTAAATGAACAACATTTAAATAGCCCACTGAATAATGAAAAAGAAAGCATTACTACATGATTTTAATGCTAGGAGATAAGAACGTTTTTAGAAGTTTTTCATCCATGTTTTATCTTTTAACTAAAAATAGCTAGATTCTCATTTACTGACCAATTGCTTGCTGAACTGTCAATGGGTCACTACATTAAAAAAAATCCTAAGTCTATGTGGAATCTGAAAAAATTCAAATATTTATCAAGCTCAGATTCAATGCTGTGAGACTCTTCATATATAGAAGATTCTCTAAAATGACAGAATATTGATTATTTTCATTGGAAAGATAAAGCTAGCAATGGAAAGGGTGGAGAGCTATAATTAGATAAGATAAGCATTC
Organism: Epiperipatus broadwayi; assembly: GCA_028023455.1. Lineage (NCBI taxonomy): Eukaryota > Metazoa > Onychophora > Udeonychophora > Euonychophora > Peripatidae > Epiperipatus > Epiperipatus broadwayi. Next base: position 1,190,142 of record JAQFVV010012571.1, read on the forward strand.
TGAAAATAAGTTATGATAGCATTACAAGATAAAAAAACATATGTGGATAGATTTGGCATTTCTCAGATTAATTTATATCCTGTCTTTTGTCATCTTTGATTTTTTCTTCTTCTAAAGTCATAATAGCTATATTAATTTAAGAGTAACAAGTAATAATATATGCAACAGTTTTATTACAATTAAACTTCAAGACAAATTAAAATTATACCACTTTACCTTCAATTAAATTCACCATCAAAAAAATAAACAATGGAGTGAAATTGTAAAAAAAAAAAACAATCGACAGATATGAATTATTTTGAATTTGCAATAAGACTCTATACAAAAAAAATCAACTATCAAAAATCAAAACTAATTAATTTCCAATCGCAGGAATATAATTGTAAAACTATAATTGTAAAGCAATACAGAACTGATAATAACATTCAAACTAGTTGATTCAAATAAGAAAGAAAATAACTGAGATAAAGTTAATTAAGTCATCCACATATAAATATAATATTTAAAATAAATTTATGACTAATTTTAAAAGAAAACTTTTATAATCAATATAATTGACATACTACAATAAAAATAATTATCTGCAAAATCAAATAAGAATTTAAATTTCATTGGACGAATTAAATTTTTACTTATCTATCCTATACTCAATTTTTTTGCTGAAGAAATTAAAAGACAACATTGTAAAATTTATATAAACAGAAAAATAAACTGGCATATTCTATATGTAAACATATTTGTGGTTCTTAGATTGATTTCTATAATCCTTATAAAATTTATTTCTGGAGTAGTTTTTTCTCTCTCCTTTCTTTTCAGAAGGGAAGGTAAGTGTGAATTGATAAATGTCCATACTCGTTTACGAATAATTGTTTATTATTTTTACTAGTCATCTTCATGTGAAGTTGCTATGTTAGCGAAACATAGCAACTTCAATAGATCGATAATTTTAGGACTGTTTCTCTTTCCATTTTTAGAAAGAGCATTTACTTCTATAACAAGTCATTTTAACTATTGCATTATTATTAAGAAACAAACAAAGCTAAGATTTAGATGTTTCAATAATGAAATAAAGAGATAGGCTTGAATAGACAAATTTAAAAATAAAACAAACAGCCGAGAGGTCAGCGCAGCTGCCTTGCAAGCAAGCAGTTGTTTGCAGACGGTTGTTGCGGGTTCGCCTCACCGCCGATGCTATAACATATGAAAAAAAAAACATACAAGAGTCTGAAGCTACCTAAAATATTAATGAAAAGGCAGATGAGATAAAAGAATTTACCGAGTTGTACTAAAAGAAAAAATATTAAAGAGGATGGTTATTGAAATTATATTAATGGCTTGATTAGTTAATAAATAGATGTATGAATATATTGTTTTAAAAGATAAATTGTTATAGAAAAATCTTTTTATTACAACATTTTGAAAGCAGCAAAAAAAAAAAAAAATTAAATCAACTTATCAAAACAAATTCTTGACAAAAATAATGCAAAATAATCACTTTGTTATGATTTAATTAAACAATTTAAAACAATTTGTAGCCAAACTTCTCTGTAAAATCTTTTCCCAGCGCTTTATTTGAACTATTTGACAAATACAGAATTATAAATTTGCCTGTAAATGAATTTAACTTGTTCAATTTATACATTTCAAAAACAGATGATTTTTCTGAACAGCTTCAAGTGCCAGCTGTGATGAGTTCTTAATAGATTTTTATGCTGTTCCAATTATTGATTTTCCACCTTTCATAATGCAAAACGTTCTTAAATTAGATTTTTTTTGTACCCTCTCTGCAATATTTTTTCTGCAATAAAATCAAATATAAGTCTTAACATTAAAAAATATGTACATAATTGCAATGAAGACTTCAAAATTTTAGCACACACACACACACACACATAGAGAGAGAGAGAGAGAGAGAGAGCGAGAGAGAGAGCGAGAGCGAGAGAGAGAGAGAGAGAGCGAGAGAGAGAGAGAGAGATATCTCGCATTAAGCGTATATAATAATTCATATATAAATAGATATTGATTGCCTTTACGTACTTGTTTCAGAAAAAATGAGGGAAAGAAAGGAGAGGGGGTTGTTAATTTGGCCAAATAAAATTACAGTAAAGATTACAGTAAAGATTTATTTTTGTACATTATTTTAGTATTCTCAGATTTATTTATTTTTTATTTTAATGCTGTTAATCTCTCCCAATGTTTTGACTGGTAGCAATTTTCTCCAGAGCTTCATTTTATTTTTTGGATTAATATCATTAAAATAATAAAATGTGAAATACCCATGTTAAAGAAATATAAATGAAAATTATGATATGTACACACACAGAGAGAGAGAGAATCGCAAAACAAATGCAAGGCATGTTGATGATAGAATATAAAAAAAATACTAGTATCGTTTATAACCCTTAACTAAGATTGAAAAATACCACAATACAGTTTTTTCTTCGTATTACAAAAAATACCCAATAATTAATAATCACATTAAATTATAAAATTGGAATATGTAAGCAATATTGCATTAACTATATTATAAAACAAGTCTTTAGATATAGTTTAAATGGAAGATAAAAGTTTCTTATATCATTAAACTATCTTAATCTAGACATTATCTCATCATTACAATACTGAAATCCATTTTAGTAAGTATTATCTTCTTGCTTAAATATATATCAATACAATTAAATGTTAAGAAAAGTGTATTTTCTCATTAATAGTAGTGGATAAGGGATATAGCAACAAAACTTTGTTTGTTTGTTAAATCATATGAGCCTACAAGGCAATAAAATTTTATTAGAGTTTCATATTAACATGAGGTGGCTTATTTTTGCTCAAAAAATAAAAATAAATGAAGCAGAGTCTCAGAGTTAATATATGATGGAAACAGTTATTAGCTTATTAACATGATTTTGATATGAACACATGCATACCAGTAAAGGAAACCAATGAAATTATTGCTATCATCCAGAAACTATTATAAAATAATGGCAAGTGTAGTAAGACTTGTAGAATCTTGATAATATTGGAACTTTTAAATTCAAACCACATGTATTACCTAACCCACAAATGGATAATTAAACAACCTATTTAATGACAAAACTATAATCATTGCTATTTTAGCAAATATATAAATGATTTTATAGACAGTAATAAGTTTTAACATATTAGTGTGGGCAGAAAATTAATTCTAGAGCTTTTTCATTGTTGTAAGATTTTAATCATCTGTTTCACAAATGTAAAGTAGCAACTACTGATGTAAATAGGTTTGGGCAACACAAACAATAAACCCATAGCTAAATGACTGTCAAATGTATAGCTATAGTGGCAAATTGAAAATTTTAATAAAACCATTAGTAAATCTACCTCCCCATTGGGAATTGTACAAGTTCCTTTATGAATAGTTAAGCTGTCTAAGATAAAAGTGATACACTAAATAAATCTTGAAAAGAAGAAGCTATGATTTTTTTTTTTGGACTTTTACAACAAATAAAAATGCACAATTTGGATTAAATTTTGAGTGGATAATATTACCAGTTTGATATTCATTAAAATCTACTCTATGATTTTAAAATTGTTTGATCTATAAATTTTCATTTTATAGTTTTCAGAGAAGTTGTCTTTTGCTTTTTGGCCAATTATTTGAGGTGTAATACTTTGGTTTGTAAAATGATTCCAAAATATAATGATAGTTTTGATTAATATGCCATCTTTTCAACATTAAACAGTTCTGAATGTAGAACTATTATTTTTAAAAAGTTCAAATCAATTGGAGTTGCAGCAATTATTTTGATGATGAATTTAATGAATTCTAAATAGAAGTGAAAAAATTCTAGAATTTTTAAAAACATGTCCAATATATAATTTTTTTTTCTGCATTATTTAGAAGTATATGAATTTTCCTAATGAGAGTCACTAGTGAGATCATAAATTTCACTAAATCAAAGATTTATACTGTAAATAACTGGACTCATGTATGTGTGATACAATTTATCAAAATGATTGCATGCTAAACATTTATCAGTAATATAATCAGATGCAATATGCCTTGATCTGTAACACTTATAATAAATAGCCAGAATCCCCATCTCTGGTTTAAAATGTGTGTTGAAACTTATAAACTATAATTAATTATAAATATAATTCTATTCTAATAACTGATTTAATTCTAGTAAAGCATTATTAACATCTGAAGCTTAAAACAGATATTTTCAATTCCAATAAAGCATCATTAAATATTAGAGGTTTCAGTGCATTGGTGTATGTCATTGATAATAAGATTTAGATCTTTTAACTAAATAATATTTTCCTATTTACTACCCTCCATTCTGCCTCAAGACACTTTTGTATATTGATTTACTCCACAAACAAAATTCTTCAGTAGTCATTAGCATGATATATAAGATGAAGATTGATATAAACTATAATATATATATATATATATATATATATATATATATATAAATGCACATAGAGAGCGTACCAATAGCTCTAATATATATATATATTCATTTTCCATGGTTTTATTGTAAATAAAGTAATGCATTTAATTATCTTATAAAGTGAATTATCACAAATATTATATGTTGCAAAAATCTGTGCATTTTTTGAGATTTGTCTCTAGTATAAATTTATTTTAACAAATTCTTATTGAATGTAATTTTACTTTGATTGAATATTTCTTATTGCTAGAACTTTATCAGAAATTATCTAAAAACAATATTTAAAACCTAAAAACCCCAGCCCTTAATTTTCTATCCAATTGCAATTTAGTTGTTTTAAATTCATAAATATTTCATCTTTTTTTTTCAAGTTTTGTTTATTTTATTGAATTTATAATAAATATTTCATATAATTTAAAACATTTTTAACATTTTTATAGGCCCATTGTTTTTTTACTCTTATTATCCCACTTTACAATTATCTATGGAGTTTAGCCAATTATAGTTTTAAAACATTATTGTGAAATATCATAAATAAAATCTTTGTAAATCAGTAAATAATGACATATTTGTATCTTGAAGGACTTTTTATTTATAACATGTATGGAAATTTTCATTAATACTTTTATCTGATTAATTTTAGAAATGATCACTGTATGCTAATTTTTATTTCATTAATTTTTGAAATGGTTGGCTAATTTACTGTATGAAAATTTCATTACTATACTGTTTTACTAACCATAATCATTAATATCCAATTACATAATGGAGTCATTTATTTACAAAAAAAAAACAGTAGTAGATATTGGCATGTGGGATTCATTCTGCATAACAGTAGTGACATATAGAACTGTATACAGCATAAAGTCCTCATATATTTTTTTTATATTCCTTATCAAAATCAATATTGATTTACTTTTTCATAATTCTTGCTTATGTAAATAAGACATTTATTTTATATAGTGCGATGTTTTCGAATTGTAATAAACTAATAATCAGCTTTTTAAGCTAATGCACATGCGCTTTGTGGATCTTAACATAGTACAAGTAATTTAAAGTGATTGTTTAATATCTTCACACTCTCATTTCCAGTACTTAAGATATGCCTATACTTAAATGTTTGGGTTGAAAAAATAGGTGATTCATTCTATTCTTTCACAAAGACTTTATCTTGTATGAAAATGAAAGTATTCATTTATTGTTAAGATCCACAAAGTGCATGTGCATTAGCTTAAAAAGCTATTTATTAGTTTATTATAATCCCTGTTTAAAAAATTCAAGATAAACTTATAGTAATATTAAAGTATATGTTTTATTAAATTTTAATTTGATCTTTTTGTTTTAAGAATAAAGTTTCTGTTGAATAAAAATTTAAATAAAAGACAATTTGCACTGCATATGATTTTTCTAATTTATGTTTATAAAATATAATTTTAATTGTTTCAAATTATTTCTTTTACTACTGGATTTTTACTAGTCTAGCCTGATCATAACTAAATTAGAATTATATGGCAACATATTAAAATTGCTATCAAAAGATATAATGGTACTTGTAAAAAAAAAAAAAAAAAGTGCCAAAGATTTTAAAATAAAGAACTTGATAGAGAACTGATTAAAACATTTCAAATAATACTGGAGGAAAAAAAAACAAAAAGCAAAAATATAATAATGTTTGTAAAAACATTGAAATAAAAAACATATTTTAAAAAAGAGACATCTTTCATGGAATTTATAGATCAAAAACAAATGTCAAAATTGAAATGAAATGCTGGAAAAAACAAATGAATAGATTATAACTGAAATTAAAAAAAGGGTGCAAAAAATATATAGCAAACCTATATCACAGACATCAATTAAGATACACTTGATGAGATATTTTATGCTAAAAAATCTTCAATAATAGTTAATCTCAAGATTAATCTGAATTTTTGTAATATCAAATTATCTTAGAGATTATTGGCAAAAAATAAGTACTATAGCACAAGTTTAGTAGGTACTGAAGAATTAAAAAAACACTGATCAAAAGAAATTAATTTTTAATTCCATAACAAAAAACATGAAGTGGGAAAACTGCAGTACTTTATCCTGAATACCACATGCAAGTAAAATTATTCTGAAAGATGCAATACAAATTAGAATTTTATAAAAACAAAAAGTTTCCAGATACACAAACTAGTTTCAAGAACAATCAAAAAAACTACAGCCATCACTGATGCAAAATGGATAATAGAAAAGGCCAGATAATACTAGAAATAAAAATATTCCAGTTTTTATCGATATAAAAAGATGTGTAATACAGATGAACATTGTTATGAGAAATTATTCTTCTGAAGAATCTTTATAAGGCAATAGAGTTACTGTTAAAATGAGCTGCATTGACTCAGACTGATTTACATTGACTAAGTTTCATATTGCACAAACTGTATACCAAATTCCAAATACACCTAGTGTATGTGTTAAATGTGTAATAAAAAACAATTTGGATGAAGATAAATGTGAGTTGAAGATTATTAGAAGAAACATAATGTTAGATATATTAATAATACCACATTTTAACTATTAAAGATTTCAAGACTTATTTAGAAAATTAAATAACAAAATAATATTATAGGTTTCAAGTCTAAATACGAAGGCAAAGATTATCATGACAATATCAGTAGATGACTTCAAAGTTGACGATGAAGACAAAGAAATGGTTAATAGTTTTTGCCTCCTTTGATCATTCATCAATAATAAAATATTCAGCAGAAAGAGATTTGTCACAGACTAATACTATGTAAATAAAACTTTAAAAATGAAGATGAAAATTTTTCAATTTACAATGTTTCCTTAACTTTTAATGGATGTCAAAGACTGATATTGAAAAAGAATAATAAAAAAATTATAATAGTTTTGAACATTGGTGTTAAGGAAGATTGTTGGATAAGTGAATAATTGTCATAACAGAAATGACCAAATTAAAATTATTTTATTTTGATCACATTATGAATGAATAAATATTATCTTGGAAAGGATGGTGATGGAAAAAAGAAGAGAAGGAATCAGAAATGAGGTAAATAAATTTCATTATTACAATGAATGTATCCTTTAGATCAGTCTAAAAAAACCTGACAGGTAGTGGCATTGATTTAATGACACCTGATAATAATAATAATAATTCAAAAAGGTAAAAATAACAAGTTATCGACAATATACATTGCTATTAATATTTTTATTAATAAATTTAAGTGGTATGCAATGTGTTTAAAAATGCATTCTCTAATATGAATCTCAGTATTTTTTTTCTATGATGATCAAATATGAGTATTATTATACATATATAAAATGTAATCAAAATGAAAATGAAATAAATCATCTGCTATAAAACATATTTCAAAAATTATATCTACTTGGTTTCATAACTTAAAGAAAATTTTTAATATATATAGATAACTTCAGACGACAATTGATTATGAAATCAAATGTAAAATAGATGATGTTATTATTTTTGATTTTTGCATTCTGAGATTTTTTTTTTAATTATAATTTTATTTATGCATGTACTTTCACATCATCATTTCCAGTTAGTAGATTTTCTTTTCCCTAAAAACTATTTTCATTTATTTATTTTTGAAAATATACAATATTGTAACTTGAAACATTTATTTAGGATAACATTTTTCAATGATTAAAAATAAATTAATTATCTGACCTTTCCATCCAGAACATTTTTTTTCCTCCTTTAAATCTTTCCCTTGCTCAACTTCATAAAATACATTATTTAATTCACAGAATGTATTTATTATGCGTTTATTTGAAAGTTTGTAAGAATGGCATTTTCTATCAAATTTTATTTATATTTTAATAGTAACAAACTATGAAACACAATGTTTTTACAAGTATTTTCTTCTCCGTTCATCTGGTGTTCCTGTGTTAACTAGTGACAGTAAAAGTAAGGGAAATAAAACAGTAATCTTTTTTTTTAAGTGTCATAGCATCGGCCTGGACGCGAACCCGCAACCCGGGCAACTGCCTGCAAGTGCAAGGCAGTCGCACTGACCTAAATTTGTAAATAATGAATTTAAGGTGATGCCCTTCCTGTAAAGACACTAGTAAGTAGAAATTTAATATATTTATCCAGAAAATTCCTCTTGAAGTCTCATTTTTTATATATATTAAAAGCAAAGTTAATCTGTGAATTATTACTGAAAGCTAAATTTATATTCGGAAAAATAAAAATGAACTTTGAATTCTTTTAAAATCATTAAACATTCAACAAATGACTAAATTGATATAATATATTATTATAAATATATTAGTTGCACAATAAAGTCTAAAATAAAGGCTTCTACTGCAAACAAATGGTACAATGAACATTTTTTCTCTCTAAATTAACATTTGTACAGTGAAGGCTAATTATGTTATTATAATTGTATATTTTTCTTTGTACATATTTCCGAGTTTTTATATGTAACCTCATAACATATGAAATGCTATATATATATGTTCCCAATGGTGCTCCACAATTTGTATACTGTGAATAAAGTTTATTTTTGAAATAAATACATTTTTGTTTAATTTCATAAGATTTAAACTATCAGTTTAATTAGCTTATCTGTTTGTTTGTATCTTTAGCAGTAGAAATAAATTGTAGTTGTTATTATTTTTTAATTAATCTATTAGTATGATAATTTAAGCTGTAAATTTGAAAGTCAGAAAACTGAGTAACACTGTCACAAAAAAAAAAATCATTTTCCAAATAAAAAAGTTGTAAAACTATCTATGAATACAATAGCTACAATGTCATTAGCTAACATAAAATGTGCATGAATTTGATGTTTCAGAACTTATATGAAAAGCACAATTAAAAAACTGAGTAATACTATCAAAAAATAAAAAAAAAAACCCAAGTGAGAAATCAAAAGTAAAGTAATTTTTATTAGTATAGGATCATTTATGCTTTTAAAATATCAATTTTAATTTTTATTATAAAGTAGAAAGTAGTTAGAACGTAATGAGGTATATACTCCTATTCTTCTCCTTTACTTTTTTGCATTTTTTTCACGTATTTACATATATTGCTTATAATAACTTCTTTCATATACATTTTAATGCAATATATATATATATATATATTAATGCAAATATATATGTTTTTTAATATATAGAATGTAATGACAAAAAAAAAAAAAAAAATTTAAGCAAGAAAGTAAAAGAACAATGATTTTTATTAGGACAACTTCTTTTTGCTTAAAACAAGCAACAGGCCATTTAATGCAACTGGTAAGATTCTCACAAGCTACACCACACAAATTTTCTTAATATTTTATTTTGAAGTGAGAATGTAGGAATATAGATGGAGTAATTGAAGTATATTATGTAGTTTAGTGAATTCAATTTAATAATATACAATTAATATAGTATTGCTTTTATTTGATTACATATTTATAAAACCATAATTTACTGTTTTTACAGGAAACTTGCCAGCACTTTCATCTTACTAGTTTTCCAATATCTGGATTCAAAGACTGAGAACAAACAATTTTCATTATGGCAGATAGATATTTATCAGTTAATCTTGATCTGTAAGCTGTTTTATTTAATTTTGTGCATGAAAATAATTGCTCATATAAGTATGTACTTCCAAAAAAGCATAACATTTGTGCAGCAATTTTTTTTAATTTCTGGGTATCTTTCACCTAAATATGAATATATTTTGGGAGTTCCTACTTTTCGATATTTGTTTTTTAAAAAGTTTTTTTAAAATTAATTTGTTTGCAACATATCATTCTGTTTTCATTTTATTGCATAGCATTGTAGTGGCAGGCCACAAAAAATCATGTCAAGGGCCGCATGTGGTTCATGGGGCCACCAGTTTGACATGTCAAGCTTAAAATATCACTTTTAGTTTTCATTCTAAGCACTAAAAAGAAAACAAAAATGAGAATATAACATGAAGTCAAAAAATAATTTTCTAGCAAGAAAGCAGATCTTAATACAGTATGGTATAGTGATCTGTGAAGTTTTATATGAATAAAATTATTTATATTTTTATTCCATGCATTTAAAATTTGATTTCAGTAAAATTAAACTGTACACTATGTACAACAATTAATTTTATATATATTTTGATTTTTTTCTTATATTTTTCCTATTTAAATAGTAGGCTAGCTACTATATTTGCTTTAGCTATAGGCCATTACTTCTAAATAGATGCATTTCAATATAAGTTACAATAAATGAATGATATAACAAATAGACTTCTAGAACTGTTTTCGTTATAGCACATCCTACTTTATTTTCTTTATATATATTATAACCATATCAATCCAAATGCAACCCATAATAGTCAGGGTGAAATACTGCATAACTTAATTAATGAAGATTTGAACAATAATGTATGTGTGTATACACACATATATACAGTGAGGTAAAGAAATTGCCCACGAGACTAAAAAAAGAAAAAAAATATTAATGTACTTTTAATCGTATTGTATATTTGTAAAGGAAATTTATGCAAAATGTTATCGATTAATAATAAATAAAACCGTAAAGGACAAAATAAAAAAATACTTTTGCTCGCGAATCAATTTCCGAGTCAAACTTAAAATAGATAGTTAATAAATCTTAAAGCATTTTTGAGATATTTTTGATTTTACCTGTTCTAAGTCGATTTATAAATAAAATCTTGACACTTTTTATGGTAAATGAAATGGTGAATTCAAATTTAAGATCAAAAATTATAAATTAATAATCTTTGTGAAATTAGAATTAAAAAAAGAAAAGCCAGCAAAAAAATTTATATTTGCCTGCATTGGAACTAGGATCGATAAAGAAAAGAAAACAAACAGCTATTTCTTTCCTCTTTCAATATAAAATAATATAATACTGTATACAAGTTTGTTTTCTCCACATGTTTTAAAAGAGAACAATGAAATATTTTTACTCTAGGGTCCCAAATTTTAGAATGGTTTACAATATGGTTGACACAACACTAATAATCTGTGACAGGTGATGAAAATATATGCAAATGGATTACATTATGATTCAATTGATGACAGATGATATAGACAGAAGATAGAAAGATATTAGAGAGGTCTAAAAAGAGGTCATTCGAAATTTCACTCAATATGCAGTCATTCATTTTGTTATAGATTTTGTTCTAGTGTTAATTTCCTAATTCAAACTGCAAGCTATATGTTAAGCAGTGCGAAAGTGAGCCATGCAGAGAAGAAATTTTGCTCTGACACCTACATCAGAAGCTATAATAATGGTTTTTCTGTACTAGGGAATCATTTGCCATGGAAGATTAGGCAAAAAAAAAAGTAGCACATCAGTCAGAAAATCCTAAGTATGTAGTCCAATCTAGAGAATGTTAAAATCTGTGGAATTAGGTTGCTACAACCTCTAAGATGTCAGAAAAGAAATGAACCATGCTGCTAAATTGTGATGAAGATCTATCCAGCATATAAAGGGGAAGAAATGTACTCTTCAATGTGAGTTTATGAAGATGACCAAAATTACAGAAAAAATAAAAATGACATTTGAATATCCATGATTTAGGATTTTACATATTTTTGACTAGTAAGATATTCACATATATTAGTTGTTGTGATATGTTGTATTTTATATCTGCATTTGGAATTGCTAGTATAGATGTGAAATTGAAAATATATTAACTGTTATGATATTTTCATTTTATATCTATCTGTATTTGGAATCACTAATATAAATTTAAAAACTGATAATATATTAACTGTTGCAATACTTTCATTTTATATCTACATTTGGAATCACTAGTATGTAACTACAGGAAGAACAATATCGATAATCTCATAAATTTTGCATATAATCAAACTATGCTAATAAAAACAATCATAAAATTCCACACTAATTTATATAAAAATAAAATTGCATGTAATATGCTAAAAGCAAGGATAAGCCTGCTATAAATCTCTAAAATATCAAACAAACTAAGGAATATATATACTGACATATATAAGATCAGCTTTAGATCACCTCCATCACTAAAACATTTATTAAATAATTCAAAAAACAAAATACCATCAGAGCTTGCTCCTGAAGTAGTCTACAAAATTACCTGCAATGTCTCATTTTGTAATTCTATGTATTGTGGAGAATCAAAGTAAATAGATATATGAAAATTGCCCAACACATATACATATACAACAGAAACAAAGAAAATAAATTTAATTTGATTTTCCATGATCATGAGCTCACTATGGGTTCATACTTTTAGTCTAACTATTGTGAAGCTGGTTTGTGCTGAAAGAGATGATAGAAAATGAAAATACAAAGAGGTATGAATGATTGCAAAATATTTAAATGCAATCAGCAGAAAAGATTCATGTATTCCAATGACAAAAAATGGAATATTTAAATGCTTATTTACATAATAAATTACATTCATATATAGGTATAATTTTCAACTGCTAAACTAAACAAAACTATATTTCTGGCAGTGGTCTTCCAAAATCATGCTTGGTGCAATATAAAACTTTTGAATATTTACTACTACCTTTTCTTAATACCTGATTGTAACAAGTTTATAATAATCACAATAAATAAAGAAAAAAGAAATATCATTTAGAATTATATTCAATTTAATATTTTAACAACTTTGATTTCTTTTCCTTTAAAATAAGCAATTTTCAAAGCAATTTTACTTTCTCTTTAAAGGAATTATAATATATTTTAAACAAAAATAACAGAATATCTCAAAGTGAGCATATTAACATATCCTAATGTTACTTTGTACAGCCTATACACTTTTAGTATTGTTTTGCTTTTACAGTATATAACATCAAACCTCCACTCTTTTACACTTTTAGCAAAATATATTTATGAATTTGATAACAGTTTTGACTGTTCCCAGCAGTCTTCGCCAGATCTACAAATTTAAATATTACAGAAATACAATCATATTTTATAAATTTATACATATAATTTTACAATTTAACTATTTTTATATTATATTATATTCAATAACTTCATCCTTTAACCTTAATATTATTTTATTTTACCATTATTTTTACTTATTATTTATTACTAGTATATTTATTTTTATACCCTTTCTATTATATTTTATTATATTAATAAATCACTTTTTATTTTATAATCTTACAATTTAATCCACTAATTATTTTTTTTATCTTACCCAATCCATTAAATTTTTCTTTGCTACATAATCTTACTGTAACATTTTTTAACTTTTATAAATCAAAACATAATTAAATATATAATTACTTTCAAAGTACTATCAAATCTCTTTATATCATAATTTATTTCAATTCTTCCATTTCTTATTTTACTTTTTTAAAATTTTTATATTACTATAAATATCTCCAACCTTCATTAACTTTTACCCAATTATAATATCTTATTTTTTATATAATTTTATCTCTATCTTCTCCTTCACTCCTTATTTATATATCTTTTAATTCCATTTTTATCTTTTTTTTTATCTAACCCTACCTATTTATAATTTTAATTTAAATTCTTACCTTATTTCTCACTCCTTTACTTCATCCATTTTTCTATCCCATAATCCTTTCTACTTCCTTACCCTTTTTTATAATAATATAGCTCCCTCTATTGTACATCAAACACACTAACTATCCATAACTTTATACTTTACTATTTCTCTTCATCTTTATACTAAAATTGTCCTTAAACCATTTTCTCTATTAATATTTGGCTTTATCTCTTTGCTTTTAATATGTGACTTATAAAGAGCTACAATACATATTTAATACTTCTAAATATTATAAGATTGCCATGTGCTAAATTTTAAGGCATATAATCATAATCTAGTTTATCTTCTACATTTATTGAAAGTTATATCAAAATTAAGTTCTAGAAATAATTACCTTGGTTGTCTAGTATTTCTTGAGGTTATAATGTTAATACTTTGCAGGGAGTGTCCTTAGGACTAATATATTCAACTGGTAAATATTGTGCTTTTATTTAGAGAAAAAGTTCCTACATTAAAGTTTTGGATACTCAAGTTAATAGTAGCATGAGAAATACTACTGTTACATTTGAAATTCTTCTTTGACATACATTTCTGCCAGATATCAGAAAACAAGTCTCACAGTAAATGCATAAAAAGCAGATAAGCAAATTATCTTTGCCAATAACTCAGGGTATAATTTCACCACCTAAAAGTCTTCTTAAGTAAAGATTCCCCTTTTAGATGTTCAATTAAGAATTTACAATTAAAAAATTATGGTATAGAAACTGAGTTTTTATGAGGTTACAATGAAATTTATTTTTCAAGATTTTTCAATGATGCCAACTAAATGAGATTTTTCTAGATACAACTGAAGCCTCATTAACATATTCAGAATAAACCATGATTGTTGTGCTTATGTAATTCATAAATGGACATGTGGACAAATACCAACCATAAATGACAATTAATAACTGTCAAATCTGTGGCAACAGTGACAGAAATGAAGATCTCAATAAAGTCATTAATAAATATATATCCTGGTTGGAATCTCTATAATCTCTTTGGTTACATCTGATGCTAAATCAATAAATACTTTTATCCTACCACACACACTTCATAAATGTGAATAATGACATACTGATTAAATTGTAATAGTTGCTGCAACCCTAACTATATAAGCAGTATATTACCCTTCTTTGCAACAAATAATTCAATGAAATAAAGCTCACCATTATTGTCTTATTAAACTATGTTATTCAGAATTGTACAAGTCATTTTTTTCTATTCCCAATTACACCAAAAATGTATTGTGTACATATTTTATTTTAAAATTTATGCAGAGAGTATATGTTCAGTTTATTTTCTGAACCTTCAAAATTAAACAAATCAGACAGTTTTCAAAATGATAGTTTTTATTGCTAAATCAGTAACATAATAAGGTTTCCCAAGTAGATATATCTGAAAATAGGAATGATAAAATTAAAAAATATATATTCTTGGAATAATAAACAATTAGAGTATCTTAAATAAAATATATAAAGTGGTTCATAATTTTTAATGATAAAACTGTTGGAAAATCAAATATATATTAGAGAATTAGAGCAATAAATTTTGTCAATTTCATATATGTTTTCATTAACAATATTTAACATTTCATTATGACATAGATGGACAGTTAAAGTCAATGAAAGATGCATTATATCTAAATAAATTTTGTTAAGTTATATTATAATTTGCCTAAAGATGTCTAACTCTTTTTTTTTTCTATCACGATTTTGCATTTAAAATTCCAGTAATATTTTTTTTTAAAAAAGAAGTATAATTTTTTAACTGTTTCCCCCTACATAAAGGAAGAGATTGGTCATTTAGTATACTGGTTAAAAAATATTTTAAATATCATTATTATATAAAAATATGTATATTTATAAATATATAATTATTTTATTTTGCCTTGGCTAGAGTGCATTTCTTATATAAAGAGTTATTATTAATTATTTAAAGATACTTTTATAAAGACAGCAGATTGTACATGAAAAATAAATTATTATTAAGAAATTAAAAACCTTTCATCTGATTAAATCCTTGTGAAAACATCAAGCTTTTATTTATATATAAACGGCATAAAAAATTAATTAAAAGCTCTAATTACAAAAAATATATATATATAAAAGTAATTAAAAGAAAATTAAAATATTCTACTATTGTCTGTAATATAATTCTAAAAAATAAATTGAAAGCAGTGATTACACTTTCAGGAAATAACTGATGGTAGTCTAGAATATTCATTAGACTTTTAAATAAAGAACATTTTATTAAGTATTAATATAGTAATATTTTTGCTTAATAATAAAAACGACGAGTTTTATGTACATTTCAAAGATTATTAAATGAAAGATAAAAAGTTAGATGATATAATAATTTCATTTACTTGGAGAAACAAAACAATGGCGCACACTTTACATAAGATAAAAAAACTTTATTGTTTAACTCTTAAAGTTTTTGCATTACTTTTCTACTTTTCAAGAAAAGATCATAATAACATAAAAATATCTGAATATATAATATTCTATGGTTTTATTATACACGACGTTAAACATGATAAAATATTTTTGATTGAGACAATTTGTTGCTATATATGAAGTGATTAAAAGATTTATTGATGCTCAAAATATGATATCATAGCTAGTAAAAATATCTAGAGCTTGAGAATTCACAGAAAGCTTCAATATAACATCCATTCTTTATAAAATCAACCTTTCTTCACTGCTATATTTTAGAGGGAAAATGGCTAATATTTTCCTTAGAACTTTCTTTTTCATTTTGTTATTAGCTATATTAATGCTTGGTTGATTAAGATGGATTTGATTTAGATACAAAAACAACTCGAAATAGCACAGATTAGAAATAAAACGCCAGCATGCAATATGATTATAGCTATAAAACAGTGATGAAAGGGGAAAATAAATATACAGTACTGCTTACCCTTAAAATGTATAAACATTTTATTTATAATAACTGAGAGTATAATTTTTTTAAATAAGTACATGATTTAAAGCATTAATATACTTTATATTTAGTTAATAACGAAGCTAAGATTTGAGTAGATGTTATAATAGTAATCATATTTTTTTAAAATTACCAATAGCAACAACATTTAAAAAACTGTTTATTTTTTTTAGAAATATTAATTTAATTACTAGTTAATTCAAAAAGTAATACGAGTTTAAATTTATAAATTTAAATATTAGTTTTTATATAATTAGATTATATTTAATAATAGATACAAAAAATATTTTATAATAAATTTTTTTATTTATTTACTTTGGACTAAAAACACTATTGTTTTTTTTTTTATATTTAACTTGAAATAAAGTGGGGGGGGGGGGCAGCCATTAATTAAGTAAATGCTTTATTATTTTGTGTGTGTTTGGTTTTAAGTCAATCCCTAATAAGGGATTGACGTAATTAATTTCTGGATTCGTCACACTTTTATTTCATGTTAAATATAAAAATACCAATTGCGGTTGTAGAAAGAATTATTTTGTGTGTTTTTAGTCCAAAATAAATAAATGAAAGCATTTACTATAGAATATTTTTTCTAAATCTCTTATTTTTAACACACTAAGGTAAAAGTAAAATCATACATATTAAATAAAGTTTGTTTACAATATACTTTATAATTAAGATATGTTTTTATTTCAATTTCAAAAGATCAGATTAAAATACTTTTTAATGCAAAATTGTTGTTTTTTTTTAAAAAAAAACAAGAAAAAAAAAACAACAAGTATATATGGTGGAACCATGAATTTGGATAGAGATGAAAGTGTACAAAGAAGAAAATTCAAATAAACTGTTCACATGACAATGGCAAAAAACCCCATAAATCAACCAAGTGTGACTATACATAATGTCTGGAAAATATTAATTAACTTTGCTCTTAGGAAAAAGTGGACAAATCAGAAGGAATCTCATAGATAAGTATGTGGAATTTTTACTGATTGTTGCCTTTGGTAGGATAACTTAGTTGGTTATACCATTATCTTAAAATTCAATAATCAATAATCTAAAGGTCCAGGTTTGATTCCTATTCTAGTACTGTTATTGGTAAAGTCAGCAACACCCGAAGAAGAAAGAATAATACCATTCAAAACTTTGTTTATATACTAACCTGTGTGCTATTACTAATCATTGAATGTAATTGAAAAATTTAAATAAAGTTAAATTTTTCCCTAAAGATATTCAATATTTCATATTAGATAATGGAAATAGTCCAACATATAAATACAACACTGTATTTAACTATGTAATTTCAATTATATGCTATCCAAAGTAAAATATAAACAAACAAACAAAAATGAAAAAAAACATCAACAACAACAACAACAACAAAAAACCCATTGAAATTTGCAAATTTTAATATTTGGCAGCCATTTTTCCTTATCTGAACTGAATGTATACAAATTACTTATATTAATAAAATATATTTAGTTTATGTTAAAAGCATATATATTTTAATATTCCTTTATTATCTTTTCTGAATTTGATGTACAGTGTTCTGCTTAATAAAATATTTCCTAATAGTAAAAGTTTTACAAGTTTTCAAAATATTCATTGAACATTAACATAATTGGGGAGATAGTAATTTTTTAAATCCAAAATTAATAGAAGTAAAATAACACAAATATTTATCTTGTAACAAACTTCCCTACATAAGAAAATAACAAATGATTCACTGAATCTGCTTTTATGATCTATTACCATTTTATGCAATGAAATATCCAAAGAGGTTAAAATATAAATATAAAAGAATGATACATAAAAGAAATAAGAATAAAAGTAACATGGGAATTATAAAAACAAAATCAGGCAATCAGAAAATAAATATTAATCATTCAATTGTTCATATATATATAAGATGCATTTTTAAAAAATAATGTAATTAGGTTGAGCAAACTCTTGGATATCAATCAGGTACAAGACAACCTTCATGATTAATTCTTCAACCGCCTCTTAAGAGGCATCTCGTCAACATCTGATGTCACTCTAATTCTGCTAGTTTTAATGGTAGAATATTCGTTTGACAGTTATTGATTAGGTTTTTAAAAGTTCCGTAAGATGGTGCCCTCTTCCGAATTATTTTACAAGTAAAAAATCAAAAAACCGCATTTAAAAATAAACAAAGAAGAACCTTGTCGGTGATTGGCTGTCAGCCGGCTCTCAGCCGAAAAAGACATTCTGATTGGCTGGAAAGAACAAAGAAACCACCTGATCAAAGAAAATAAAGAAAAACGCTGAGATTTTCATTTAGAATGTAATTTAAGTATTAAAAAAATATAAAATGAGAAATTAAAATAGTTTTTTAAAAAATATACTAAAAAAACAAAATTATTTTCGAAAAATATTGAAGATTTTAGTAAAAATATTTAAGATTTAGCAAAAAGAAATCTTTACTTTTCCAGAACGTAAGATTGAAAAAAAGCGTTTGCGTCAGCACTTTTTTGTTTAGACATTCGCTTTATATTTGCCGAAATTGAATATATTTTATAATAAATAAATAGCAATTTGTTTTTGAAAGAACTTTCGTTCTCTTTCATAACCTGAAAAATTAGTAATATACTTTTTATAAACGTATCTGAGTTGAATTTAATATTATAGGCGAATATGTTTTAACAATAGGCTTTGTCTTCAGTTTGTGAGTTGGCCAATTAAAAGATTTGATTTTTACCTCATACAACCAATTATATATAAGGGAAAAATCTGACATTAAAAAATAATATATTTTATTTTATTTTTTAACAATTAACAATTTTTGTTAATTATTAAAATATAAAAATAAATAGAAAAAGATAATTTCAATAGTAAAATAAAAAAAGTTCTTCAAAATCATTGAATCTTTCATTGCCTAACAAAATTAGTACTACATTGCAGTGTTCACAGTATAAAACTATTATTTGGTACAAATACTAAAAACTTAATTTTTAAATAGTGTTATTAAGAATAAAGAATTAATACTTTCAAAATAAATATACAATTCTTTTGATATCAATTCCACAAACAATTTTCCAATTGGCATCTTCAAAAATGAAAGAGTGAAATATAACCCATTTTTCAATTGTAAATATTTATTAGGCCATTTATCTAAGTATTGGGCACTACTAAAATAAACATGGAAATTGCAAACACACCTAAATTATGTTTAATATATTTAAAGGCATAAAACATGTGACACTGCTACACAAATACAACTTAGTGATAAACTTAAACATCCACAAATTAATATAGTTGTGTGCATGCTACACAATGTTTATGGAATGCATGCTTGAGATCTCTAAATAATATTTCAAAACCAAAGTTGCCATGTACAGGACTGCAGATTGTGCACCACACAAAAGCACTTCAAGGGCACTATACTGCTGTGCTAAATAATATTTATATAAAAAAGTTTAAATATCCTAATCATTGCATTGTTAGAAACACATTATGATTGTAAACATTTTTTTTATTTAAAAATTTAATTTTTTTTTAAAACTTAGACTTGTAACAATTGCTCAAAATATGTTACATATTATATAATATATGCTCTAACACTATGCTAAACCAAACAGATACCAATATTTAGTGCAGACTATTTGGGTTATGCTACTATATTAAAAATGTTGTAGTAATCATTTAATTTTAAGGAAATAGTTTTATTTATATATTCTAATTTATATATATTTTCATGGATTGCTATTATAATAATGAATAAAAATGAGATTGCATCTATATAAACAGAGATAACATTTAGCTTTTGATGTTACCAAGAAACTATCAATTACTACGAATTAATAATCCATGCAGCTAAGCAACTTTCATCATTAACTTATAATAACCACAGGGATTATCAATTAATAGTAATTGATTGTTTCTTGGAAATATCAAAAGCTAAAAATTATCTCTGTTTACATGAATATAACCTCATTTTTATTCTTTATTATAATAACAATCCATGGAAATATTTAATTCAACATATACATCTCTCTGGAAAATTTAAAAATATTAATTGCAGAATGTCAAGAAAGATGTTATTCTTTCACATTCTCACACCTATAAAAATAGCTTTCTGACTTTAAATCTATATAAGAACATGGGTTTTAAAATAAAAGACCTTCCTTTTACTTCAACAAAAAACTATAGATTAATGAGGAAACCTGTTTAGCCTCAGGGATTGTCAATAAATAGTACTTGATATATATATATATATATATATATATATATATATATATATATAAACACATTATGATTAATAATTTATTTAAAAATAAACTTACTTTAAAAATATTGTTTTATAAAATTTACATTTATCAATCACATTCTACAGATACTGATATAGCCTGTTCAGTTTAGTATAGTGATAGAGCATCAGACTCCATGATCAATCCCAGCACTGTCTCATATAATAAATCCATTCAAATATATATTTTAATATCAATATTCTTTTTTTAATATTGATATTATCTTTTTATATGTTTTACTAATATACTTTCCTTTGGGTTTGGGCTGTCATGAGGTTGTTACAAGCTAAAACTTATAATTGATCTATAATACTACTCAAATATATCCAAAAATTGTTTTACATTGCCAACATATTTAATTCTTAACCAAATTTATTACATCGATATTATCTAGAAGATTAAACCAAATTTTTGATTTTTTAAATAGATTTCCAACATAACCTATCAATAAACAAAATAAAGTGCAAAGCTTGCTAATTGCTTATAAAAATATAAATAAATAAATAATGTAAGTATATATATGAATATTTAAAATGTACTCCCTTAAATAAATGTAAATATAATGTAAATCCTTAACTCCTGGATGTCAGATTGTATATGTATAACAATTTGACTAAATTATTAATGGTGAAATGGCAAGCATATAATAAATTAAATAATAGAGTTAAAATAAATATTTATTATTGAGTGAATATAAAAAAAACTAATTTTGTTAACAAAAACTATTAAGTTATAATGTCTTTTGAAACAAACAACTATTTTAATAAATTAATTAATATGCTGATTAAAGTTGACCTAATTACTGCAAATGGAATCTAAGAGTTACATCAGCCTTATTATAATTAAGATAATGAGAGGAAAAATTAAAAAAAAAATTGCCTTTTTTCTTTATAATGGTGGACACAACTGTAATGTCATCCAGTCTTTTAAGGTAAAGCATATGTATCCCAGAAAATTGACCACTAGCCTTAGGTAATGTGCAGCATAGGATCTCTATACATCAAAGCAATCTTGTTTTTTAATGAGACCAATAAAGCCATGTTTATTGTAAAGATAGGTAAATTAGAAAAATTACTTTTATAGGCTTATTTATATAAAAGTAGTTTTACAAAAGTTATACTATATGTAAAGATATTATGATACATCAGATTTTATAGTGATGCATTTTACTACATATGTGTAAATTCCATTCTAAATATGTAAATTAATTCCATTGTACATATAATTAATAGTTTGCATTAAACTAACATTAAATTATTCCTCTAGTTATTGAGTCACTGTATCCTGTATGCACTGTATTCTCCTTGTAAAGATTTTTGTTTGTTTATGCTGATCTCTCCAGTTGAGGATACAACATGAACAAAATATTAGTATAACTTATTTGGAAATCAAAACAATGAATAATGATTACAACATCACCACAAGTTAAATAAAGTTGTGATTCTGAGAATAAAAAAATCTGAAACATCTGATTTTACACTAAAATTTAATATTAACAATTCAGGTACTTGAAGAAAAATTGTAAACATAAAAATTACTTGAAATGTAGTTAATAAGAATTTGCCTAAAGGCAAGTCTAATTACAAGTTCTCAGAATCATATGAGTGTTATTTATTATATGAAGAATAAATTTCAAAAAGTTATTTTATGCTACCAAAAGTATAAATAATGTGAATAATCATTTTTTAATATTTTACTGTTTTTGGTATCTTTTGTTAATTAAAATTTTATAGAATTCATTTTGTTTTAATATACAAATTTTATTTCATGGTACTTGGGGTGTTATAATTTAACTTGCATAAAGGCAGCTCAACTCTATCCAGAATACATGATTAATCAATTATTAAAAATAAACCTTTATTTTGATATCACAAAAATACTATCCATCATTATATGAATTATCATTAAATAACTCATGTCAATTATTTATAAAATCAGTAACTATTACAGAAACCCAGAAATATGACTGATGCCAAACATTACAGTAAAATCTAGATCTCTCCTACACGATTTGGGATATTGATTAACCTTAATATAATGCACTTTAGATGAGAAACATCTGGATGAAAAAAAAAAAAAACAATAATAAAATACAATAAAATCTTTAGATTATAATATTTATGGAAAGTATTTATAATTAAAAATAATAAGTGATTGTTAATAATAAAAAATAAAATGCAGACCAAGCATTTTACAAAATAATTTATATACAAATCTACATGTCTAGTTTTTTTAATTAAAGATTTTTTTTTGTCTTGTTTTAGGTAGGTTCACCTCTAACCTGAAATCGAAACAATCTTTGCTTTTGTTGAAATTTTAGAAACTAATAGCTTAAAATACCTTGATATTATCTGAACTTCCATTTGGTAAATGAAAAAAATGTGATGTTATAACTAATGACTTTCCAAAGATTTTTTCACACTTTTTTTTTAATCTTCGTATAAAATAAAAGTAAATACAATTAGATAAATATAGTAATCAGAATAAAACATTAAATATAATAATAAACATCAAAATAATACATTCAAATACACACACATATAAATATATTACGTTTAATAAAACTACACCCCTTTAACTGCAGCAGGTGATTATTACCCTTTTTTTTTTATATAGAAAATATATTTCTCTTCAAATTGAATATTAAATAAATTCAATGTCACACTTCATTTATAATTTCGATGTTGTAAGAAACAACAGGTAAGCAAAGACCACATATTCTTAAAATCAAAATATTATACTGAAATTTGCTTATTAGTGGCTTATTATTAATGCCAAGCATTAGATATGTATCATCATTTACAATTGCATATAGAAGTGCATGAGTTTTCCAAAAATACCATTTGTTTTGTGGGAAAATTATTTTAGTCTTAAACATTAGGACAATTGGTGCTAGAATTGTCTACTTGAATTTTGTATATGAATAAGATTTATCTAATGTTATAATAAATATTGTTTAAAAATGTGGAAATAATCCTATCATGACTGATATGAGGTTAATCATTTTTTGTTTCCTATATAAATAAATTGATTGTAATTCTAAGCCATTTTGAGTTTTATAAATTGTAATTTTCTTGATGATGGTTCTTTTCTTTCCCACAAGAGCTTTTTACAAAGTGAATAAGGACTTGATGTGATTGATATTGTGAAAATTGTAATTGGTAAGTAATATGTTATTTTTTATGATGATTGCATTGTTTATTAAAGCTATTATGAAATATAATGAGAAGTATGGTTTTGAGAAGGATATGGTGTATTCTGTTGCAAGCAATAGTTTACCTTGTAATTGCTTTTACTTAACTATATTGCTCAAGTAAAGTAAGAATCCTAAATATGTTGTTGGTCTTCTCTGCTAATGAATTTATGTATGTTTAAACTATCTAGGTTGAATTCAAGTTTATGGGAGTTTGTAAATTCCTTCATGATTTTTATTAAAAAACACATTATTCTTTCTATTATAAAAACTATGATGGGATCCATGTATGCTATGCATGCTTATATTACAACTCAATGTGGGTGTGTAAATACTTGAATTTTTTTTATGTTGTTGAGGAATGCATTTGATGTAGGTTAAATAAGAGAGACATATTCTCATTTAAAGTAAAATGAATTCCTTTGTTTATTAAAAATTTTGTAAGTATATAATACCAAAAATATTCATAAACAAAATTTGTTTATAAATATATAATAAATCATAATTTTTCTGGTAAAAATAATAAAAAAGAGTGACAATTTGGATTTTAATTACTAAAAAAAAACAAGCAAAAATTCAGCATTATGTAATACAATAATATAGGGAATTTGAACAGAGACTTTCAAGCTGTCTTCAGCTATCCACTCTATCTCATATAACTGATTCATATGACCACACTCATGTAAAAATAATAAATGATCTCCAAATATGTATTTCATGCTTAATCAATTTAAGAGTGCTGGTTCAGCACAAAATACATGTATTTGAGATCATTTATCTTTTTCACATATGTGTGATCATGTGCATCGGTTATATGAGATAGAATGGATAGATAAAGGGAACTTGAAAGTCTGTGTTCAAATCCCCTATATTACACTTCAAGATACTTGTATTTCAAAAACATAACACAATAATATAAATCAAGAACAATAATTTAGAGAAAGTCATGTGACAAGTGAACACTAGAAATAATGGACTGGGCTTCCATTTACAAACTATTAGCTCTCAAGTAAAAAAATAATGAAATAGTTATCGCTTGAGAGAATAAGTGATGTTTAAGCATCACAAGTAAAGATTTTATCAATATGAAATCCTAACAAGACAGAAATGATGAGATGCAAGATAAAAATTTCCTTAAAAATTGCAAAGATCTCATATACTTTATATATAATAAAAATAGTTTTCAATTAGATAAATTATTTGGGGGGAAATGATTTGAAAAATGCATTAATACATTATATTACTATAAATAAAAGTGATATATTCTTACCACAATTCAGTAATTATTAAATTAAATGGCATATTTAATTGAATATTAATATGAGAAATAGCATACTCAAATTCACTCCCTTGCAGAGATTTCTCATCCTTTCACATATTCCTCTACCAGATATTAGAAAACAAGTTGTCTTAATTGAAGCTGGAAATATAGTACATATTTCTGCTTCACCTAGTGCCAATGTCATCAGCACTAGTCTGGGTTTGAACCCCATCCTTATTAACTGACACCCATCTCATATTAGGTGGTAGTATATTTTAAGCAATATTATAATCTTTTATAATTCATTAATCTTATTTTATAATTAAAACTAACCTTTTTATATTAGTTTATTTATTTTATATTTGTAAAAATGTATATTGTGTTTATTTTATTAAATTGAATTGAATCCTAGATATCTATAAAATGTTACAAATATTTCAAATTCCTTATATTAAAGTTCATTTTCTTCAATTAATTAGTGGGTAACATTTTATATTTATCTTTTAATCAATGTACACTTGAGAATCAATTATTTAAACGATGTAATATTTTTAAGAAATATTTTGTAAATTTCTGCTTAAGTTTATATCAAATACGTTTGAAAGTCATTGTACCAAATTCCTAAAATTTTTCTGAATAAAATCTACATTTTTATTAATCTAAACCTTAATTAAATAGTTTTTGTTAGTACAATGACTGATAAACTTAATATGCTTGTTGTTGTTTTTGTAATTAGGAAATCAATCCTTGGGGCATGTAGGATTATAGATTTCCCTCCAAAGCACCAACCTCAGAGTATGGCTTAGAGCAATTACAATTGGTGGTCAGTATAGATTGAATCCTGTAGATAAGACCAGAACACATAAATAGTGGAAAATTTGATAGGAGGGGATTAAATTATTGTTGAGTTTACTGAAGAGAAGTGATTAATCTATATACAAGACATCGTGCCTAAAAAAATGGCTGGCTAAAAGATTGACCGTGCTTCTTGGAGCTCTGTCTCACCAGCTCATCAATGCCATCCGGTGCTGTCAACATCTAGCCAGAGCCTGCCTGTGTCAAGTAAACCTGCTAATACTCTGACTGTAACTGCCTCTGTCAAGCCGTGAAACATCTTCCAATAGGTATATTATTATAATCTCCAATTTGCTGCAAGCCACTGATTTTATTTCACTTGTTTAAATCAATATTAATTTATATAATTTATATATCTGAGTAATGTTTATATGGCTTGGTTTAAAATGCGTCTTTTAATTTTATTCAATTTAAAATATCAATTCTTATAAAATTTTACATTATTTTGATGTGGCAAATTAAATTAATTTTTGTCGGTTTGTTTAGATTATTTGATTTACTGAAATGGCCAACTACAAAATTCAATGAGCTATTAACTTTAAATCCTCCCCCTGTTATTCTTTTTTTTTTTTAAATTTAAAAATCATTACAAGAAGACTTCCTTCCGTAAATTAATTAATAGAAACTCATTTAGTTTTGTACCTCATATATATATTTATTTGAATGATTGAAATTATTTTAAAAGTATCTTACTATTATCTCCAATTTAAAATAGCCCTGTAATTATTTCTGAAAGAATAATAATTTTAGTGAATCAATTAAGTAAAATTTATCATAGAATTTTATCAGTATATATATTTCTTACATATATTTTATTTGTCAGAAAATATTAAAATTATGATTTACAATTTATTAGTTTGATATTTAATGCCCATCTATGTTAATTAAAGACAAGTCCTATTTTGTAATCTTCCGTGATGAGTGGGAAAAACAATTTTATATTTTAGTTTTAATTCTTGCCTTTCTTTTTGTAATATAATTTACTATTCATTCATTAATGACCTAACGTTTCTGGGACTTTACATTATATCAGGGAGCCAAAGATTTTAATCAGGATTTATTATTTTGTTAATGATACACTATCTAACTATATACATCTAAGGCATTGTGTATTTATAGTTACAACCATTTCTTTATTATTGCTATTCTTGCTTTGCTACCAACCTCTTAGGACCTTCAGAATCTGACCAGTCTAACCTTTTAAGCTCCCTCAAAGTAGACATAGTTCATACCAAGGGATCTTTTCGAGCATTGTCATTAAGATGTGTATGCACATCAAAATAATATTATGATTATTTAGAGACATGCTTTGGCTGGAGGACTAACATTTCTCTTATCTCCTGTACATATCAGGAACTTCTTTAGCAAAGCCACCCAGAGGTCCATAACAGACCTCATTTATTTTTGTTGTAATCTATAAAAGCATATTGCCTTCTTCATCATTTTATATCTTTATTTAGCAAACCTGAAATGCTCTCTGCCATGATGGCACTTCCTTCACAAACAAATTTTGTAATTAATTAAATCTGACTGTATAATTGTCAATTATTTATTTAAGAACTATTTTGCTTCCCACACTCATTATATACAAATGATTTTAAATGTAATAGTCTTTTAAATGCCCATCTTTCATATTTTGTAATATATATATAACACATTTATTTGTAATATCTTATTTTATTGCTGATTGGTTTTGGCCGACCAATTAACAAATTTTTACATTGTTTGTCAAAGCCGCATCAAAACGAATTAAATAAAATCACCAAGATGTATAAACAAAGACTTAACTTATTTTGTACTAAATTCCTTAATAAATTCCTATAATGTTGTTATTTTAAATAAGCTTAGTTTGTCATCACTCCCAATCTCTAAGGTTAATTACTCTATTTATTTAAATCTAAATTCAATTCTTTGTAATGTTGCCATAAAGAATTATCATTATTATGGTTCAAACCATTAGTAATCGATCAAATCATATCTGTACCATTCTGCAATCGTCAGCATCCATTAAATCATTAAATTTTTCATATCAACCCATTATTATTTTGAGTCTCTATGTGAACCATGACCTCCAGCTGGGACAGAATAAAACCAAGCACTGCTAGTGTCATCACAAACGTTATCCATTAGTCAGAGAGGCAATAGTTTAGGCAAATAGGTTAGGATTCATCCTTGTACCTGACATATGTATCTTGTGCAGGGTTGGATTCAAGGTACTTTTGCTTGGATTATTGGTCTTGTTGAATGAATACACAATTTTGACCGGCACAGAGGCTGCGTTTTTTTTTCCGAGTTTGGATGCCCAATCGTGGAGCTTAATTATTTCCACACCCTGAATAATTCATTAGCTATACGTGTATAATTTGCTATATATAATTTAATATATACATATGATTTAGTTTTGTCATATTGATTTTATAAAATCAAATACTGTTTTTTAATAAATTAAAGAGGAATACCATGTTTTCCATCCATAGTCTGTAATTTTTTTTTGATAAACAGATTAATTAAAAGTGAAAACTCATATCGTTAAATGGATTGTATAAAATATGAAAGTAGTTTGAACTACTATATTAATGTACATGTAAGTTTTTTTTAACTTCCAGAGTTTTGTTATGTAGAAATTTTTTTTTTACTTCTACCTTTCTCCCATGTTTGCTAAGAATGGAAATATTTGTATAGAAATTTTTTTTCTTGTTAATTGAGTATATAATGTTGTGATGATTTTAAAGCAAAGTGTAAAGAATTTGACACATGTATGCATTTTTTTTTCAACTTTTTCTCCAAAGTTTTTTTTTTTTTGCTCTTCCAATAGTGTGTAGTATTATGTAATGTTGTAGAAGTATAAGAGTGTAAAATCTATGTACTTGTATATGGTAGCACTGCAAATATATATGTACATAGGTGTGTATGTGCAATGTGTAGGAACAGATGTGTTTGAAAATTTTATATGTATTGCATTACTATATATTTTCTTGGAAACCCATATGTTTGGAAAAATTGTGTTGTATCTCAAGCATTAAAGCTAGAAAAGCTTTTTCACCAATACAGATGTACATTTTTTTTCTGGATTTGACAGTTGAAAAAATATTCATATCCCCAAATGATATTTCATAGAGACAGTTGTATATATTCGGACCAATATATTTAAAAGTTGGTTTAGTTCACCTGAGTTTGAATTTATAGTGACATGTAATAATTTATGTATGTGCTTTTAAGTTTAACAGTTTTCTCTTAATGTTAGATTTATACCAAACTCAAACTATGTAAAATAAATCATAAAATAAGGTCAAAGTGATATAAAGTTTTTTTTCATGAGTGTCAAAAAAACCAAAGACTGTGTTTTACAATTATAAAATGTGTGAAAAGTTTTTTTTAAATGCAAAGATTATAACTATAAGTGTAAAAGTTTTGCTAGCTGTGGTACCTGGTTTTTCAACCATATAGATATTTTGTAAAAGTTTTTTTTTTTTGAAACCCATGTATTACAACCATATGTAGATTTTTTTTTTGTATCTGGTTTTACATGCACACATGAATTTGTTTTCTGTTTTCATGTGTTTAAAAAAATGTTTAAAGCCCATGTACTACATCTATAAGCCTTATGTGTAAAAGGTGGTAACAAGATGTATTTAATGTTTATTCATATGGGCATACTGTGTTAACAATCAATAAAAGTACATATATATATATTTTAATATATATTTACCTGTTTTTATATGTAGTAGAGCTATCTGTAAGTGTTATATTATTGCTGATCTTGATAACTGGCACCCTGGTGTAGGAAATAGAGTACCTATTACCATTATAAATTCGTTATCAAGTTCAAAATAAATAAATAAAGAAAGAACCGTGGTAATTCTAGGCAACAAAATTTTTTTTGCTATATAAAAGATTTGGAAAGTGAAGAATTTTATAACTGGTGTAATATGTAATAAAATTGTAAGCAATGTAATATTCATAACAAGATTATGTATTAAATTTTGAAAATAATGATTTTTTTAAGTCCATTTCAGAGGCAAGGAGTGACCAAGGGTGGCCAGCTAGAAAAAAAAAAACCCAAATCAGTCATTCTCATGATAAAGTAAAGTTTTTTTTATTGAAGTTGAAACAATTATTTAAATGTCCAGCTTAAAACAGACAGAAACTTAGTACGGCAGATCAGAAAGAACACAGTCAGTAAAGCATTATGAGAAGAGTGGACAGAGTAAGGGAAGCAAATGTTCAAATTAGTGAATATTTACATTCTATTTTTCAAGATTGTATTAAAGTTTCAGTGAGCCATAGTTCCAGTAAAATAGTTTTGAATTCTAAGATCAGCATTATTACTGTTGTCAAACTTTTCAAAATCCAAATGGATAACAGCATAGAAAAAAAGGAAAGTGAAGGTGTTGATGCCAGCATCTCAGTGAAAGAAGAAAACAGGTAACAAATTTCAGAAGTCACTGTAAAGGATCCCTTTACACTCATCTATGACATGAAACCAGCCCAAGCATTTCCAGAAAATAAAAATGTGATTTCCATGCTCCAGAGTATGATGAGGAGGATCCAAATTAATGTGGAGTCAAGCCGAATGATGGCAGAAAGAACTCTACAACAAATGAAAGAACTATCCCAAAGGATAGAGATAAATATCAAAGAAAGAGAAATGCAAGCTGCAAAAGATATCAAAGAGCTGCGTGAGGGGTGTGAACAGACCAAAACAAGCATTGAAAAGTGTGAATCTGCAATTAACAAATTACTAGAGGAACAAGTCAGAATCAAAACAGATATGCGGAAAATCCATGAGGGAATGTAATGGCAAGTCCGATACCAATGGGAAACTCAAAACCTCGAAAGTGAAAGAAAGATGTCTGGCCCAGATCTGGGAAAACTCAACCCATTCCATGACCTAAAAAAGGATCCAGAACAAACACTACCATACTACCTCAAGGATTAAAACTGGAAAACCCCAACTGGCTCCACAAAGATTGAGGTCCCGATAGATGCACGAATAAATAATAATCACCCAACTAGCACACCGATATATCCCCAGGCAGGGATTGATTCCGGAATTCAGCCAATCCTGGCCAAATTCATCCAGGTCAAGGTATTTCAAGGAGATCCAGGAGAAAATCCTCAGGCCCACCTGGATAGTTTAAAAGAACTATTCTATTTCTACCAGGCAAGTGAGGGAAATCAACTTGCTATTGCTAATCATTATCTACAGGGCCCAGCAAAGAATTATGGGGGTCAATGCATGAAAAAACCCAAACATTCGATGAATACCAAGCAGCATTATTGACTAGCTACTGGAGCGAGAAGCATCAAGATCAGATTCTTCAGCAAATCTCGCATAAAAAATATCGAGGGAGGGAAACAACCACTCAGTTTTTCCTCTGTCAAGTAGTGCAATTCAGATCTCTCACCGCATTCCCATTTTTGGAAGCTCATATCATCCAGACCGTGCAATCCAACATGCCCCAACCAGTTCAGCGAGCAATGGTGATAAGCAGGATTACAAATGTAGATGAAATGGCACACTTGCTTACTACCATGGATCTCAGAAATTTTTACACAGAACCCCAAGAAAGAGTGAAGAAAGCGGAGCCCCTGTGGACTCAATCCATAGCAACCCAGAGATGGAATAGTCAACCTCGAGTAAACTATGACCAAAACCAAACCATGCCAAAAAGAAGATACCAGGATCAATCGGAAAAACTTTCAGGGACCTCGTTAAGTTGTTTCTCCCAATGATGTCCCAACAAAAGATTCAGGAATACAAAGGGGTCACAAAAAACCCCATCTCCACTATCATCAATGAAGCAGACACCTCATTATCAGGGTCACCCATTGATCCATGTCCCACCATTCACATCAAAATAAGAAACCTGGTAACTCATGCCCTATTAGATTCAGGGAGTCAAGTTTCCCTAATATCAAAGGGATGGTATGACCAGTTGGAAAAGGGAAAACATCTCCTACGGTTACCCACCCAGGCTGTTCAATTAACATTTGTTAATGGAAAAAAAAAAAAAACAGAAAATTACCAAGTTTGGCTAGCAATGATCCTCAGCACCACCACAGTTGGACACACCTTTTTGATTGTAGCTGGGTTGATTCATAACCTTGTGATAGGCTCAGATTTTTTATATCAGCACCAGTGTACAATAGATTATGCCCAGTGCAAGCTGATTTTCAGGAAAGAACAAATCCCTTTTAGAGGCCTGAATAGTAATACCTGCATGAGAGTAGTGTGTATTGCTCAGGAAGCAGACCTAGAGCTCATCAAAAAAAAGGTTCAAGAATCAGCATTAATGTCCCCAAAAGATCAAGACCAACTATGCCAGATCCTCACCAACAATGCGAAAGTATTCTTCAATACACTGGGGGAAATTAAGGGTTATGTGCATCGTATTAAAGTCAAAGAAGAAAACTATTTTCAAATGAAGATGTATCCAATCCCATTCCAATACAAAGAGGAAGTCAACCACCAAATAGAACAGATGATGGATTGGGGAATTATAGAAAAGGGACGATCACCATATAACAACCCTTTGGTGGTAGTCAAAAAGAAAAGCAGTGCCATCCGACTATGTTTAGACTCAATAGCATTACAATCCCTGAACGAGATGTTCCACCATCTGTCCAAGAAATATTCACTCAACTTAGCAACAAGGCTGTATTTTCTACATTGGACTTTATGGCCAGTTACTGGCAAATGACACTAAACCCAAGGGATCGGAAATATACTGCCTTTAGACACAATGGTCAGACTCATCAGTTCAGGAGAGTTCCATTTGGCTTAATCAATAGCGGAGCTGGATTGATGAGATGCATTGACATGGTCATCAGAAGAAATTAAGAAACATCTTGTTTGCTATGTTGATGATGTGGTGTCACAAAACATTGAAGAACATCTAAGGTGTCTGAATAAGTTTTTCCAGGAGTGTGCTGAAAAAAATATTACAGTTAACCTGGAAAAGAGTTGTTTTGCCCTCCCCGAGATATCCTTCCTGGGACACATTGTAAATGGACAGGGTATTAAGACACACCCAGACAAGGTGGAAGCCATCAAGAAACTTTCCAAGCCTACCACCCGAAAGCATGTCCGATCATTCTTAGGGTTGTGCAATTATTACCACAAATTCTACCTTGGATTTGCACAAGACATCCCCCCCCATCTGATAAATCTTCTAAAGAAAGGCCAGCGATGGATCTAACATGATGAAGAGTTTGAAAGTATTAAGGAAAACTTTTTAAAAACATTCATGCTCCACCACCCTGATTTTACACACCCTCTCTATGTCCAGACAGACAGTAGTAAGAAGATATTAGGAGCCATCATATTCCAAATGGGGGAAAAGTGGTAAACATCAAGTAATCAGTTTTTGCAGCCGTACCCTACAAGGGGCAGAACTAAATTATACTGTTACAGGACAAGAGACACTGGCGATTCTCTGGGCCTGCAATAAATTCAAGCAGATTTTGCTAGGATCAGAGGTCATCAGAGGTCATTATCATTACAGACCACAAGTGCTTAGAGTTTCTCAACCGTAGCTATTTAACCAACGAACGGCTAATCCGCTGGAGCTTATCCCTTCAAAAGTTCAACTACAAAGTAATATACTGCCCAGGGCCTGAAAATCTTGTTGCTGATATCCTAAGTCGCCATCCTATTGAGACACTCCCAGAAAACCCAACCCTGGGAGATCAACCATTTACAGTAATGCTGAATGCAGCAAACACTGAGGTAGAAAATGAACTGAATAGGCTCCCTTAATGGCAGGCTAAGGAAGCAAGTTACCAACGAATAATTGATGCCCTCAACCAGTCACAATCTTCACGAGTCCATTATCCCAAGGTCCCTTATTGGTCGATATAGGATCAGAAATAGAATCCTGCAAACTCAAACCAAAGATTATGATAATCCATGGAAGATCCTGGTACCCAGCAACCTACATACCCCTTTAATAGACCCTATTCATAATTTGATAGGACATTATGGCCCAAGGAAAACTGAAGAGGCACTAAGGCGGCAGTTTTACTGGGATGGTCTATATACTCATGTGTTGGCAGTGCTTAGGAATTGTGCTATTTGTGCTAGGAGTAAACCTCCAAACAAATCGTATGCTGGCAATCTTACTCCCATTATTCCATCCAAACCAAATGAACTATTGGCAATTGATCACTATGGGCCTCTACCGGTGTTTAAGCATTACCAGTACCACTTGGTAACTTATGATGTATTTTCTAAATATGTATGTGCTTATCCGGTATGGAGCGCTGACTCACGAAATGCAATTCGAGTCCTGCACCAAAAACAGTTCCATGAAGTTGGAAAACCTATGACCATTTTATCAGACCATGGATCTGCTTTCACCTCCAAAGAATGAAAGGCATGGGTTGAAAAGCAACGCATCAAACACACACTAACATCCATTCGAAACCCCCAATCTAACCCCTGTGAGTGAGTGATGAAAGAAATCAACCATCTTTACAGAACATATATACACGATAACCACAGAGATTGGGTGAATCACCACAAAAAGGTGACCCAATATATTAATAATACCATCAATGAATCTACAGGGTTTACACCAGTGCGACTCCACTTCAGAAAACCATGCCCCCTGCTAGTCAAAACCCAGGTACCAATCAATCACAGACTATAAATCCTAAAAGAGACCAGGGTAAGGCTAGAGTACAAATGACTCAAATGGCTAAGCTTCGAGAGAGGAGAAAAGACACTAAACCACATTCTTTTAAAATAGGAGACCTGGTCTGGGTGAGGGATCCAAAACTAAGTAATGTAAACAATAGAGAATCCCAGAAGTTCTTCCCACTATATAAAGGAACATGTCTCATTCAACGAAAGTGTGGAAACAATGCCGTCCTGTTATCTAAGGATGGAGTGGTGAAAAGAACATTTAATGCTCGACATTTAAAACCATACTATGAAATACCTCCAGATCCAGTGAAAGTTTAAATTATTTTCAAAGTGTGAGACCCTTTGTATATGACCCCATATAATTGAAATACATATTGATTACATTGCTGTACTGTTGATATATAAATCTTATCTAAGGACTATTATCTAATAGTAACTAAATGAAGTAAGAAGACTGAAGTTAGTAGAATGAGGAAGATAAGAAAAAAATGCTAAGAAAATAAACTGTTTAATAACATGATAGTTTAAGAATTGTAATTTCAGCAGAGTAATAAATTTAGAAGAAACTAAAGGCTTGCAGACCTCAATAGTTACCATTCCAATAATAATATAATAAACTTTCGTCAGAAAACCCTTGGTCAGCCTCTATTGTCACTGGACATCCAAGTAAAATGTTTTTTTTGTTGTTTTTTCCCCCAAGTCGAGGGATATGAAGCTGGAAATATAGTACATATTTCTGCTTCACCTACTATCAATGTCATCAGCACTAGTCTGGGTTTGAACCCCATCCTTATTATCTGACACCCATCTCATATTAGGTGGCAGTATATTTTAAGCAATATTATCTTTTATAATAAATTAATCTTATTTTATAATTAAAACTAACCTTTTTATATTAGTTTCTTTATTTTATATTTGTAAAAATGTATATTGTGTTTATTTTATTAAATTGAATTGAATCCTAGATATCTATAAAATGTTACAAATATTTCAAATTCCTTATTAAAGTTCATTTTCTTCAATTAATTAGTGGGTAACTTTTTATATTTATTTTTTAATCAATGTACACTTGAGAATCAATTATTTAAACGATGTAATATTTTTAAGAAATATTTTGTAAATTTCTGCTTAAGTTTATGTCAAATATGCTTGAAAGTCATTGTACAAATTCCTAAAATTTTTCTGAATAAAATCTACCTTTTTATTAATCTAAACCTTAATTAAATAGATTTTGTTAGTACAATGACTGATAAACTTAATATGCTTGTTGTTGTTTTTGTAATTAGGAAATCAACCCTTGGGGCATGTAGGATTATAGATTTCCCTCCAAAGCACCAACCTCAGAGTACTGCTTAGAGCAATTACAATTGGTAGTCAGTATAGATTGAATCCTGTAGATAAGACCAGAACACATAAATAGTGGAAAATTTGATAGGAGGGGATTAAATTATTGTTGAGTTTACTGAAGAGAAGTGATTAATCTATATACAAGACATCGTGCCTAAAAGAATGGCTGGCTAAAAGATCGACCGTGCTTCCCGGAGCTCTGTCTCACCAGCTCATCAATGCCATCCAGTTCTATCAACATCTATCCGGAGCCTTATGTGTCAAGTAAACCTGCTAATACTCTGACTGTAACTGCCTCTGTCAAGCCGTGAAACATCTTCCAATAGGTATATTATTATAATCTTCAATTTTCTGCAAGCCACTGATTTTATTTCACTTGTTTAAATCAATATTAATTTATATATTTTATATATCTGTGTAATGTTTATACGGCTTGGTTTAAAATGCATCTTTTAATTTTATTCAATTTAAAATATCAATTCTTATAAAATTTTACATTATTTTGATGCAGCAAATTAAATTAATTTTTGTCGGTTTGTTTAGATTATTTGATTTACTGAAATGGCCAACTACAAAATTCAATGAGCTATTAACTTTAAATCCTCCCCCTGTTATTTTTTTTTTAATTTAAAAATCATTACAAGAGGACTTCCTTCCTTAAATTAATTAATAGAAAACTCATTTAGTTTTGTACCTCATATATATATTTATTTGAATGATTGAAATTATTTTAAAAGTATCTTACTATTATCTCCAATTTAAAATAGCCCTGTAATTATTTCTGAAAGAATAATCATTTTAGTGAATCAATTAAGTAAAATTTATCATAGAATTTTATCAGTATATATATTTCTTACATATATTTTATTTGTCAGAAAATATTAAATTATGATTTACAATTTATTAGTTTGATATTTAATGCCCATCTATGTTAATTAAAGACAAGTCCTATTTTGTAATCTTCCGTGATGAGTGGGGAAAACAATTTTATATTTTAGTTTTAATTCTTGCCTTTCTTTTTGTAATATAATTTACTATTCATTCATTAATGACCTTACATTTCTGGGACTTTACATTATATCAGGGAGCTAATGATTTTAATCAGGATTTATTATTGTGTTAATGATACACTATCTATCTATATACATCTAAGGCACTGTGTATTTATAGTTACAACCATTTCTTTATTATTGCTATTCTTGCTTTGCAACCAACCTCTTAGGACCTTCGCAATCTGACCAGTCCAACCTTTTACACTCCCTCAAAGTTGACATAGTTCATACCAAGGATCTTTTCGAGCATTGCCATTAAGATGTGTATGCACATCAAAATATTATTATGATTATTTAGAGACATGCTTTGGCTGGAGGGCTAACATTTCTCTTATCTCCTGTACATATCAGGAACTTCTTTAGCAAAGCCACCCAGAGGTCCATAACAAACCTCATTTATTTTTGTTGTAATCTATAATAGCATATTGCCTTCTTCATCATTTTATATCTTTATTTAGCAAACCTGAAATGCTCTCTGCCATGATGGCACGTCCTTCACAAACAAATTTCGTAATTAATTAAATCTGACTGTATAATTGTCAATTATTTATTTAAGAACTATTTTGCTTCCCACACTCATTATATACAAATGATTTTAAATGTAATAGTGTTTTAAATGCCCATCTTTCATATTTTGTAATATATATTTAACAGATTTATTTGTAATATCTTATTTTATTGCTGATTGGTTTTGGCCGACCAATTAACAAATTTTTACATTGTTTGTCAAAGCCGCGTCAAAACGAATAAAATCAAATCACCAAGTTGTATAAACAAAGACTTAACTTATTTTGTACTAAATTCCTTAATAAATTCCTATAATGTTGTTATTTTAAATAAGCTTAGTTTGTCATCACTCCCAATCTCTAAGGTTAATTACTCTATTTATTTAAATCTAAATTCAATTCTTTGTAATGTTGCCATAAAGAATTATCATTTTTAAGGTTCAAACCATTAGTAATCGATCAAATCATATCTGTACTGTTCTGCAATCATCAGAATCCATTAAATCATTAAATTTTTCATATCAACCCATTATTATTTTGAGTCTCTATGTGAACCATGACCTCCAGCTGGGACAGAATAAAACCAAGCACTGCTAGTGTCATCACAAACGTTATCCATTAGTCAGAGAGGCAATAGTTTAGGCAAATAGGTTAGGAATCATTCTTGTACCTGATATATGTATCTTGTTCAAGGTTGGATTCAAGGTACTTTTGCTTGGATTATTGATCTTGTTGAATGAATACACGATTTTGAATGGCACAGAGGCTGTGTTACCATTAGTAATCGATCAAATCATATCTGTACTGTTCTGCAATCGTCAGAATCCATTAAATCATTAAATTTTTCATATCAACCCATTATTATTTTGAGTCTCTATGTGAACCATGACCTCCAGCTGGGATGGAATAAAACCAAGCACTGCTAGTGTCATCATATCTGTACCATTCTGCAATTGTCAGAATCCATTAAATCATTAAATTTTTCATATCAATCCATTATTATTTTGAGTATCTATGTGAACCATGACCTCCAGCTGGGACGGAATAAAACCAAGCACTGCTAGTGTCATCACAAACGTTATCCATTAGTCAATAGTTTAGGCAAATAGGTTAGGATTCATCCTTGTACCTGACATATGTACCTTGTGCAAGGTTGGATTCAAGGTACTTTTGCTTGGATTATTGGTCTTGTTGAATGAATACATGATTTTGACCGGCACAAAATGTATAAAATGATATTAAATATATAAGACTTATCACTAACAAATGATGTAGATCTTCTAAAACTTGTCTCAAATCAAGACCCATTTTCAGAATGTTCAATCTAAAATCCTTTCAATCAACCAAAAAAAGTATGATATAAGAAGTGGAATTAATTGTGAAGCTGCGAACAAACTTTTTCCAGATTTTATCTTTTTAAAAGTTACTAGAATCTCATCAACACATTCAGGATCATCCATGATCATTATACTTGTTTTGAAATCAAACAGCTTTTGTCTTAAGTAGCTGTGGTCAGATTCAAATTCAAAACCATATAGTTAATGGCTGTCAAATCTATGCACAAAATAGTTAAACTGGATAGATTTAAAATGTTTCTAGTGAATCTAATTCTGAACCCTCTATTCAGCTGTTCAAAAAAAATATATAAAAACCAATACAGTTTAGTGAAATAAATATATTATTAAACTTCAAGTTATAATTTAGAAAAATAAAAAAGGTGCTTCATTATTCAATAAAAACAGGAAAATAAAAAACAATTAAATTAGAAACAGAAATTAAACATGAATAGAATGAATTACAAAACTGTAAATTATATAAAGCATTCATGGTCAATAAAAAACTGGAAAACACAAAACAATTAAATTAGAAATAAAAAATAAACATGAGTAGAATGAATTACAAAACTGTAAAGTCTATAAATCATTCATGGTTAAAACAAATATATTCACTATATAAAGTTTCTTTTATGATATACCCCATGTGGTGATTACATTTCAATATATATTTAACTCTTATTATAAATATTAAATATTAAGCACTTTTCATATAGCTATGTAATACTCAAAAACTTAAGATATGCAAGTTAATATGAAAAAATAATAAGAAAAACCAAATTTATATTTAATAGCGCTAAGCTAGCTTTTGATAGATTCTCACCAGAATCATAGTGTAGAATAAAACCTCACAGTTGAGAGTCCAAATATATAGTGGTGGAGAAATATGTAAATTTGTCCCAGTATGCACATTTTTATATGTTCCATTTCATTGATAGTGGGATGCAAGAGTCTATTCCATTACTTGAATGCAGGTCCCTTGCAATTACCCATACCTCTTTAAATTTTCTTTTTTCATTAGAGCTAGAAAAGTCTTGTCCAAAGTCATCTCATGTTCAACAAAGATAGATTTTATTTACCATGTTGGCCAGTTAATATTTTTTTTATATAATAAACAAAATTAGAATACATAATCGACTTAAATGAACATTTAATGATACTATTTTTAAATTTGACATAAATTGAAGTGATATTAACCCTTCAATGTGCCTTCTTCCACTATTTTAATTTCATTTTTAATGTTGCGACATAATGAAAAAAAATCAAAACAATCCTTGCGACATAATGAAAAAAAATCAAAACAATCCTTAGAAGATAGTATTTTGGGCGAACACATCTTTTAATTGCTGTTAAAATACACATCCTACAACACAAATAATAAAATTAAAATTGCAGTAGGCAATTCTTTGAAAATTTAACTTCAATTTATTGTTTCAATTATAATAAAAAGTAAATCAGTTTGTTGCCATAAGAGAACTATATTCAAAATTCTCCTTCCCAAAAATTCTCTCCAGCACATTATCTACAACTTATCAACAATTCTACTCACTTATTATTAATTCTTTTTTAAATTTATAATTCCTTAAATATAAATAAATAATTTGTTTACTTATTTTTTCTTATATATATAAACAATTTATTTGCCAAAGCAAAAATATTTGTAATAGAATGTAGTCAAATATTACCACAACATTCATTTATTTCTAATTATTTATTTATAGTGTTTGACATAGGGGGGGAAGCTTAGAAATAAAATAAACAGCAATAAAAAATAAAAATGAAACTCTAGTATTTGAAAACAACGAATAGAACGTTTAATGGAATCTACTGGAATGCACAAAGATTGATTTATTTAAAAAATAAGAATATCATTAAATTCGTTACACTTTAATTTATAATTTAGCAAACAAAAAGTGTTAAGATTATTTAAAAAATATTTTTCAATTGTCTTGAAATGATCTAATTTATTAGTATAGTAAAAGAAGAAAAGAATGGTATGCAATAAAATGAATTAACACCATTACTACAATAATGAAAGTGTCTTTGAAAACATGAACAGCCAAATAGATAGAAAACTACCAATCAAGAGTTCATAATGATTATAATTTACCTATTACTAATAGATAGAAATGATAAAATATTTGCACAGATATTAAAATATATTTGCTACATTATTTATATACATATTTGCTGAATAAATATATATTGGAAGACATGTCAGGTAGTGATTCATCTGCTATTTTGTTTAATATATAAATAGATATTTTTTTAATGACTGTGACTTTAATAATAATGAAGTTAAGTAATGGAGAAAAAAAATTCATTATATCAAATTTCCTAACAGAATGGCATATTAGAGCTAACAAGGAATAAAATTAATAAAATGTTATGTTGGGATTGATAAATCTTACAGAAAATTGGGATAAAAAACAAAGTGAAGAAAATAGATGGTGAAATAAAAACATTAAAAGTAAGCTTAGACAAATAGTTATCAAAAGATTATTAATTTTAAATATGTGGATAGTAGGATAACTGATGCTTAAAGGAATTATAATAAAAAAAAAATAGTGAGAATTACCCTAAATCAAGTTAAAATTTAGCAAATATTCAAAAATCATAATAAAATTATGCAGGAAATATGCTAAGTAATGAAAAAAGTGCTAACAACTAGAATATAAAAAAAATGAAAAAGTAGGAATGTTGTATGACATAGCAAAATAAAATCCTTTGATTAGAAAAAAAACAGTGATCGATACCAATCAATAATTGAAAATAAAAGAGCAAATTTATTAGTTAAAAAAATAAAATTTTTATGAATATATTATGAATTTCCTGATATATATATATATCATACATTATTTTTTACAAGTAATAATTGTACTAAACTGCAAGAGAGTAATGTACAATAAAATTAAAATTTAAATTCTTTAATCACTTTTCCAGTGATAAAAAATTATTACTATATTTTTAAATAATCAGGTTTTCTTTTTTTCATTTCCTAATATTTAAAAAAGAAATTAAAATTACACATATATAAATTTCATAGATAAAAACTGTAACCATGGGTCTTAAATTAACCCTTATATGAGTATATTGTTAAAATTAAAATTATATTAACATTATGAACAGATTACAACTGCCATCATTTGCATTAACAGAGATAATTTAAGCAGTTGTTGCTCAGATGTTGTTTTCTGACTTCAATATTTGTACCATAACTGCTTTTGATGATTTTTACTACCTCAATAATGGCAGTGTGACCTGGCCCAAATATGACGACAATGCTGATTTGACAATAAAAAAAACACATATATGAAATTCCTGATACATATTAACATATAGGCATATTCATGTGTGATCTCAAGGCTTGTCATATTATTTTTGCATGAATCCTTTTAAAATATAATAATAAATATTCAAGACTATAATACTTAGTATTATTCATTTGCATGCTTTTACCATATGCAGAAAGTACCAATCAATTGATATTTTAAAACCAATTTTTATTTTTATTTTTAATGAAAGAATTAATTTCGAAAACTAACTTGCACAAACAAATGAAGGAAACTAAGATTTCATTGTTCATTTCCTTATCTTTTTTCATTTCACTTATTTATTTATTATTTCTATTCTAACTGTAGAACTCAAAATTTCTTAAAACTTCACAAATACATTGTGTTTATATAAATTCCATAAGCTGCAGGTTAAAAACACAAGCTTAGAACATTTTTCAGTCTAATACCTAATATCTTATTAGTGCATTTATTTTACGTTTATTTCTAGTTTTCAGTTTTTCCATATGCCCAATGTCTAAATTATGCCTCTCTATGATATTTTTATATATTTACTAATCTCATTAATCTCTACAATCACTACATTTCTTTTATTGGTTAAGACTATCCTTCAAGATGTTTATTCTATTTACACATAAACTGTTGAACATTTTTTAGAAATAAAAGCATATAAACAAAAACAATTAAACTTTTAAATTCTATTAGCTATTACATTAAAAGTAATTAAATAATGTTTCTCATCAATTAAAATCTATTTTAAATGATCTTTAAAAAGAAGCCTAAGAAAATGGAAAATGTATATATTTGCTATTTTTCTTTTATTATATTATAATAACAATATACAGTGCATTAAGAAGTTTTTTTTCTTTACTTACTTTTCTGTCATTTAAAAAGACAGATTGAAAAATCACAGAAACCTTTTAAAAAGATCTGACATGAACAATTGTGCTTAATGAAATTAAAAAAAAAAAAATTGCAAAAACAAAAATATATATTACAGTATAAAATATATATAAAAACATCCTGAAAATAAAAACTACAGGCAAGATTATGCATTAGTTTTTAGTTAAGATTAATACTGTATTTTTATTTTAAAGAAATAAAAAGGATTGCTGAATTTATCCCCATTAATAATATGTATACATTTAATAATACAATAATTATATGGATTTAATCAATTTTTAAATAATTTTTTTCTTCAAGATTGTGAACAGTAATAATGTAAATATAATATATATTTTTAATTAAACTTGATTTCAAACGATTTATTGCAATTGAAATCAAAATAAAAATTTACTTTATATTTTTGATATATACATTGTCGGTTTATAAAATTTACTAGATAAATAAGCAGAAAAAAAAAGCCGTTAATTTCACTATGCTATCCTCAAAACTGATGCTTGAAAACTTTATTAATAGATAAGTATAAAATATAATAAAAAATAAAAATTTGGATTCATTAACAAAAATATCTATACCGCATTAAAATTTTAAAATTTTATACTTTTGAAGCAGATTAATAATAGTTATAATAGTACAATTGCTATATAAAAAAATAATCTAGTAAATCAAGTCTAGATAAATCACGGACTGCTACTTCATTTTTGTATCAAGGAATAATTTTAAAATTATTTTCCATATCACTGGCAAACAGCAAAAGTATGATTAAAGAAAAATATATAACACCAATTAAATTATTATAATATAAGTACATTCTCAGAGTGTATATATACACATTTTCTCATGTCATTTCAAGTTTATATTTGAAAAAAATATTTTAATATTTCTATATATATTGTAACGAGCACAGACGTTCGTTACATTGTTTTTTTTTTATTTATTAAACATGAAAGTAAATTAAAAAGTTCGCATTTAAAAATTTTCTTTAAGAATTAAAAATTGAAATT
Organism: Epiperipatus broadwayi; assembly: GCA_028023455.1. Taxonomy (NCBI): domain Eukaryota; kingdom Metazoa; phylum Onychophora; class Udeonychophora; order Euonychophora; family Peripatidae; genus Epiperipatus; species Epiperipatus broadwayi. Next base: position 1,234,701 of record JAQFVV010012571.1, read on the forward strand.
AAATATCTTAAACTCGTATATATTAAATCGCACAGATAATGAAAAATTATTAAAATAAAACTTTATTAAAGAAAAAGTATTTTAAAACTAAATTTTAAAAAGATTTGGAAATAAAATTATATCTTTAAATTTATCTTTAAATATATCTTTGACTTGGAAAACAGGTTAATTAATCAGAAATGGAAATGATAAATTTAATTAGTCAAGTGTAAACCAGCCTTGGGCATTTAAATATAAAAACACTGGTCAGGTAGGAAAACAATAGAAACTTTTAGCAAATGAAATAAATCCATTGGGAAATCGGACCTCAACAAAAAGGATCATCGCATCGATGACATAATGCCAAGTCAATCCTTCGAATACATATAGAAGGAAAATTTGGAAATTATTAATTAGTGACTGGAAATTGATTATTACGATGTGACTATAGGTAGTAGTACGGAGTTGGAGGAATTGACAGACGCACTGTCAATTCTTTCAGCTGTTAAAGAAAGGAGAAATGAACTATCGTTTTCTACATTGAGGACCAATTAACCCCCCCCCCCCGAATGAATAAATAAAACAACGGCTAAATGGATACCAATCTTAGGACGGCGTGGGAATTCACGTTAATGGCAAGCAATGGATAAAGTTGGACATTTTAAAAATCGTAAAAACTTATATATTCACTTGAAACAATAAGAACCCTAAATTTTAAAACTTTTTAGTAAATAATGCAATAGAATCCTATCTGACCAAACTAAATTCTTCATTAATAATGTTATTTGATGGATTTGTTATTTATTTATTTAAAATCATTTCCATTTATTTAACTTTGTTCTTTAAGTTTATTTAGAATTTCTGTTTTCCGTTAAGTTAAATTATATAAATGTTAAACTTAAAGTCGGGCGTGAATGGCTGTATAGATTTGTAAAGTTATATTAGGGGAGGGTAATCTTAGGTTATTTGTTTCGTGGTTAAATTGGGTCAATGGATTGGATATATTGGTGTGATTAGTAGATGTAATATTGATTCGCTACGGGCAGAATCGCTTCATACACTGCACACTTCCGTTTGCCTATGGAAGGAATTATAAGTCGGATACCGCAGTTCCTTTCTATGGAGTTTTTTGTTTTATTGCTCTTCTTTGCAGATAGATGTAATATTCCTATCTCATAAGAGGCAATTTCTTCTCTTAACCTTTTGTACTGCCGTATTTTATTACATTGAATACATCGATATATCAGATGAATTGATGCCAGTTTGACTATGAATTTTAGCCTAAGGTTAAATAGGGATAGAATGTTTATTTTCAAAAGCAAATTTATGTGGTCTATTCATACTCGACCCTAAATAAAAATGCATTAAATTTAAGTTGTTTATAGATGCTTGCATGGATTGGTTATCGGTTAAGTATGTTTTGGGTTTTCATATGTGATCAAAATATATAGACATTTGATAAATAATGATACCTTACGGTGAGTATCTAAAATGTATTTATTCGGATGTCTTTTAAGTTATTGGTGATAATGCAAGTATCTTATGGTGAATACTATTGGGTTACATATAAATTTCCCTCCGCAATTGTCAGTAATCAATAATTTTGTATTTTGATCGTTTATGTTTATTTTGAAATGTTTTTGACCGTGAAATCAATGTAACCGATCTATATTCAACATTATAAACAAGCTTTCATAAATTTATCTGTGCGAACTTAATTAAAATGTAAAATTAGAATATAATAGTAATTAAATGTAAATTAAAGTCAAAAATCAAAGTTAAAAATAATGTTAAATGTTAAAATGTAAAACTAATACTAAAATAATTTTAAATCCTATATATATGTGTGCATAAATAAATGTTTGTATGCTAATTACTGGCAGTGGCTTATTTTATTTATTTTTTAATGTTGAAATCTAATTAGATAGGATTTAAAATTATTTAATCTCTGCTATTCCACTGAGCTAGTGACATGGGCTAACGACCGGATGCAAAATATAAAAAAAAAATTTTTTTTTTTTTGACTTGTGTATCTGCCTACTTTATAAATTGTTCTAGGTTCAAATGCCTAGATGGCGCCCTGTAGTGCAGTTTACGTTAAGTCATTCCCCGGATCGTTACAACTGGCGAACCAACTCGGGCCGATCTTTAATAAACCACATATATCCTGAGCAAATTTTATCAAAATGAAATATTTTTATCTGTTTACATATAGTCGTATACTTTAAATCTTATAAAAGCACTGCCAGAATGAAATAGCACATATATTAAAAACTAGAAAGTATAAATAATTTTAAACTGTAGTTCGTTAAAAAGAAAGTCAAAAGGTTGCGATTGATATTTTTTTTGTTGATATATATTATGCTTTTAGGTGTATAGGTGTGCACAGCCACGTAAGTTTATGATCGAAATGTGGTGCCTTACGATGAGTACCTTTGGGAATTACTTCAGTGTAACCCTATGTATGCATTTCAATCAGTCATAAATAAGTTGGTGGTATTTATAATTGTGCTGCAAATATACACGTATAAATCCATTGTCTTTCAAAATATATTTACTTCAATGCAACCTTCTTAAATAAGTAATTTATAAAATAACTTGCTTGTCATGCCATGTGTAAAAAAATAAAATGTATAAAATAAAATAGAACTCTTGTGGGGAGGGGTGTAAATGTAAATGGTCCTTAGGTAAGCGATAGTCAACATTTTCTTTTTGTATATAGTCTTTTTGTAAAATTATTAACCGGATGTTTTGTAAATGTTTTCGTCAATCGTGTACCGTAATTACTAACCCTAAGTAAAATTTTTTTTTTTTTTGATCATTTTTTTTTAAGCAACTTTACTGATATGTAACGAGCACAGACGTTCGTTACATTGTTTTTTTTTTATTTATTAAACATGAAAGTAAATTAAAAAGTTCGCATTTAAAAATTTTCTTTAAGAATTAAAAATTGAAATTAAATATCATCTTAAACTCTTATATATTAAATCACACAGATAATGAAAAATTATTAAAATAAAACTTTATTAAAGAAAAAGTATTTTAAAACTAAATTTTAAAAAGATTTGGAAATAAAATTATATCTTTAAATTTATCTTTAAATATATCTTTGATTTGGAAAACAGGTTAATTAATCAGAAATGGAAATGATAAATTTAATTAGTCAAGTGTAAACCAGCCTTGGGCATTTAAATGTAAAAACACCGGTCAGATAGGAAAACAATAGAAACTTTTAGCAAATGAAATAAATCCATTGGGAAATCGGACCTCAACGAAAAGGATCATCGCATCAATGACATAATGCCAAGTCAATCCTTCGAATACGTATAAAAGGAAAATTTGGAAATTATTAATTAGTGACTGGAAATTGATTATTACGATGTGACTATAGGTAGTAGTACGAAGTTGGAGGAATTGACAGACGCACTGTCAATTCTTTCAGCTGTTAAAGAAAGGAGAAATGAACTATCGTTTCCTACATTGAGAACCAATTAAGAAAAAAAAACCTCCGAATGAATAAATAAAACAATGGCTAAATGGATACCAATCTTAGGATGGCGTGGGAATTCACGTTAATGGCAAGCAATGGATAAAGTTGGACGTTTTAAAAATCGTAAGAACTTATATATTCACTTGAAACAATAAGAACTCTAAATTTTAAAACTTTTTAGTAAATAATGCAATAGAATCCTATCTGACCAAACTAAATTCTTCATTAGTAATGTTATTTGATGTATTTGTTATTTATTTATTTAAAATCATTTCCATTTATTTAACTTTGTTCTTTAAGTTTATTTAGAATTTCTGTTTTCCGTTAAGTTAAATTATATAAATGTTAAACTTAAAGTTGGGCGTGAATGGCTGTATAGATTTGTAAAGTTATATTAGGGGAGGGTAATCTTAGGTTATTTGTTTCGTGGTTAAATTGGGTCAATGGATTGGATATATTGGTGTGATTAGTAGATGTAATATTGATTCGCTACGGGCAGAATCGCTTCATACGCCGCACACTTCCGTTTGCCTATGGAAGGAATTATAAGTCGGATACCGCAGTTCCTTTCTATGGAGTTTTTTGTTTTATTGCTCTTCTTTGCAGATAGATGTAATATTCCTATCTCATAAGAGGCAATTTCTTCTCTTAACCTTTTGTGCTGCCGTATTTTATTACATTGAATACATCGATATATCAGATGAATTGATGCCAGTTTGACTACGAATTTTAGCCTAAGGTTAAATAGGGATAGAATGTTTATTTTCAAAAGCAAATTTATGTGGTCTATTCATACTCGACCCTAAATAAAAATGCATTAAATTTAAGTTGTTTATAGATGCTTGCATGGATTGGTTATCGGTTAAGTATGTTTTGGGTTTTCATATGTGATCAAAATATATAGACATTCGATAAATAATGATACCTTATGGTGAGTATCTAAAATGTATTTATTCGGATGTCTTTTAAGTTATTGGTGACAATGCAAGTATCTTATGGTGAATACTATTGGGTTATGTATAAATTTCCCTCCGCAATTGTCAGTAATCAATAATTTTGTATTTTGATCGTTTATGTTTATTTTGAAATGTTTTTGACCGTGAAATCAATGTAACCGATCTATATTCAACATTATAAACAAGCTTTCATAAATTTATCTGTGCGAACTTAATTAAAATGTAAAATTAGAATATAATAGTAATTAAATGTAAATTAAAGTCAAAAATCAAAGTTAAAAATAATGTTAAATGTTAAAATGTAAAACTAATACTAAAATAATTTTAAATCCTATATATATATGTGCATAAATAAATGTTTGTATGCTAATTACTGGCAGTGGCATATTTTATTTATTTTTTAATGTTGAAATCTAATTAGATAGGATTTAAAATTATTTAATCTCTACTATTCCACTGAGCTAGTGACATGGGCTAACGACCGGATGCAAAATATAAAAAAAAAAATTTTTTTTTTTATTGACTTGCGTATCTGCCTACTTTATAAATTGTTCTAGGTTCAAATGCCTAGATGGCGCCCTGTAGTGCAGTTTACGTTAAGTCGTTCCCCGGATCGTTACAATATATATATATAATCTTCAATCATAATGGTTAAAAAAATAGCATGGTAAATGAAGTTATGAGGAACAGAAACTAATTCTTAGTGTTGACATAATGAAAGCTGTTACAAATAAGATTTCTGTTGTTAATAAATTATACAAATGGCACATTATTAAATTAAGATTTGTACCGTAAAAATAAATATTATAATAAAAACTATATTGTCACGTTTTGGTAAGGCTTAAGTTTCCAATTTTTGTTTACCTGTTTAGCACCTTTAACAGTGAAAATATACTATGCTTTTTTTAAAAAATTGCAATAAATACTTAACCCATTTTCTTTTTAAAAAATTATTAAAGAAAATAAATGATAGACAAGTAAAAATGACAGAACATGAACCTATTAAAAATTATAGGTAAAAAGCGATTTAATAATAATTATTCACTGAAATACAGTTCAAATAAAATATAACAACAGCTATAAGTACAATTTAGACATTATTATTAAAACCATTACATACTTGTTATTTTCAAAGTATGTATCTATTTGCATATATACATAAAATATAATATTATATTTACAATTTTAATAAAATTATACATGTGTAAAAAAATTGGAATTCATATTAATTATACATAGCCATAACGTTTTTAAATAAATGATCTTATTTATTTATTAATTTAATATAAATAATAAAAAATACACAACTATTTGCTAGTGACAACAATGACTACAAAAAATAATTTCATTTTTAATACAAAAATGTAAACAAAACAAAAATCTGTCTTTTTAAACCACAAAGTAGAGACTTTTAAGTAGAAAGTTAAAACACCCTTAAATCCTTTTTTAAATGTCTATTCCTATTTATTCACTACACAACTCACTGCTATTTTTAATGTTCAACATTATGGAAAATAAAATATTTAATTACTTTGATTTTCATTATATAATATCAATCCAATGAAGAAGAATTATTAGTATAGCAAATTGAATATCACAATAAAAAATATACTTACTAACTTTATATGCTGATATTTTTGGAATATGGTTAAATATACTTTTCTCATTCTCATTTTATGATATATATAAATATGACATCAATGCCTCATTTGACCAAATAATGGTCATACACACACTCATATATATATATATAATGCAACTAATTGAGTGAAAATTAATTATATCATTAGTATGAAAAGCCAAATCTTATATCTCGTTTAATGTAGCAATGGTACAATGAACTTTATGCTATATTTCAACATACAAGTCCGTCTTACTACCCAAAAAGGTGCTAATTTCATCCAAGGTAAAAGTTTCTAAATATAGGCTAATAAATACCAACATTTCTTTTGTTTAATAAGTAATGCTCATTCTTTATAGAATGAGTTTATCTTTGCTTTTAAACAGTTCAAATTAAATGGCACCATCAAATCTATATTACATTTTGATGGATGCTTCCTGACACCATCTATACAAAAGATGCTATTTAAAAGGATGAAGCCTATACAGATGCCAGTTTAACACTAATTAGCATTTCAATGCCTCAAATTTTCCATCAGTAATAATGCTACCACTCACAACATCACTAGCACCTATATGGCATAAAAAATGTTCAAATACAAGCAGACTTTTTAAAACATTTCCATAAGCTTCAATTAAAAGAATTAAATGCTTTAATCTTAAGAAAACAAAAGTTATATATAGACTACATATTTATCCATAACATATTTCTTGTAGTTAAATCACAATAAAATTTTAATAATTACTTACCAAAACAAGTAATATACTCAAAAACAATTTTGAATTTATTTTGATATAGTGGATAATAGTAAATTTCTGTAAATTTTCTTTACAACTTTTTATATATTAGGACAATATAAGTAATCTTAAGATCAAAAGACATCTATTCATCTATATATTCTATAACTACTATATTTTAAATCATCACCAGTTAACTAATCAGGATTTGTAAAATTCTCTTTTTAACTTCATCAATTTCTGTCTATATCTAATGAGTTCATTATCTTAATGCCTATATCATGATTTAAAAGATAATCAAAATTCTTTATCTGTTTAAAATATCAGCATTACCATAAAAAAGACTGCCAACATTATACAATACTGTATTTTCATATATTACTTGTTAATATATTAAAAATTATGTAAAAAACATCACAATAAATAAATGATTATATCTTATGTAGAGGTCAAATTTTTTCTTTTAAATCAGTGAATATCAAATTTTTCTTTTAATTAAATCTTTAATATTATAATTATATTCAGAAAAAACATCAGAATTCTTCCTTTAAGTCTATTCAAGAACATAATCATTTGTATTAATAACACAATCCTTATTAGACTTACCTTTAATATGACAAGCTGGAGTATTAAATTGATATTTTCAAAGATAGCAGCTTCTGTAATGAACACCTATTTTTTTACTGATAAATTTGAAATAGAATCTATTTCATAATTCCAGTATCATTTTTAACTTAAATCACACTGATTTACTTTCTGCCAAACAATCCAAATTGAAAAATACTTAATGATAATGACTTTTAATATTCTGATTTTTATAACAAAATAATCTATAAGATAACATTGTTTTGAGTGATGAAGCTTTAGCATGTTTCTCCATAATATACAAAATGTTTGTAATGAGATATGCAAATATTTAATAACAACAGACCATTCAAGTGCATATAGAAATAACATTATTTCTGTCAATTTGGGGTCAAACTTTATTATTTTTTCAACATATGCAGTAAAATCTTCACAAAATAAAAATCAGCTTATAATAAGTATGATTATAAAATAGTATACAACAAAAAATAATAGCATAATTTCTCTAAACTTATTAAATCTAGCCTTAAAGCATATAATGCTAAAACAAAAACAGATATACTATGCAAAAACAATTGTTATTATCATTAGACTTTTACTAATATATCTAGAAATTGCAAGAACAAATGCCACTTAATTAGACATCATAGCAAATTTTAATTATAGCCATCTACTTATTCAATTGAATTTTCTTTCTGTGGAAAATGAATTTTATTAAAAGCAACCATACCAATTTCAGATCTCAAAAAATCTGTATCAAATTAAGTTTTCACATTCCATCAATTTTTACTTTAAAATAAATAAGTTACATTTATAACTAATAGTGACTTATGGTAAGCCACCATTGACATATTATAACTATTTCAATTACTTAAATGCCAAATTCAGCAGATTAAATGAACTAAATATTTTTTTAAGATTTCTAGCTTTAGATCTTTTCTAAACAAATATTTATAGCACCAGGATATATTCCTAAATATGACTGTTAAGTATATAATCATTTTATGAGTAAATTTCCTATCCTAAATTCAATTCCAAATGATTCATTGTTTGTTACATTTCACCATACAATGTTCCAATTAAAAATTCCCAGTTTGCTAAATTCTCATCATTGATTTTTCAGTGTAAAAAACTTTGCATATTTTCACACACATACTTGTTTGCACACAAATAAAAAATAAAATAAAATCAAAAATGTTGTATGAAAAATTTAATAATAGAAATGGGGTTGTCTAAGCACACAATTCCATGATTATAAATAATATGAGACTTAAGATCACTAAACTCAAAGTCAATCTAAGTGAGTGAAGATGATAAAGTAAAAAATAAAATGAAAATGAATAAAGAATGAAAGAAAAATCATAATAAAAAAAAAAAAACAGAAAAAAAGACTTTTTACTGTCTTGGCTTTTGAATAGCAAACATCTTATCCTATACAAGACATAGAAAATATAAGAAGATATTACATTTTCCTAAACCAAACAAATAAAAATTTTGTTGAGTGTGAAACTTACTATACTATAATTCATAATGTTTATCATACTATAGTTCATAGCATTTTTTTTAATTATGAAAATCATATAGCAAATATTAAAGCTTTGCACTAAAATCAAACCAACAATTGTCAATCTGATTTTAGAAAAATTAATGAAGTAAAGATATTATTGCTAATATTTTGCTAGATATTAAAACAAATAAAAAAAAACTTTAAAAAAAAAAGATTGTTTCATTCATTATAACAAGACAATTGATTAATTTGATTATGCTAGATTGTGGATGATTTTTAATTTATTTAGGACTAGAAGCACATGTGTTTGTTTGTCATTGGTAAAGAAAATAGAAATGAAAAAATATCAACACTACTCCCAGATTGAATTAAGATAAATACACATTTTAATGCAAGAAACTGCAATAATTTTAGATATGCACATGATACTGTACACATACTTACAATCAACAGAAAAAAAGTTTTTCATTGGGAAATTTAAGTAACAGAATGAAATGATGAAAATATAGATAAGTATGAAAAAAAAAAAGAAAGATTCTAATGAAATAATCTTGCATAGATTATAAATTAATAATAAAACACAAAAATCCTTTGACAGCTTTTACATTTTTTATATTATCAATAATTCGGCAACCAACATAATAATGATAGAGAGATTTTATCAGAGATAATGTAATGAAAATGTTGACAATATTTTTGGATACGGAGGTAAATTTTTAAAATTAAGTATCAAAATTCAAACTCCCTAAGGATATTACAGCAACTATAGGAAAAATAAAAATAATTTAAAAATATGGTGATAGTGAAGACTTATGAAAAATTTACATGAAATAACAAAAAACAAAAACAAATGGATATTAAATCAGGCTAGACTGAAAGAATGCACCAAGTGTGAAAAATGAAAGTATCTTAATTTGTTCTATTATGAGATTATCTAAGATAAAATGTTTAGAAAAGTTTACAGTAAAAAAAATATGATGGTCAGCAATAAAATGAATAGATTCAATCATTACAATAACACATGCAACTCCGAATGTTGTCCTTTTCAATGTGCCTAGTCTTCTGGTAAAACCCAAATAATAATATTTTATATATCATTGTCAATATTGCTATAGCTATGTATGTATATATGACTTCATATGTACATGTATACTGATAGAAAGCACCAAATAATAATAATAGGTTATGTATGTATCATTGTCAATATTGCTATAGCTATGTATGTATATATGTCTTCATATGTACATGTATAATAAATATACTTAGATACATAATTTTTAAATGTAAGACTAAACCTAATATATGCAAGTAATAGAAATTAAATTATTTTTGCTCCTAAACACTTTTTCTATATTTCCATATTAATATATTCTATATAACTGCTGCTGCTGCTACTGCTACTACTACTACTACTTCTACTACTACTACTACTACTACTACTACTACTACTACTACTACTATTACGACTACTACTACTATTATTATTATTATTATCATCATCATCATCATCATCATCTTGGGCCATTTACTGCAGTAGTAAAGTGTCAGATTGGAGCATATGATTCTGCAATGAGTTCCAGTTCTGGCATTTCTGGTGCTCAAACTTCTTATGAATCTTCAAGGAAAAAGTGATTTGATTCCTTATTCATATTTTTTATTAATATTAAATGCAGTTTATAATGATATTGACTCCTGATGATCATAATAATAACATTTTCCAAAGTAATTGGTTTTTCAGTCAATTCAAAATTATTTTATAAATATTATTAGTAAAATGCAGTACCATTTCAATCTAATCACTTCGCATTTCATGCAAGAGTTCAGGTCTAATATGATCAAGCATGCACATTAGTTTTTCTTTCTATGCAGATATTCTTAAAAGTATGTGCATTGTCATAGTCCAAAAGCATTAATATTTTCTTATCCTTCAGCATCTAAATACCATACCTTGAATAATTCTGATTTTCCTTTTTAAATATACCTCTTCTTCTCAAAATCTTTTACAAGCTATTGATATAACTTATCCCAGTATTAATCAGCAATGAAGCTCTTAAAAGTTGAATTCTTTCTTCTGATGAATTTAAAATAGCAGATTATGTATGTACTAATAAAATATATTTTATTAGGGAAAGACAAAAATATTATACTGAGAGGAAAAAGAATATAAAAAAAAATTCAAAGAAGCTGTTTACAAAAAAATGACAAATAATCCCATAAATCAGCCTAATGAGATAATTCTTAATGTGTGGAAACCACTTATTAATAAGCTTTTTTTTAAGAAAAAAGTGGAGAAATCATGAAGATGGCTATAGACAACTATATAAAATTTATACTAGGTATTGTTACTAAAAGAATAAGCTAAATGGTTGAAGTACTGCTTTAAATTCAATATTCATACAGCTAAGATCCAAAATTTGATCCCTTTTAGTATTGTAAATTATCATGCCAATAACATTGTGAAGAAGGGTGAGGAGAATAATGTTATGCTATGTACTAATCTGAGTGCTATACTAGCAGTTGAATGTATTTGAAACGTTTAAATAACGTTTGAATTTTTCTAAAAAAATTTAATAGTTAATATTAGATGATGGAAATAATCCAACATATAATTACAACTATAATACTATGATCACAAACTTTCAGGCAAATGCTAATTCAAAAAATCTTCAAGTAGTGGGGGAGGGGGAGAATTAGAGCAAATTTGAAAAGTTAGAAAGGGTCACAAGTTAAGAAAAACAATTTTCCATTTTATATCTAAAATGTATTAATTCTTTTTAAAGAAATAATCATTTTGAGCCAATTGATTAAACTTGTTTATTAATTCACTTGTTTAATACTTTCTTTACATGAAATACAGGTGTGTTAATAATATTATGGTAATATGATTTCTGGTCTAATCTATAAATATATTTATATTTACATTCAACATCTAACTATATTTTTTGTGGTCTGTATAAAAAATACTATGTTTATTTAGCAGTAACTTGAAAATTAAGATCATCATGGCTGATGAGTTCATAAAAAGAAGAAATAATAATAAAAAAAAACTAATATATCTAGATGATATGTCTTTTTGTGAGCTGTTTTCATAATACAAAAATGGTTAAAGCATAATACTCCTAAAAATATCCAATTCTTTTATAGTAATAATTTATATATATATATATATATAAATCACATACACCTAAAAACTAAGAATTTTTTAAAAAAAAAAAAAAATCTAATACAAATGATTAAAGCTGTTCATAGTCCTAAACTTTCACTATTTACAATAATACCAAGACATCAAGAAATAGATCTGTTCCACTGGAGATTACTCAAGACTGCTGGAGATGACAGCACAACTAAAAGCATTTCCAACAGTGCGTACGTTAAATGTTTAGAAGGCTTTTGAAAGATATACCACAGAAAAACACAGTTAATATGTTTTAACTATTACTAACTATTTTTCTTTAAAGCAAGTCACTCAAGAGCAAAAGGTATCACGTGATAAGTATTTACTTAAATAAATAATAGATTCTTCAGAAGTTATTTTCTATTTTTTATTTAAATAATGTGTTTGAAAGTATATACATATACTTTAACATGGTAAATTAAAACAAAAAAAAGCCACTTTTTTTTAAATAAAAAGATTTTTCCCCCAAAATATGATATAGCCTTTTTATTTTATTATATCAAAAGTTCAAATATAAATCTGGACAAATGACCGCTAATAATGATGATGATAGTCATGCGTTGTTAGCCGAGAGGTATCGCAGCCGCCATGCAAGCAAGTAGTTGGTTGCAGACGTTTGTGGGTTCGCGTCCCGGCCGATGCTATGACATATGAAAATAATGATGATGATAAATAATATACTCATTTACAATGTTTGCTAAAAACGATAACGATAATTTTTTTACTAAATATGGATATTGTCATTTTGAATTTACAGGAATATATATATTTTAAAATAATAAAAAAAGTGCCTTCGGAAGACATAAAATATTATAGCTTAAATAGGTGCAAAAAACAAGATTCCTCTAATGCCACCTCCCCAATAGAAAAACAGTATAAAAGCCAATGTTTGATATTATCTTTTAATTCAGACAGTCTTTAATTAAATCTTACTTAAAAAAATTCTAAGCCAGCCTGAAATCTTGGAAAAAAGTTCAAGTTTACCAAGTCCAGATTTGAAACAGTTCATGGGTATGGCAGGTCGATATGTATTAACAACACTATTTAATTTTTTAATATATATATACATTTGCTCTGGTTTTTAATTTATATTTATTTACTTTTTATTTGCTCAATTGTTTGTTTATTTCAATTTATTGTTTACACACACATATATATAATTTAAGCTCACAATATTAACAAATAATATTATATCTATTTGTCTGAGTAATATATTATGTATTACATTTTAGATATATAAAAAATATTATTTTCTACTTCTTTATAATTAATTCTAATAAATGCATTTAGTAGCAGTTGTCTACTAATTATATGAGAATACTAATGGCTGGTTTTAATATATTGTTTTTTAATGAATAAATTAGTAAGGCAGTTTTTATAAAATACTCAGAAAAATATATAGTTACAGATATATAATAAAATAAATCAAATAAAATACTATTTAGACAAAAGTTTTGTTTTCCACGATTAACTTAATCAATCCCGTTCGCAATTTAGTTACAAAGAAATTAGATTTAAAAAATAATTTTAGAAAATACATGGTATGTTGAAACCAGAAAAGACAAAAAAAAAAATCTATTATAAAACTTTTTTTTTTAAAAAAAGTTAGTTGTCGATCTTGTGAAACAAGATAGTTAAATTGTGAAGTGAAAAAAAAAAGATAATACAGAAATTTCCTATTCTTAGAGTAAAAACAACTATATCAAGAGATAGTTTTATAGTAAGCAGGTCTATAAATGATTGTTTTTTGTTGCGGAAGCTGTAACTCTTCTAAAAAAAATATGGTTCTAAAAGACAGGTATACACTGCTGATCAGTATCCTATTTGGTTATGTTCAGTACTAGAATGTTTGGCTGGAGCCCAAGAACTATAGATTACAGCTCAGCTCTATCATTTCCAGTGCTAGAATTTCTTAAAAACCCCTAAGCAATAAATCATTAAGTTATATGTTGACTAGTGAACAAAATGGATAAAAAAATCAAAACATTGAAATGATTAAAAATAAATGTAAAAATATTTATACAATGATAATGGAAAATAGAAATACCAGTGATAAATGAACATGGCAGTAGTAAAGGCATTGTAAAAAAATATATAGAAGGGTTTACACATCCAAAACATCAGCAATAGAAAGACATTTTATTTTGATTATATATTAATAGGTTTAGTGCACCCATACATGCAGATCGTACAGATTCAGACATACTTTATATTGGTAGAATTAAAGTTAATTAAAAAGAGACAAAAAAGATTTTAAAAAAAATACATTAAATATTATAATAAGTATGAATAATAGCAAAACGAAAGATAATGTAAATTTAACTAAAAAATGGAGGAAAAAAATACAACTACATCACAGACATTAAGTTATGAGAAAAATAATGAGCAAAACAAAATTAAATTAATAATAAATTAATTGATAAAATGATAATATATATATATATATTGAAATAGTTAAAAATATTAATATTAAAAATTAACTAAGAAATTCAATAATTGAAATATAAGTTCAACTAATAAATCAATGTAAAAAGATGCAAAGAATCATAGTGAAAAAAAAATCACATGAATAACAAAGTGATTAATATTTAAAATTAAATCATTATCTATGTGCACAGAAAAAGAAAATGAAATACAATGGAGAATATTAGAGAATGGCATTATAAAAATTAGATGGAGAAAGTCAAATGAAAATACAGGAATGCTGAAAAAACATAACCAATCTTATAGATGAAAATCTTCATCTTACTTTAGAGATATCTATTATAAGTTTGATTAATCAATGTTATATCAGATAATATACTGCTAAATATCCCCCTTCTAGGATTGGTTTTTGGGTTTTACCTTCATTAACAAACTAAATTAATGCATTTATGCAAAACTTTAGGAGTTTAATGAATTAGTTATTAACTTAAATATTAAAAGTTGGCTGCTAAATGCATGTATTAATGCCAGTTTTAAATCCTAGAACTCAATAATAAAAACAAAAATAGACACAGCTCTCTGGGTGAGATAATATATCACAATACCATGTAGTGTTTATTGACTACTAGAGTAGGGTGAAGGGGTTGTTTTTTGAAAGCATATGAGAAAATCATATGACATTGTTGTTGTATTAAGACCCATACTGTGAAAGTTAAAACAATAAAAAGATGGAATTATGGGTAAATATATATATATATAAAATATGATAATAGAGTCACTAGCTGAATAATTCATTGCATCATTTCTTAACAACAAAACATTTAACAAATCAAGAAACCCATCTAATACTAATCAAAGAGATATCTTTAAAAGTAAAAATCATAACTGTCTAAGCTATAAAGTTTTCTATGATTCTCTATGAATATAAAAATTGAAAAAGACAAAAATGTAATGCCAGCAAAGAATTTATTAAGGTAAAAAAATTAAACAAGTAAAAAATATGATCAGATATGATTTGAACATTAGTTTGAAATACAAATAACTAAATTAAAAGTGTTTAATATTGTTCATAAATTGAGATAATCTAATGTATTAGAAAAGAGAATGGTGCTCAGAAAGATTGGTGTAAAAGAAGGAAAAAACTAATAGTGAAGAGGATGAACTTTATCATTATAATAATAAATATGATCTTAAGCAGCTTAAAAAAAAACAAACAATTTATAAGTTATTTTGGAGAAAAGCTATTCAAGATCAACATTCATGATTCCTTTAGAGAAAAAACTTAATGAAGTTAAGTGTTATGATTTTAAAACAATATGATTAATATCACATAAAACTCTTTTGAAAAGTTAAACTTCAAAATGGTAGAGAGATATATTGTATTTGAGAATAATATGAAGACAATAAAGTTAAATTATAATTTATTTTCAATTAATACTAAAACATTATGTATAAAAGAAATGATGATAATAGAAGTAAATAAATGTAGAATTTATATTATTAAAAAAATTTTAATTATTGAATAAATAAAGTTTTGATGATAATTGATTATTATGCTACAATCAATTAATGATGGTGTTTATATCATGTTGACCATGGATAGGTTATATCTGGTTGTATACTACTATAACTTGGTTGATCACTATATCTGCAATTGAAATATAGTGATGTAATAAACAATTTCCCATATTAGCAATTGATAATTATTAACCTGAAAGTGTATTAATAAATAATCAAATGCATAAACCCAAATGCAATATCATAATAGTTTTACAATTGAAATGATTACTAGATAATGATTTAGATAGGTTAAAAAATTCCTTTTCTCCATTTAAGTTATTCAAGTTTGCTAGATATTTTTTATAATATCATAGTCTGGGTTCTAATTCTAGAACATTTATTTTCATTAGTGTTGATGTATTGTCTAATTTCTTCAGTAATATCTGATTGGTTGCTTACAGGTTCCATCATTTTCATAACTAGGTTTCAGTACTTATATGTTAAGAATGTAAAACACTTTCAATGACATTTATAGTAAAAATCTCTAAACCTTGTTTATCTGTGATATTGATGTCATTGTTATATATGGAATATAAAACTTAGATGCCTATTAGGAAAAAAAACCAGAACTGAACTGTTGACTTGAGTTCTTCAATTGGTGTTTCACCTGCATTATAATTTTTGGATTTCTGGATCAGCAGTAGTAGTTAATTTGTGATTTATTTTCACTAGTCCATATATGTCTATCACAATTTAATTCATCTGAGTTTATTGATTTATTGATATTGTTTGCTTAAACTACTGCAAATCTAAAGCAGTTGTAGGTCCATTACTTATTCAATTTAGATGCTTCTTGATTAAAACAACAACAAGAACAAAAAAAAAAGAAGATAGTTTTATTATTTTTTGTAGATATCCCCACAGTTTTTATTATAAAAAAGGATTCTAATTCCTATAGTAATCTTTGATTGCTATTTTTCTTTTGATTTATTCTTACCTACATTGTTGAAACAAGATGAAATCTTTTATTGGTTTTCAAAGCTTAATATCTGCACTTTATGTTAGCATTATTGTTGCTTTTTGTGTGAAGAAAGCCAATTCAATCTCACCAAAGCAATGACAAATAAATTATAGATGCTGGCTTACCTTTTAGGTAAGGTTTGATTTATTAGCCAGATTTATTATTACTCTTCCTGATCTCCTTAATTTCTTAGAAAATAACTTTTTTAATGATAGATAATGCTTAATTAGCAAATACCTTTGTAGAATTATTGGGCTACTCCAGAATAAAAAATAGTATTAAAATCCATTAGACTTTGATTAAAAAACAATGATCTTTCATATCGCAAATGAATAGTTTCACTACATTTTTACCATTTTTCCAACTGTACAAATTTATAGTGATATTTTTGCAATATTTGTAAAAATTAAATAGATGATACTGGTAGTCAATCAGCAGTTACCTCAAATATTAGCTATGAAATATATATTGAGAGTTGCTTCTATTGAAAAACTTCATAAGTTTGTTGATCCACAACAATTATAAAAGGAGAAATCTTTAATCAGAGTAGTTTTTATGATTTTAAATTTTTTTAAAACTCTAAGCAAATTTTAAGGATAACATGGATCAAATTTTTCAATTGAAAATATTTTTTCACCCCTTATTTATTAATTTTTTTATTTAAAAGCAAAAAAAAAAAAAGAAGTTATAGTCTTAAAATCTAGATTGAACAATACGTTAGTATTATATCATTTTAGTAAAATTCTATTAGTAAGAATATTTAAACTTGATCTTGGAAATTTGTTTTATCTAGTTCAATTATGTTGACAATTGTAAATCAATTTTTAATATAAATAACAAAGTATTACATAAAGCAATTGTAAGTTAGGTTGAATATATTGAATGAAAAATACAAGTGAATAATGTAAAAAGAAATCAGATATATTTTGAAAACAATATTAAACTATTTGGGAAAATCAATAAATTAATTTATACCATTGTTTTACCACCATATTGCAATCAATTAAGATAGGGTTTATGCTATATTAACTATAGGTTAGCTTTCTTTCATGTAACTATATTTAAGTTGTTTGGTGACTATCATAGGACTAAATTATACTCTGTCTGGTATGACAGACTTGAATATTAAATATTTCTAATTATAAAGCTCAATCTATTTTTCTGTATCTCAAACATCACAAGACCTCCCAAAAAATTAAACATTTGATTACTTTTTTAAACCTAGTTATGATAGCTTTAAGTCTGAGAAAGGAAGTAAATATGGCTGTATTTTGTAGACAGTAATTATTCATACCAGAAAAGTAATAATTATTCTGATCTTGCATCGATAGAATAAACTGCAATAAAATTTATAGTTAAAAATGATTGTTTTTTAATTGAACTGGATGAGATAATAATTTATCTAGATTCCATCTGTAGTAAAGATGCAATTAGAATGATGATTATAACCAAGCGATTATGTAGATTTATAATAAAAAAAAGTTAGTATTTGTTCCACTGGTCTCTAAAAGTATTTCACAGGTAAATAAATTATTTTTGCTAAATATTTTGAAGGTTAGAAGCATGGACTACAAAGGCAAACTACAATTTTTATAAGAATCAAAAGATAATTTAATTGGTGCTAATAAATCACTCTTTGTCATGATTTTAATTATGCCAATTTAAAAAAAAGGTGAATAAAAAATAAATGAATCAACAAATGAGTAATATACTGCATTTCAATGACATATAAAAAGTATGTCTAAACATGCTTGAGCTGCCTGAAAGATAATACTGGACTTATGGAGCTGTTCGGTCAAATAAAAAATTATCTATAAATTAAAAGGTCTAATTTGAAATCAACTTTATGCAGATTTAAATATTTTATCCATTTTTTTTTTGCAATATGAGAACTGCCATTTTCATAATTTAAGTATTTTTTGAAAAATCAAGATCTTTGAAATTTTAATCTGGTTTTAATTAAATTTTTTAGGGTTAATATAACTTTTTAGCATTCACCATCATCACTCAGTCACAAATGAGTCTGGTCAGTTCAACCCCCCCCCCAAAAAAAAATATAAAAAAATAAAATAATGTAAAAAAAATGTTATAGTGATTATACAAACCAATTCATGTACCAATAGTATGTCATCTTATAAAATATGCTGGGCTATTATTTTGTTAATTTGACAGTTTGTGATAATATCTCTTAACCTCCTCTTCTTGAGCAAACTCTTTTATATGAATAACTTAAATCCTAGCTTTTCATTGTAATCTAGATCTGGTTACATCTTCAGTTAGCATTGTATTTCTTAAGAATGGCTTCAAGGATAATCTTTATAATGTAAATAAATATTGTCTCTCCCAATTTAATATCTAAGTCAATCTTTTCACTTCATAATTCAATTTTTCTATGCAAAAACATACTAAGACATTTAAATTGGTTTATATTCTCAAGTTGATAACCAGGCAAAGTAAAAGTTATTGAATTTTTTTCTTTTGCAACAGAATGATAAAAAACTTGAGATTTTTTTTGGATATTAATTACTAACCAAAATATTTGAATGTTGCATTCAAACCATGAATTACATTCTATACATTAACTTTTGAATTGGCAAGAATAGCACTATCATCAGTATACTGCAAATCCACAAGCAAAAATATAAAAGTTTTCTTTTCTTTTAATTTATTTAAATTTAAAAATTCCCCTAATCAAAACATTATTGTATTTTGATATCCAATTCATTAAACAAGCTATAAACAAGTCAAAAACTATGATTAAAGGAAATACTCATCCTTGTTTAACACCATTTATTCAAATCCCTCCCATTTTTAACTGTAATAATAAAATTTCCTCTCATTTTATCAAATGTAAAAGTTGAATAACATGAATACATTTTCATAAGCAACCAATTAGATCTATATTAATAATTTTTTAGTCATTCATTAGACTAGAGATTAACCACTTAATGAATAATATTTCCATAGTGTAAATTATACTACAGAAATGTTATTCATTAAACAACTAGATCTATTTAATTAATTGTGATTCATATCTTAATCAAATCAATAAAAGCAATATATGAATTATTTTTGTTCCTAACAGTCTTCCTGTATTTGCTTGCTGACAACATCTATGTCTATAGATATTATAACATCCATTATTACAGTAAAATATTAAACCATATATTTAACTATGTGACAAATCAAACTCATATATAACAGAGGCTAAGAAAATAGATGTATGAATTACTAGAAAATGTACATTTGAAACTAATAATGGATGTAAAGGTTTCCATTATAAGTTTAAGTTTTCAAAACTAATTTGCAAATTAAAAACTCATTATTTTGATAAGATTAAAATTAGGTTACATAAGATTTAATAATAATTTATTAAAAAAGATGATGGTGACATATATTTTGCGTAAGAATTTAGGTTTGATATAATTATCCTGGATAAATATGTCAGGAAAGAAAATATTTTAATGAATGTTATTATCATAATGATCATTGGTTCAATTCTATTTGATTATAAGAGCATCAGAGCTTATTTTTGATTTGATACAGTAGTTATAGTTCTATAATGCTTAAGTAAATGTAGGCATTTACTTGTGTTGGCATCACAGCAATATTTCCTGAGGTCTTAGAATTGATTTTAGCATCCTTTATAACAATTTTCTTAGTTTTTATAGCTTTCAGAAGTCTCCTTCTTAATCTGTGAATGATTGCATGAACTCTGCTTATACAATACATAAACTGCAGTGTAATTTTAGATTAACAGCTTTTATTATTATTTTTAATAATGATAATGAAGATATATGTATGATATGCTCTTGGGCCTATTTTCAACCTAGAGAGATGGAATTGTCTGGGGGGTAATAAATAGAAATATGCTATGATGGCTTAACTGTGAACTTCATGACATTCAGGTTCTGAAATTTAGTTTTTTTTTAGTTTTCTCTATAGCTCTTTTTATATCCTGCCTCTGACTATAGCTCTGAGTATTGCAAATTTATCCTATTTGTACATTTAATACATTTATTATTTTCTGGCATATCTAATTATATGAACAAAAAAGAATGTTTATATAAACAAATTAGTACTCAAATTTTCCATTTCACCAACCACATTTTGTAGACATATAAATAAAGACATCTGGAAAAGATATATGGTCAAAATAATGCATTTCTCTCATATGTCATATTCATTTTTGTTCATTATTTATCAATGTCAAATTAAAATAATTTAATTTACATATGTCAAATTTCTTGCACTTTATTTATTAATCATATATTAGATATATACTAGTATATCATTTTTAGCTTAGATGTACTTTAAACTTAATTAAAAATAACATTTTTTTATTAAATACAATCACATGGTATCATTAATTCAACTACATCTTCCTTTCCCCCCATTATTAAACTTAAGTATATCTAAAATTTCTATTTTATCTCACACTTTAAACACATAAATAAAGACATGTGAAAAATATAAATAACGACCAAGATGCATTTCTGCCTCAAACACTTTTCAGTTGGCTCAGGATACAACGTCTCATAGATTTAAATCTGTGCCAATTGAAGAATCCTAATTTAGTCAAAAATGCATCTTTAAGTCATTTAAATTTCTCAGTTGACTTTATTCATGTGTCTAAGTATGAATAGTGAAATAGAAATTGTAAGTAAAATTGCAAGTATATTTTAATATATTACTAACGGGGAAAAGAAGTTGAATTGATCCTATTTAATAAGCAGATATATTAATTTTTGATTAAGCTTGAAACTTATAATTGAAGTAAAAAATGATTTGATAATCTCTAATCTAATAAATGAGTAACAATAATGATTAATTTACTTATATATATATATAAAAGATATTGTCAAATGTATTTTAAACTTTTTAGTCTGTTTGTGTCAATGCCGGTAGTTTTTTTTTTTTCATTTTCCTTCTTATCTTTAAAAAAAGCATCTTACTTTCTGCGATTATCTTTTAATGTAACAATTTAATCAAACTTAATTAAAACCATCCACAAATATGAAAAATTATACAATCTCACAAACTACATTTATATAATGCGCATCTTTTATACCACGCAGTTAAATAGTAATTCTTATGATTTCAAATGAATGTTTGCAAACATTATTATTTTAAAAAAATATAAAAACTGTTACACGTCTTATTAGTATGGTATAACCATAATAGCTAAAATATAATTTTTTAAGAGTAAAATACCAACAAGCGAAGATGTTTTTTTTGCCCCTCTCTGAAAACAAACTCAAATTGGTATTAACATTTATAAGCTAGTTCATTTAAAATACAGTACTTAAACAAATGTTTTACATTTTATTTACATTAAGAATTTCAAAGTAGAAATTTTTCAGCCATTTGCGAACTTATCAAAACTTTAGATCAAAGCTTTTCCACAGTCCCTTTGATTTCAATAGAATTAATTATTTGGATTAATCATTAAAAAATATAAATAGCTTTAACAGTCAGATTTTTTTTTATTAGTTGTTTTTACAAAGATTTAATGAACTTTTAATTCAAAACAAAATTTCTTATAACTAATGTGTTTTTCTACAAATACCAAATTCCATTCATTTATTTAAATTGTATCAAAAAATAAATTTACTTAACATATGGTAAAAGAGCAAATTCTCCCCATTGGTAAATTTCTCAAAGTATATGCTAAATATAGGGGATTTGAACTCAGACTTTAAAATATTTTCCCTATATTTACAATTAAGCTCCAGGTTTGTGAAGAGTGCCTGTTTTTCAAAGTATATGGTAGTAGTTTAGGATTAACTTATCATCCGGTAAAATTTGAAATGTGATTAAATTCGTTAAAATATAAACTTAATAATCAAGAAAAATACCATACTTATGAAAACAAAGCAGATATAATCAAAAATGGAAAAAATTACAACTATCTATAACATTTTGGATTTGCTAAACAAGTCCTCAGCAGTCGTAAACTTATAGTTTCTAACAAACTTTCATATCATTAATAAAACAACATTAGCTATTATATATAAATAATCAAAATATTCCAGAATAGCACTACAAAATTTGAATATGCCTATATAAAATTAAACAGAATATTCAAATTTTGTGGTGATATTTTAAAATATTTTATTATATTTATTTCGTTCGATATATATATAACTAAAAGGCATTTATAAATTAAATAATTCCAGGGGGAAAAAGAAGATACAAAAAATGTAGAAAGTTAAACAAGAATTTGCAATTACAATACAAATCAACCTATGACTTTTAAATATCAAAAATATTAAACATTTTATGCAAGTGATATTAAATGAGCCTGATTAAAATAAAATAATTGCCAAAAATTTAAAAAATGCTGAATCACAAAAAAAGTTATATAGTATATTGATTGTTACTATAATAATAAATAAAATTTAAATAAAAATAAAAAAAACAGAGGGATTCTAGCTAACTATATCAAAATTTTTATTTCTATTTTATCCTGATATATATGTATCAGTTAATAAAAATAAATACAAACATTAAACACTGCTATCTAAAGAACAAACCATTTAAATGATTTTTGTTTGTATTTAGTTACTTATTTTAATTTCATTTTAGTTGTTCATCTTCAATTTTAATTAATTTAAATATTTATTTTAAAATCATATATATATACAAACATAAATATAATTGTAAGGGATTTGAACACAGACATTCATGCTCCCTTCAGCTATCCACTCTATCTCATACAACCGATATACATGACTCCACACATGTGAAAAAGATAAAATATCTTCAATACGTGTATTTCGCAGTGAACCAGCACTAATCAGTTGGTTCAGATCATTATCTCCGACATATATATAATCACTGCTCAGTTATATTAAGATAACAAGAATAGGTTTCAATCTACTCCACTCTTCAACTCTTTAGCCACCCAATACTATTTAAAAATCTGATGATGGAATGCCCAACTCCCTTGTTGATGCCAATATTATTATCATGTCCATGTTGACCGTAAGTTACTCTAATGCCTCATTTATACACAGAAAACTGATGGGCAGGATACAGGCTGAATTTGTAATATTTCAATACAAACATAATTTGTATACTTGAAGTTTAGATGTAATTGTTGTAAAGGATTTGAGGGGTCAGAGTAATTTGGGGTCAACATGGGCATAACAATAATATTGGCATGGCTGAAGAGTTGAAGGGTGGAGTAGATTGATGCTTGTCTATTAAAATTTGAAGATTTGATATCTTAATATAATTAAGCATTGATTATATATGTGTGTGCAGAAGATGATGACCTGGACCAACTAACTGATGAGTGCTGGTACAGTATAAAATTACATATATTGGAGAAAATTTATCTTTTTCACATATGTGTAGTCATGTGTATTGGTTGTATGAGACAGAATGGATAGATGAAAGGAGCTTGAAAGTCTGGATTCAAAATCCCTTACAATTACATCTAAATTCCAAGTATATGATTATGCTCTATTGAATATGAATATACAAATTCAAAAACTATTTTCTAACTATTTTTAAATCAACCAATATGCTGTCACAAAAATGCATACAAAGATATAATTCTCATAAAACACCAATAATAAAATTGAAGTGTAAAAATTATGTTCAAAACATATTTATCCATATAATATATGGACATTTGTAAAACACATTGATTTAAAAGTACACACAGCATATAAAATCAAAAATGTATAATTCTGTGCTAAAAGTTCATTTTCAAAACAAATAAAAATATAGTATATGGCACATTTTAATGTCAGGAAACTGTTATATTAGCCAAAATGAAAAAAAAAAAAATTAAATAATTGAAGTTATAATATCTATAATATATTTTTATAAAGATGTTTAATCTATCCATACACTATGTGAATACTATATGTTGCCAGAACTATAATAAAGCTGTGAGAAACACTACTTCAATTATACATTACCCCCTAATAAAGCTCTGAGAAACACTACTTCAATTATACACTACTCTCTGCCACAAAGAAAAAATTGAAATAAATAAAAAATCTAATAAAACCAGGACAAAGGCATTAAAATTAATAAATTTAATACATTTTATGATAAAGGAGCAACCATATTTCTATCTTAGAATGCCATATGTCAGCATATTTATTAATAACATTTCATTGGCTTGCATTGAAAACATTAAAACAATTAGCCAAACTGTAATCTGCTGATAATATGAACGTTAATTCAACTATATTGAGAGGAAAAGTTATTGGGAAAAAAGAGCACATTAATGAAAGTCTGACATTTTACTATTCATTTTATTTAGAAAAATAAAAATACAGTGCAGTAAGTTTGTTATCATTTTTGTCTTTTTGAGTGAATGTAATGGAGTGAATACAGAGTAAATATAATGTGCGTTCTGAGTTCATTATTAATAATTACTTTATTTTTAAAATTTAGATATACTATAAATTTAATTTAAAATTGCATACTATAGACATGGAAAAATGTCTACATTATATATATGTGTGTGTGTGTTTGTGCACATTGACAGATACTGTAAACATGAAATTCAATAAACAATACATATTATAATCAAAGCTTATCAACAAAATACAAATTATTATGCATGACAAAGAGTTTGGAATAAAATATAGCTGATATCATGTTTCTACAATATGTACAATGTTAAAAAAAAATAAAACAATTCTAAACTAACAGTTCCTTTTCGAAATAAATATAAACAGAAAAATAAACAATTTTAATTTCTGAGCACAATTTAATCAGATAATTCAACCTATCAAAATCGATACTTAGAATATAGTTAATCTTTTTCTTGATATCAGTTTATTCACTATTGATTCTCAACTGTATATGAGAAAGAGTGGAGAATGAATAGACTGAAAAATCCTGAATCCAAATCTCTCCAATTACATATATAAAAAACATTCATTATATGTAAATTACATACTGACTTAGAATAAAATATAAAAGTAAAAAGCTTGTTATTTTGCTTTAAATGTTTATTCTCAAAAAAAAAATAAAAAATGACCAAAATAATGTTAGTGAAGCAGCAATTGTTGCATTAGACTATAGTTCTTGGAACAGTGTACAAAAAAGATATTTTTCTATTATATATGCAATACAAAAAAAATTTATCATCAAGAAAAGATAAGTATATAGTGAATTTACTTGTTTTTCGTATTTATTTTTTTAAAGCAATATTATGCTATCAATGTTTATATATTATACTTACATTTGTTCAATTCTTTTAAATTAAACAATTTTTCAGTGAATATTGTTATATTTAAACAGCATTAAACTGTTGCACATGCGCTTTAGATTTTAACTATAAAATGAATGAATACTAACACTTCAAACACATGATAAAGTCTTTGGAAAAGATAGAATGGCCATCTATCTTTTCTAACCCAAATGCTTTTGTATGGGCGAATCTTAAGTGTTTGAAAGTGAAAGCGTGAATATATTAAATAATCACTTTAAATTACTTTTACATGCTTGAATGAATGAGCTGGTGAAATTTACTAGAATTTACGATAAGTCATTCTTATTTGAAATTAAATGTATGTAATAAGTAAATTATTTTATATAGCGAGATGTTTATAAACTGTAATATTTAAACAGCATTAAACTGTTGCACATGCGCTTTAGATTTTAACTATAAAATGAATGAATATTGTTTTAAAATTCTATTCATTAATAAATTATGTTCAATTTTGTTTAAATTTTTAAACAAATATAAAAATATCTTTTAAACATTCCCCTTCCCTTTTTATTGGTCACAATTTATTTAAATAATATAGACAAATCCTATAACTTTTACCGCATCAATTTTCTGCCATACATCAATGCAAAATTTCTTAATAATCAAATAAATATCAGCAGTGAATTTAAATTGATTTATTTTATTTGCATTTAATTTCATCAATGCATTACACTTAAACTTAGACTTGTACGATGCATGTTTAATTTTGAAGCATTTTCCCAATTTATCATTATAATTAAATGCATGTATTTGGATAACTTCATTCATTTGATCAAAAAACAAAAGTGTTGAAATAACAGGATGCAACTTGTATAATGGAAAATTTGTCTTTGAAGCGTTAGTTTTGATACTATGAAGCACTGAAATGGAAATATATATTAATATTCTTTCTTTTTCTTTTTTTTTGCTTTTATAAATCAAATAGTAAAAATAAACTAAAGGAACTTATAAACAATTGATGTCAAATTCATAAGCTTATTAGAAAAAATATTACACTCATTGGATTTTGAAAATGTGTAAATTAGCTGAAGGATTTGATCAGTAATCAAAATTTCTAAATTACTGTTGAATATTTCAGACTATATTCATTAAAATTCATGACTATGATCTATATTTTGGAAAAATGAAACTCTACAATAATCGGTGTCTAGAAATCAATGTGCATTTAGAGAAAAAAGTAAACATTATAAATGATAGTATACAAACAAAAAATACAAGAACAAAACAGAACAAAATATTGTAGAGAGGAACATATTATTCAATCATTAATGAAATTATCTTGAGACAAGTTTCCACATCACAGTGATCTCTAGGTCAATTATTTTTTTCCATAATGGAAGTTGAACATTTGAAAAACTTAATTTACCTTTCTCATATCATTTAAAAATAGAAAGAATTCATTCAATAGCATCTTTCTCAACAGTCGTCTTTACAAGCATGAGTAATTAATAAATACCAGACAGGAATACCAATTAATAGTTTTTGAGTTTTGGTTTTCACTTGTCAAGAAGACTGGATTCCATGTAGTTTCAACACTCTTAAGATTTTGAATCTATACCAATCAGCTTTTCTAGCTTACAGGTTGGATACTAGCTTTGAACATACAGATAGACAAGAAACTGGTGCAGGTGTAAAACCATTATCATAAAATAACAGAAGTAAAATATCTTCTGATGAGTGCAATCCAATGCTTTCCATTAAGAAAGATTGATAATTAAAAACTAGTTTCTGAATCTGATGGGTAGTATCTAATGTTTAATGATTATTAGTTATTTATATAGATATAATATAAAACATTTTATTGCTATTAATGATTGTCAATATATATATATATATATATATATATATATATATATATATATATATATATATTGTAACCTTCCAGGTTGGCACCAGAGAGAAATATGGGAACATCCCATTTGTAATAACAAGGGATAAAGATAGTTAGTTAGGAAAAATGAATTGTGGTAAAATATGATATTGATAATTGAGTTTTTTGTGAAAATTAGGCATAAACTATGATATCATTTTCTAATTGATATAGGGATTGTAATAGAAAAGTAAAATTTTAATAGATATATTGGTGGGTAGAATTTGGAATGTATGTTTAGTGATGGATGTTGGTATATAATAGAGAAGTTATATGTCATAATAGGCTAATGCATATATGTATTATTAAATGTGATTTTCTTTTTATATTTTATTTATAAGTTAATGAGATTGTTTGTATTAATAAATGACATTTTTGAAATTGATGTTTAATATTTAATATTATTTTTTTTTACTATGTAAAAAAAAAATTTAGTTAAACGATTATAATGTTGAAAATTGTATAAATAACGATTCTAACAAGCTGCCAAAGGATCGTCATGGAAACAGGATAGAGGGCATGGGAGAGAAGAGAGTTTAAAAAAAAAACTGAAAAGGAATAGAAATAAAAGCTCCGTAAAAAAATTAAGAAAAAAAAAAACTTTAAGAATTAATAACTCTCTAATAATACTTTAATAGATAAAAGAAAACTACAAGGATTTTAATAACATTAAGATGGATAAATTTTACTATATTATTGGAGATATATAAAATGAAAACATAAACTACATTTCCTAAAGGGTTACCTCAGATCTCTACTAAAACCATGGTTCAACTACTTACAACTTTCAAAAATATCTGGATAATAAGTAAGATAAAATTTTTATAATTATTTTAAAGCACATTAGTAAAGCTGGATAATATTTAAAATGGAAAATTTGTGTATAATAAAAATTTTTCAAAAGTTTTTCTCAAACGCCAAAATGAAACGCGTGAATTTATTATCAGTATTCCATAAGACAAAGTTTAAGAGAAAATTTTATTTAATCAATATTAAGAAATAATTTACATTGGTAACTTCAATATTCATAATTTTATAACTAAAATTAATTCTCATGCATGCAAACATAATTATAAAACTTGCCATAGTATTCTCAAAGGAAAGGATTATCGTCATTATTAACAAAATACGCTTGAGCAATGAATAGACATTATTTTTTATTTCATTTTTTTTTTAAAAATGTTTTACATATAATAATAAGGTATTGCTAAATGATTTTTTTTTATAATAGATGTATAGACAATTATTTTTTTTTATTTGTGTATGTTTCACATACGTATTTAGAAAAAGAAAATGAAGGAATGTAATTTCCTACATATATATTATGAGATGTTAATGTGTTTGGTATAATCCGAAGATTATACTATAGCTGATTATATGTGTGTTCAGATGTGTGCATAATATTCCATAGTATTATTATTTGTTTATTTTTTTTTTATTTTTGATTACATTTATTAAGCTGAATTTTAATAATGATTGCTATTTTAAAAGATAAAGAATTAAAACCTTATCAATTATAAGTTTGTTACATAGGATATAATTTGGAAATTCATAATGCTTGCAGTATAAACAAATGCACATATTTGAGGATATATATAATATACATATTAATAGAATAGTCAATTTTTGTTTCAATATAGAAAATGTAATGGGCAATAATGGTATCAATAATATTTTTTTTTATTTATGATCTATGTTGATTTATTAATTTTTTTTATTTTTTATATATAATAAATATTTTAATTAAATCAATAGCCTATAGGAATTCCTTAATTGGATACGTTCGATTTTTTTTATTTCCACACACATATCTAATTGTCATAGTATAATTATAGAGGGTATAAATTTGTCAAAATGATTTAAGTTTAGTTAGTCTGTTTGTTGTTAATAAATCCCTGCATTACAATACAAGTAATACATTTATTTTGCTTGGAATAGATAATGATATGGATATAAAGGTACCCGTTCCTAAGATTGTCTATTCTATATTAAAATTGATAATTAATGATTATACAGTAATGTAGTAGTTTACAGATGCTCTGAGTGTATTTAAATTAATCTCATGAAATTATTATTTATGGATATTTGTGTTATAATATTGGCCTCATATATATAAAAACCAGACCCTATAATCTCAACTGAGCTAAGCCTTAGGGTAATTAAAACATAAAATCTTTAAAATAAGTTTAAGCACAATTTATAGTTATAAATGTATTCTATCTTGCATAGAGTTGGCGCCTGGGCAATTACAAGTATAGTAAGGTAGATAGTGAAGATATGGAGGTTGTAGGATAGGGTTACAAAATGCTAGCCCAATCATGACGCTTGATAATCGTGAGGCTACGTATATTGAGGGTTACAAAATGGCTTGCCCAATCGTAAGGCTTCATATATTATGGGTTTACAAAATGGCGCCCAACATGGGGCCTCGACATTTATGGGTTAAATGCTTGATATATGATTGGGTTTCAATGGCCTGACAATCATGGGGCATAATATTTATGGATAATTGGTTTCACAATGATTGGTGATCGATTCATTTTGTTCATATGTGTATTTTGTTCTTTGTTGGAGATTATATTTTGTACATTCAATTATGAATGACGTATAAAGTGGCTTATGGTGGCATGCAATGTGGATGGCCTGATATACATGGGTTAAGTGGTTGTCCAATTGTGGAATCTTGATTAGTTAAGTCTCATATTCTGTAAAATATTTATCTTTTGTTGGTTTAATTGGTTAAGTGATGACTAGCGTGAATGGCTTAATATATACTTGTAGAGTATTTATATTTTGCTGATATATATTGGTGTATATCTGAGATGAAAAGTAATCTTGTGCTATTGGAAGTTTTTTAATCCTGTTTTAAATATACAGCTATTGTAGAATTGGTTCCAAAATAGAATCGAGTTGGTAATTTTTCTTATTCAATGATTTTTGATATCAATCTGGAAGATCAATAAAAATGTTTAATAAAATGGAATTAGGGATAAATGGAGCATTCATTAGAGTTTGAAATAAGCCAATATCTGAGAGATGTATAAGAGATATATGAATGTTAGATGTATAGATTAAAAAAAACAATTTTCTTTTAGGTGAAATAGATACGTACAGCCATGAGACAGCTTAGTTTTAATTATAAAGCTATAGAAATATCACAACTTGTAGTAAATTAATAAATGTTAAAGTTGATAAACATAGAATTATTGGTAACATTAAATTATAAAATGTTAATATTGTTCATATTTGGAATACTTCTGTTATAGAAAGTCCATAATTTTGAAGGTTAGATAGCATGCTTGATTGTTGGAGTTTTGTTGGTTGTATTACAGATTTTTGGTGAGGGATGGAGAATTGTTGTTATTGTCTTGGGTATATGGTGTATTCATGTCACTGGTGATTGATTGTTCTCATTCACTGCTCCAACCCAAATTAGGATATCATTTGTTAGTTATCATGAAGCAGTTAACAGTAGTCCTGCCATGATTTTGCCTCTAAGACTCCAGAGCGAGCAAGGCATATTTATTTCTAATATATATATGTAATATTTGTCTCTAATACTCACAAAGATGAGCAAGACAATATCTTATTAATAGCCCCTAAGACTTGGATGTAAGCAGGGCATTGTGATAGTGTTTATAGTAGAATATTATGGGTTGTGGTAGCTTAAAGTGGTTAAAGTGAGATGATCATCAGAGTGTTCATGGAGCATTGTATGTTTTAAGAGCAGTGATGGAATTCTTCTATCCATTTCAAAGTTGTGAACTGCTAGCAATTCTTTTAAACTGTCGGTATCTGTTGGATCTTTAGAAGATTGGATGACTATATAACTTGAATATATAGCTCATTCCTAACAGATTATTTTCTATATTCTTATGCAAAAGTTGGCATTTTCATATTTAAAAAAAAAATTGTATATCAGTTGCCATAGTAAATGCATGTCATCATTATTAATTTTATTTTGGCTATAGATTTTTTTTTAGGGGGTTATAAATGCTGGTTATAATATTTGTATGTATTCAATACAGCATAAAAATTAAATAAACATGTTAAAATCGTTTAGTCTTTTATTAGTTATTTGAGTTGGTGTAGTTTATAATATAGTCATAGTGGATCATATAAAATTTAATGAATAATTTCAGTAATATCTAAATTTATGTTATCTAGTTAAAACTTAATATCTTCTTGCCTATGTGTGTGTGGAAAATCGAACATTATATGGGAAAATAAATTTGTAGAAGTTTTATGTTATTCAGGTAGTGAGGGTAAGTTTGAATTGTTGATTTGGTGGAGGTTGGAGCTGGTAACCATTGTTTTCTTAAGTAATATTAATAAAGTTTTAAAAGATAAAATGGAAGAATTTAGTTTATACGATAGTTTGGGTGGGTCTCAAGAGACACCATCTCCAGACATGGCTGCATTTTCACCTGATCTTGAATCAGGAAATGAAGATATAGATATGTCCTATGGAGAGTCTAGTAAGATGAGAGCTACTATTCCTAAAACCATAGATGGTGACCTGCTAATGTGGTTCAAAGAGATGTTTGCAGAACTAAAGTCTGATCGAGTAGAAGATAGAAAAAAATTAGAAGAGATGTTCGTAGAATTAAAGTTAGGACAAACAGAATTGAAATCAGAACTAAAAGAAATAAAGTTGAGTCAAGATAAGTCAGAGGAGAGGTTGGCAGAAATAAAATTGGAAGTTTCAGATATAAGGTCAGAAATGGTAGAAATAAATACTAGTATAGTTAGGCAAATGGAAGTTATGAAGAAGAAAGTAATAAGTCAGGAATCAGATATAGCAATAGAAGTAAAATTGAGTCAAAAGAAATCAGAGGAGAGGATAGTTGAAATAAAGTCAGAAATGTCAGAGATAAAATTAGAAATGAAACTAGAAACAAAGCTAGAAGCAAGGTTAAGAATACCCAGAATGAAGCTAGAAATGCAAGAGAATATTAATGACCAATTTATGCAGATTAATAAGAATGTTAGTTTAGACAGTGATGATATGAATGTATATAAAGAACTTGGAGAAATAGTTGATCAAGACTCAAAATTAGATGGAATTGTAGTTATAGACATGCACAAAGATTTCAAGAAGAATCTTGATAAACAGAAAGAAGTTGGTAAATTGATGAAGAAAGAAATAATTTCTGTAGACCTGAAGTATTTAGAAACCTTGGGAAATGAGTTGTTTAAGGTTACTGATAAAAATGAAAATTATATTCCAAAATGTGTTCTTGATTATTTAGAACATAAGGTGAAGGTGAATGTTTTTAAAAAAATATTTCATGGGGATACTAAATATATAATATGTAGTATGAAATATTTAATAGCAAGTGTTAGTCATGCTAGAGAAGTCAGTAAAGTGAAAATAAAATGTAAAATGAAGAAGACAAAGATGTTTGATTTAAATTTCCTTGGAAAAGTTATTAATCCAGAAAAAGAGTTAGGCAAAGCTAAAGTAGAGCTTAAATGTGAAAGTAAGAAGAAAAATAAAGCAGATTTTATGAGAGAGGTAATTAGTCATAATAAACATATGAAGAAAATTAAAGTAAAATTCAAAGAGATGAGTATAGAGAAGGTTAAGATGAGTTATCTTAATAGAGATGCAGATTATATAAGAGATACTGGGAAAGCAAAAGTTAAATTTAAATTAATAAATGAAAAGATAATTAATTTAAATTTTAGTAGAAAGATTATTGATGAAGAAAAAGAAGTTGGAAAGGCTAAAGTCAAACTAAAGAAAGTAAACAGAAAGTTAATTAATGTTATGGGTTTAAAGATATCCAGAAATAAAAGGATAGAGCATAGAAAGGTAAAAACTAGAATAAAGAAGATTGAGATAATGTCTCTTAGAGATAAACTTGTTAGAAGAAAGGAAATAAAGAATAATCGAGCAAGGTTTAAAGTTACTCAAAATACTCGCAGTTTGGTTCCATGTCCTGCAAGACATGATTAAGAAAAGTCAATATAAAATTTAATTATTTTTTTTTGCTTATTTAATGTTATTAAATATAATAACAAGTGTTTGTAAAAATGTTAAATATATATATATTTTATTGTTGTATGTTTATTTGAAAAGCATAATTTTTTATGTTAATAATATTAATGGTAGTTTGTCCAATTCATTTTTCTTTCATAAGGGGAAAGGAAATGTAACCTTCCAGGTTGGCACCAGAGAGAAATATGGGAACATCCCATTTGTAATAACAAGGTATAAAGATAGTTAGTTAGGAAAAATGAATTGTGGTAAAATATGATATTAATAATTGAGTTTTTTGTGAAAATTAGGCATAAACTATGATATCATTTTCTAATTGATATAGGGATTGTAATAGAAAAGTAAAATTTTAATAGATATATTGGTGGGTAGAATTTGGAATGTATGTTTAGTGATGGATGTTGGTATATAATAGAGAAGTTATATGTCATAATAGGCTAATGCATATATGTATTATTAAATGTGATTTTCTTTTTATATTTTATTTATAAGTTAATGAGATTGTTTGTATTAATAAATGACATTTTTGAAATTGATGTTTAATATTTAATATTATTTTTTTTACTATGTAAAAAAAAAATTTAGTTAAACGATTATAATGTTGAAAATTGTATAAATAACGATTCTAACAAGCTGCCAAAGGATCGTCATGGAAACAGGATAGAGGGCGTGGGAGAGAAGAGAGTTTAAAAAAAAAACTGAAAAGGAATAGAAATAAAAGCTCCGTAAAAAAATTAAGAAAAAAAAAAACTTTAAGAATTAATAACTCTCTAATAATACTTTAATAGATAAAAGAAAACTACAAGGATTTTAATAACATTAAGATGGATAAATTTTACTATATTATTGGAGGTATATAAAATGAAAACATAATCTACATTTCCTAAAGGGTTACCAGTCTTCAGATCTCTACTAAAACCATGGTTCAACTACTTACAACTTTCAAAAATATCTGGATAATAAGTAAGATAAAATTTTTATAATTATTTTAAAGCACATCAGTAAAGCTGGATAATATTTAAAATGGAAAATTTGTGTATAATAAAAATTTTTCAAAAGTTTTTCTCAAACGCCAAAATGAAACGAGTGAATTTATTATCAGTATTCCATAAGACAAAGTTTAAGAGAAAATTTTATTTAATCAATATTAAGAAATAATTTACATTGGTAACTTCAATATTCATAATTTTATAACTAAAATTAATTCTCATGCATGCAAACATAATTATAAAACTTGCCATAGTATTCTCAAAGGAAAGGATTATCGTCATTATTAACAAAACACGCTTGAGCAATGAATAGACATTATTTTTTATTTCATTTTTTTTTTTAAAAAAATGTTTTACATGTAATAATAAGGTATTGCTAAATGATTTTTTTATTATAATAGATGTATAGACAATTATTTTTTTTTTATTTGTGTATGTTTCACATACGTATTTAGAAAAAGAAAATGAAGGAATGTAATTTCCTACATATATATTATGAGATGTTAATGTGTTTGGTATAATCCGAAGATTATACTATAGCTGATTATATGTGTGTTCGGATGTGTGCATAATATTCCATAGTATTATTATTTGTTTATTTTATTTTTATTTTTGATTACATTTATTAAGCTGAATTTTAATAATGATTGCTATTTTAAAAGATAAAGAATTAAAACCTTATCAATTATAAGTTTGTTACATAGGATATAATTTGGAAATTCATAATGCTTGCAGTATAAACAAATGCACATATTCGAGGATATATATAATATACATATTAATAGAATAGTCAATTTTTGTTTCAATATAGAAAATGTAATGGGCAATAATGGTATCAATAATATTTTTTTTCATTTATGATCTATGTTGACTTATTAATTTTTTTTTTTTTTACATATAATAAATATTTTAATTAAATCAATAGCCTATAGGAATTCCTTAATTGGATACGTTCGATTTTTTTTATTTCCACACACATATCTAAGTGTCATAGTATAATTATAGAGGGTATAAATTTGTCAAAATGATTTAAGTTTAGTTAGTCTGTTTGTTGTTAATAAATCCCTGCATTACAATACAAGTAATACATTTATTTTGCTTGGAATAGATAATGATATGGATATAAAGGTACCCGTTCCTAAGATTGTCTATTCTATATTAAAATTGATAATTAATGATTATACAGTAATGTAGTAGTTTACAGATGCTCTGAGTGTATTTAAATTAATCTCATGAAATTATTATTTATGGATATTTGTGTTATCATATTGGCCTCATATATATAAAAACCAGACCCTATAATCTCAACTGAGCTAAGCCTTAGGGTAATTAAAACATAAAATCTTTAAAATAAGTTTAAGCACAATTTATAGTTATAAATGTATTCTATCTTGCATAGAGTTGGCACCTGGGCAATTACAAGTATAGTAAGGTAGATAGTGAAGATATGGAGGTTTTAGGATAGGGTTACAAAATGATAGCCCAATCGTGACGCTTGATAATCGTGAGGCTACGTATATTGAGGGTTACAAAATGGCTTGCCCAATCGTAAGGCTTCATATATTATGGGTTTACAATATATATCTATATTATAAACATAAATAAAATACAAAAACCTACAAATATAAGAAAAAGCAAAGTCATTAATGAGCACATTGTTCCATTTAGAAAATTGATAAATTCAACAACTTCAACTCCTGTTTTTGAAATAGTTCTTAGCAAATTGTGACATAAATTTTACACATAGCAGTCATTTTAAAAAATAATGAATATCACATATATAATTTTTAGCTTTTTATCAATTTCAAGACAGAAAAACTTTAAACCATAGTGGTTAGCATAGCTGCCTTCCAAGCAGCTGGCCTGGGTTTGCATCCCAATCAACACATTTGACATATGAAAAAAAAAAAACAACTTTTAAGCCAGTAGACAAACAATGGATTTGAAAATTAAAAGTTCCTGGATACATCTCGACTTTAAAAAAAAATAAAAAAATGTTGCATTCAGCCAGTCAATTTGATGATGTTTAAATGTCATTTGAATTCATGAGCAACTAGCAATGTGCTTAATAAATAAAGTCAACTATCATTTATTCTAGTTGAGTTATAGTATAAGTAGATAAATGTAATAAAAATGATGAGGCAGTTTTATATCAATGTTTATTATTGAAAAATGAAATTTGCAATATTTTTTTTTTCTTGTTTTGCATTATGATGAATTTTAAATTTTTTTTTACTTTAACAACATTAAATAGCTGGACTTAGAGATCCAAATCCCTCATTCCACTACCACAACCACTTTACTTTTTCATGATAAAATGAAATTTTCTGTTTTTTGCTTATAAGTTTAAATTTTTTTCTGGCAGTATCCATGTGAGCAGAAGAACTGTCCTTTGTGGCTTATCACAACGGTGCATAAGTCCAGAGAGTTAAAAAGTTCTGATGTTTGAATATCACACAATCTTGCAATCAATAATTATTCAATTATCATTATTTAACTGTTAGGGATACATGCAATTGGTTAAACACCATATTATATTTACACCATTTTTCCTCATCACTAATCATAGCAGTAAGTAACATTAATAGAAGTATTCATATTGAACCAAAAGCTTATTGATGTATTTATTCATATTTAGTACTTTACCACAATTACTGTTTCATTAAATTTATAGTACTTAACTTAGCATAAAAACTGTTTTGATGCTAGAATAGACAGTTGAGAATTTCATGAAAACAAATAAAAACCAATAATAACATAAAGTGCATTTATATTCTATGCAAATTAAAATATTAATACAAATTGTCCTATTTTGTAACTATAATAGCTGATAGTTTATTAAAAAAATACAAATGCTTGATAAAGATGTTTTTGTTTTTTAAAAAAAAATACAACAATATCTAGTTATGAGACATAAACAGATACAATCATAAGGTTGTGACTAAAAGCTTAAACAAAGCATGATATATACAAGAGAATTAATAGTCTTTGAATAGCACTGACTTTATGTGACCTTTGCATTTGTTGATTAGTATTATCAGTAGTATGATTTTAGAGATTTTTTTTTTAATACCAATATTACTTGAGACAATGATAACTTTTCTAATTCGTAAAATTTATTACCTATATAGTTACCAGTCAATATTTAAACAAGAAGAAATTAAAAATTTCTAATCTATCTTTTATTATTATTTTTATTGGCAAACAATATGATTAATTTTCGCACGGAAACATCATTATATTATTTACTTTTATTCTTGAGAAAAAAATAAGCTTTCAATGAAAATTGCTATCAAATCAGTATCAAGTTACTCAATATGATTTCAATTCACATCTGGTCATTCAGAATTAAATTTCCGAACAACCAATAATCGTTAACATTCAAAATTCAAAAATAAATATACCCATTTATAAATAAATTGTGAGTTATATTGACACATTTATGTATATAATGTTTTTATATTTATATAAAAAATAGAAAACAAACTATATCTAATTTATATATACAATTATTCTGAAATAATAAATGCATATGCCCACCACATTCAAGTACTGGCATTAAAATTATTGGAAAGTCCTGGACATTTTTTCCTAGTATTGTAGCTAAAAAGTTTTTGACAAAACACAATTGTTTTTTTAGATAACTTAGCTCATAGCAGATCTATATAGTCATTTAATATTGTAGAGAAAGTGGGTATCTTGCTATTCTTAACAGGAGAGTAAAGAAATCCTCAAACACACTAATAATCAATGGACAGACTGAAAAAAAAAATACAATAAAAATATTATATACCTATAACATCTTTTATGCATAATCATCAAAGAAAATAGGAAAGATCATATATATCGGTATATTTAATATTTTGGCATTGTTTTTAATATA
Organism: Epiperipatus broadwayi; assembly: GCA_028023455.1. Lineage (NCBI taxonomy): Eukaryota > Metazoa > Onychophora > Udeonychophora > Euonychophora > Peripatidae > Epiperipatus > Epiperipatus broadwayi. The sequence goes on from JAQFVV010012571.1 coordinate 1,273,686, forward strand.
AAAAAGTTACGATTACTATTTAAATTTTATCACTTGTCTAAACTGAAAAGAAAAACACCATATTCTATCACTCAAAGCAAAATAGGAGTTATTTATATACTAAAATAAAAAAGAAAGAATCCTTAAAATGACAATCTGCATTAAAATAAAAAGAATCAAAACTATTTACTTAACATGGCAGTTACTTTTTATATCTCTTGGGTCAACTGTTAAAAGTTTTAAACAACAACAACAAAAGATTGTTGCATGGCTAAGCTGCAGCAGTTTATTGATTGAAAATTTTCCTCACAATGCTGAAGTAAATTGCCTAATAAAACATTAAACTCAATTATTTCAAACCAGCTAATTCATTTTTAAAGTCTTAGAAAAATTCTTTGCACAAGCATTGTCACAGATGAATGTGGGCTGAATTATCAAGTGAAAGTCCTAGGGACACTAGAGGCTCATTGCTTATATTTGCTCCACTCTCAAGTATGGATAATTGAGTTTAGAGTGTTAAAATAAGATTGATTTCTTCCTGGCGATGACAACCTACTAGAAGAGAAGGAAAAAAATTAAAGAAGCACAGTAAACGTGATCTCTTGGCTTATTTAGAAAATTGAACTCGGTATTTTATCACCCTGTTATTAATATAATCATTTCGTACATAAATATTGGTTGTAAATACATAACTTTTATTAGAAAAAAAAATCTTTGTATTGTTTTGACTAAAACAAAGCGGTAAGAAAAAGTGATTTCAATTTGATAAAACAAATCATTGCGTAAAAAAAAATATTTACTAAATTAACAGTAAATCAAATATCCAATCAAATATAATAATGTCAATTCCAGCTGTAATTATAGGAAAGAAGAAAACAAAAGACTTGTAAAACGACTTTAAATGATTTATTATCTATAATTATGTATGTATCATGAAAAACATACAACAAAAGTATAGGTTATTCTTTTTTCGTCTCTTCAGTCTCTGTATGTGTGCACACACGATATATATATATTCTTGATATAGGGTTCTAAACGTAATAATATGGTATTTTTGATTTGTGCATGTAAATAAAAATAGGATTAATTATATAAAGATTGAAATTTATGTAAGCTTAGACTGAAAAATTTATATAAATGTTATATACATCTTAATCATTTTAATAATGTAAAAAAAGTAATTCGTTTCAAGCTATTAAAAAAAAGAAATACCTTGATAAAAATTGATAAATAACTACAGTGAAACGTATAGTGAAAACCATTAATAATTTTAATGTCAAAATCTTTCACTTAGATTGGGCCCTTAATCTAGAACCAAAAATTATTCTTTCACATTCACACTTTCTTGCATTGAACTCCATGTTTTAAGCCACAGTAAATGTTTTAAGAGCCAAAATTTGTTGAATTTTCAGGTAGACAACACTAATCTGAACTCTCAAAATTCTGGGTTTTTTTTTCAGTTTGTAATTTTTTGCGGATTTCAACAAGAAACTTTTCTCCAATTATAAACTCAAACTCTGCTGATAATTAAAATAAACACTAATTTTACTAACTATGGTTTGTAAATATTGAAATACTTTTTATAAACTATATTCATTTATTTTGTTACTAAAAATATAAGTTACAATAAGAAATAAGTTTACATTTACAGCAGCACAAAGTTTTTAAAATAATAGTAATTAAAATAATAAATTAAAACAATCTATAATTTTTTTTCAGACAGAGTTTTTGAATTAGTAGAGACCATATCAAATCTTTTTTCCAGCTGAGAGCGATAATAAAATCATATTATTATCAACTAAATAGAATTATTGCATTAATCCTCACTTATTGATGATCAGATGTCACATGAACATTAGAGCAATTGTTTACATAATTACTTATATATAATACTTAGCTTAGATAAAGAACATATATAATCTTGCATCAAATACTGTATCAATCTACTCTTCATAGACATCATTTAAAATATAGACAATTGATTATATGATAAGTTATCTATGTAAAATCTTCTAACAATTCAGTTATTAACATTCATATTTTTTTCTTTTTTATAATCATAATTCTTTTAAACTTGTTTCATTCATCCTCTATTAAAACTAACTTTTTTTTCAGTACATTACATTATTCCTATAAATGCACATCTGTATATCACAATTTTACTCTCTTTTCTAATTTATTTATATGTAGACAATCTGTCTTAGTAAAGTTTTTGCATTTTTACTATAATATTCAGTCCCTTAAAACTATGTAAGCAAAAACATTCATTTAAAATAGAATTTTTTTTTTCTCTTGGAATTTTATTATTTTTTGTATATATATATACACACACACACAAACTTAGAAACATATATAAAAGATGTTTTAACAAAAAAAAATAATAATAATAATTTTATATATGTACTAAATTCAGGCTGTACCAAAATAATTAATAAATATGTATTAGATGAGATGATAATTTTGACTGTTCAATAACATTTTTTTTAGCCCATCAAGAAATTTATCTTCACACAATGTAAGTATGGAGAAAAAAAACTATATGATCAGTGGATAATGCTTAATAAAGTCTGATTTCCTCAAGTAGTAATGGATTCCTCTGTTTTTATCATTTTTCTCAGTAAAACAATTACTAATAATACCTCTTGACTCTTAATGTATCATATTGAAAACTTTTATACATTTAATTGAAGATATAATTTTCACAATAACATTAGATTAAATAAAAATAATATATTAAATGCACTATAAAGTTAACAAATGACAAACAATAAAGCTGAAAAAATATAATCATTATCATAAAATAAAAAGTAAAAATTTAAATATTTTCTAAATTATTAATTCTAAGTCTAGTCACAATTTGTAAATTTTTATATATAAATTTTAAAATAACATTTTTAAGTATTAATTTTAAATTTATTTACATACAATTTTGATAAAAATGATATATAATAGGAATTACCAAACATTGTTAAAAATGTCTGCCTCAAACCCCTCCCCCCGGCAAATATCAGCACATTTTATAGCTTTATTTAAATCAATGTCCTAGACAAAAAACATCCATTTAGAGGAATCTACGTTTCCTAACAAAATAAATATTAGATTATGTATAATAGCTTGTTTTCAAGTCTTTATCTAATAATAACATTGATAAGATTGGATAGCAGATATATGCTATGCATATGTGCACATAGTATAAAATATATGCATGAGGATATATATATATATATGGCCATTTTTTTTGACAAACTAATATTTAAAAATTTTATTATTAATAGTGTATCCATAAACTTAATTTTACTTTCATAACTAAGAGTATTTTGATTTTCTCAAAAATAAATATAAAATAATTTATTGAGACAATTTACATTGATGAAATATAAAAATATATTTTTTAAAATTGAAAATATCTATCAATTCATTTAAAAAACTTTTTTAAAATATAGCTTCCATAACAACAATAAAAAAAACAACCCCATATGTCAAATCACCAATTTGAAAACACAATTTAAATATATGTCTACAATTATAATATACTATTCACATGTGTAGTGTGTGCCTTTTTTTTCTACATTTACTAAACTCAAATTCTCTTCAATTAATTTTTAAAACACTGATAAAATGATGCCAGATGTGACATCTTTAGATTATTTTAATTTATTTATATTGAGTAAATTCAAGCACTAATTTAAATTATACACAATATTTTTAAGTCTAATATATGTCTGTAAACTCAGAATTAAATCAAGGAATTAACCATAGGAAGAATAAAAAAATTATAAATTACAAAATATATCCATCAGAAAAATAATTATACTTTATTTGATATTTGGTAATACATGAATAAATTTTCTAAATATTTGCAGCAATCAAGCTGATAGCTCAATGGTTTGAGTTCAAATCTTATTTTTAAAGTGATGTCTATAAATTAATATTTTCTGGCAGGGAGTGAAATATTTAACTTATATTTATGATCAAAAAAAAATACAATAATTTTTCCTCTCATATGACATCATATATGTAAACAAATTTGAAAAACTTGTAATAAAAAAAAATCTTCAACAAAACTAATATTTGAATAATCACCAGTTAGCATATAATGGAAGTAGTGATATAATTTTGATGAAAAAAAAAATTAAATTAAGTTTTCTAAACTAAAGAATTCTGCTAAAACTTAACTGATGAGGATAAAAAAATCCACATCAATCATCATTTAGCAATAAAAAAGAAAGCTTAAGATTGACTAATACTGGAAAACATAAAAGAATAAAGTTAAGAATTGGTGAAAGTAGTACTATATCATTGCTATGCTTAAGATGATTTCAATATGTGAAGAAATATTTTTTTCTAAAGAATTTTCTAATCTCTCATTCAAACTGTACTTTAATTTTTGAACACATAACTGGATTATTTCAATCTGATGTGAAACTGAATTAATTCCTATATAAAAACTTTCTTGTAAATATCTGTTCCATTATATCCCATGTTTGAAAATATATTATTAAACTATAAAATAAATATGGTAAAATTATCAGAAGGAGCTTTGCGAACATAAAGATAGACTGCAAAGATCAACTTAAATAAGCAAATAGGATTAAGACCAAATTGAAGAAAAAGTAATATATTTAATACTGCCTAATGCTACAATGTTAATAGTAAATAAAATAAAATATGTACAACATTACAATACTTGCCAAAAAATAAACTTTTCTCAAATTCTTCCACAACCATGATTCCATTTATTAAGAAATAGATATTTTCAAGTGAAATTCAACTAAGTCTACTACCTATATATATTAAACAAAATAGCCTTTCCATCATTCACTTCAAAACCCAACTTCCTTTAACACTAAAGGATGTCTTCATGAGATTAATGGCCTCAGACTCAAAATATTTTATCATCAAAGCTTCTTTTAATCTTCTTTTCAATTCACTTTTTCATAAAAGATAGCCTCTACATGGTCAAATAATATTTTATGACCTGTATTCAATTCATGAATATACAAAAGTGAGTTGTTATATTTATTTTTAACTCTACTCTTGTAAACTTTAACTTTTTCATTAAGACTTAAATTAATTCTGGCTTATAAACATTTTATAACAACTGCAAGAAATCTTATAAACTACCCCAAGAATAGATTTGCAATCAATGAACTGTTTTAAAATTCAGACCTTTTTTCCAAGCCACTTTCATTTCACCCAATAAAAAACTATTCTTATAAATCAATTTATTAATTGATGACTTATAAGGCAAAGAAATAAACTTGTTATTCTCACTAACACTTAAATCTTTATTATTAACATATCTATAGATATTTGTATTAAATATATTCCTAATAAATTCATTATTAAATCCTAACTCAATATAGTCAGTAGCAAATTGACTCCTCTAGATATACCTATTATTTTCAAAATTATTAACCTTCTATTCCTATAACAAAAATTTAATAAAGAAAGTCTCTTATAAAAAAAATATTGATAACTATCTGGTCTTATCATATTTCTTAATTTTTTTTTAATGAAATGACTATATAAAAAAACGCATTATCAACTTTAAAAATACAAGTAAATCTAAAAAATTAAACTTTACAAATTCACAGTACCCCCTCCCCCAATAGTAAATTCAATATTAGAATCAAAAGGATTTTTTGATGGATTGTATGGTGTTGATTGTAATATTAAATTTACTATTGAAGAAGTACATTTGAATTTGTAAAATTAATTTTTTTAGATTTAAGTGTTGATAAAGTTGATGTTTTATTTTGTAGTCATTTTATTAAATTAATATATATATATATATATAAAAAATAAGGTCAGATATTTATCAAGCTTTTACTCATAAGAGATAGAAGGTTTAATAATTTTGAAAATAATAGATATATTCAGAGGAGTCAATTTGCTTCTGACTATATTGAGTTAGGATATAATAATGAATTTATTAGGAATATTATATTTAATAAAAATGCCTATAGATCTGTTAATAATAAAGATTTACATGTTAATGAGAATAAAGTTTATTTTTTTGCCATATAAGTCATCTATTAATACACTGATTTATAATAATAGTTTTTATTGGGTGGTATGAAAATGGCTAGAAAGAAAGACCTAATTTAAATTCATTGCTAAATGGTTCAAAACAGTTGATTGCAAATTTATTCCTGGAGTAGATTATAAGATTCTTTGTAGCTGTCATAAAATTTATATAGGCAGTCTTAATGAAGGAATTAAAGTTTATAAGAGTAGATTTAGAAATAAATATAATAACTCAATGTCCGTATATTCATGAACTAAATACAAGTCATAAAATATTATTTGACAATGCAGAGGTTATCTTTTATGAAAAAAATAAATTGAAAAGAAGAGTAAAAGAAACATTGATGATAAAATATTTTGAATCTGAGGTCATCAATCTCATAAAGACATTCTTTGATGTTAAAGAAAGTTGGATTTTGAAGTGAATAATGGGAAGGCCATTTTGTTTGGTATATATAGGTGGTATGTTTAGTTGAATTTCACTTGAAAAGATCTATTTGTTAAAAGATGAAATCATGGTTGTGGAAGATTTTTAGTAAAGTTTAATTTTTTTGGCTAATATTATAATGTTATATGAATTTTTATTTTATATATAAATACATGTAGGTGTGCTTATATTTGATTAAGCCTGATGCAAGATTGTTTAATTATATAATTTTAAAATCAGTTTATTTTAATTTTACTTAATTTTAAATAAGTTTGTTTCTTATATCAAAACTAATCTTTCTGAGTGTCATCAACTCCAATTTAATCCAAATTGTCCAATCTGTATTCATTCATCTTTCTACATCACACCAGAAAACTTACTAACTAATTCCATTTTTCCATCTCTCACGTGGCTTCTTTCTAACTATTTTTGAATCTCTTAGTATCTAATTTAGGATTTCAAATATCTATTAATTACCATCTCTTTTAGTAATATGTCCAGCTCAATTATACTGCAGTCTCTTTTTTTATAGACATCAATAATACCTATTTGGTTCTCTCACTCATGCATTTCATTTCTCTTCTTGTTACTCTTAACATATATCTTTCTATATTTTATTATGTGATCTGAAGCTTCTACATCACTCTTCTCTTAAGCATCCAAGTATTAGATCTATAAATAAAAACTGGTAAAACATATTTATTAAAAACATCCATTTTCAAACTCATAGGTATGTTTGCTTTTTATGTTATGTCTAACAAAAGCACTCCTTGTAACCAAGATATTTGTAATTGTTAACTTCTTCTAATTCATCATTATCAAACTATATTTACATTACTTTAATTTTTAAACATTTATCTTTAATTTTACTTTTCATTTTCATCTGATAATTTGCAATTTCTTGAAGCTCTCTAATATTATTTTCAAAAACAACGATATCAATTGCAAACTCTAAATCACAGCTTCTCAAATGATTACACGCTGCTGGCCAATAAATTTTTAAATTGTTTTATTATGGACCAAAAATTGAAGGAAAGGGCGGGTGTGTTTGTAGCAAAATATAATTATTGTAGAGTTTAACAAATTTAATATATATATATGTATTCAAAGAATCATAACAAAAAATATAGGATAATTGACAAAACTATACAAAAGTAAATTAACTAACAAAATGTTAAACTAATAACAAATAAAATCTGAAAAAAAAAAAGAATAATATTTAAATAATTGAATGAAACATAATTATAATTATAAAACAAAAAACTCCAGCAGATATTATTGATTTTTTTCAGTAATTAGCTTGTCAAGTCTTGGAGATATATTTGCGACTGTTAAGTGCAAAGCTGAATTTATTAATAAGCAATTTTATTCTTTTGATTTTACGAGTGTCGTTGCGATTCGCATAATTATGTGGTCGAAAATGGCAATAGCATCCTTAAAGCTTTTCCATGTAATTCCAGATATTCAGTTTTAATTTTAAACCAAAATTGAGTTATACTTGTTAAAATAAATAATAACTATAAAGTATTATTGCAATTTATGACTATTAATTTTTCCTGATCCAAATCAGGTTATTTTCTTGTTCAATAAAACAGATTTAAAATCCACATATTGCCTTTCCATGTGTCTTCTTTATGAGAATAATATTGACAAAACACACAACAAAAGTCCTATTAAGTGTCAATAAACTGTAATTTTCAATTCACCAATATTTATATCAACTTCATTTATCAATTCTAAAAATGAATTAAACATCATAGCCTTTTTTTCCTACATGCTTACATCATAATTTTAACTTTTTATTGAAGGCTTCAGTTTTATTCCATAAATCAAAAGTAGTACGATTTCTTGCAGACTTAAATTTAGTTCATTTATTAAAGAAAATATGTCCAACAAGTAAGCCAGTTTAACAATACAATTGTTGTCATGGGAAATATTGCTCAATTTTGAAATTTTTGTTTCTAGAAATATTTCAACTTCTTTTCTTAATTCATAAAGTCTTGTAATATTTTCTCTCTTGACAACCATGCATTTCTGCATGATGTGTTAAAATTTCATGTCCAGATCGCATTTTATTGCATAAACTTGAAATTTTTGAATTTAGTGTATTGCATTTAATATAATGCATTATTTTTATCGGTTGAGTAAGAATATTGTTCAAGTCAAGAGACAGACTTTTTAGTAGATAAATGCTTGTGGTGTATAACACAATGAGTAAAAATCATTTTATCTTGCCACTTTTAATTTTTTTTTTTTTGCAATTCCTGAATGTTTTCCAGTCATATTTGCCACCCCAACAGTTCATAAGCGAACACAATTTTTTCAAATAAGTGAATTCTTTTCTATGTAATTACCAATTGCTTTAAATATATCTAAACTAGTTGTGTGACTATGACATTCAATACAACAAAAAAATTATTCTTTTACAACATTGATTTCATAATCAATATAATGAATATAAATTAAAATTATGGCTTTATTGGTAACATCTGTAGATTTGAATAATGATTTGCTTACTTTTTGAATTAATTGATTTTCAACATTAGTTGCTAATTCTTTAAATCTGTGTTGAATTTATTGGAACATATATTTGAATTATCTACATTTGACATCTTTTATTATTTTGATCAACTAACCTTGCCACACTGTCTAAAACATCTCCACAATGTTAATAGTTCCTCTTTTTATTTATAATGAATCCTACACCAATTATGTTTCACATATGTGTATCTTTATAGTAAAGTATATGTCCATTTTATAAATTAATTTTCTCTTCACCTTTTCTTCTAAGTTCAATAATGTCCCATTTAAGTTTGGACAACTCTTATTCAAATTCAGGCATTTTCTTTCCAATTAAGAGTGACCTGCAATTATAATAGCAATCAGCCCAGGCTTGTGATCAGGGATTCTTAACCCCCTCTGTCTTTGGTGACCAACTGCTGTTTTGGAGTAATAGCTTAATTTAGTTTAGTTTATCATGGTTGTAAATATCTAATTAATTTTAAAAAGATATCATTTTACACAAATTCAACCAGTTTTCAAAAAAAACACAAGTAATATTTCAGTTAGAAATTATCATATAACTGAGAAGAAAGACCATAATATTTCTTTCTCTTAAATTCAGATGTAGACAATCAATATATTTTCCATACTGGCTGATGAATGTTGGCAATCATCACATCCATGTTCATTTATGCTATAAATAATCACATAGCAATAATGACTACTCAGTTCCTTTAAGACCTTAAGGAGAAATCAAAATGTCTGCTGTCAATGAACAACTTTCTACATTCTATTGAATGCATTAGCCTTTTAATGCTTTTAATTTTTTTGCATATAAAGTTTTATTTTTATTTAGAGAATTTTCTCCTCATCACCACATTTTCATGTTTATCTACATATTTTATTATATGAAAAATTAATACTTCACGTGGAGTCAGAAGCTCAGTTTTGATATAAAACATCACAATGCAGTATACCAGAAAAAATATTTAAGGTTAATGAAATAATAAATACTTAATTATTCTAAAAACATAGTATATGTATTGATGTATACAAATTCTTTTAAGATATATATGCTTAGGATTGTATGTTATTTTTTAAACATTATTAATTTAAGTTTATCATTTATAGTAACTAAAAATTGTTGCATTCTTTATTACTCCATATATTCAATATTTGATTGTGCATATCTGATTATTGTTAGTTTAAAAACAGTATTTTGTGTGCTGTGTTAAATCCTGGATTATAAATAATGGGTATTCTAGGCATCAGAATACATTTTGTGATACACCAATTTCTTTATTATCATAGACAATGGCAACACATGGAAAGATTATAAGTTAAGATATGAAATAATAAATAAACTAGTATTCATTTTCTAATATTTCTAAAGCTAATATTTGAAGAGCAGTCTTTCCAAGAATAATTAGAGGAAGTATATCATAGTAATATATATTCATAATATCTTTTGAATAGCAATGTATGAACTTAAATAAATAAATGTGTATATTGATTACTGTTGATTCTATTGTCCTTCAAAAGTCCTTCAAAATTCATCTCAACATTATTTTTATTTTCAAGTCCTATCCATTTTACATTATATATTGATATATTGTAAGACCATATTTCATATTTTATGATAACAATTTTTGTTATTTTTTATGCATGTAGCCAACATGTCTATTACATATTAGATGACAATCTGAAGTATGATAATTATTTTCAGATATTTATTTCATTAGTCATTTATCCTCCTTCATTTATACAATATAAACTATGAACAAAATAAAAACATTAATAATGTTGATGTATGTATACAATAGAAAATATGTGAATATAAATTGCTAATAAATTTGTTTTTAAAATAATTTTAAAAATAAATCGGAAAATCATAAACAATAGACATGATATTAATGATTTATGACTTGAACAATAGTAAAAATATATAAAACAGTTTTTTTTTTTAAAATGTGAAAATAATTTTATATCATTTCAAATAAAAATTAATAACATTTAAGAAATTATCTTACAAAAATGATTTTGCATTTGAGAATTAATATAGGTGATGAAGTCGTTCAAAAATTAAGAGTCGGTAAATAAATGAAGAAAAAAAAATTAGAAAAAAAATTTCCAATGATTTATCAATATTCTTAATGTATATTGTTTGCTGGTGATAGCTAATATTAAATAAAGTTCACGAATTTTATGTTATAAAAAATGCATTATTAAAGCAATATACTATCATACTATGATCATTGTTTATTCAAAGTTATAATAGATGACACTGAAGTAAAATAAATAAAGTGAATTTCTGCTAATAACAGAATATGTCAAAATAGAAATAACAGCAATAAAAGATAAATAAAAATGAAAAATTGAATATCTAATAAAACTAACACATATAGTAAATATTTGAGAACCAGGCACTCTTCACAAACCTGGGAACTTAATTGTAAGTATAGAGGATTTGAACTCAGATTTTCAAGCACCCTTCAACTATCCACACTATCTCATACAACTGATACATATGACCACACACATGTAGAAAAGATTAATAATCACCAATATACGTATTTCATGCTAAACCAGCACTCATCAGTTGGTCCAGACTATCATCTCTCACACATATATAATCAATGCTCAGTTTATATTAAGATAGCAAATATTCATACTTTAATGGACAGGCTTCAATCCACTGCAACCTCCAACTTTTCAGCCATCCACGTTTGTGAAGAGTGCCTGGTTCTCAAATATTTACATATCAAGCTTGTATCCTGTCCATCCCTCTTATATATATTTAATGGATGCTGTCCTATACATGAGGGGTCAGAGTGACTTCAGGTCAACATGGACATGGCAATAATACTAGCATCAGAATGGGATTTGAGTTTTCACCATCAGATTTTCAATGATATGAATGGCTGAAAAGTTGGAGGTTGCAGTGGATTGAAGCCTGTCCATTAAAGTATGAAGATTTGTTATATTAATATAAACTGAGCATTGATTATATATATGTGTGAGAGATGATAGTCTGGACCAACTGATGAGTGCTGGTTTAGCATGAAATACGTATGTTGGTGATTATTAATCTTTTCTACATGTGTGTGGTCATATGTATCAGTTGTATGAGATAGTGTGAAGGGTGCTTGAAAATCTGAGTTCAAATCCTCTCTCTCTATATATATATATAGTAAAGTATATATATATATATAAAGTATCATTATGCCTTTTTTCCTTTTAAAGTACACAGAATTTAATATATATTAGCTTAGAAAAAGTTAACTTTATAACAAGAATAATAAGTAGATAGAAATTAATGAAGTTTTAAAGGAAACATCTCCTACTGGGATCCAAACAGAGAAATGGACTAAGAGTAATTTTATTCATCACCAACAAGACAATTAGCTTTTTTGTATTTGTAAACTAAATCTCTTGAACAAATCAGATTTATTTAGAGCTTTTTAGAGAAAGAAAAAGAAAAGGAATACATTTTACAAACAAGATAACCAGATTTGATATAAATCCACTTTTTTGCAAAATCCTTTAAAAAAAAAAAAAAATTATGTATTTAGCATAGAAAAATATGGTCATTTTTTTTTGTAAAAAAAATCACAATATTAGGGTTAGTCATAAATAAATACTTATGAGACACTCTATATCCATTAGCTCATCATTTATGAGAATTAAAATAATATATAAAAAATAATTTAAAACTTGTAAATTTGAATTCATAAATTTCATATACATGCCTTCATATAGGAATGCTATTACACACTGTGTGCATTTAAACAATTATGTAATTTTTACCGCTATCTATTTATGAATATATTGTATCATAGATATATATTTTAATTATGTATGTCATATAAGAATCCATATTTATCCATATTAAAGCTTGGAACCAAATGCAATGGGTAAAGAAAAACACTGGAATATATTTTCAATCCTTATAATAATTGAGCAATATCATTATTGCTAATATATTTCTAAATATAATCACTTTTTTTTATTTACAAAATCAATGACACTTGAGTGCCAAAAAGAATTTCTGAAAATTTTCCTAAAAGTTCATAATTTCAATTTATTGTAAGTGCATTTATCATTCAAATTCATGTCAATAATGTAATAATTAACTGATAAATCTGAACCACTTTTGATCATAATAAAATTTTGAGAAGGGACTTCAAATTTCAATGACCAGAAAACTTTATTTATTTTGATATCAATTAAAACTTAATCTAAGTATAATTTTTACTGAATCTTGAATTTTTTTTTTTAAAAAAATTCAATTCCTTTAGTAATAGTAATTTTAATTTTTCTTAAAATAGAAACAGAAAAAAATATAAAGAGTAAAAATAAACTTTAATCACTAACTTTTATAAATCCATATTTAATTTTTGTATCTTTTACATAAATGTTACTACAAAAATCTATTTATTATCAAAACATTTATATAAAAAAGCATATAAAAATTGTAATCACTAAATATTATACAAAAACATGGAGAGAAAAAATTTAATTACCAAATGTTGAGATAGAAAAATAATTTTTTACTTAAAAACACATACACAATGAAAATATGTATGCAACTGATAACAAAATAAATTATTATTTATATTAAATTTTGTTTAAATTTAAAATAGCCTCCAGTAACTTTAAAAATATAGCAGTAGCATAATGATATTTTTAAGTAATAAAAAATAAATTTATTGTTAAAATATAAACCTTAAGAACTTACAACTATTAAGGTGTTTGGCAATCTTAAATATCACTGGATATATATATATATAATGATTATTATATTAAATATCTATAGACATTTCCACCTTTAACAATAAATACTTCATAAAAAGTTTTTTTTCTTATCATTATGACTGGCGTGCCTTAGTATTTTTCTGTCTTTCTATTTTATTAAAGTATTATTATTAGTATCTAGATTGGTAGCAGTCACAGATATTGCCAAGAGTCAATCAACAATAAAATATCAGTTAAAACTATTTTTAAAAAATCTATAAACTATTCCCAGACCCCATATTAAAAATTTTATTTGAAAAAACCCTGCAAGAACATAATAGTAATATGACAGCACTAATGATAATATAATCATTTTCATTTATTGAATATATCTGGGGTCAACAACACACTGTTCATGAACCATGCACAGCTCTTTGATGCCAAGCTTGCATCTCTTTCTAATATGATAAACACAAAGCCATTTTTTATTGTAAATTATAAATAACTTCATGACTTTATGAGAGGAAATATGCGATTTTCTTTGGTACTTTATAGAATAATAATTATGGCATATGATAAATTTTTAAATAATAGAAATTTATGAATAAAACAAACTGTCAAAATAATTTCTTGTTTTTTTAAAAAAAAATTCCAATTTTCATTATTTGTATATTACTGACTGTATTGCATTCTTTTTTTCTCTCAAAATAGGATTAAACTTTATTGGTATAAAATGTTTTACAAGATAAGCATTGATTTACATAATATAATATGGAGATCTACTATAATACACTGTATTTTTGTCCATAGGATTTTCAAAAATTGACCAACCTGTGACAACTCATAGCATTAGTCCATGAGATGATTAATTATTAAAATTAAACCTAGGTTACAATTAAGAATTATTTGTCAAGTCTAGAGTTCAAATATGAATAGCGTTTTAGGAGTACCATATTGAAAAATCTAATTTGCAGCGGATAAGTTGAGGAATAGAAAAATACCTGAGATAATATATGATATGGCCTAAGTCAATCTACTGTTCTGTTCTCCAGAATGGCCTCGAATATCCCTAGAAGAGAGCAAACAATTCAGTATACTTGGAAAGACTTATGGAGAACTAGGAAAAAAAATAAGCTTTCAAATGTCTCTGCTGAAAATCACATTACGTTCTATAACTAAAATACAACTAAAGCAATACAGAAATCATATTTTTAATCAACCTATTTTTTATCTTCTCTTTATGGATTTTAATTTCTTATCATAATATTTAAATAAAACGGCTCTTCATATTGAAAAGATTGCCGATTATTGTATTATACTAAAAAAAAAAAAAGTATTCGCTCCCTTTTTATTGTACATTGTCATTTTTTCAAATTTTAAATTCAAGAGAAAGAATTAAAGAAAAAAACAATAACAAAGCATTTTTATTTTACTTTTTTGTACTTTTTTAAAAAAATAAGATGATAAATAGTTAAATGTTTATCAATTAAACATTAAATTTTATTCAACATTCCCTTTCTCATTAAAAGAAAATTAGCATTTATATTTATTATTACATTAAACACAACGCAACACAAAGAATTTATTTTAAAATAATCAGACACTAATAATGTCTATTATTTTTTTCTTTTAAACAACAACAAAAAATCAATTTCTTTAATATACTGTATTTAAAAATACTATAATATTAAAAACAAAACAAAAAAATAATAAATAAATTACATAGATTGATAAGGTATTTAGTGTTTGCATATATATAAATATGCTTTCCGAAGTATAAAATAAAAAAACACTCAGTTTTATTTAGCTTAATACGTTTTCGATATTGAGCACCACAATAGCTGTTCTTATTAACCTTCAAAGACTGCTTTATATCTAAGCTGTTAAAATGTCATATCCATTTTATCTACTCAGAGATAATATAATGAAGAAAAACTGCAACAATCCTAACATTTTTCAATATGCCTTATGAGAGATCAATGCAGTGTTTCAATTACTATCATCCTTAAACAGGTTATAGAAAAAACGACTTTTCAATACTTGTCTTGCTTTAAAATTCAATATCATCTTTCTTTAAAACCAACAAAAAAAGATTTCAAATGGTGTGTGTGTGTGGAGATAACCACAATATTTATGTATATACCACATGAAATTGTATGCAGACAAAGAATCAAATTCTGATTTTTGCCTATGCCTTGGTAATCATGCTGTGGTGTCAGTAGTTTTGCCACATCTTGCATCACATTATTTTCATTTCTATAGTTAACAAATGAGCTATATGCAAATAAATTATATCTCTGTGGGACAATAAATATAACAAGATAGCATCACTGGTATGCATAAAGAATATAAACATCAGTAATATACACAAAAAAATAAAATGAAGGGATGAAACTCATTTTATCAGTAATTCAGATAGTAATCTACAATTTCTAGTTTTAGATAGACAAGAAGGCAATCACTATGATGACAAATGGATATCCATCTTCTGTAAATAATTTGTTTTGTATTTTTTATTAGGATGAACCCTTTTTCTTACAGATGCCTTTGTGATTTGTCACCTTTGAGGTACAAGATAAAAATGAAGAATTCATATATGACTTATTTTGGAGATTCTGAAGCTATGGATTATCTCAGGTAAGAAGTATTATATATGGTTTGAAAGATAATTTTGTGAGAAATACAAATTAATTATCAATGCAGATATAATTTAAACTTAGTTAATGATAAATTAGAAATTATGAACAAACAATAAAGTAATAATTATGTCGGATGTTGAAATTTATTTTTTCCTTATTTTAAATGGTTATCACTATTTATCTTAGCCTTATTGTTTTCCTTAGTTTTTCTAGTTTCTATCAATATAAAGCTTTTTGCTCTAACGTTATAAAAACACGTTATTGTGAAAATTGTGACTCAAGTCAGTTTTTTAAAAATTCAATATGGCGTCAAAAACAGCGAACTAGTTTTAATCAAGTCATTTTTTTTTTAAAAAAATCAATCATCTTGTAATTGGAAGATTTCTTTTCATACATTAAATCTTGTGACTGGAAGACTTGTAGGTGACTTTTTATTTATTATATAATTATGATTATTTTATTCCATTTGTGATTATATTACAAACTTTGCAAGAAATAATCACTTTATTCAGTTCTACACATATTTGAATTAGCTTGATTGTATATTTTTACTGAAATTCATTTAATAAAAAATTATATTTACTTCATTAAGTATTTCAAATAATAATTATAAACAAGTAACAAACTTTTTAAAAACCTGCCGAATTACAGTAGATAAAATATTACAATTTGTCTAATACAGGTTAAAACATTAGATATTAATAGATAAAAGGTATAACTCCTAAATTAATCTTAGTTGATCAAATGAATATCAATGTGCTTATAGATAAAATATATTTCTATGAGATACTGATTCCATGATTTACTTTTATCTTTCATATTGCTTGTGATATTTGATTACACTTTTTCCCATTTAAAACAGCAGTTTTATTCAACCAATTTCATTAATGGACTTATTGCATTTCATTTCTAATTCTATCTTGTGAAATCCCAAATAATTGCTTCATGTTCTTATGTTTTTGTGTTGTAATTGTTTATTTTTTTTCTAAATTTATTTCACCTTTTTTCTTAAGTTATATGCTATAATATTAAAATATAAAAATACAATTAATATCCATAAATTAATAACATATTTTTTACATTTTTAAATAAGAAGATTATTATATTAATTCTTTTATTAAATATCTTTAAGGCTCAGTTCATGCAACAAATAATTGTTCTTGATCATTTTTAGTTTTTTCAATTACTTTTACATATAAAGCAAGTCTTTATTTTTCCGACTTTTTCCCATAAGAACAACACACATTTTGTTTTAATCACCTCTCTGATATTGTAATATTTAGAAGAATAAAATTTGATATATCATAGAGCCAATACTAATACACACAGAAATTTCTATCCATTCTGAACAAAAAAAAAGCTTAAGATATTGCCATTTTATTTATCTTAAATATTGATTATGATCCTATAATAGTTATTTATTTTTCATTTATACATATGTATTTATTTCCAATCATACAGCTACTAATAGAAAGAAAAAATAATGTCCCAAACTAGTTACAACTTCATCAGATAGATAATTACAGATGAAGTATAATCCTTTGAAAATTAAACGTGCCAATCAAGTTTCTCAATAAATCAATATTAGACATAAAACTACTTGTATTGAGTTTAAGATTTATCACTCCTATTTAAAACCCATTGTAATTCAACTCCTTAACAGTTTCCCTAACTGATTGCATAATTTTTCCTCCTCTCATCTACTACAAATACTCAAAAATATTTGTAATACAGGATTATTTCACTTATTAATTAAACAAATAATAAAATAACAATCGGCTCCAGAACATATATTTTGGCTATTGAAATCTATAATAAAATTCACATTAAATTATACATTAATACTGATGACTGTGATTTACATCTTTGTATATAAATCAGTTTGAGAAATTTACAATCATGAGTTAATAAAAATGATTCCTACAAAGTTTAATAGCATCTTAAACTGAATGAGTAACAAATTATTTATTAATATTCCTAAGCAATATAATTTCCCTTTCAAAATAATTCATGAGGATAAACAAGAGAGAAAAATTAGAAATAAATTTGACAATAAACACTGAAGAATAACAAGAAATTTTATAAAATAACTAATCTACATATAGGTAAAATGCATTCTGTTAACATGGATGATAAATAGATCACTATTGGCCACCAGATAAACCAGACTATTATTTGCAAAATCAATTTAATGAAAAATGAACTGAATTGAGGTAATAAGTTAACAATTCTCTTACAGCAAATAATCTTTTTTTACATATATATTCAAAATGATGCCGAAAGCTGTTTTAATGTACCTAATTCAACTTTTATCTGGTATTTGCATCATCACAATGTTTTAGTACAAAAATTGCAAACATGTACTCATACCACACATGGAAAAATTGTATCAATTTTAACTCATTATATAAATATGCTAAAGCTTAAAAAGCAATTCATATTTATTGATAACAACCATTATATAAAATCTATAACTGCAAGGATTCTTTTCATGGAAATACTACCTGATTCTTAAGATAAAATTATTTCCACTTACAATATTATGTGTGATATTTGTATACAAATATAATTTATATAGTTGGAGGTTTAGATGTAATTATAGGAGATTTCATTAGTATGGCTGGCTGAAGAGTTGGATGGTGGAATAGATTGAAGTATGTCCATTAAAATTTGAAGATTTACTATCTTAATATAAACTAAGCACTATATATATATTCTAACCTTGCTCTCGTGCATCTTCACTTCCAGATAATATATGATATAAAATAAAACGGGTTCTATCTCAATTAATAATTAATAACTAAAATATTCAGCATTAAAATTAAATTATTTCACTAGCTCAAATTTAAAATAAGGTTCAGTTTATAAAAATAAATTAAATAAATATTTAATATTTTCATGAGACTTGAAGTGAAAATACAAGTGACAAGATAGATTACATTGAGCCAATATCCCACAGGATACTATCTCAATGGCATAAGAACACCACCACCCCTTATTACTATTTCAAATAACAAACTCATAGTATTCTTACGACTTTAATAACTTCTACTCACTAAGATTAAACCAATAATTAAATCTTAATCTTCTATTTATAATAATCTAGCTCAAATAAAATAATCTCAGGTTCATAAAGTTTATTCTAAGTTAATTTTAAAATATGGTAGTAAAATATGAGAAGGGATTTTATGTCATAATCTACTACACTGAAACTAATAATAATAAACAACAGTAATAATATTCTTCATTGTTTAACTAATTCTGTATATCTTTTCTTTTACTATAATTTTATTACCATAATAAAATAATGAAATAATATAATATGATCTTATATCTTCATGTAATGATATAATAAATATGTGGTAGCATTTTAATAATCTGACAAACAAAATATGTGTGGCAACTGATAGCATATAATTTAATATAATATTGTGATAACTGATTTATGACCAATAAAATAATGTAAGATCATGATTATTTAATTATAATGAATACCAATAAAATATTTAAAATTCTTAAAATAATTCTCTATTTATCTTTTGTGCAAAATTATATATTTGTTTCGATAATTATGCATATATCGTGATTTCATGCAGTGATGTGGAGAAATAAATAACTCGGACACAAAATTTTTGAAATAACAAAATTCAACAAAGTTTATTACTAATAACAAATAAAATAAACAATTTATTTACACTATTTACAGTGGATATCCTTAACTTTTTTACTTTACAGTTTGATCTACTGGGTTATAAAAAAATAATAATTTATATTTCAATTATACCTTTATTTAGATTTAGGACAAAATTTTTTTAAAAAAATGTTACTATTTGGTTTCTCATTATGGTTAACTTATTACAAGTATATTTATCTACTTTATTAGCAACAGCATTTTATCCTTAATATTATTAAACTATCTTATTTTAAAAAATTCATACTTAGAAAACATTCTATAGAAAACAAAATTTTATAATGGGTATGGACCTCTCAAAATATTAAAAAAAAATTTCATCTTGCAAAGTCAAAGATGTTATACAAAATATTATCCAAAAATTCAGTATTAGATTTTAGTATTTATCACACAATGTTTACTAATCATAATATATTCTTCTTTAAGCCTTACTTTAGTTTAATATAAGTGTAATCTTTTAATATATTTCTGTTAATCAATAAACAAAAATATACTAGGCATATTGTTTACATAATTTACTTTGTACTATTGTATTTTAAAAATATGCAATACTTATTTTCTCTTAAAAAAAAAAATAATACTAAAGCATTTAAAATTATTATCACTTTAAAGAAAATATCTTTGTTTAGATACTTTATTTTAAAAATATATATATATTTCATTTCCGAAATAAAATTCAAAATATATTCTATGATTCTTTTATTTCCTTAGGATACTTTGGATCTTCAATTTTAAGTTATAATATTCTGCTCCTTATAAGCAAATAAACTAATCTTATACAAAAACGATAGCATAACCTACGTTCTAAATTATTTATCATTTCTCTTAAACATATCTTACTGAACGATGCAGTTACATGAAATAAAGATAGCGAAAACAGATGCATAGGATTAAGGAAGAAAGCTAGAGTATTATTCTTAACAAATCTCAAAATCATGGTACAGTGCGAAGAGGTAGGACATTTACCTGCCTAATATCCTCTAATACAGGGACGATGTTAAAGCTATTTCTTCAGCTTTATTAGAACATCAAATATTTAAAAAAATATAAACACTGTCCAAATAAAATGTGTATCAGTCATAGGGCTTTGTTAACTATGCTGATATTCACATAAAAACTAAATATTATTTCCATTCCTTATAACATCCTATTTCTTAAAACATCATCTTGGTTTCCTGTTCACTAAGTACTTCCAAGCCATTATCTCAACATTATTTCTCAAGATTTTTCTACATCTTAAATCGATAAATAACTATCTGCATTTACAAAACAATAAATAAAATTCATTAATAGTTAAACAATCTTAGTATTCCATAAGAAAAGTTGCTTACTTCATTGCTCTGTATGTTTAATCATATACAATCTACTTAGACAATATTTGAATATCCAATAACATAAAAATTTTAAAAGAATCACATAATTATTTGTTATGTTGGATTATATCACTAATAAATAAAAAAATAATCGTCGTATGCATATTTTCAAATCAATCCTATCTCATAATGTTTTTTTTTTTTAAATGTTGTATGAAAATGCGTTACATATAATTAAAAAACTTTTACACTTCATTCTTCCAATTTATGGATGATCTAAAGAAAACAAAAAAATATATACATTATAAATTATCAATAGTTATTATTATTACCAATAATCTTTATCTACTTATCATGTTCAGTAGGCTTCCTTTGTCCACTTGAGCATTGCAGATATAAAAAAAATTCACACCCATACACTTTATATTAAAATATTTTTAGCTAAATTATTAGATTGTTATATTATAAAATTTTAATATTAATAAATTAATGTTTTTATGTTTTTCCTAATCTTATATAAAAATTTAGATTTAAACTAGGTTAACAAAATAAAAGGAATCAAAACTATAGTTACATATTTTCTTGACGATAGTTCCTGATAAGTCCAAAATGCTTATCATTTTCTCTAGAGTTTTAAAAAATGTTCTTCTCCAAGCGCGTTAAAGTTTAAAATAAAAATAATTATTAATCCATTTAATAAAATTTATAGAAAATAATCCTTGGTTTTAGTATTTAGGATGATAATTATTAAATCATAATATTAATTAATCCCGTGAAGCTTCTTAATCTTCTCTACCAATATTCTCTGTGTATCCGATGCATCAATCCATCTAATTTAACTTTTAAAAAATATTCGATAAACTTTTAAGTACTATTTGTATTTCCATGGATCCATCTTTTATTCAACTATGTATTCACTTTTTATATATGTTTCCTTCTTAATACATTTAAACTTTCGTTTGGTATTTTTATATATCACTTTTAAAAATAAATAAAAAAATGTTACCTTCAGAAAGGATATAACATTTTACTCCTTTTGATATAATATTATATAAAATAATTCATGCAATATGCAATTGTCTTATTACTATTTTAAAAATAAATCTTGGATAGGCTTATAAATAATAATGCGTCTCCAATTTTTTCATTAGACTCCGTATGATGTCCGTGCTGTGGTTTTTTTTTATGTACCAAAAAAAAGTTCTCCAGTTATGCATAAATAAAGCTGTATCAATAAATATTTCAAACATTTTTACAGTATTACAATTTATATCCATTTTATTTCGTAGTATATCCATTTTTTATTGCGTAGTTTAGGTTAAACTTTTAGATAAAATACGACTGGTAAGTACTTTAAAAAATTAGAAAATCATGTTAAACGAAATTATTAAAATATTTTTTTAGTTTACACTCTCTTTTTTGCAAGTTACTTTTAAAATATTAATTAATTTTTGCAAATAAATTATGAGAAAGTACTAAAAAAAAAATTGACTAAAATAAAAAATTAAAAAAAAAATACTATCTCTTTGAGAGCTGCTAATATACCTTTCTTTAGTTTCAATACATTATTAATCTCCCCCGATAACCCCGTGCAAATCATATTTATAGTCTGTAAGAATACTTATTCCTATTAGTTAATTCTTACTTTAGCTTGAGAACAAATTTACATATTTTTAGTTTATAGTAGAATTGAATTTCAAAATTAGAAATTATGATGTAATGAACTTAAAATATTATTTAAAATACCACATTTAATTCAATTATTATTTTATTTAAATTATTTAATCTTTTAAAATAACTATTAAAATAACATTTAATAACTTATTCCATTTCTTAATATTCAATTTATCTTGTTTTTATTTAAATAAAATATTTAATTTTTATTATAACTGTATTCGTCTTTATGATACTATTTAAAACATTACATCATTTAAATATGCAATAACGATAGTTAACTTAATGTTTAATACTATTTACTTTTATGATAGGTAATAATTCTATCCAATTCTATAATATAACTTTTAAAATATTTTAAACTTTATTATTAATTCAAACAAGCAGTGTGTGAAAGTATATAGTATACAAGTCACAAATTAATAACTTTGACAGACGATTTTTTAAATCTATTTCTCTGCCTAGGTTTATAAAATTGATACACTTATTATGTTATATAAAATAATTATAAAAAATTTGGAAGAATAATTTAGAAAATATAGAACTAGATATAATTTTCATCATCATAAAGTTTATTTTAAATATATACTATATTAATTTTGACTATTTAAATATGATTACAAATTTAAACATAGCATTTATTAAATTATACGTTTTTAAACTATTAAAATCGAATTTATTAAATATACTTTTAATTTTTATAGCTGTGTTATTTAATATGGCCAGCTTTTACAACCATATGAAACAATATTTTAAACTTTACTTAACTATTTTTAAATGATTTTATATATTACGTATTCTCTTTAGCTTCAAATTGTACTTTAAAGATATAATTGACTTAATATAATTAATGTATTAAAAGAACATATTCTAAATTTAAAATTTTTAGTAATTGACTGTTATGAACTATTGCTGGCCTATAGAAAAGGGCACTATATATATATATATATATATATATATATATAGTATATATATATGCATACAGACTTTTATCCCTCCTATATATATATATATATATATTCCGATCTGGGAGATAATGATCCAAACCAAGTAATGAATGCTGGTTCAGCATAAAATACATATATTGGAGGTCATTTACTCTTTTCACATATGTGTGGTCATATGTGTCAGGTTGTATGAAATAGAATGAATAACTAAAGGCAGTTTGAAAGTTTGTGTTCAAAGCTGCAATAATATTTTTTGTGATAAATTTCATGTAACAATGCATTTTTACTTTCCAAAAATAAAATTTATTTTTATCAATGCATTCACATATATTAAGACCATTCAAAATAATTTATAAACATTTGCTAGTCAAAAAAAAATCGATTATTCTCTTTTAGTAATCATTCACTCATATTATTAGCTCATCAAAATTGTTCTATTATCAATGAGTTTTCTAAAGATCACTGACTATTTAAAAATACTTGAAGAAAATAATATTGCAAAAAAAAAAATACTGTCTTTTGCAGATTTATTGTCAGTGCTTATCATGTCTAATTATTGCATACTCATTAAACTGTGAATTAGTATAAATATAATATCTCTACCAAATCTTTTATAATACAATTCCCTGCTAATGTTATTTACAGATAAATAAATAGTATGTAATTTTGAATTTTTATTTTGGATAGCTTATTATGGCTCTTAAAACTAATTACAACTCAATGGCTTAGGAATGCTTTGAATAAAATATCAATGGAAAAAGTAAAAAAAAATTCTAACAAACTCTTGTCAATTTCAACAACAAAAAAGGTAATAATTCTCATGGAATATCATTATTATTCAGTACAGTGAAGGAACTTTTTAATCATTTTGTTGAAGAGGTTGCTCCAGTAACAGATGGCTGGTTATCAAAGGCGTAGAGCATCAAAAACCATTGTAGAAATGTTTTTCTTTTATTGCCAGACAAATGCAAGAAAAATCAAGATCAAAAGAGTGATTTGTGTATTGTTTTATTGAATTGATCAAGATATTTAATTCAATTGAATAGCTTTATGAGCTTGTCTGAAAATTATCAGGTGTCTGTCAAAATTTATTTATAGTATGCAGTTTCTTCAAGATGAAATAAGAGAAAAAGTTATTATTATAGACAGAGATTCTAAAACATTTGAAATAAAAATTGATGTTAAACAAAAACGTATTTGCTCCAACATTATTTACAATTTCTATGACTATGATTTTTGGAATTGTTTATATATAATGTAATACAGTTTTGATAGTGGAAATACAAAAAATGACAAGGTTATCCATTGAGACAATGTAAAGAATATATGTGTCACATGATGACTGCAGCAATCAATTAATAGCCACAACTTAGTGCATTATTTATATATAAATGAATATATGCACATAATGGGATAACAATGGTATAACTGTATTTGACTGGAGATGATGCCGATAAATGACAAAGATAATGATGATTACATAAACTGCAAACAGCAAAAGTACAGATTCCAGTAATTAAAATGAAAGCATAAAAAAGAAGTGTTATCTATTTATCTAGATTAAATGACAAAGTTTACTTTTATCCAGTAGATGCTTATTTTGCACTATTTATCTATGATACTCTATGAGTCATATATTATAAAAGTAATTTAACTTCAAATAGTAAAATACTACAATATCCATCACTTCTTAATTAATTTAATTTAAAAAAATACTAAACTATTTAATCTCTTTATATACTGTTTAGTCCTTTCTGTTTTAAGATATGTCAAATTAGTTTGGTAAAACATAAAAATTTTAAACATTGAGATAAATTACACAGATGATAAAATTTAATAAATTAATAATAAAATAGAAAACCTATTGAGATAAATTGAATATTAACAACATACATATTTAATGGATATATAACAATTAAAACACTTCATAAGATTTAATTGTATATAATATTATATATTCCTAATCATATATAATGAGATATTATTTTATATAGCACTATGTTTTTATACTGTAATAGTGATATTCACAATTAAGCCAATGTACATGTGCTTTAAAGGTAAATTATAAATGAATACTCTCACTTTTCCAGACACAAGATATAGTTTTTTTTAGAAAAGATGGAATGAATCACCCATCCTACTAAAAAAAAAAAAAGCTATTTTATGATTATTATAGTTACATACACACTGAACAAAGATGTGCAATTCATTACTATTTTAAAACAGAAAACACCCTTTTTGAGAAATTTTAATACATATAATTTTTTTTTGCAAATGTTTTGAATCATGATTATAATTACCAATCAGAAGTTTGAATTACTTAGAAAAGCTATTGATAAATTTTTGATTATAATAAACTTTTTCCTTTTTAATTTCTTAATTTTTTTTTCTTGAAAATCTACCATTGATGCTGCAAAGGACAGAATTCCATTGCAATCTATTGGCATTACAAACTTTCATTGAAAAAGATTTTGAGAGATTTTAATTGATACTAATAGTAAAGTTTTAATTTGAACTAAAACACCTAAATATCAACAGTTATCAGTGATTCAAACAAGACAATGGAATTTTATTTATGCAAAAAAGATTTCGGTGGTATGTATGCAATGAAGGCCTTTCTTTAATTTACATTAATTTGTTTATTTATGGATTATTTTTGTAAAGTTATTAAATATTTATATTTTTAAAAGTATGTGAAATTTAAATTTAGTTTGGAGTTGAATATATCAGTTATTGGCAGAAAATTAATCAACTAAAAATTTACTGACATCAAACATACCAAACAATTATGATTAAAAATTTTCTAATTATATTTTTCTTGTTCTTTTGTAATTAAAATTTGATTTTTAATTTTTCAAAAATGTTTTTATTATTTTATAAAATTAATCTTAAACAAATTTTTAGATATTTTTCTCCCATTAAATTCATTTTTTTAGCTCACGGATTAAACTACATCTTTTGTTTGATTACTTATTTCCATTTATATCTATTATTTTTGCAAAGTTGATATTTTATTTTTTAGAAATAATTTTATTTTTTGAATTTATGCTTTTAATGAACTTTGTAAAAAATAAAATAAAGAATACATTTTATTTCATTAAAAAATATATCAAAAAAGATAAAATACACATAAACCAGAGATTAAAGCTTAAGAGTGTATTAAAAAGAAAAAAAAAGAAATTAACTACTTTTTATAGAAGCTCTCAGATATTAAATTGTAAGTTAAAGAGTGGAAAACATCTACATCTCATTTTCTTTTGATAATTTATGATTCTATGCTTAAAATGTAAATTATTACACTTCTGAAGCTTAGGAAACACTGGTAACAGATTGTTAAAAATGCACTATCATGCTTGTTTATCAATATTAATATGAAAATCTGAAAATGGTCTACATTTTAAAATCATTTGAGCATTTTCTTTTCTTTTATTAGCGTTCATTATGTACAATAATTTTAATTTGTAAGTCATTGGTTTGTGAAATGTATAATTTATAAAATTGTGAAACCTTTTATCATGTTTAACACTACACACTCAATTGCAATTATATGAAAACATGTAGAATTATATAAAAACATTATAAAGGAGACCACAATATACACTCTTCAAAAATAAAAGTTACTAAAACAACTTTACATAATGATGATGATAATAGTTGTAGAGTCAATAATAATGATCATTTAAGTGTTATCTTTAACAATAGTAAATAGATTAAAATGATAATTTTAATATAGTAAATTTTAAAAAAATCAAAAAATTTAATGTAAAGTTATCATTTTGTTTATTTAAATTTTATTTACTAGAAAAATGTATTTTCCTCTCTAAAATAAAAAATCTGATAATATGAAAATAATATCAACATTTATAAAGCTTGACATAAATTCTTAAAAACATAATAGTGAGTCAGCCTAAAATTAATTTTGATCTAGCTTTTATTTTTTTAGAAGTCTTAAAATACAGATAATATTTATCTTGTTAAATGTTATATTTAAATGCAATATTAATAATGAGCCCAGTCATACAACTGGGGCATAATTTTATATAATTTTCTTATATACTCCATGCATTGAAAAAATATAGTATTATTATGACTGCATACCTTGATTTAAAAAAAGAACATCATGCTTTCCACGCCCCTAAATCTAGGATTTGTATCACCATTAGAAAAAGATAGGAATTTTTTTCAACTTTTAAATTGATTATCCTTTTTTAATAATTCAAACAACTAGGAATTAAATTATTAGAAGTTAAAGGCGCATCTAGCTGTTTCATTTAAAGAATTAAATAAGACTGAAAAATAGCTACAATCATCTTAAATTGGCAATAGAATATGCTTTGTATTATTTCCTCTTTTATTGTTTCTCTTTGAAATATTAAAAAAAAAACACTTTGGACTTTCAAGAATCTTGATAAAAAAAAAAAAGTTTTATTACTACTAAACATTTGATTATTTGTAAATTAAAAAATATAAAATGCTTAAAACAGTTTTTATGATTACATGGCAATGCTTACATGAAGCAAATAAGCAGTAATTATCTGTTTGATTGATGATTGATAGTTATTTAATCAATCATATTTATAAAATTTAAAATAGTACACTAGTATTTTACTCATTTTTTACAACTAACTGCCAATTTTTAATAACAGATCTAAGACATCAGCTTGAATTATTATTATTAGATGACATCAATTTGGGAGTAATTTCTGGCAAATAGAATAGCAGATATTTATCTCTAAAATTTCCAATAAAAATAGTTTATAATTCTTTTTTCTTGAGTAATGTGAAATAATGTTTCAATATTTGCGTGACAGTTATGAACTGTCATCCAAATATAGATATTGTAATGAACATTATTAGGAACTAATCTAAGTATGATTATTCTACCTCCAGAAGAAAGACAGTGAACAAAAAATTAAAAGTGTTTTATGTTGGCTATCCAAACCAATATACATATATTATTATTATGTTTACTGACATTCTGTGACCTTATTATTTAACTTCTTATGCAGCTAAAAAGTACACACACATAGGTGATGTTAATATAAAAAAGGATCTTCTTTAAAATGTTAGAAAAAAAATGAAATTAAAAAATTTTTTTGATTTTTTTCATAACTTTTTTTTAAAACATTTCATAACTGCATATTGGTAGAAAATTGATGCACTCTTATTTTTATTCATGATTTTAAAAAAGTAAATTTTTATATATGATATTATTTCAGAATATGGGGTTAATTTTGCATAAAAAACACAGCAGATTTAAATTATATATATATTTTAGAAACTGATATATTGACATCATACTACTGAAGTAAAAAAATAAAATGTTTTATAACAGATTTCTTTTTCTGAATAAGGGTCATTGCAATTGACTTAATATTTTTTATGTTATGGTTATCTAGCAGTATTCCTTTAGGCTATAAATGATAACATATTAATGTTACAACTATTTTATTGTTTTTTCATTAATATTATTTCATTATTTTCTTCATATATTTTGAAATGTTTTAATGAGATCCAATTTCACTTCTTTATAACAATTTTATAAAATTGTATCTCACAAAAATATGAAAGTAATTTATTATAAAGTATAGGTTTGCGGAATGTTATTAGGCATCCAAACCTAGAAAAATAATAACAAAACAACGCTTTTTAAAGGGTTAAAGTGGTTGCATGCTTTTTAAAAAAAAATCTATAAGTAAGTAAAAAGCTCAGCAGCATTTTACTAGAATAAATAAAACTATAGTGCAGGTACGGTTTTCGATTTGACCAAACTAATGTAATATTTTTCCTTAAAATAAAACACTTTTAAATAACATTCAAAAATTTTGAAGATTATTCTGTCATAAAGTGCCCAATTCAATAACTGAAATCCAATCTTTATTTTTTTTCATTTGTTTCTTGCTAAAGCATTTATAATAAATACATTTCTTTTAATAAAAAAAAACCCAAATACTTATATATACATAACAAAAAAATAAAACATACTAACTTGTGCAAAAATGGTCAAACCAGTCAATTATTGGATTAAAAAAAACCTTCCTTTATATTTCATTGTTAGCATTTATAAATCCATAAAAATATTTAAATTAATAAATACAACAATTGGCAGGAGAAGTTTGGTTACATGTAAAAATTGAGGTAAATTATATTCCAAATTTCCTATATATAAAGTATATACATCTGATAAATTACTCTTAAAACAGCAAGATTATTAATGTAAAATACATTTTACTTTTGATTTAAGGTAAATAAAACAAGCATTACTGTTATTACCTACTCATGTGATTTCAGTTTGCATATCTAGTTTTAATTGTTTCTTGTCTGGTTATATCAAAACTGAAATTTAATTATGATTATTACATGAAAAAATTCTCATTATATTTCACCATTAATATCTTAAAATCTGTGGAAATATTTAAATTAATATATAAAGCACTGCAAAAAATATTGGTCAATTGTGAAAATTGAAATGTTTTCTTTCAAATTTTCACTTATATAAAATAGCCAGTCTGATTTATTACTTATTAAAATATATTAATCACAAAATAGTTCAACTTTTGTTTAACACAGATCAGATAAATACTATTGCTATAACTAAATCATGCAATTTCAGTTTATATTTTAGTCTTCATTTATTGCAGCTTGGTAATATCATAGCTGAAATTTAACATAGATTATATTACATGGGAATTTTTTTTCATATTGCAATCTCTACACACACACCCACACACACATATATATATATATATAGTACAGATTAGGATGATCCATCTTTTCAGTTGATTATGATATCAGTATATATATGTTGAAAAAAATATGCATACATAGATATTGATAGAAGGAAATGTAAAAAAGCAGAGATATTTATTTTTAATTATGCATAAAGTTTGAATTATTTTTTAGTAAAGGAAGATGGATATTTTTTATTAGTTTGATGTATATATTTTCCTTTCTACAATTGATTATTTAATATATTGTACTGAGATACATCAGGAAGGAGTGTGCTTTCTTCGGAATTACACATAATTTTGAACAAGATATAAATTGATAAAAGATTTGTGTAAATATTTAATAAAAATAAAAGGTCTTGTAGGGTAAAATAAGAATAAAAAGATTTTTTTTCTCATAGACAGGTTTATCGTTAAAAGCATAAATTAGACAGTTTTATAAGATATAATTTTGAATCGTATTTAAATAAAACCTAAAGAATTAAAAATTGATTTAACTGAAATGTGATTTAAGATTGCTTTAAGAAAAAAAAAAAAAAAGAAAAAGCAAGGTGGAGTTCGTTTTGTCTTATAATTATAAAAAAAAAAAAAAAAAGAAAGAAAAATATGTAATCAAAGGAATGTAATGAACAATGGGAGCTAATGACAAACATAAGAAATTTCCATTAAACGGCTAGTTAGTGAAATAATTCTAACAAAAAAATTGAAATAACTCTAACAAAGAAATTGAAAATAACTTTAACAAAGAAATTGAAATAACTCTAACAAAGAAATTGAAATAAAGAAATTGAAATAACTCTAGCAGAGAGTACAAAGAAATTAAATGACCAATGCAAACACCCGAAATTCAGCACGGACCGTAACTGAAACACCAGAGGATTAGTGACGTATTGTAGATTGAATCCGCAAGATAAGGACCGTAAAATATAAAAAGGGCGAATTTTCTATTGTATTAATTAATTAGAATTTTTTATAGATCGAGAGCATTGAATATTAATATACGTCTAAAAGTTAAATAAAATGCTGCATTGTTAAACCCATCGTGTGAACAGCCGGCCGAATCCTTCCCGCAATACCAACAGCAAACAGTTCAAATGTCGATCATGGTCACGTAAAACAAGAAGGAGACGGAGTGTCCACGTGGAGCCCACAGGATCCCAACGACATCGGGAAAAGGATTGCAAAGAGTTAGCGCTAACTGACCGAATGAAATACTATCAGAAGCAACGCTCGGAACCGTGCATAAGGGAGAAAGCTAGGTAATGTTTATTTCAATTTATAATTCATTAATTAAAAGCCGTAATAATAAATGGAATAATAAACTCTGAACTTTATGGTACGAACAATAATTATTAGTTGTCTTTAGCTCCATTACCCAGAGATTTTATTGTGATTTCAAATATAATTGTGTATGTATTATTTTTTTTGAATGTATTTATAATATGAAATTTTGATTGTATTAAATATTATTTGAACTTGAACGAAAGTGTAATTAATTATATTATAAGACCAAACGAAATGTAATAGCATAAATGGAGACTTCATGGGTTAGTGATTACTTAAATTAGATTTAAATTAAATAATTAAATAAAGAAAAAGAGAAAGCGAGAAAATTAGCACAGAGAAAGATTCATAAATTGATTTTTAGGTAGGCGGATTATATTTAATTGATTGTTGTAGCTGAGCTAGCGGGAGCGGGTACTAGATCGTATTGGTCAAGCAGACTTGTCGACAAAGGTCGGCTGGCGCCCATTGGATTTTTTCCTTTAAATAAATAAAAAGTTTGATTGGCTAATATGTAGTCTAGTAAACGAGTATTAGTGTTATTGGCAAATGTTGCAAATGATATTGATTACTCTACCCGAGGTACTGACAGCCCCGTGATAGGATTTTGTGTAAGAGGGAGGTACAAAGTTCTGATCGAGTCATTATTGTAAACATTAAACATTTTTATTGATTTTATATAAATGATGTTTTTATAAAATTTACGAGACGACGTGTAAAGGGCTAGGTATAAATGGCGCGTCAACATGGAACGAAACTAAATGTTTTGAGTGGCAGAACCGATGTGAGTCATGATGTGAGTCATGACTGGACGTCTTAAGCGGTGTGGCCAGAGTCGTGTATGAGTGACAGAAGTGATAGCTAATAAAAAGAAGCGGGAGGGAGCGTGATAGTAGGATTAGAAAACGGTATAAGCAGCGCAACTGTAAAGGTGATTTTGCAATTATATAAGATGTGGAGGCATAGGGACACTCCGGGAAAATTTTAGTATAAGAAAAAAAAAAAAGGGGGAACTGGGAAGGTTAGGTTTTGGTTGTACGTACGTAAGTTTATTATTATTATTAAAAAGAAAAAATGGACGAAAGTGGAAACGACGGGAGGTCAATGCCAGAAGTAAGCCCGATATTTTTTAAAAATCCGCAAATAGTGGAAGAAAGTGCATTCCAAATTTTGATGAACATTATGGAAGAGATACATAAAGACATCAAACAAAATCAACAAGAAATGAAGCAGGAAATAAATGAACTTAGGACAGAGATGAGAGAAATGAAACAGGAATTGACAGCAAGAATGGACGCATACGAGGAAGTGATAGGAGTAATGAAAAAGGGTGTAGAAGAAGAAAGGTACGAAATATTAGAATTAAAAGAAAATATAGAAGCGAGGGAAGAGTCAAGCAGTATAGGGAAAAGCCAGCTAGAAGAGAGAATAGTACGCGTGGAAGAGATATGTCAAGACTTAATAAGTAGTCAGGAAATGACGCGACAGGAATTAGGGAACTTAGAGAATGAAATAGAGACCACCAAGAATATCAAAACTAAAGTAAAGGAGATATGTAAAGACATAGTGGGGGACACAGGGCAGAAAATAAGACAGGTAGAATAGAAGTATGAGGAGTTTAAGATTGAGAATAGACACAGTGAACAGATGAGTAGATTTATGGAGAAGCAGTTCGCCATTTCGGTATTCAAAGCGGAGGTAGGAGAAAACCCGCTGAAACACTTAGAAAGCCTGAATATGTTCCATAGTAAAAGTTTACCGGAAGAGGACAAGGTTGCGGTGGCCAGTAGTTACCTCCAAGAGACGGCATGTGATTGGTGGCACACCTTGGATGAGAAACCGCAGACCTTCGGAGAATACAGACGGGCTATGTTAAGGGCATTTTGGAATGAGGCTAGGCAAGACGGAATCCTGTATAAGATATCCCACGAGAGATATTCAAGTACGCGGGGAGAGACATATGTGAAATTCTTTTACCGACAAGTGAAAAACTTAAGGCATTGATGGCGTTCCCTATGTCAGATGGTCAGATAATCAGAACACTACGCAATAATATGCCACCAAACATACAACAGCTAATGTTAAGTAAAGACGGACGGTCAGTGGAGGAAATGGCGGAATTTCTAACACAGATTGATTATGGCAACCTAGCTAGGGAACCTCCAGATCGATATAGGAGATGGGATGGGTACAATGACCCACATGGCAAGAAGGGAGAACCACCTGATCGAGCGTAAATAAAAAAAAAAGATGAATAAATGGGTATAACGGGACCGCAAACTTAACAAGTAACACAGACACACGAGAATAAGAGAGGACGAACTTCCATCAAAATAAATCGAGGGGAATGTATAATAAGAATAAAGTTAAACGTTGAAACTAAAACCTTCAGATTGATATTTTAGTTTCAAAAAGGGGGGACAGAGAAATGTACCGAGATACATCAGGAAGGAGTGTGCTTTCTTCGGAATTACACATAATTTTGAAAAAAATATAAATTGATAAAAGATTTGTGTAAATATTTAATAAAAATAAAAGGTCTTGTAGGGTAAAATAAGAATAAAAAGATTTTTTTTCTCATAGACAGGTTTATCGTTAAAAGCATAAATTAGACAGTTTTATAAGATATAATTTTGAATCGTATTTAAATAAAACCTAAAGAATTAAAAATTGATTTAACTGAAATGTGATTTAAGATTGCTTTAAGAAAAAAAAAAAAAAAAGAAAAAGCAAGGTGGAGTTCGTTTTGTCTTATAATTATAAAAAAAAAAAAAAGAAAGAAAAATATGTAATCAAAGGAATGTAGTGAACAATGGGAGCTAATGACAAACATAAGAAATTTCCATTAAACGGCTCATTAGTGAAATAATTCTAACAAAGAAATTGAAATAATTCTAACAAAGAAATTGAAATAACTCTAACAAAGAAATTGAAAATAACTTTAACAAAGAAATTGAAATAACTCTAACAAAGAAATTGAAATAAAGAAATTGAAATAACTCTAGCAGAGAGTACAAAGAAATTAAATGACCAATGCAAACACCCGAAATTCAGCATGGACCGTAACTGAAACACCAGAGGATTAGTGACGTATTGTAGATTGAATCCGCAAGATAAGGACCGTAAAATATAAAAAGGGCGAATTTTCTATTGTATTAATTAATTAGAATTTTTTATAGATCGAGAGCATTGAATATTAATATACGTCTAAAAGTTAAATAAAATGCTGCATTGTTAAACCCATCGTGTGAACAGCCGGCCAAATCCTTCCCGCAATACCAACAGCAAACAGTTCAAATGTCGATCATGGTCACGTAAAACAAGAAGGAGACGGAGTGTCCACGTGGAGCCCACAGGATCCCAACGACATCGGGAAAAGGATTGCAAAGAGTTAGCGCTAACTGACCAAATGAAATACTATCAGAAGCAACGCTCGGAACCGTGCATAAGGGAGAAAGCTAGGTAATGTTTATTTCAATTTCTAATTCATTAATTAAAAGCTGTAATAATAAATGGAATAATAAACTCTGAACTTTATGGTACGAACAATAATTATTAGTTGTCTTTAGCTCCATTACCCAGAGATTTTATTGTGATTTCAAATATAATTGTGTGTATTATTTTTTTTGAATGTATTTATAATATGAAATTTTGATTGTATTAAATATTATTTGAACTTGAACGAAAGTGTAATTAATTATATTATAAGACCAAACAAAATGTAATAGCGTAAATGGAGACTTCATGGGTTAGTGATTACTTAAATTAGATTTAAATTAAATAATTAAATAAAGAAAAAGAGAAAGCGAGAAAATTAGCATAGAGAAAGATTCATAAATTGATTTTTAGGTAGGCGGATTATATTTAATTGATTGTTGTAGCTGAGCTAGCGGGAGCGGATACTAGATCGTATTGGTCAAGCAGACTTGTTGACAAAGGTTGGCTGGCACCCATTGGATTTTTTCCTTTAAATAAATAAAAAGTTTGATTGGCTAATATGTAGTCTAGTAAACGAGTATTAGTGTTATTGGCAAATGTTGCAAATGATATTGATTACTCTACCCGAGGTACTGACAGCCCCGTGATAGGATTTTGTGTAAGAGGGAGGTACAAAGTTCTGATCGAGTCGTTATTATAAACATTAAACATTTTTATTGATTTTATATAAATGATGTTTTTATAAAATTTACGAGACGACGTGTAAAGGGCTAGGTATAATATATTGTACCGGTCAGTTTTGTCTGTTCATATAACAAGATCTAGCATCTAGGCAAAAGTACCTCGAGTCCAATCATGCGCAAGATACATAAGTCAGGAACACTCATGAACTCTGCCCTATTTGCCTATTTTCCAGATCTACCAGCTTATGAGCAACAATTCCAATGATACTGATATAATTTATTTCTACCCACCGGCATCACAAAGTCGTGACACAAAAAGACTCTTATTTGAACTTTATTCATGTATAGAATATTATTGTTAGCGATTTTCGATCATCTAGTAAATGAAACCTTTTATATAACATCAAAATTATTTCTATTCAATAAATGAAACAATGACTTAGATATTTAGTAATATGCATAAGATTTATTAAGTTAACTTGAGATATATATAGATAATTGATTGCAAACATTATTTGTGTTAAAATGTAAATAAAATGGGTATTTATCTCTCTTAGACGTAATTAACCTCTCCTACAATGCTATAAAACGAAAGTATTTAATCAGCAATTACACATAATTTATGGCTTTGTTCTAATGCGACTATTTATATGTCAATAATTTTCAGGTTGTATGGGATACCTAAGATTTTTAATAATAGCGCTAGACTACAGTTATTTAAAGTTCTTTAAATTCACCATTAATAAAACAACAGAACTTGAACCAATACATAAGTTTATTGAGTTTGATGGCAAACAGTAATTATGTTTAAATAATAAAATAGCATTCGCATTTGCGAAATAAGAACGTATGTGGGAAGCTAATTTAGGGAATAATAATTATGGCAGCAATATCGTATCTGAAAGTGTGAATGAAATATAAAAAATGGCAATCCATTTAGCATAATCATAACAGTACGGTTTAGGAGCATTGATAGTTTTTAACGAGAATGAAATATGGGAGAGTGGTACGTGTATGATGGCAATGGAGAGATCTATTCTAAGATCCAAGAAGGTGCTTCAATTCACAGTTAAAGAAGGCAACTCTCTGCAAACGTTGGCAGGGTCGGGTCATAAACAACGAAGAATGCGCTTTATTGAATTGCCATAGGCTGGACTATTGCCAGAGCGAACCCTATGCAAAAATATCTAGTGCTGAAGAAGTCCAAAGGGGTTTGGCAAACCTTGTCCTTGGTATTGGAAGTAAAAATGAACGAAGCACAAATATATATAAAACTAAAGACCGGTATACACGTAACGCTTGAATTAATATAAATATATATATACTTAAAACTAAGAAATAAAGAATTATCACCTATCTTTATTGATAAAAACCCAGCATACCGGTATGATTTAAGTTACTACGTGGATATGGAAGAATTACATTTAATGCTAATATAATAGCTTATAGAACTAGAATACCCCCCCCCCTTTATATTACTTTAAATTACACATAAACTTCCCACAACGTATGACTAATATAAATCTTTGGTTTTGAATGCTTTAATAAATAGATAATTTTCATATTATTTAATATATATAAAGTCAGTGGTGGTTAGTGATTTCACGAAAGTAATATTAATTTAATTCATATAAATATATTTAAAGTTTTTAGAAGTTAGCGCTATTATTTAATTAATAAAAAAAACACATTTCTAAGAAAACAGATTTTTGCTTAGCTTTCTTTCGAAAATAACATTGTACAGTAATTATCAGATTCTGATTTTATTTCCCCAGACTTGCAGGCACCCGCTATAATAAGAATAACAAATTTGTTTTAAAAAATACTAGATTAATCACCCTTTGAAAAGTAAGAAAGGTTTTCTTTTATTAAAAGAGATAGCGTAAGCATTTGCGATTCTGGTGGAAATTATCGACATATAATTTAGTATATGAAAATATAAAATATCATAATGAAAATAAAGTATTGCTGCACAGACATGAAATCAAGAAATAATAATTGTTCAGGAGAGGTTTAATGTAGGAAAGATTACAGCTAAGTTATATAGAGAAAACAAGGTACAATTGACTAAAAGGTAAGAATTTTACAGATTAATTCATACTTAATATTAAATTTTACAAATAAAAGGCTTTACAAAATGTTTAAAGAAACAGATAGGTGAGAGTTAAAATTATTCACGGTAACTTTAAGAGTCTAGCAGCATTTGAAATGATTACCTCTGGACAAACTTGGCTGTTCTTTTGATGTTTTTTCAGATTTCCCTTGGAGAACTAGATCTAGTTTGATGAGCATAATTATTCAGGCAGGTAATAAGTTCAGTATTTAACAAACAGGCATATATTTATAGTCTATGAGTATCGGGATCCATGGACACAGATTTCAGGGAAGACCATCTCAAATGGCGAGAAAGGTGACGTGGATTTACTCACGACACATTGAAATTAACAAACGCAAAAGTTTTTGGCAAGTGCTCTCCTTGACTGTCTTAGTTCCTCTGTCTAATTAATTCATAATTATCCCCTGCCTTGGTATTTGTGGAATCCTTTCTTGATTGGTCTTTGCTAATCATTTTCTTTAATCTAATTTCCAAAAGAATTTCTATACAAGCTTTTACCCATTGTGATGGAAGATGCCATTGTTAGATAAGTATTCAAACTGAAATTAATTTGATAAAAAAATGTTTGTGACAAAAGTAAATCAATTAAGTTTAGTTTCTAATTTTGATTTTAGAGAAACTTTTAATTAAATTTATTTTAGAATATTATACAAGATTATGTTTCTCACCTTTAATTAATTTTGACTAATTACAATCGCATCTTCCATATTGGATTTAAAATAAAAGTAGAGTTTAATAGCAAAAATAATTTAAAAACAAAATTTTATAGAATAACATATAACGAACTTTTTGTAGTAATTATTTGCTCATTATGTTTGTCTCTACAATATCTCTGTATATGAGCTGCAATCAATAAATAATTACTATAACTTTTATAAAATAAAAAATACAGAACATATAATATATTTTGATATTATAAGTCCGTTATAATTAACCCCCCGTTACCTATTGCGTATACATATTCCCTCTTTAAATACTATATTTATTACTTTTATTTTTTGTGTGTGTATTTAAATTCAGATATTTATGCATATATCTTCATTAATAAGTATGTTAGTTAATAATAATAAAAAAAAAAGACAAAAAATGTGTTAGTGAACGGAATATATATGCAAGAATAGGGTTTGAATTTAGCTTGGTAGCGGAAGATTTGAGGTGGGCTGTGAAGTGCAATCTGAATCTCAGATTCTGCTTCAATATATATATATTGAGAAATTTTTTTTATTGTAGTAAAAAAATTTGCAATTTTTTTCTCTTTGATTTTTTATGTCCATTCGATTTTGTTGTGTGTATATATATTTTATTAATATTTATTTCCTCCCACTTCTGTGGTATACATTTTGTTTGTGATTGTAGATTTAGCAATGATAATGATATATGCAGAGTAAATAAATAAACTATATGAAAATCACTTTGGGAAATGCTAATGATTATGATATATAAAAATGTATAGAAATACAATTTCTTTGTTTAAAAAAATAAGATTATGATTTACAGATATGTTTATTTATTGTACATATCCTGGATTGTTTAGATTTATTTTAGATATCTAAAAGATTTAATCATTTATTTATTTTGAAATAGTTATAAAATATTAAAAAAGAAAGTTATAAAAAATTAATAGTTATATTAACAATAGGTTTTAAATTGTTATTGTCTCATGAAAGTGTAAGATAGGAAGCCATGGTGATTAATGCTGCAACACATGAAGAAGAGATGGTGCTTGTAATTTTTTATTATTATGGAGAATCTTTCTTCTTTTTTAATTGATTGAACTTTATCTGGAGTAAATAATATCAAAGAATGATTGGCTAAGAAAGACTTTCTAGCTGAAGGATTTGATTCCCTTTTGCCTATATCTCTACAACTAATTACCATCTGAAAGGGGAAAGAAAAAATATTGATAAACATGCACCTGAATAAAGAAATTATTTTAAAAAATGAATCACTATATCTGTCCTGAAAATTAAGATGAGAATTCTAAGGTAAAAATATCTGAAATAACTTTGTTATATCTGTTAGTTCATCTTAGTTTAACAAGAAAAAAAAAAAAGCTTTAAGGAATATCAACTTTCATTATTCATAAAATTTGAACATTCATCAACTAAAGATAAGCTGCCATGTTAATCTGGGTCAAGAAGGACTACATCTAAACTCTTACAAAAACTGTCAATTTTTTTAAAAATAATAATAGTAAAAAAAAAAATCAAACAAAGTAATATTTTTTTTTAAAAAAAAGGATTACAGTGTACACATTTGTTTTTTTTTCTTTTTCTTTCTTTCTGGAGTTGTCATGACAAACCAACAATCCACCAGATATTTTTAATACATATATATATATGGCATATACATACTACATAAATAGTATACTTTACAATAATTTTATTTGCATTTGTTCTCATGAAGTCCATCTATATATATATAAATGTATTGATGCTATTATTATTACTGAAATTTATTTTTCTTTTGACAAATAATTTGTAGCTATAATCAAGATGTGTTTTGCAAGGTATTAATATTTTATATATTATATATATGAGTATTTATATACATAAACAAAAAGAATCTCTATCATTTATGAAAGTTTATTATATGAAGATATTTATTCTAGTTATTATAATTTAGTGACAAATCTCTCATTAGTTTCTGAAGAATAGATTTGATATAGTGAAATAAATTAATTGTTTTGTGCAGAATTAAGGATCACCTGTAGCATAATAGAGTAAGAAGTCTGAATTTGGCACTTCAAAAGAAAGAAATGTAAGGAGAATATTGATAATTTTTATTGCAAAGGTGGTATGATCCTGCTAAAAAGAACATATCTTTGATTTTGAACCATATGATATTGTCAAATAATATCATTATCATTATTATTATGATGATGCATCTTATTTATTCTTAAAAAAGTAAAGTTTTCATTCAGATACAAATGTAGTTTTATATTGTTATCAAGTGCTATAAACATGAATGCCATAGAAATCAAGTGAAAAACCTATCAAATAAAAATAGATAGTATGTTTGTTAATTTATTATTATTGCCATTCTTAAAAGAAAAAGAAAATACATAAATAAAGATATAGCACTTGTTTTACTTAAAATGATGTTGTGAATTTTTCTTTTTAATCACTTATCAGTACACTTGGGTTATTATGCAAAATTTGATTTTATTAATTAAATTCTTTTTACACTGAGAATATTTAAATGCTAATGATCACTTGCACAAACAGAACATTAATGATTTAGAGATATTAAATAAATTATTTATATTTAGTTGTTTGTTGATATAAATTCGATTCAATAAAATATTCCCTTTGTTTCTACTTTATATTTTGGCAAGTAATCAAGTCTCATTAGTTGTTTTTAATGCAAAGCCTGAGATCAGATTATTGAAGTATTGAGAGAGATAATAAAGTTGAATACGTTTCTTCTTTATGTTATGAGATAGATTTAGTTAATTTTAAGGTGTCATTTCAAAAGCTAGCCTATTATCATATCAACTGCAAGTAAAGTTGGATAAATCTGAGAAAATTTTTTGTTCTATATTTGTTATTATATAATTAAAAGACAACTTTTCTGTAATGATTATCTTGATATATAGAATTTAAAGGGCATTTGAAGCAGGAAATTTTTATATAGAATTTAAAGAACAAATTACATGTTCTCTTTCATTCCTAGTTATATATTATTTTGGTTTGAAGTAGGTTTCCTTATTTTCATATTATTATAATTGGCCATTAGCAAACCGAAATCTTTCAATTTTGTTGTACCATTATAATTTGCTGACCAAATCTTTGGAATATAATAAAGATTATATCACTATCTTCCTATGTTCCATTTCAATTTAGATTTCATTTGTAAAGTGTATTTGTTAATAAAGCTCTTTGCCTTTTATTTTACCATTTCAATTTGTTGCAATTCACAAAGTGTATTGATTAAGTCAAACCTTGTCCACCTGTACCCTTACAATATATATATATATATATACATAAACAGCCATTTAAATAATTCATTGTAGAACAAAAAAATTATCCAACATCATTCTACAGAGAAACAATGAAATAACCTCCAAATATTCCTAAGGCAAAACAAATACTGAATCATGAGTTTATGGTTAATGCTTATTTTGTCATTGGCGAAAACAACTAATTACCCATTAACCAACAACAATTAGTTGTCTAGTAAATTAATTTATGGACTAGCTACTGAAGCAAATTCTAAACTGTTTAAAAATTCACAACTACATAAAAGATTTAAATCAAAATTTATGCGAGTAGATGAGATATAATAAACACTATATTATTAAACTTCAGTCTTATACATATATTCTTCATTTTAAACCAATCAACACTTAGACAATCCCAATATCAATGACAATCAACAAATTTATACAGTGGTGTGTGTGTGTTGTGACACACATCTATACTTTGACTTATTTTAAGATTATAAAAATTAATAATAAACATGGATAAAACTGTGAAAAATTTTATAAAGGTATAATCTTAATAAAGATAATAATTTCTTAAATTTAATTCCAAGACTTATTTTTAATAATATTCTGTTAGTCAAATATAATAAAAATTCTATGCTATTTTTGTTTCAGAGTTTTGCCCTAAAATAGTGCACCAATTATCAATACAATTTATTTATATATATATACACACAATAATGTAACTGATACTAAAATAATAAATAAATAAAAAAACTATAGGTTTTTTTTAGAAATGAAATAAATATAAATTACAGTAGAGATATTAAAAATTATATTAATGGAGTTTATAAAATAAATTGCAGAGAAGATCAAAATGCAATACATTAAATAAAAAAATCACCTATTTTTATACATGCTAAGAAAACTGGTCATAAATTGAAAGATGAAAGTATAACAATATTACATTACACTAACAATAAGAGACAAACAAAAATTAAAAAGGCACTGATAATTAAAAAACTTTGGCCTAATATAAATAAAGATTCAATCATAAAGGGTTATTGGTTTAGTAGTTTATATATAAAAAGTTATTAATTTATATAAAAAATATAACATTAAATAAAATAATAAAAATAAAATAGAAGTTATATATTGTGTCATCAAGCCACACAATAACTATTAGTGCACACACACATGCACATATATATGGTAATTTTTTGCAATATATATGTTGTAAATAAACACACATATATATCTGTATTACATATGTTAATTTAAAAAAAAACTAAGAAGAAAAAAAGAAAACAAAAATAGTTTAAGTAGATTTTTAAAAAATGAAATTAATAACAAAAAATTGTTTTTATTAAGATTAAGGGTGGGGAAAGAGAATCATGTCAGATAAAGATTTAAAAAACCCTCTCTTCTTTTTATAACAAAAAAAAATGTTAAAAAATAAATAAATGTAAATGATTTTAAAATAAAATTTTCAATACGATTAATTAATGAAAGAAATCTTGTAAACTATATCATCAGCAGGAATGCCCTTAAATTTTGAAAGATTCTTGGTCGATAAGATAATAGACAAATGTAAAAAAAAAGATTAAATAAATAAATGGAAATTAATTAAAAACCAAATTAAAATTGATAAAAATTAGACAATGGGAGACATAAGTATAAAAGTGGTGCCTTTTCCATTGTTATCCAATTGCATAGTTTCTCAGCAGTTTCCCAAAAGTTTTTCAGGGAGTTCATCAGTTCATTGAATCATTCATTATTGAGTTATTACTCAGAGCATAATCAATGAGATTCTTAGAGAGCCAGTTATTACTTGCTGCCAAAAATCTAAGCATAGAAGCCATAGAAGTAGCAACATGCATTACTAAAGAATTTTTGGAGTGTTCTTCTGGGCTTCATGCCCCAGGTCCTTATCTCCATCAACTTCTCTTGCCTGTGATCAATGCCTTGACTGTAGTATATATGATGCCTCACACTCTCTCTCCCATTGTCTGCATGAAGCATGGAAAGAAACCCAGGAATCCACCACTGGAGACTGAAAGGCCAGCTATCTGAAAAATTAAAACCAAAGGAAATGTGTCAACTGCAGAAAGATAATGTCATCTCACCATAATGAAAAACCTAGGTAAATATAACTTTTCAATCATAAATTATGTACCTAGACATTCTTAAAAGAAATGAATTATAAATAAAGAACAATTAATGATATTGGATTACTGACAATTATTATATACATATTTATTTTGTTTGATTGTGGTAAATCTCAAGTGCTGGGTTTGTGTTGTCTGGGAATGCCAGTTATTTACAACCTATATGGACTTGTTATCAAAACAGATAAAGTACCTTGAATAACAGATGTTATCCTAGCAGTGCATTTGTGTAGCCCTGATATGGCTGTAGGTATCATTGATGGGAATATATTAATGTTATTCTCCCCCTCTGCTTAATGAGTGATCCAGTCCCATAGGCATTAAATAAGTATAAAAAGAAATAATAATAAAGCCAGTCATAAAAGTAAATAATAAAATGTTAATAAATAATCATGTATAGTGATATAGCAAATATTGTTAATCATCTTTTCATACTGGATTGTTACAAATGCTATACAATGTGGGTGCTGGCATGCCATAAATGGCTCAA
This sequence comes from Epiperipatus broadwayi, assembly GCA_028023455.1. Classification (NCBI taxonomy): domain Eukaryota; kingdom Metazoa; phylum Onychophora; class Udeonychophora; order Euonychophora; family Peripatidae; genus Epiperipatus; species Epiperipatus broadwayi. Next base: position 1,318,454 of record JAQFVV010012571.1, read on the forward strand.
CGTAATTAAAAAAATACAGTCCAAAACTAAATTTCAAATAAAATGCCTAAGTTGTGTAATAATGAAAAGTTGAAAGTCAGTGAGTAGTGTTAGTGGAGAAATAGACCAAAGTAAACATAATATAATATTAAGAATATAAAATAATAAAAAAGTATGAAAATGTAAATAAAAATAAAAAGAAGGAAAATGTGGCCAGAGAGTTAGAGAAATGTTTTATGAGGGTTTTTTGATAGAATCAGGTGAGAATTAGAGAAGAACGAGGGGGGTTTGAGGTTAGTTGGACATTGCAAATTAAATTATAGAAAAAAATTAAGGAAACCAAGTTGTAAACTATTATGAAATAAATAACAACAATCACATAAAAATTAAACTAATGTGTACTAGAGCCAAAACAAAATGGAAGCTCAAAATAAAGAATTAGAAGTACTTAGCGAGAAACAGAAAGTCATCAATAAAATAGGAAAAAGTAACATAGAAAGAAAAGAAATAATCAGTTTGTTAAAGAATTTCATGGAAAGGAATCAACAAATAGCCAAAGAATTGAAAGAAAAAATAGATTAATTTACCAAAAAGATACAGGAAAAATTTATAAACCAGGCAAAAAGGTTCAAAAAAGAAATAAAACAGTGGATCCAGGGAATCACACTAGAAAGAGGAAATTGAAATAGTACAAAAAAAAAATGGACAAAATAGTTGAAAATTTAGAAACAGATATGAATAATTTAACAGAAAAATAAAAATTACAGAACTAAAAGTTGAGGAAGATAAGGTAAAGTTAAAGTTATAAATAAAGAATGTTAATATTGACAGTACAGAACAGATGCTGATAGTTCCTAAGAGGAAAATGGTCGAGAAAATGGCTGAGCTACTGAGTGCATTTGACAGCATGAGGCCAAACTATGAAGCCATGGAAAAATTTCAAACCTCTAGAAAAAGATAAAAATATGAATGTCATAAATTTCAGCTCTTATAAAAATGATTGGGATGAAAATACTAGATATAGGGAGTCATATAGTCTAAAAAAAAAGAAAATGGTGAACAAGCAGAAAATGGTATAGAGATCAATCAAGCACCCCTCCAATAATAAAATTTATAGCCTCAAGGGGCTCATGGTGGAAGTCAAAACAGATGTTATAGTAACCCAGAAAACTAGCCATTCACAGGGAGCAAATTTAGTATGTAAGAGAAAAAATAGACAACATTGGTGCCCCAGAATTGACTCAAAATAAAAGTACTATTGGAGGGCATGATTTCTGGACTCAGGTAGTCAAGGATCAATAATATCTCAGGATATTTAAATGAATCAGCCGCATAAACCCTAACATTAAAACTTTGCCATTAAAAACAGTATATGTGGCTATGGCAAATGGTAAAAAAGCAAAATTAGTGTAAAAGCAAGTTTGGGTATGTGGATAGAAAAAAAAGAATACAGTCATGCTTTGCTTATTTTAAAGGGATTAATACATGAGGTCATATTTGGGTCAGATTTTATGCATAGGACCAGCTGTATGTTGGAGTATGAGTTAAAGCAGATTTGGAAAACTATTTGACTTTCATGTCTGATAAAATGTATAATTCTGCCATGATGTACTGCATAAAAAGTATGGAGATAAACTGGAAATATGCACAAAAGTAAATGAATCCAAAATTTTTAAAGTAATTATCAAAGAAAGAGGCTGGAACAAATATTGAGCGAGTATGAAAGAGTTTTTTCAGATGTTCCTGGGTATTCCAAGTCTAGGAACACAAGAGAAAACTTGTGAAAGACCAGCTATACCAGGCCAGGGCATACTCTATTTCCCAGCAATATAAAAAGAAGGTTGAAGGGAAAATATGGGAAATGCTGGAGTGGAGAATCATGTCAAAATACTCATTTCTTAACAATCCTATAGTGATGGTGAAGAAAAAGAACAGATTCATCTGACTATGTTTGGACATGAGGCAATTAAATAAAATAATCATCCCTGACACTAAAGCTCATCCACACATATATGAACTATTGGTGAAATTTTGAAACAATTGGAAATATACTGCTCTTCGATACAATAGGCATGCATATAACATTAACCATATACTGTTTGGGTTAAAAAAATAGTGGGATAGGGTTAATACAATGCTTATATCAGTTACCATTGGATGAAATTAAACAATTGATAGTAATGTATGTTGATGACATAGTATTAGTATCGGAAAGTATCAGAGAACATCTCACAAATTTAGAACTGATATTTTGAGAGAGCAAAAAAAGGGTATTATGATAAATCTTTAAAAAAGTAGTTTAATGGTGAGATAAAGTTTTTAGGTCATATAATAAGTGGAAAAGGAGTTCAACCACATCCTAACAAAATTCAAACAATTCAGAAGCTTCTAGTCACCAAGAATAAAAAACACATACGATTATTTCTAGGGCTGTATAATTTTTACAATCAATTCTATAAAATGATTTATTACAACATGGAAACTGTTACTGAAATTGCTAAAAAAGGAAAGATCATGGGTATGGATGCACAACATGATAACAATTTTCAAAATGTGAAAGTGATAAAGAAAGTCATGTTGTCATATCCTGATTTTAACAAGCCATTTTACATGTAAACTGACAGTAGTGAGGTCAGATTGGGTGCTACATTTTTTCAAATCCAAGAGGAGGATCAGAACATAGGATCCTTTTCTTTATAAGCTGGCTACTGAAGGTACTTGAACTAAATTATATGGTGACATAAAAGAAGGCCCTAGCTATCTTTTGTGCTTTCCAGAAATTTTGTCAGTTTTTAATAAGATCTGAGATGATTGTGATCATGAATCACAAGAACCTTGAATTTATAATGCTTTAACAAACAGTCATCTCATAAGGTGGAGCTCATTCCTCCAAGAGTTTTATTATAACATGCAATATTGCAGAGGGACAGAGAAAATATAGTAGTGGATACATTAGGTCATTATCCGACTTCCCTGGATCGACAGCATTTAAATTGTGATAATCTGTGCATTGCTTCATTGGAGATGGATGGATGTGAGGTCAGTAAAAGATGACATCCAGGAGTTAAGGTAAAGACAAAGAACAGACTCTGATGGCTGGCAAGTAATAAAATTTCTGCATAAATAATCCATAAAGGACAGCATAAATAGCCCTTTGTGGAGATAGGAAGGGCTTATTTCAATAAAAGGGGGTTATTACAGTACAAAAAGGAGGGCGGGGATAAACAAAGATATATAGTGATACCTGTGGCCATGCAGAAATGGCTAGTTGAATATGTACATGAACTGTATGGACATTATTATTGGTTATGCCATTGGTTTTACCAGCCAGGGATTTATGCCAGCATTGTGACCATTGTAAACAAGTGTGAGATATATTTGAAAACTGAACCACTCAATATATCATATAAAGACCCACTTGTGCCCATTCAATCTCACTGATCAAATAACTTGATAGTCATAAATTATTATGGACAATTGCCCCCATTTAGAAAAAAGATATCCAGTGGTGATTTATGATATTTTTTCAAAACTTGTGTCTGCATACCCTGTAGTACAGACAAATACCAAAGAAACTATTTGCTTGTTAGAACAATGACATTTTGGACCCATTGAGGTCCCAGAGAAAATTATCTCTGTTCATGGAACTCCATACATTTTGGACAAATAAAAGAAATGGGTTGACAAGCACAAAATAAGACACTCACATCTATTCATAACCTGTAGTCTAATCCATGTGAGTGAATCATCTGACAGCGCAGTTATTTATGATATATATATAAACAATAATCATAGAGAGTGGGTTAAGAAAATTCCACTGATTGTCAACATGATAAATGAGTCAAAAAATAAATCCATGGGGATTTGAATCTGACCGGCTTCATTTCAGGAAGAACATACCATATCCTTTTAAAACTAAACTGCTGGTGGATGCATTCCCTGTGGATATGGACAGAGATGCTAGTCAAGTAGGAAATAAGCTCAGAAAGATGAGGAGAACTAAGATGGAAGAAACAAAGAAAGTAATAATAAATTTATGGTAGGCAATTGCATTATGATAGAGTTAACTCTGTGAGCCACCCAGAAAAACATGTATGTAAAAAGTTCCAGCCAATTTACAAGGGTCTGTATATTACAGTGCACTAATTCGATAATAATACATTTGTTGTGGCAAAGAACCATGAAGAAGGAACTTATAATGCTCAATTGTTAAAATTAATTAAAAGAAAAAGAGAACTGCCTGACAAAACATAAGTGGATCAAAATAATCGGACAGACACTCACATAATAAAATCTATATATAATATTGTTCTCAGACCATGAATGAGAAAATAATTTGGAAAAAAAATATAAAAAATGAAATCAGAGCTAAAATGGGTCAAATTGATGCATTTTATCTCTCAAATGAGGGGAGAGGTGATGTAATGCTCAAAACATATATGGTGTAAAAACATATACAGACATATATATATATCTTGCATTACATATGTTAATAATTTAAAAAAACAATTATGAAGAAAAAGAAAACAAAAATAGTGTAAAAGTAGATTATTAAAAAATAAAATTAATAGAAAGAAAATATTGCATCTTTTTTTTTCAAGAATAGATTGTTTTAAAAATAAGGGTGGGGAAAGAGAATCATGTCAGATAAAGATTTAAAACCTGCTCTCTTCTGTTTATAATTGAAAAAAAAAAATGTTAAAGAAAGAAATAAATGTAAAAGATTTTAAAATAAAATTTAATAGAATTAATTATTGAAAGAAATCTTATAAACTATCTCATCGGCAGGAATGCACTTTAATTTTGAAAGATTCCTGGTTGATAAGATAGTAGACTAATCTAAAAAAAAATTAGATAAATAAATGTAAATTAATTAAAAACCAAATTATAGATAAAAATTGGACAATGGAAGAGGTTGCACAGTTGCTCAGCAGTTTTTCCAAAAGTTTTTCAGGGAGTTCATCAGTTCATTGATTCATTCATTATCGAGTTATTATTGAGTGTACAGTCAACAAGATCCTCAGAGAGCCAGTTATTACTTGCTGTGGAAAATCTAAATGTAGAAGCTGTAAAAGTAGCAACATGTGTTTCTAAAGAACTTTTGGAGTGTTCTTCTGGGCTTCATGACCCAAGTCCTTGGCTCCATCAACTTCTCTCACCTGTAATCAATGTCTTGACCATAGTATAAATGCTGCCACATACTGTCTCTCCCATTGTCTGTTATGGAAAGAAACCCATAAAGCCATCACTGGAGACTGAAAAGCCAGCTATCTGGAAAATTAAAACTAAAGGAAATGTGTCAACTGCAGAAAGATGACATCATCTCACCATAATAAAAAAACTTAGGTAAATATAACTTTTCAATTGTAAATTAAGTATCTAGATATTCTTAAAAGAACTAAATTATAAATGAAGGACAATTATTGATACTGAATCACTAATAATTATTATATATGTATTTATTTTATTTGTTTAATTGTATTAAATATTTATTTGATTGTGTGGGTTTTATAAATAAAAAGTATTTAAATGTTGCTTGGTCTACACTTCCTCTTTTAACCGTGTCACCAGGAGTTTAAGATTATAAATATTTCCATGTATTAGTTAGTATTGAGCAGGGTCCCCTGATCAAGAGGTTTGAGTTAACCTAGATAAATCTCAAGCACTGGGTGTGTGTGTCTGTTATCCAAGCATGCTGGCTATATACAACCTATATGCTTGGATGACACCTGAAATTTGTTGTCAAAACAAATAAATACCTTGGATGATGGGCATTGTTCAAGAAGTTTGGAGGAGTGCTATGGTCAGAAAAAAAAGTTGGGTTGTGTGTTTGTATAGCCTCTATCTGGCCATAGGTATCATTGATGGTTAATCTATCAATGATATTCTATCCCCCTGCTTGATGTCTGATCCAGTGCTGGAGGCATTAAATAAGTATGAAAAGAAATAATAATAAAGCTAGCCATATAAGTAAATAATAAAATGTTAATAAATAATCATGTATAGTAAATATAGTAAATATTATTAATAGTCATTTCATACCAGATAATTACAATATATATTGCACTGGAAAAAACTTTATTAATCAACAAGAAAATAGTTTTCATTGATTACTTATTTTACTATTTGATAATATGTTCCCACAATTGAATAAAGCCTTAAAAAAATAAACTAAAAGAGTAAAATAAAAAATTTTAAGGGTAAAGTATGAATTTTATTACTAGATAAAGTATATTTTACATTCTGCAAATTTTTAGAACATTGAGAAAACATAATGATATGAAATAATACTATATTTGATTTTAACATTATTTGGTATACAAATTTAAAAGGGAAAGTGATGCTAAACAATGTTACTAAATTGAAAAACTTAAAACAAAGTTAGTAGATGGTGGCCTGAAGATAATTATAATTATAGATTAAAATTTAAATTGATCTTCTAAAATACAAGTTAAAATTAAAAAGAAAAGAAATTCTGTTGATTCAAAAACAGTAGTGACAGATGACATAGCATATATAAGATTGAGTAAAGAATATTTTCTCTCTTCATTTTTCTTTTGTGCAAGAAGATGATTATTAACAGCACAATCAAACAACTTGGAACAATAGAGAATGAGGAGGCAGAAAAACTAATAACCTAAAAAATAACTTATACTGAAAATTAAAAAGCAAATTCCCATATACTAAAAGCTATGGAAGCATCAAAACACAGGTTGAAGATATTCTACAAATTTGAACTAAGCTCACCTGGTACATCTGTTAATGTTGTTGGCTGCTTTTGTGTCTTTTATATGTTGAAAGATGTTGCTCTGACCAATTAAATTTGCCTATCCTTAGTCTGCTGCCAAATAATCATCTATTACTTAAATACAATTTATGTTCATCTGTAAATAATCTCCCGACAACTTGCTAGAAACTCATTCCTGACATCAAAAAAAATCTAAATAATTCATCAAACATAGGACCAAGCTTGATCTAAAACAATATTCTATGAAGTCAAATCATAGCATAGTAAAAAAAATAAAAAATAAAAGGTAACTAGAACTGAATTGTTTGTGATAAATATTCTTCAGGATATGACAATATCCTGGATCCATATCTTTTTGATCCAATGCTTTAATCACTGTGAAAATGTTTATAGAACCAAATACCTTTTCATAATCTACAAACCAAAAGCATAATAATATCTCATATTCAATGATCCTTTCTATAACATCTCTAAAAATTTAAGCATGATCCACTGTGCTAAAAACACTTTTAAATTATGTTCTTTTAGTTGGTTAAAATCGAAAGTTTGTTTAAGATAAGTTGTTTATAGTTTATAGAATAGCTTATATGGTAATGTTTAGAGTTTATAGAATAATTTGTATGGTCATCAAAAAATTTATTGAATTTTTTTTTATCTATTTTAGGGTTAGAATGAGTTTACTCGTTTACAAGTGGCTGCTAATGATAATGATATGCGAGTGTTTTTACTAAATTTAGACATTTCCAGACCTATGGCATATTAATATTACAGTTTTGATATACCATTTCTCTCAATTCTGTTAGACAGAACAGTAAGAAAATAATAATATTATTTAACAGAACACATATCAGGTTTATAAGAATCTTTGAGTTTATAGAAACAAATTGTGATATTCAATTAATAGGAATACTATGAATGATAGCAACATTCCTATAGTAAAACAAAGCACAGGGAACAAACTGTCATCTAACATTATTTTATTCAAAGAGATCAAAAATAAATTTGAATCCATGAACAAAATTCATAAATTTTATATGAATTGTATAATTAAAGTTTTGTTTATTTTAAAAAAAAAAATTAGATTAGAAAAGTGTAGAGTATATTATTTTCATAAAATTAATAAAGTGAGATGGTTGGGGGGGGGGGGGTAATAGAATATTTTTTCTTTTCTTATTATGATTGATAAAGTCAAACAAAACAAAGAATTAAATATATGATGTTTTTCAAGATACTTTTTGAATTGACATCATTTTGATGGCCAATATGAGTTGAAGTAATTTATTATTAAACTTGAGGGTGATGCTAATGATTTAGTAGGCATAGTTATTTCAAATAGTGCAATTAAACATAAACCATCTTTTTAAAATTACACTGAAATTAAACTTTTTAAATCCAAAAAGATCAAAACTATTTTTTCTAAACTATTTATTCACCATATAATGATTTTAAAAAATAAATTCGAAGAAATATTAATAGAGTTTTTTATTATAAAATTTTTTATATCTCATAATATTTAAGTCAATTTAATGGCTTTATAAAATCTTTTAATGCATTATAATAGGTGGGCATATGATTGAAAATTTTGAAACTGTAAATTAATATATGATTCATAAAATTTCTAAAGTGGATGAAAATTTCTGGAAATGAATACTATAACAAACCACCCAATGCCAAAAAAAAAAAAAAAAAGATCAGACTTAAAAATCAAATCGTACTTCTGAATCAACATTTGTAAATTAATCATTGCTCTTTGTAATGTTACTGTTTACTAAATTAAAACTAGTGAGAGTTTGTAACAACTCTACAAATTAGTTGAGGTGTTTATTAGCTTCTCTGATTATGACTTAATACTAGTATGAAACCAAAATACTTTCAAATTAGTGAATAATTACAAGGTACAAGTAATAATTTATCAGGTAGTCACTCTATAATTAATTTAGGTAGTAAACCTATATGAGTTCATAAATAAATATTTACTTTTAGACAAGAGTTATGTAATATTGTATTTAATTAAAGACAAGAGTTATATAATATTGTATTTAATTAAAAATAAGTGATATTGTCTTACCTTTGAAATCTATCAGAAACATTTATAATAAACAAGATCGAGCATAAAAAGATGATTAATGAATGTATTTATTCATTTATTTTTAAAAATCATCTGTAAACAAGTCAAAAGCTTTATTTAAATCCTAAAAAGATATTGGTGGGAAAAAAATCAACAACCATAAATTCTATATATATTGTGCCCTTTTGTATGGGTCACCATCTAATTTTGTGCTAATCTATTACAAATTTTAAATTTAAGATATATTTGAATATGTGATGTTAATTTTGCTTATGGTAATATTTCAAAAAGTTTAATTAAAGCAATCTATGAGTATTTGATATGTAAAATTGTGCTGATATTGAGAGAGACATTTTAAATGATGATGATTATAATATATAGTTGGAAAAAATGGCCATAATCAATACTGCATTAATATATTTAATAAATAGGTATTTAAAGCTAAAAGTGTTTAAAAGACAAGTAAGATTAAATACATATGTTTATTGTTGATAAAATAATGATATAAAAGAATATAAATATTTTAAATTATTATAAATACTTAAATAGAAGATTGATATTTGATTTTAATAATATCGAATAATTATTTTAAAATCTATTATAATATCTTATTTATTTAAAAAATATTTATTTTAAAAAATGCAATTGTTAGTTTATTTTTAGACGATAATAAGCGTTTCTGGTGTTATAAAAAAAAAAGATGTTAATTAGATATACACACACATGCTTAGAAGTTATTTAGTAAAGTTACAAAACTATTTTAAAAAATCATGTTGTAAAATTTATAAATAATATGTGAGCTATCACGAGATAAAAATAAAGATATTCAATGTGAAATATTAAATCTGATTTTAAAATATTGTTTTAAAAATATGACGTATAAAAAAATACTTAGTTTATTTAAAAATAATTTTATAAAAGTTAAAATTAAAATCAAGTAAGAGTATATTTTAAAAATGTTTAAGGGATTTAAATAAACGATAAGAATTATTTTAAAAAAATAATAATGTAATAAATATTAAATAAGTCATTATTTATTTTTAATTTTGTGTTGTTGGTAAATATGTAAATAAGCCAGCAAGTTGATTGTTTAATCTACCAATCAAATGGGAAGTTTCTTCCGGTATAAAAGCTCAGTTCAATTGTTAGGAGAGGACTCTGTGATTGAATTTTCAAGTTAATTGTGCTATTAAAAAAAAATAGCTAAGTAAATTTATAGACGCTCTAAAATCATTTTTTTTAAATTATAAGAGTGTCATTGTAAATAATCTATAAAAGTTTTAAATAATAGACATGCAGTGTTAATTTAAATTTTCCTATCAATCGTCTCTAAATTGAAGCTCAATTTGCAAGCAAATAGTCATGGGAACATCATATATAGTGAAAATATATCGGAAACTTTATACTAAAAGTATGACAAACGCTGGATTAGTTCGGATAATTACGAGATGGAGAAAAGTAATATTTTGGACAGTATATAATTTTAAAAGCTAATTGCTATTGACTATTAGAAAATTAAATACTTTAAAGAATAAAATACTTCTTTATAAAGAAAGTATTTTGTAGGATATAAATTTATATATATCTTAAGGAAAGATATTAGAAATGAAAGTAGCTTTGAATACTTGCCTTGTTAAGTCTTTATGATTAAGACTGAATGTGGACAATTTTAAAAAGGCAAATAGATTAAAAATATATTTAGCTAGAAATCTTAATATAATAAAGATTATTATATTGAAATAATTTAAACGCTGGTTGTTTAGATGAAAAAGCTTATTCTTACCTGGATATTTTGTTAAGAGATGCGCAAGTGGACGTCCCAGTTAATTTAAAATAATTAAATGATAGTTTTTCATAAAACTAAAGACTAAGCTAAAATAATAACTTTTGAATAATATTTTAAAAATAACTAAATCAGGATCCTATAAACTATTTTAATTTTATTTATTTTCTTGTGGGGAACTTATTTTTTAAAAAAAGAACGTTTTCATTTTTCATAAACTTTTAAAAAACACGTGGTGGACCGGAAACAGGAAATGGTGTTCTAGTAAATGTGTACCTAGGATTTTTAAGAACTATTATGGTTAAAAGAAAACATCGCTGGATTTATGTAATATAAATTCTGTTTATTTATTTAATATAAAATTTAAATATTATTAATCTATTAAAAAATAAGATAGGTACATTTCTTAAAATAGTAACTAAAAATAATATAATAATTAATTGCATAAGTTTATTTTATAATTAATATAAAACGTAATATGTTAAAGAATGATCGTATGTGTAAATGTGAATTATTTTATGAAGCTGTAATTCCGAAGAATATTGGAAGATGGACTGTACATTAAATCATTATTGATGGTAAAAATTGTATAATAATAATAATTTTAATGTATTTAATATGTTTTCTTTAGATCAACCGAATGATATGTTATTTTGAATGAATGTATGATTATTTTAAAAATACACACACATTATATTGGCAGTGACAGTTTTATTTAAATATGCATAATTTGAATTTATGAAATAAATACGATGCAACATTACATAAAAAGCTTAGAAATAATTATATGATTCTTTCGTTAATAAATTTTGATATTGTTTTTATGTTATAGTATTAGAATTATATTTATTGTTTATAAGTAATTATTTTATATTGCAAATTAGGAAGAGAGTTAAAAGTCTATATTCTTATTTTTATTTTTATTGGATAATTTAAGCTAAGTTTTATGTAGAAGTTTATATTTGAGTTGGAGATTTCCTGAATATAAATGATGAAGTATCAATAGTATGGATAATTAGTATTTATTTAAATTGATGATTGTTTTCCGGAATTTTAGATAAGTTTTAGAGGATGTTTTGTAGATAAAAGTTTATTAAGAAGGAGTAGAATAACACATAAAGTAAAGTAATAATTTCACATAGAAAAGAATCATAGAATTTATCTAATATAATGCTTTATGAATTTGAAATTGATGAATAATTTAAATATTATTATTTAACAGTACATAGATGTAATGCATATTTGATAAAACATGTAACATGAATTGCAATAAGTGAAATATAAAATTATAATCAATTATTTGTTATTACATTACAAGGATACATTAGTTTCTATATTATGATATTAAAGTAATGCTGATAGTAAAGTAAACACATACTAGTACATGATGAAATGAATAACAGTAATACTTAAGTGATGTAGCAGTTTAATTAATAAAGTTTAATTGTTTACATATGTTACATAAATATTATTTACATAAATTTTTCTGTGTAATAATTGAAGTTCATTGATGTTTATTTAAAGTCTAAGTTCTGAAAACATACTTCAATATTATTAGTACAGCATTTTAAAGAATATATAATTACTTATTAGGAGTATGAATTAACAACAGTGTAAACATATTGTATTATTATTTTCTTATTTTATTTTCTTTGTTTTTCTAATTTTGAACTGTAAATATTGTAAATAGATTCTTAATCAAAGTTAATGTAAATAAATTTGTTTAATTTGTTTTTAAAAGTGTGTCGAGTTCATTATTTTGCACCACAGCATTTGACAACAGATAATTTGAATAAACATAATATTTGCACAATGTGAATTTATTAATATTATTTTAGAAATAAATACAATATTTTCATGATTATCATTTATGAGAATTGATTGACATTATTACATCATATTACAATGGTCATAGAGTAATTATAATGCATAATATAAGAGTACAATATTATTTATTGCCACAGATTATTGAATTATAAGATTTTGATTTATTCCAAAATTAAGATGCTATATGAAAATAAAAGATATACATATGATTATTTATTTAGTGATTATTGATATAACAGAAATAGAGAAGATTAGGTTATACTCTAAGATTAGTATTATTATTATTATTAAAATAAGTTAGGTGTATTTAGGTTTGATGTAAAATCCCATATCATACTTATTTACATGAGTTATCATTACTTTAAGATAATTAGAAGAACCTGAGATTATTTAATTATATTCTAAAAATTAAAAGTTAAGATTTATTTATTTTATCATTATTATTAAAGATAGTTTATTTTATTTAAAAGTCATAAGAATGCTGTAGATATAGTATTAAGTTAATAAGGAGGTAATAGTATTCTTATGCCATTGAGACAATGTCTTGGTAGATATTAGCTCAATGTAAATCTACTTATTACTTTGTAACTTTACTTCACAGTCTCATGATTTTAATTAAATACTTATTTAATTAGTACATACTATAGAATTATATTGATTTTGATAATTAACAATAATTTTAATTAGAATATGATAATATAAAAGTATATTAAAGATAGATATGCAAATTTTAATTAAGCATTAGAATTTAATTGAGCTAGTCGTATTTCAAACTATATTATACATCGAGAAGTAAGGGTACAATATATATATTGATTTTTTATTTTTATTTTATTAGCATGCAGTTTTTAAAAAGGTTCAGTACTAAACATTAACATCCATTATTATTATAATAAAAAAATTAGTACATTTTATTTATAATTAAATGTTATATTAAAAATTAAATATATCATTTAAAATTCAATCATGTATTAATTTCCGTTTCAATGCAAAAGGTAACAAATTTTGGAAAATATATGATGATGTGAACTGACGGACAAGATATGATTCATTGATAAAAAAAAAAAAAAGATATGATTCATGTCAAAATGTATTTTGGAAAGCATTTACATTTTTCCTAAGCATGTAATCATGTGTTTTAAAAAATAATATTGATATTGTTATTTGAAAAAATAAATAAAAAATCAGTTACATTTCAAATTTAAAAAAAACAAACAAGAAAAATATCTTCACGCACAAGTATTGTCTAAGCTTGTGGATAAAATTATATATATTTTATAATTTAACTAGCACAACACACTGTAATAATGAAAAAAATATTGATTTTTGATATTTTCCAAATTAAAAAAATGTTCAAACTTTTAAGCACAACAATTAAAGTGAATTATTAGGTAACATATTGCATTAAATATTTTATAAATCATAAAATGTTTGGCTTACAAAAATCGAATTAATTAATTAATAAGAACTGTTAATATCTAAAAAATAGACAAATTATGAAAATTTCACATTTATGCTGTAATATGATATTTATTATTCATGGAATTTTTTTTTTTCAATTTAATAAACTAAAAACTCATAGAAGATTGATATCTTGTATTCAGCAGGCTGTTGAAAAAGCATAACAATGTAATTTATCATGCAATAAAATAATCTGAAACGATAAACATCCTACTATGTTTATTAAAAAAAAAAAAACAATTTTCAATTTTGCACTTAATAATATAACAATCTAAAGACCAAATATGATAACACCCATAATAATATAATATCACTGACTAATGATTTCTTTCTTTGGAGATTATATTATAAATAATCAAATGACCTGTATGTTTAGATTTTTTTCTTTTCATATGTCATAGCATCGGCCAGGACGCGAACCCACAACCGTCTGCAACCAACTACTTGCTTGCAAGGCGGCCGCGATGGCCTCTCGGCTTTAAAGCCCTTTTTCTATCTCTTACAATGCTAAACTCACAACAATATTTATGTACTAAAAAATGTTATGAAATTCTTTTAGTTAAAAACGTATTACTGCTACAACTATTATTACCATTATTATTATTTTATTATCATCATCATCAATATCATCAAAATTCATACCAGAATAAATTAAAATGAATATTATTTTATTACAAAGTGGTTTCATCTTTAAGGACTTTTGTTTCAATAGTAAAATAAATTTCTAGCGAACAAATATTTGGTTAATTAGAGATAAAGATAATCCATATATAATAATAAAAGCTTAGTTTGGACATATAAAATAAAATTTTCCAGTATACAGAATGATGAAAGCAATAAGTATACAAATGATAATAGCTATATATGAAAAATATTAATATAGAAGCTAAAAGTAATAATGTTACAAATAGTCTTCCACTGGTAGTCAGTAAAATTACAAAAATAATTTACTTTATGTGATGTAAAAAACAAACAAAAAAAATCTAAACATTGCATATTCAAAAAAATACATTCCTTAAATCAACAAAAATCACAAAAACTGCTCTAAGCAAAAATATGATGGACTATAAACATTATTTAATAGAATTTAAATAAAATAAATAGAAATAATTATTTTCCAATTATAATATATTGTAATGTTTTTTAACCCATTAAAGAAAACTCATGAAGAACATATCTTTTTTTCCCCCAAAAATTTTTTTTAAAAATTTTGTTCATCATAAATATACTCTCAAATCATTGGCTGTTATAAGTATTATGGTGACTCCAGACAATTTGTGCAAAATAATACTGGTAAAAATTTTAATATTATAAGTCACTCACATGACACACACACACACACAGTGAAAAGATCAGCTAAAGTATGTGTGGGTCATATAAAAGATATGATAATCTCAAAAATTTCAATATCAAAAAAATATTAAAATAAACTAAATTCTTCAGGTACATATAATTGGTATCAAAGAAAATAACAAAGGCATATAAAACATTTCTTCTTTTATATACAAGTAGTTAAAAAACAGATTCGCCAATTGCCTAGTGATGAGAATTTGAGCAGTCTTTTACTCTCTAACTAAAAATAAATACAAATCCAATTGTTGACTAATATTAAATAACTAGATTGGCGATGAACCATTTACCAAAAATAAATAAATAAAATCTGAAAATTTTCAGGTTTAAAAAGGTCTGGATTCAAACTCATATTGCAGAATATGCATTTAAAATAATTTAGATTTATCAAAAATTTTGCTAGCACATTTTTGATAACTTGATATCTTAACAATATTCGATTATAAATCATTTGATTAAATGTGATTTTTTCAAAGAACCTGAATATTTTGTTTACATATAGAATCAATTTTTTTTTTCTTTCATAAAATTTGAAGAATTTTCTGCATTTGAAATAGATTAAGAACAAAACAAAAGGCTATAAAAACTATTTCAAAATTACTTTACATTCTGGCTTATTCTTACTTAGATTCATGCCATAAATTAGCTATGAACTAAATTATAAGTTTACAAACATTAATTAATAACATAATGTTTAAGAAGAAAGTTTCTGTTGACAATGGAACTTAGATTTTTTAAAAAGTTTTATTTTATTTTATTTTTTTGTTTGAGGGCACTTTGTATAGATTATAAACATGAATAATAAAAACAATCATGGCATTTATTTTTTTATTTTTTTGAAAAAAATTGTACAAATATGATAACTTTAGCTACTATTAAGAATAAAATGGTTATGACTAATAAACAAGAATGCAATATAAATAAGTAAGTCGGATATCATATATAATAGTGGTGATAAAATAAATAAATATACAAAATTGATAACTATCTATTTTCAAAAGTGTACAATGCATATTCGTAAAAAAGCATTACTTCAAAACAGAAGATATAAATACCCCTTACCAATGGTCAAATGAGATATATATAATCATAAATTTGTCCATAATATTGTTTCCAATAATATTATTAGTAGTAATCAATTATACCTAATTGAAAGAAACAACTTCTTTAATATAAATACTTTAATCAAACCGGTTTTCATCCTAAATTGGGACCTTCTCAAGACATAAATACTTTAATCAAACCGGTTTTCATCGGATATTCGGACCTTCTCAAGACATATATGTCTTGAGAAGATTGTTTATTTCAATTAAGTATAATTGATTATTAATAATGATATAAATACTCAAAAGAAAAAAAAACCCACTCAAAATATTAAAAAAACAGATATTGTTTTCATGAATATTATAATATTCATTATTAGTTATCTCCAAACTTTTCTAATTTTTCATTCTCCTCCTTCACGTTCCATAATAAAAAATTAGTTTTCTCCAAACTTTCTAATCTTTCATTCTACTCTTTTAAGAACCATAATAGTCCAATAACTCCTATTTTTTACCCTCACAATCCTTTCCAAAAAATCTTTCATAATTTCTATGCCCCAAAATATACAAAACAAATTTATTGTTATACAATTTTCTCAATAAATAATATTTTTTCAGATACTCTTTTCAATATATGTACATTTCTAATCCTATCATTCCAGCTCGCTTTTGTTCTAGTATAAGAATCCATATCTAAAGTCTACACTTTTCTGTTCTCTTTTTCTTATAACTGATGTTTCTGATTAAAAGTGATTCCATGCAAAAATGAATTCTCTTTTTTAAATCAAATTTTCATTATCATCATCAGAAAATATAGAAATAGCACCAAAAGCTGCATGATGCTCTTCTTCACTAACACTTTTCAGTTTTGTTAATCTATTCTAACTTTTGCAAAATATGCTAAACAAACAGAAATTAGCTCATACCGTTCTTTAATGGAGTTATCAATATTCTGTGATATAGTCCTTATTTTGTCAATGCTTTGTGATATATGAAAAATCAAGGATTTTAATTTTCTGTTATCATTCAGAATATTTGACAAAATAATTATAAATTTAATTTCCAACTTTCTTCCACAAAATTTCCTTTTAATTTGTTCTCACATTTTTGTATAAATTTTTATTATAAAGTGTATGCATCCATCCAATGCTCTAACTTCTCTAGCATTTTTTTTTAAATTCAAAATTCTCCTCATTGGATGATTTAATACATCTGCATTTCACAACCATATAATACTGTAGTAAATATGCATATTTCAATTACATTTAACTTGTTTTATAATCTGATGTTTTTGCTTTTCTAGATTATATTCATGGGTTGTACATATTCTTTCTCGAGATATTCTTAACTTTTATTTTATTTTCACAATTGACATTATTAGTGATACTACTTCCAATACATGTTTTCTGCATTTTGTAGTATAATTTTCATTAATTTTGACATTTTTCTTTATTTTCATTTTACTATGCAACATTGTCTTTATTTCTTCATCAACTTCTTTTAAGATATTAATTATAATTCCATCATTATATAGATTTAATTGCATGTTCACTTCTTCATTTAATATCCTGAGCAATTCAGAAAATATAGATGTAAGAGATACTTGTCTTTGTTCTTTATTACAATATATTTCTTGTATAAAACTTTTCTACACATTAAATGATGTCATCTCTCTTTTTAATAATAGTTCCGTCCTTTTTTCTTATTGCAATACTAAAATGTTGTTTTACATTCTTAAGATTTTTATTATCTTCTATGGCTTTCCTTACTAATTCATAATTATACTTTCTTAAATTGTTACTAACTCTTTTTCATACTATTTTAGACAATTCTTATATTCAATTCTTCTTACTACATCATTTTTATATATTTTCAAACTCCTTGTTTTCTTCAAAAATTGTCACTTCAGTAAAAATTTTACTGATCAATTGCTGTTTTTTTGTATCAGCTATCTTTGTTGTACTTTAATTTAAATTTATTGGAATGTTTCTGAAGATTAGGATTATCAATTGTGAATGTTGTTTTTGTTAATAATTTTTGTGTTTCTAGATTTGCATTAATATGCATGTATCTTCATCTTACTAATCGATGATCACTTCCTGTCTCGAATTTATTAAAAACATTACAATCTTAAAATACATGTTTCTGTCAGTCAAAATATAATTCAATTCTGATGTATCTTTACTTGGATGCTTTCATTTCCTTTTCCATAATTTTTTTTTTTAAAAAAAAAGTCATACAAAGCTAATGTATTTATCCATCTGATTATCAGTTGCCTAGCATGATCTGGAATCTTCTGATGTACCTTCACTTGATGCTTTCATGTCTTTTTCCATTTAGCATTTTCCTAAAAAAAAAGACATAGAAAGCTAATATATTTGTACATCTGATCATCAATTTCCTGGCATGATTTGGATTCTTCTTTAAATTTCCCAGTATTCCTAATAGACATCTATAGTCTGTATAAATCTTAAATGTACAATCTTACAAATATTCATGGAATTTTTTAAACTGGAAAGGTTACTACAGTTCCTTGCCATGATAGTTATAGTTCTTTACAGCTGATGTTAAAGTTCCACATGCATACATGATTGAACATTTGTCTCCATATATTTGATGTGAAATAACTGCACCAAATTCATATTACAAAGCATAAGTAATCACAAATTACCTCTTGGACATTTGTATACTGTACTAGTAATTGATTTAATGTTAACAAGTGTTATGCTTTTTCAAATGCTATATCTTGTTTGAATCCCCATTGCCATTGCTGTTTTTTTCTTTAACAGATCATATAATGAGTCACAACACAATATTTTCCTTTCAAGAAATTGAAAATCCTTAATGTTTTTCAGTATAGGTCTGTTTTTAACAGCTCTCATCTTTTCCAAATTCAGGTATTTATCTTTGTTGGTAACATGTCCCAAAAACATAATATCTATAGTGAACGATATCTAATTCTAATAACATGTCCCAAAAACAATTTCTATATTGTACCATATATATTGCATGGCATTTAGCTGTACACTAAATCTCTTTAATATTTCACATATTTTGTTTAGTGTATTCTTAATTGTCCATTTTAGCATTTATCAAAATATCATCTAGGTAAGGTATAACTCCTATCTCCTGTAACAAGCCATCCATTTTACTTGAAACACATTCAGGTGATAGCTATTCCATATGAAAATTTATTACTCTTAAATAATCCCACATAAGTATTAATTGTTAAGAGTTCAGCAATAAGGACTAAATAGATTTTTTATCAAAATATGACACTTTTTGTAGCAATGCTAAGACTTCCTAAGCACTTGGTAAAGGTATATTCCTTTCTTTATATATTTATTCAGAATTTCTTGATAATTTCCTCATACACAAACAGTTCCCATCTTGTTTCAATATTATAGTGATGGGTGTTGTCCACATTAATTCCTCAATAGTAATACAATACCAATCTTTACCAAGTCTTTATTTTTTTCACTTTGTTTTTCAAAACAAAAAAAAACTTCTATGATCTACATCAACAGGTTGAAAAGTGACTTTTCATTTTATGTCAACAGGCTGTGTACTTAACATTTCAGGGTCTGACTTTGACTTAAACAACTATAGATAATTTTCATGGACTCACATAATTCCAGATGTACTCTTTTTATTTTCTAATTCCTAATGGTTAAAACCAATTCCTACATAGAATCTGAATTAAATCTCTCTAATATTCAAAGGTAAATTTTTGAGTCTTCTATTTTACTCTCACTGGCACTGTTTGCAATAATTTGTATATCTGATTTCTGTTTACATCAGTGGCTACTAAATCCATGTGATATTTGGCCAATCTGCTTGTGACTTAAGAAACATGTCTTATTCCACTGTCAATCTGCAATCTAACATTCTACTCACAAATACAAATCTCCAATACAATGTAACTAATGTCATTATTAATTGCAGACTCTCCCTTGAATTTACAGTTCAGTGATAATTCACATTTACTATTTTTCTGTGTATTACAAACTCATGACAAATGTCCCACCAATCATAAATATGGCATCAGACATTTTTAAATTTATACTTTTTATACAGGCTTTACTGTTGCAACAATAATATATCCAGATGTTACCTATAATCTCCCAGTTCAGGGTCTCTGCTTGCTCTCTATTTACATTCATTATCAGTTTCTTTGCATTCATATTATTTTGAAACTGTTGCTTTATCCAACACTGCTCCATTTTTCAATAGCATGGGTGTAAATTAATTCAGTTTAATTAAGCAACAATTGCCTATGATTGCTGTCACATATTTTCCACATTAACTGGTTGAGAAGCATGTTCAAATTAGCATTGAAATTGCAGTCTTCAGCAAGCATATACAATCCCACATTAACAAAATATCCATCTTCTATTTCTATATAGCAGATGCACTATGTGTTCAAATGTAGTAAGCTTGAAATGCATATTTGCTTTCCTTTCAATTTTTCACAAGAAATATGTTCTAAAACTTTTGAATCATACAATTGGTTAGATATCTGTAATACTTTTTTACCTGTCATCCACATTCATGTTATTACCGTTAGTTTACAAAAGAATAAATTTTTTTGCATGTACAATGTTGATTTACCATCCCGCTGAACTTTTCACCTTAAAGTAAGTCACAGAGTTATTTTGCAGTGCCATTTGTTTCTTTTCATTAACTGCTCACTTTTATCTCTTATCAGGTTTTTTTCAAAATGTTGGATTTGCCAATCTGCTATATCTTGGGGTATTCTTACTATTTACCAGCTATATATGCAGTAATATTTATACTAAAATGAACAATCAACACAAAGAATAAATTTAACAAATCAGAATTTATTAACTCTATATAAATGAATAAGGGTACATCATCATCTCTACAGCCAGCTTGTTTTAATGTTGTTATTACATAAAAATACTGTTGTAAATATAATGACATCTCTCACTATAGATACTCATCATTATCTCCATGACTTAATTTTATTACTTTATTTTCATCCTCTCTTCTCAACATTGTATTGTAAGGGCAGCTTGTGATCCTAATGAAACCAGTATTTATTTATCCACACCACCAGATCAAACCCAGTTAAAACATAAGCTTAACTAACAGATAGTTAAACATGCACTATCATTTTTTTGTAAACATATATATACACACAATTAATGTTTGCTTTATTAAGCACTAAATTAAACAAATGTCACAATGAACTAATTTCCACTGTTTAATGAGAAATAAAAAACACAGTCAAAGAAATCCTTCCTATATATTGAAGCAGTCAGATCTAAGTTCGATCCTTGCTTCATGATATCTCACATGTAGCCCACTTGAAACCCTAGTACTAACTGTGAATTTCCGAATGCAATGGGGCTTTATAAGTTCAATACATGCTAATTTCATTAAAAAAACAGTATTATATAAATGAGTGTCAAAACCAACTATTTTAATATTTAAACAAATCAATATTATAAATAATTTCATGATAAATTTATTCATGAAAACACATATGTTATAACTGCGTGGATTGTGCATATATATTTATAAATATTTAAATATATATATTTGTTAAAAAGTTTCATTGCGTCAGCATGTTTTATTTTACTTTTAAACAGTTTGTTCAAACTTTAGCGATTAAAAGTTTACATTCTTTCGATAAGCTTTCAGATCGTCCTTTCCCAAAAACAATGGGGAACTTTTATTAATTAGCAAAAAGATAATAATTTAAAATGTAAGGACGGTTCCTGATTAAAATCGTTTTTAGATTTACAAATTCATTTTCTAATTAGAAAATGAATTCAAAGTTAATGAGTTTGAAAGCCTTATCGAAGGAATGTATCTAAAATCAATTAGCAAAATTTGTAACTTTGATAATGTAAGAAGCTTTAGCCTGAAGGCATCTAGATTCAGAATAGGCAGGAAACCAGAGGACAGTATAAATAGCCCAGAAATGTTTGGAGAGGGATAAGCCATATTTGTTTTGAAATAAGTGCTACTAGAAGCTACAAGCATCGTAAATTATGAAGCTTTATAGTGTCTCCATCATAGTGAGGGGCTAATTTCATGAATCTGACCACTAGGCCCGAAGTCCCCCAGAAGATCTTTAATGTAGCTGCAAAACTAAACTTTTTCCACACCTATCATGCTGCCAAAATCAAAATGCTATTCAAATAAGTGAAAATGTGTGCCTACATTTCAACCAACTCGGACTCTGCTGTGTAAACTAAAGAACCAACCATGGAAGGAATGGTAACATATTTCTTTAATGAACCATTACATTCTGGCCAGTTTCCAAACTTTAATTTACACTACCTTTAAATTAAGTACTGTTAAAAGCTCTTCTCATTTTTAAATGTATTAATCTGTATAAATAATTCTCATTTTCCTATCTCTAGTCTTTAAATTTAATATCTGTTAACTTTCCTTTCTTATGATGGCAGTTCGTTTCATTAACTGTATTATATATATTTATTGAATAATTATTGGTGTTATTTATTTTTATTATATGCCAATAAAACTTCAACTCAATAATAATCGCTTTCGCTAAATTCCCTCCTGAAAATAATATAATATTGAGTTATAGTAATTCTTGCCCACTAGAACTAATTTAATACAGTTCTGTTAATTATCGAGGTGAAGGATTTATTAAATGTTGTTATTTTACTGACTGCTGATATTGACTATTAGCCATTTCTAACCTATGCCCCCTGCTATTTTCTAGAGTTTTACCAGTATTTATTTATTCAGTCATATTCATAATGTTAAAATGTTTTGCAAAAAGGTCAATAAAGGAATTTAATGTTAATATATTCTAGGTTAAATTGTATACTTTATATTAGTATTCAGGGAGGGCATGATATTTAGAGTATAATTAGCATGATTTTAATAATTGTGTTTAAGTACTTCTAGTTATAGCATGTTTGACTTTAATTCAACGATCAGGTCATTACATGGAGCATTCCTTATATAAATTGGGTTTTATTATTTAAACACAATGATTATTTAGTCATCATTTTCCAGATGTTGCTGATGCCAACCATCTCCTGCTTCGTAGGCTTGTCCTCGGTGATATTATTGTCAGTTTAATTCCTTAGGTAGAAAGCACTTCCTCACTTGCTCATTTATATTGGAACACCAAAGGTTCATGGCTATGACCTGGCCTGGCTTCCCCTGTAATCCACGGATCCTTCATGGGGCATAAACATCTTGTCAAATACAAGCCACCCTTCTATTTTTTCAAATCACCTACAAGCTTTTATTTTTGTATTTATTCTTAATGCTCATAAAATCGTCAGCACCGTTAGTTCTCAGTTCAAATAAAGCCCTGATCCCATGCTCGTAAACCGTAATGAATTGATTATATTAAAGTCGAACAAATTCATATTCATTTGTCATTAAAGAAGTTCTTTAGTAAACATTAAAGTTATGCCCTAAATATGTATCTTGCTCTTTGTGAATTGATTTACAAATGTGAAAATGAATCTCACATTCGTTCTTTTAAAATTAGAATAATTTCTGTCAAAGCCAAATACCTTTCTATGCTTTATTTACCTGTTGGGGCATAGACACGTATAATCCTCCTGTAATATTGTGTAATAGTTATTGGCATATAATAATGACTGTCATTCTTATTGTACATTATAAATTCCATTTTAAAGACTAGAGGTAATCTATATAATCTTAATCGTAAAAGTTGAACAAAATATTTATTATTATTAAACATTTTATTAACACATTTGGTTTTTAACTTTCTTTCTTATTCAATAATTATTTTAATATTAATGCTCGCTGTCTGTATTGGCAACCCAAACATACATATATGAATTGATGTATAAATATCCTGTTATTTTATCGTACATTATTAGTGTCAGATCAGGAGTCTCAAATCATCATCATCCATTGAGCTAGTTCCTTGGCGTATAGTCATGTACCATCGACATATGTCATCCATTGATTTGATCTGAGCTTGTGAGATTGGTTTGAATTCAGTTTGTTTTGACTGAGTTTGAATCTGACTTTGCAGTTTGGGTCATGTTGTTTTGGGTGGGACCTTTTGACTGGTACAATATATATATATAGAGAGAGAGAAAAAAAATGAGTTATTCATTAATATGTTGAATGTCATGAATAAAGACTTGGACTTAGTAAACATAGTGATGACCTAATGTTAAGCCAATCACTAGACAACCAAGTATGAAAGATAAAAGTAGAAATCTATTACATAATTTTATTTTGAATTATAATCAATATAATACACACAACAATAGACAGCTATTGCAATGGAAAAGGAAACTCTCATATACTAAACACCAGAAAGCAGAGTATTAAAACAAAGCCAGTTCATTTCCATCATCTTTTGTTATTTTTTAATTGATACAAGAACTATATCTTTTAATGATTAAATGTTCAAATTCAAGAGAAGATGGATGATTTGTTTGAACATTCCAAATTATTTGCATGATCTTCATAGTGCAAAATTATAAGAAATTATAATCAACACTTAAACAGAGATTTGATAAATTCATATGGTTTGACAAAGAAACTGAACTGATTTTAAATTAAAATTTAAAAGTAAAAATTGTGCTATTATTTGAACACGGAGAAAAGAGAAGTAAGACTGCTAGCATATATATATAGATGATGAAGTAATTTTTTTCTTATATAAGTTGTTAAATGCTAAATAATAAATTAAGAAAAAGTAAATTTATTATGAACTGCTACACAATGTATTCCAGCTAAATTAATATTGCCATAAGGCTGTATTGCTACTGTGCTACCATAGAAACATGATTTAATCTACTTGTCTATATAATGCCTAAAAAACATCAAAAGTCCTAAAATAAATGTGTAAATGGATCCAGAAGGAAAGCAACTGCAGAAAATGGAAACATTGTTTCAAGTGCTTTGCCAAGAAATTTTAATGAGTGATGAATGACTTTTCAAGGAAGGATGATTTTAAGAGAGATAAACTGTATCCATAAGAGACATTATTGCCAAACTCATGGACATTAACCAAAATGAACTGATAAACATTTTGATTTATTATATATTGTTTTTTTATAACTGATTGTAAAAATTCTAGTTTAATTTATCACCATACTTGGAAGCTTAAATGTGCCAAGAACATGAAAGAGTCTACTATGATTGAAAGCAACAAAATGAAGGGAATGAGGAATTATTAAATTAGACAAAATATTTTTATGTTAAATAAAGTTTAGATAAGCTTCCCCTCTGCAGTGACTTGGATATTTGATCATTACCACTATTGATGTGGAATGAGCTAAGATTTTTTTTTGATACTATTCCATATTAAACACAAACTACTACAGGACAGAATTTGTTATTTTTTATTGTTAACTAACAATTATTTATGTTTATATTTTCAGTATGAATGACTAATATTATGTGGATGCTCTTTCCTATCAACTTTAGGAGATTGTACATAGGTAGGAGGTCCCAAAAAAATGAAACATCAATAACTGGAATTGGATGTCAAGGCTATTATGGATATAATTGTATAATATGATTTAGTTAGTCAGCTTTGTGGTCAATTTAATAAAAGAATTTTATTTTATTTTTGCTTTGTAAATAGTTAGTGCCTTGTTACTACTACAATGGGTAAGGATTGGAATAGTGAACACATTTAATCATTGATATGGTAGAAATACATTCTTGACACATACAATTATAATCTTTTTATCATGTTAAAGAGTTTTGAAATTTTTTTTATTATAATTTAATAAACATTGTTAACTTGATTTAAATTACATTGGTCTCTAATTTATCAAAATCATTTACACATTTACTCATCAACTTATAACTGGATATATATACCAACACACACATTTTATTCTTATGTAATATGTTTGGATGGAGCTTTAAATCAATTGGAACCTATATAGAGGTGCAGTAGTTGTTATCTAGTGTAAATTCACCCATGAAAAGAGCTGAAGGCAAATTTATTCCTAAGTTTGAATACTGAGGTGTAATGAAATCTGAAAGAGGGGTGAGGTATGGATGAACTAGTCCAAACTGTATCTAAATTTAATGTGTAAAGTTAGAGCTAGCCCATTAAAATGTAAATACAATCATAGGTTAGTTACTTCATTGCATCATTTACAGCATCTTAATCAAAGATCCTGGGTCCAACTGTAGTGAGATGTATCCCTCTCTTCTAGTGGAAAACCAGGACCATTACAGTATGCATAATCAAAATTGCTACTAATTCTCTCTCTTTGCCTTTTTTCAGAAATGTTTTATTTGTACTGATATAATCTGTATATATCCACATAATGAGTAGATATTTGCACAATTAGTATACATTTGCATAATCTGCATTAATTTTCTAGTGTCCAACAATGAGGATATTAATCAATATCCTGTTAAAATATTTGTACACACAATATTTTATTTTCATTTGACATCACTTTATATATATATATTGAAACAGATATGCTGTTCCTCATATAAATATTCAAAAGACCCCCGCCCCCCATTCAAAAATGTCTAGCGTGATTCGGTCTAATTGGAAACGCAATAAAGCTGTGATTTGTTTAAAAAAATCATATTTTTAATTTTGTGATTGATGGATTTGAATAAAATGTTAAGTCATCTTATTTTTTTTTATCTGTCTCAATAAAAAGATAGAGAAATTAATTATCCAATCATTAAAAAGAAAAAAGGAAAAGATACTTGGGTTAAACTGAGGCAGTATTCAAATTAGGCACGTCGTCGGAAGAAAATAACTTTTTTTTCTCTCTCTCGTTTTACACAGAAAGGCAGAACATATTAAATTTTTTTTTTAAAAAAAAAAGTGTATTACTTAATTCTTTTGACATATTAAAATATAATTTTAACAAAACGTGAAAATGCAAAAAGAAACCTTTGCTAGAGGAATTATAATAACAATGGAATAAATTAGCGGCTTCACTCTCTCCACGCTGTGCCATGACTTTCCATAAATGAAATAACCCGCCTTCTTTTGAGTAAACTAGACTGCAAAACTGGAAGGTAATTATGTTATAAAATATTAAAACATCTTTATCATACGTTATAAAGTGAAATTATGAAATAATTACGTAGAATTTATTTTGTAAAATATTAGAACATGTTTATCATACGTTATAAAACGAAGTTATGAAATAGTTATACGCAAATTTATTTATAAAAATATTTGAACGTATTTACTATATGGATTAGAAATGCTTTAATTACTAAATGATAAATGCTCCACAAGCCAAACAGAATTTATGTATATGAATATACTTTTATATTTGACTAAATTAGAAATACTTTAATTACTAAATTATAAATGCTCCACAAGCCAAACAGAGTTTATGTGTATGAATATACCTTTATATTTGACTAAATTAGAAATGCTTTAATTACTAAATGATAAATGCTCCACAAGCCAAACAGAATTTATGTATATGAATATACTTTTATATTTGACTAAATTATAAATGCTCCACAAGCCAAACAGAGTTTATGTGTATGAATATACCTTTATATTTGACTAAATTAGAAATGCTTTAATTACTAAATGATAAATGCTCCACAAGCCAAACAGAGTTTATGTATATGAATATAGTTTTATATTTGACTAAATTATAAATGCTCCACAAGCCAAACAGAGTTTATGTGTATGAATATACTTTTGTATTTGACTAAATTAGAAATGCTTCAATTACTAAATGATAAATGCTCCACAAGCCAAACAGAGTTTATGTGTATGAATGTACTTTTATATTTGACTAAATTATAAATGCTTCAATTACCAAATGATAAATGCCCCACAAACCAAGAACTGCTGAGCTTAAATGTTTACCAATCAATAATAATTCATAAAATAATGAAATGCAGTATAAATCATAAATGCTTGACTGCTCCCAAGATTCTTCTCATAAATGAATTCAAAATGAACTATTGTTGAATTTGAATATTTCCAAGCTTCTTCTCATAAATGAATTCAAAATGAACTATTGTTGAATTAGAATATTTCCAAGCTTCTTCTCATAAATGAATTCAAAATGAACTATTGTTGAATTAGACTGTTTCCAAGCTTCTTCTCATAAATGAATCCAAATGAACTATTGTTGAATTAGAATATTTCCAAGCTTCTTCTCATAAAGGAATTCAAAAATGAACTATTGTTGAATTAGACTGTTTCCAAACTTCTTCTCATAAATGAACTTGTAAATGAACTATTGATAAAAAAGAAAGAACTGCTTCTAGTTCTTTCATAAGTAAAATGAAAATGTGTTATCATGTGGATAGAAATGAATTTCATTAGAAATTGCAAATTAATTGTTATTTAATAAATTTTTTTTTTGTTACTAAAAATTAAATTGGTTATCCAGTTATCCAATTCTGTTTTGTTTTATTGCATTACTCATCAGTTATAGCACTGGTTCATGAGAATCTCATACCTTCTGAGCTACATCTGACATAACTAGACCTAGGCCAGTCAGGTTGTAGTGAGACGGAACTCTAATGGCACTTTTTGGGAAACCAAACATAGAAAGATTTAGATGTTTCCAGTCTTTATGGTACTACATCCTCTGATGAGCAGGAAATATTGTTGTAGGAGGCATTAACATCTGCATTAGGAATGTCAATTGATAGTTCCTTCCTACAGCATGCTCATCAGAAAATTGTTACAACTAATGTAATAAAACGGTTGTATGCGGGTCCGGTTACATTTGGCGCCCAACGTGGGGCCTTATCTGGCTAGCCTACTCATAGGCCGGTTAATGTGCCACCTTACTGTGAGGCCTTATCTGGCTAGCCTACTCATAGGCCGGTTAATTTGCCACCCTACTGTGAGGTCCGATCTAGCTAGCCTACTCATAGGCATAAGCAGATCATGATTCTGTGATATGAACAGTGCATATGATGTAGTGATGTAATTTGTTCAGGAAGGATGGAAAAATAAAAGTTTAAAAGAAACAAGACAAAAATGAATGGCATAAAGAATGAAACAGGCATTTCAAAGAAGATGGAGTAAAGTCATGGTGTGGATGGAGAGAGAAGCTTACTAAGTCAGAAAACAAAGGAAAAATGGTGAACATAGAAACTCAGGAAACAGAAAACATAGCCATGTTAAGGCAGCTATTAGATATGGTGAAAGAACGAATAGAAAAAGAGGACAAACAAACAGAAGAAGATATCAAACAGAGAGAAGAAGATAAAAAAAAAGACAAAGAGAAGATATCAAACGGAGAGAAGATAAAAAGAAAAGAGACAAACAAAGAGAAGAAGATATCAAACAGAGAGAAGAAGATAACCAAAAAAGAGATAAGCAAAGAGAAGAAGATAACAAGCAAGCAATAGAAGCAAACCAAAGAATAGAAAAACAAATTATGGAAGCAGTCAAAAATCAGAATGAAAAGTTAAACCAGTTGATAAAGGAAATAATTCAACCTAAAAAATTGGATGAGGAGGAAATTTTGGAATTCCCAACCAAAGATATTTTAAAGGAATCACAAATTGAATATCCTATTACTGATGAAGCAAAATTTGAGATTGTTAAAAAGGAAGAAATTGAAATTACAAAGGGTGATCTTCAAATTGTCAGTCTACCTTCAGGAAAACTTATGATTATGGAATATACCTCTAAAATTGAAAATAAAGAAACAGTATATACAGAAGCTGAGAATGAAATTGTATCAAATACAGTAAAAGAGTTTCAAATGGATGAAAATGAATCTAATAAAGCAAAATTAAAATCTTCTGATCTTCAAGAAGATGAAAAACGTGAAAATGAACATAATCAAAATATAACATAGGGACTGTCCAATATAGAAGAAAATGTTTCAGAAAAATTGTCTGACATATGCTATGAAATAGTAAAGGAGATAGAGAAAGAAACCATAAAATGGAAAGAAAAGTGTGTTAGTCCTCAGCCATATATAAAAATTATAAACAAAAGCTCAATAAACTCAAATCAAAAATTGAGTACAGAAAAAAAATATATAAAGACAGTTATTAAAAATATAGTTGCTTACGCAGGAAAAGACACCAAAAGGGAATCTGAAAACTCAGGATTTATATGTGTGAAAAAAATTAAGCAACAAGAAATTTTTATAAATACTAAAAAAATAATTATTATGGCAGAAGAACCATTTAAAAATAAACTTTTATGTAAAAATGAAATACCACCATGGAAGAGGAACAGGAGAAAATCCACAGATGGTATTCATGGTCCATATCGGACGCGTATAATTAGAAAATCAAACAGTAACAAGGATCTCCAAAGAAAATACAGAAGTGAAGAAGCAAGACACCACAGTAATGTTAAACATGAAAAATTTTCAACAAAGAGATGATCCAGAAGTATGTCACCTCATAATATAAAAGAGGACTATAGGAGAACTGATCATGATCCTCAGTCTCCCCAAACCAGGTGGCAGTTATAATTCAGAATAAAATAGAGATAGCTGATGGGAAAAGTTTGTGAGTGTGGTGTAGTGATGCATGAACTTGTGTTTTTCATGTTGAGATGGTGGATGATTGAGCGGAGCTGCTTGGATGCATTGTGTTATGATGCTCCGAAGTATATGCTCGGCACTATCCAGATCTGGATGTTGTGCTCCAAGAGTAATCCAGTAGTGCGTATATATAGGTCTCATGGATAGGCCAAATGATAGCCCCTAAGACTCACCAAAGCTGAGCAGGGTTGGCTGAGTGCCAAATTGATTTTTTTTCTCTGGCTCCTACTCTTGGTTGGATGATGCTTCTAGGTACAAGAGAGGTAGTGCTTAAAAATGAGATATTTTCTCGTGACGTCATGAGGCGGTGTGTACTGGTAGTTTGTGCTTGGCCATCTATTTGTCCCAGCATTGGAAGCTATGGTTCATGTATTCACTTTTCCAGCTTATCTTACCCATTCATCAGCATATCTAAAACCAGGCAGTACTGAGAAATAATGTGTATAGTATATGGAATGAAATCGTACTTCCAGGCGATTTCATCCCAAAATTTGGTGAGGGGTAATGAAACAGATATGCTGTTCCTCATATAAATATTCAAAAGACCCCCCCCCACTCAAAAATGTCTAGCGTGATTCGGTCTAATTGGAAACGCAATAAAGCGGTGATTTGTTTAAAAAAATCATATTTTTAATTTTGTGATTGATGGATTTGAATAAAATGTTAGGTCATCTTATTTTTTTTTATCTGTCTCAATAAAAAGAAAAGAAATTAATTATCCAATCATTAAAAAGAAAAAAGGAAAAGATACTTGGGTTAAACTGAGGCAGTATTCAAATTAGGCACATCATCGGAAGAAAATAACTTTTTTTTCTCTCTCTCGTTTTACACAGAGAGGCAGAACATATTAAATTTTTTTTAAAAAAAAAAAGTGTATTACTTAATTCTTTCGACATATTAAAATATAATTTTAACAAAATGTGAAAATGCAAAAAGAAACCTTTGCTAGAGGAATTATAATAACAATGGAATAAATTAGCGGCTTCACTCTCTCCATGCTGTGCCATGACTTTCCATAAATGAAATAACGCGCCTTCTTTTGAGTAAACTAGACTGCAAAACTGGAAGGTAATTATGTTATAAAATATTAAAACATCTTTATCATACGTCATAAAGTGAAATTATGAAATAATTACGTAGAATTTATTTTGTAAAATATTAGAACATGTTTATCATACGTTATAAAATGAAGTTATGAAATAGTTATACGCAAATTTATTTATAAAAATATTTGAACATATTTACTATATGGATTAGAAATGCTTTAATTACTAAATGATAAATGCTCCACAAGCCAAACAGAATTTATGTATATGAATATACTTTTATATTTGACTAAATGATAAATGCTCCACAAGCCAAACAGAATTTATGTATGTGAATATACTTTTATATTTGACTAAATTAGAAATACTTTAATTACTAAATGATAAATGCTCCACAAGCCAAACAGAGTTTATGTGTATGAATGTACTTTTATATTTGACTAAATTATAAATGCTTCAATTACCAAATGATAAATGCCCCACAAACCAAGAATTGCTGAGCTTAAATGTTTACCAATCAATAATTCATAAAATAATGAAATGCTGTATAAATCATAAATGCTTGACTGCTCCCAAGCTTCTTCTCATAAATTGATTCAAAATGAACTATTGTTGAATCAGAATATTTCCAAGCTTCTTCTCATAAATGAATTCAAAATGAACTATTGTTGAATTAGAATATTTCCAAGCTTCTTCTCATAAATGAATTCAAAATGAACTATTGTTGAATTAGAATATTTTCAAGCTTCTTCTCATAAATGAATTCAAAATGAACTATTGTTGAATTAGACTGTTTCCAAGCTTCTTCTCATAAATGAATCCAAATGAACTATTGTTGAATTAGAATATTTCCAAGCTTCTTCTCATAAAGGAATTCAAAAATGAACTATTTTTGAATTAGACTGTTTCCAAACTTCTTCTCATAAATGAACTTGTAAATGAACTATTGATAAAAAAAGAAAGAACTGCTTCTAGTTCTTTCATAAGTAAAATGAAAATGTGTTATCATGTGGATAGAAATGAATTTCATTAGAAATTGCAAATTAATTGTTATTTAATAAATTTTTTTTTTTTGTTACTAAAAATTAAATTGGTTATCCAGTTATCCAATTCTGTTTTGTTTTATTGCATCACTCATCAGTTATAGCACTGGTTCATGAGAATCTCATGCCTTCTGAGCTACGTCTGACATAACTAGACCTAGGCCAGTCAGGTTGTAGTGAGACGGAACTCTAATGGCGCTTTTTGGGAAACCAAACATAGAAATATTTAGATGTTTCCAGTCTTTATGGTACTACATCCTCTGATGAGCAGGAAATATTGTTGTAGGAGGCATTAACATCTGCATTAGGAATGTCAATTGATAGTTCCTTCCTACAGCATGCTCATCAAAAAATTGTTACAACTAACGTAATAAAACGGTTGTATGCGGGTCCGGTTACAATATATATATATATGAAAACCAGTCCTCTGGTTGAAATATTATATTATTTATTGGATTTATAAGTCTTTATTTTTTTGTTTTTATATGTATTTCCTTTGGTTAGTTTGTTATATATTAATATTTTGATATATATATATATATATATATATATATATATATATATATATATATATATATATATATATATAAGCATATTTAGGCAGACATTGCTATGTAGGCATATTTGTGTTCCAAGGTTTGGTTTGAATAATTAAAGCAAACTCATCTCTAATATGTTATTGGATGCTTCTTAGTAAAGATATCTGTCCAATTTGTTCCAAACATTTCATTGGAACATCAACTAAGATAAAGTGTGAAGGTGGCGTTCATTTAAAATTTCATTTAAATTGTGTTGGAATTAAATAAGATTAGCAATCACTTTACTGTATTAGTGGGAAAATATCTATCTGAAAATTTTGTGATCAAGCTGCTGTAGAGGATGTATAAACTATAAAGATGGTGGCCATTTCAAATGTAGAAGAACAAGATTTGTATTTATATATTCCATCATCTAATATAAATATTGAATGTCTTTAGAAAAATGCAATATTATTTAAATATTCCAAATACATTCAACTGTTAGTAATACTAATCTGTGTGCTATTACTAACAGTTGAATATATTTGGAATATTTAAATAGAGTTAAATTTTTCTAAAGACATTCAATACTCATATTAGTTGATGGAAATAGTCCAATATATTAATACAATTAAAACATCATCATCACAAGCCTTCAGAAAAACAAGATTTGTTTGTCTGGAATTATTGCTGCAATCAAGTATCAGCTGAAAAAAAAAAATTACTGTTCTAAATGTGTTGGATGACTAATAAAAATTTACTGTTATTTTTTTAAAAACAAAAACAAAAATTATTTCGAATGTTATTTTGTCTGAGAAAAAAATGACAGTTAATCACACAAGTGGGACTATAGACTATACTTGTTCCGTTAAATTTTAAAACTTTCGGTTTATTGTTTTAAATAAAATATCAAATTTGGAAGAAAATATTAATTTATAAAAGAAAATATTTGAAAACCAACCACTCTTCACAAAGCTCGAGCTTAATTGTAAATATAGGGGATTTGAACTCAGATTTTCCAGCACCCTTCAACCATCCACACTATCTCATATAACTAATAGAACGTGACCACACACATGTAGAAAAGATAAATAATCACCAATTTACATATTTCATGCTAAACCAGCACTCATCAGTTGGTCCAGATTATCATCTTCCACACACATATATATACTCAGTGATCAGCTTATATTAAGATAGCAAATCCTCACACTTTAATGGATAGGCTTCAATGTATTACAATCTCCAACCTTTTCAGCCATCCATATCATTAAAATCTCAGATGGAAAGCCCAAATCCCATACTGATGCCAATATTATTGCCATATTCACATTGACCTCAAGTCACTCCGACTCCTCATGCATAGGACCTTATCCATTTAAATACACAGAAGAGAGATGGGCAGGATACAAGCTACATATGTAAATATTTGAATACCAGACACTCTTCACAAACCTGGAGCTTAATTGTTAATATAGGGGATTTTAACTCAGACATTCAAGCACCCTTCATCCATCAACACTATCTCATACAACTGATACATATGACTGACTACACACATGTAGAAAAGATAAATAATCACCAATATACATATTTCATGCTAAACCTGCACTCATCAGTTAGTCCAGATTATCATCACCCATACATATATATAATCAGTGCTCAGCTTATATTTTAAGATAGCAAATCCTCACACTTTAATGGAGAGGCTTCAATCTACTCCAACCCCCAGCTTTTCAGCCATCCATATCATACGTATATTGGTGATTATTTATCTTTTCTACATGTGTATGGTCATGTGTATCACTTGTATGAGATAGAGTGGATGGTTTGAAAGTCTGAGTTCAAATCCCCTATATTTACAATTGAGCTCCAGGTTTGTGAAGAGTGTCTGGTTTTCAAATATTTAAATATGTAGCTTGTATCATGCACATCCCTCTTCTATGTATTTAAATGGATAAAGTTCTATACATGAGGGGTCAGAGCAACATGAGGTCAACATGGGTATGGCAATAATATTGGTGTCAGCATGGAATTTGGGCTTTCCATCTCAGATTTAATATGAATGACTGAAAAATTGGAGGTTGGAATAGATTAAAGCCTGTCCATTAAAGGATGAGGATTTTCCATCTTAATATAAGCTGAGCACTGATTATATATATATATAATACATATTTTGCGGGTTCATCCATGTTAAAAACTTTTAATATTAATATTCTGACGTTTCGACTTGGTCACACAAGCCATCCACAGAGTTATAAAAGGTAGAAAGACGGTTGTAGAGGCGCTACAATCACTGATTTGAATAAAATGTTAAAATTCCACCAATAGCAAAAAATGTTAAATTTAGGAATGTTTTTTAAAAAAATCTTTCCAAATAGGAGGAAGTTTGCATGTATCATCTCACTTATTGATACAATCTGGCCTTTTAAGTATCTCAATGGCTTCTCTAATTTTGCATTTGTAGAGATTATCACATCTGGATATGATCCTGGTACTAGAAAAATCAATTTTATGACCTGAATCTATAGTATGGAGTGAGAGTGCCGATGATGATGAGTGTTGTTTAACTGCATTAGCATGCTCATCTCTACTAACACTGATGCGATGATTACTCATACCTATGTAAGCAGCTTTACAATTTTTACATGAGATTTGATAGACACCATGAGATTCAAGAGGGATTGAATCCTTAGACTTGGTTATTATATTGCTGATCTTTTGATGAACAGAAAATGCTGTATCTATATTATAGCATTTTAATATACGTCCGATACTGTCTGTAGTTCCTTTTACATATGGAACACAAATCCTAATAGCTGATTTATCATCTTTTTGTTTCCTATTTTGTCTATTTTGGGCTTGAAATAAGGCTTTTTTTATAAATTTGTAATTATAACTATTTGCTAATAAAACACTATTAATATGATTTATTTCTTCTTTCAGATGTGTCTCATCTGAA
Organism: Epiperipatus broadwayi; assembly: GCA_028023455.1. Taxonomy (NCBI): domain Eukaryota; kingdom Metazoa; phylum Onychophora; class Udeonychophora; order Euonychophora; family Peripatidae; genus Epiperipatus; species Epiperipatus broadwayi. The sequence goes on from JAQFVV010012571.1 coordinate 1,354,771, forward strand.
AGGTTAATTGCTCTATTTAAAAGAGTTTTGGCTACAGAAACTATCTGAGTTGGGTGATGATGAGAATGGAAATGCAAATATCTGTCTGTGTGTGTATCCTTTCTGCAAATAGAAAAAGATAAACTATTTGGTGTTCTGGTGACTAGAACATCAAGAAAAGGGAGTTTTCCATCAGACTCTGTCTCCATTCTAAATTTAATATGAGGATGCATATTATTTAAATATAAGAAAAAATCATCTAATTTATTTTTTCCATGTTGCCATATGACAAAAATGTCATCTATGTATCTGAGCCAAAGGAGAGGTTTTAAAGATGATGATTCTAAAGCACGAGTTTCTATATATTCCATGAATAAATCAACTATTACTCCTGAGATAGGTGAGCCCATATGGGCTCAAATCAGTGATTGTAGCGCCTCTACAACCGTCTTTCTACCTTTTATAACTCTGTGGATGGCTTGTGTGACCAAGTCGAAACATCAGTATATTAATATTAAAAGTTTTTAACATGGATGAATCCACAAAATATGTATTTTATATATTTAACCCGTGCAAATCTAATATATATATGGGAGAAGATAATATGGACCAACTGATAAGTGCTGGTTTAGCATGAAATACTATATTGGTGGTTATTTATCTTTTCTATATGTGTGTGGTCACGTGTTATCAGTTGTATGAGATAGTGTGGATGGTTGAAGGATGCTTGAAAATCTGAGTTCAAATCCCCTATATTTATAAAGAAAAAAAACTGTTTTAAAAGTTTATTAAGTTTGAAATCTATTAATAATGTTAATAGATCAAACTTAAAAGAAAAGTTAAGTTGAGAATTAGATTTCGCTCCACCTTCTTTAAAAGCTACTGATAATGAAAGACATGTTTCTTTCAAGAGTATTTCTTGTGCCGGAAAATTTCTTGAAGGTCAAAATGATTCCATGATGAATAGAAAAAGTATAGTTAATCCTATAATTATTCATTTTGATAATCAAACAGACAAATTTCATAAAGCTAATAAAGAAAAAATTGCAGTTCCTTCTAATTTTAATATAATTAAAAATATTTCTTTTTCTTCATTGAAAAATGAAAACAATAATGATAATAAAATTATTGGAAAATATTTCTGCTAAAGTAAGGGTTTCTATTGCATTGACAACAGAGATCATTAATTCATGTTTTGAAAAATTATCTTAAAAAATAGTAAATTTATTATAGTTCTTATAAAAAGAAAATGAAAAATAAACTGCATGTTATGGCTCAACTTACCTTTAAATAATAGACATTATGGCATCTAATCAATGAATTGATGGATAGATAAAATTAACTAATGAATAAATAAATTGATAAATTTACCAGTGATAAAAACAAGTCAGTAGGTGAAGTTTTTCAGTAAATCCAGATGCTCCTATTAAGGAAAAGAACCTAATTATAAAAAGGTTTGTTCTTTTTAGAGGTCAAACCAGAAAACAATAGCAAATAACGGTCACAGCAATGAATGAATAAATTGATAAATTAACCAATGACAGAAACAAACCACTAGGTGAAGTTTTTCAATAAATCCACATGCTCTTATTAAGAAAAAGGACTTGATTATAAAAAAAGCATTCTTTTTAGAGGTCAAACCAGAAAACAATAGCAAATAACTGTCAGAGCTGAATGGCATTAAGCACATTCTTAATATTGTTAAAGCAGTGAGGCAAATCTACTTTGAACTTGAAGCTTGCTTGAATTTAAACTTACCATTAGGCAAGCAATCACAAAACAGTTGAAGTGTTAGGAATTCTGCTAAGATTCTAAACCTGATACAATAGCTATCCAGTGTTAAACATGATATCTGTTGGTTGCAATCTATGTAAATATTTTTAAGTTGAATAAAATATTCAATTGTACTTATGAAAGTCTATTCTGAGTTGTATAAATACAACAATAATACTAATGAAAAACCTGTAATTGGAATATTATTTAATCATGATTTTAAAGCCATTGAAATAAAAAGAAATTTTTAAAACTGTTTAGTATAAGATTATGTACAGAAGTGACTGAGGATCAGATAATTAATCATTTAAAAGTAAAATTGGATACAAAAATAGTTTGTAACAAACTCAAATCAAAAAGGTTAAAAAAAATCATTTTATATTTCAATGCCTGAACAATATTCTGCTGATGTTAAAAATCCTAATTTTTGGCATAAGCTATCATTAACTTTTCCATTTTATGATGATATAAATTGTCTTAAAATTGAAAAATCAATAATCACTGAAATTAGTACAGTAATTTCTTTATGTTATAGTAGTATTCATGATGCCAATGTAGCAGTCTCAAGTGATATTTTCAATGTGATAATGAATAATATTAATAATAAAATGTGTAAATGGATTAAAATACTTCAAATAAAGAATGCAATACATTTATTGACTCTGAATTTTAACTTTTAATGGATTTTTTTGTAATAATTTATATTGTTTTTATCAAAATGTCAGGGACCTTGTATAAAGGCAACTGAATTTTAAAAAAAATTATTAATAGAAAATTGTGACCTATTTCTAACTAAAACATAGCTGAATGATAATCGTCAGAATAAATCTCTATATGTAGTAATTCATTATGATATATATTTTCCTAATTTACTAAAAAGTGATGGAGTTTTGACCGCATTAAAAAAAAATTGTTTGTTTTAAAAGGTTGAATTGTTTGGGTCAAATAATAAGTGAATATAGATAGAAATTTTATTTAAAAATAGTGTTGAATTATTTGAAGTCAAATACTAAATCTATATGGATAGAACCTTTACTAAAAAATAGTGTTGGGTTTCTTATAGAAAATGTGTGTATTAATCCAGCAATATCCATTGATCAGTTTAATAAACTCTCAAATAATATCTAAATTATTTTTATTGAATTATTGCAATGGCATTTTATTAGCTGGTGATTTTAATTGTTCTTCGAGTTTAAATATTTCTTTCAATATAGATAGTAAGTTTTTAAGTTTAACTGTCTTTATGAATTATATGACCCTGTCAATAATTTAGATAAAGTTCTTAATCTTATATTATCTATTTCTTTTAATATTATTATAGTATATGAGAGTACTTCACTTATGAAGTCTGATATGATGCATCAATCTCTTGAATTCTATAATCCAGTTGCTTTCAAAGAAAAACAGATTTTTTTCAACAACAGTTAGGGATTTTAAAAAGAGGAACTATTTTGATTTGTAGTTAAAATTAGCTAATATTTGTGAAATCTAAATTTATTTTTTTGAAAGTGAATCAAGTAAATATTTTTTGTGCATGTTTCTTTAATAAACTTATAAAAACAATTAAGGCTATAAATATTATAAATTGTTTGTCAATAAATCCCTTATTATAATGCTTTTTTAAAAAGTCTATTGTTAAGGCAAACAAAGAGTGAATATTAAAAATTATTTATTAAAAATGAAAGATATAATGCATAAGAATAACAAATATTCTTGGGAATTTATAGAAATAAATAAAAAGTCAAATTGTGAATACTCATTCAAAGTTAATAATGATATGATGATTAATCCTTTGTTAATGTCTAACTGCTTTGCAGATTTTTTTTCTTCTAGCAAATAATATTTCATCTTTTTGTCATTCATAAGATTTTTTCTGGCTTTACTATCATTTCTGATTGTCTGTTTTGTGTAAACTTTAGCTTTAAACAAGTTTTATAAGCTTTAAGTAGACTAAAAAATAATTTTAGTTGGGTTTGATGTCATACTTATATTTACTTATAACGTTTGCATGGGTATGACTCTTATATTTCTTTTGGTTTTTATCCAAAGATCACATTTTCCCTATGGTGGAAAATTACCAAAGCAGTTCCTATATATAAGAATGGTCAATAAAGATATGCTTGAAAATTATACACCAGTTTCATTCACCTAAATTATATGAATTGGTTTATACCCATCTGATGAAATTTATTCCAGAATTTCATTTTGTGTTTATGAGAAATAAATATATTACTACAAACATGGTACATTTTATTGATGTTGTGTCACATTCCATTGATAATGAAAATCGAGTTGATGATATTTTTCTTTTGGTTTGTCTAAGGCACTTAATAAGATTTCCCACTCTTTACTTATTAATAAATTAGATTATATGAGATTAACTAAATCATAGATAAAATGGTATGCATTTTATTTTGCACAAAACATCACATTTTGTTAATGCAAATCAAATTATTATTTTAATGATTCTAGTGATGGCTTTCTTCAGTGAGGCAGTTTGGGGGTAGGGATAATTCTAGATAGAGGTTTAAATGCTTTCTCTTCTGACATTTATTGGAAAAACTTGTTTTAGAGGTATTAGCATGTTCATTATATTACATTTGTAGTACAAGCTTATTAGGTTAAATCACATGATGTATGACTTGGTTTTCTTACTATATATATATGACATTATTGGTATATGTGGTGATGATATTAAGACTTATAAATACATTAAAACATCTAATTATTATAATTATCTACAAAATAACATCAATAGATTGGAATTATAGTACACAAATAATTATATAAAGTAAATGAGAATAAAATACTTTAAAAAAAAACAACAATGAACTAATCCTGTATTGTTTAAATATATATTAAAATAATATTTTGAGAGTAAATGAAAATAAAGATTTAGGTATTGATTTAGATGCCAAATTTCTATTCATGAGTGTCAATGTATATAAAAATTTAGATATTATTTTAGATGCTAAATTACTATTCTTAAGTCATACAATATTTATGTTCTAAAGCATTTAAAGTAATGAGTTGTGCATTGAGAGAAGTAAGATTTCTTAATAGAGAAACTTGCAAACATCCTTTTTATGTTTTTAGTATTGCAAATTAATTGTTTGGAACTCTGATAACAATCTCATATTAAAGCTTGGATAAAATATGAACAAAATTTGTCAGTTATTACAGTGTAAAGTTTGGAGTTTCTTGAAAAAGTAGATAAAGAACAAATTAATATAGTAAACTGCATTAGTGAAATGTCTTAGTTCTTGACATGTATTTGAAAGATTATAAGCTATTTTATATTGCAAAATTTAGAACTAGTTATTTAAGAGATTCTGTCTTATTTAGATTTCAATAATTATTTAATGTCATTCATTGTTTAACTGTGAATGAAATAAAAAATGTAATTCAATATATATATATATATATATATATAGGTTACATTTTCTGTAACTATATATATATATATAAATATTAATATAATATTGCTGATATATATATAAGCAATATTATATTAATATTTATATATATAGTTACAAAAAATGTAACCTTATATTTTTTATCTAAATACTTTTTTTATTCATGCCTAGAATGTTTTCAATATATTATATGTTTACAAAAAAGTACACATCCATATGCAGAAGTAAGAATGTACATATGTTTATATATGGGCATGTGTGTATGAGTATTCTTATATACAATATTACTTTTTTTACTTTTTTTAATAAGAATGTATTCTGTAATTAGGCTTTTATATGCACTTATAAAATGTCTTGATTTAAATAAATTGAAGCAACAATAATAATAATCATTATTATTATTCCAGACATTTAAAAGTTATATCTAATATTGTAAGTAAAAAAGAATAAATATAATCTTAGCTTTTCTATTTTGTCACCTTTTACTAAAATTTGTGAAAGACATATTTATAATAATGATTAAAACCAATATCAGCATAGCTTATTAGATAAATCTGTCGATTCTAATTTAATATATCACATATGTTTTAACTGAGCAGTCACAATCTGATGCCTATTTTTTGTAAGCTTAAAATACTTGAATTTATTCCTCATTTTGCTGTGAGGTTTGAAACTTATTTGACAAATAAATTTATTTTCTATGTATGAACAAAACTAAATTAAATTTTTCTAATAATGTGATAGAGGTTCCTCAAGATACAATACTGGCTTCATTACATTTTACTGCTTTTATCTATCAAATGTCAAAAGCATTAAAAAAGTATGATACTTATATATGCTGATGATTGCAAATTATTTAAATGAACTAAAATTTATGAGCATCATATTGAAATACAAATTGATATTGAACATTTTAATCACTGGTGTAAATTCAGAATGAAAGTAGATGTAATCAAAAACAAGTACTATTTCTTGTAATAATAACAGACAGATCTATAAATCATTACATAATTGAAGAAAATTCCATTACATATAAAAAGATTGTTTCTGAATTAGAAATTATGTTTTGTAAACAGTTTACCTTTAATGCACATATAAAACATATTATAAATAATGCTTATAATTGGATAAAATGTACATTGAGATATGGAAGAGTTTTTTCCTCTTATATTGAATATAGGTTATACTATTCTTTTATTATTCGATTGTAAGAATTTGATTCTGTTATATGTAATTTGAATTTACTTTACATTGTATACAGAATTCATGTGGATAAAAGATTTATTATATTAATGAACGAATAAAATGAATAAAAGGTACAATGAGATATGGAAAAGATCTTTCCTTTTATATTGAATACTTGTTACACTGTTCTTTCTTATTCCATTGTTAGAATTTGTTCTGTTATACGGAATTTGAATTTAATTTATATAGTATACAAAATACATAAAGTGGAAAAAAGATGTATTATATTAACAAAGAGAGAACATTTAAATGTGAAGACAATATTACCTATTAGAAAAATATTTAAAAACAAAATAATATTTAAAAAATAATTGATAGGAAAAATTGATATTCGTGGACACATATCTAAAATAAAATAAAAAGTGCCTATTCATTTGTTAAGAAAAGCACATATATATTTAATATTTAAAAAATAATTCATTCTTAAAGAAAACTCCTATTCAATAGATTATAAAAAATAGTTAACAAAAATTTATTAATACTGATATTTTTTGTAATTAATTTATTGCTAATATATAAAAAAATTGAATTGTTATTGAAAATAATTTGTGACATGTAATTAATGTGTTTTTTTTCTTGTATAATAACATACAATTTTGTAATTTTTAATATTGTATTGATACTAACTGGTATATTTCAGTTAAAGTAAAAGTATTAAAATGCACATAAGTATTGAATAATAATAAATGATTATTATTTGTAACTCTATAAACTTTATTTCTTTCTTTTTATTTTCTAATTCGATAACGACTTTATGTATTGCTATGAATATGACCTGCCATGTGGAAAGCATTGCTAAGCTGTAGGTAATTTGTAATATTATTAATCTTTCCTTTGTAGTAAACTATGCTTGTTATTACATATAATTATTATTATTATCATCATAATTTCTAAAAATAATCAGAAAGATCTTGAATTTATTTTCTCCAATAATTCCCCCTGCTATCTCCATATGAATACTGTAATAATTATGGCTTTTAAAATAATGGAAATCATATATAGATAAAGTAAAATATTTTATAATATTTTCATTCTCTTTAATTCTTCTCATTTTAAATAAAACATAGTTCAGTGTTCTGGAATCATATACTAAAAGAAATATTCAAAAAATTCAATCTGTATTTTCTAGATAAATAGATATTCTAATTACAATTACTTTAATGACCATTTTAACATTTCCTTGAAGATCATCTCTCAATTTAGAATTATCTCAAATTTAATATTAAATATAGTTTTCCATCATACCAGATCACACAACTGTTTAACCTGTCTTTCAGATGCCCTCACATTCTCTTCCCTGTTTCATAAGATTAGCATTTAAAATAATATTCTCATCTAGACTTTAATCAATTCAGACAAGATTTAAAACTAAAACATTATTGTAATCTCATCATCTATATCTATCACTTCTTTCTTTCAAAATTTTATTTTTTCATTTCTTTTCTCCATATCTCTTTATCATCAAATCATTTGTAATTGTTATGTTTTTTTGGATATAAAATGTGCATTTTAAATAACAACCACCACCACCATGCCACTACCAGCACCACCACCATTACTACTACTACTACTATTACTACTACTATTATTTTATCCTTCTATCTTTTTTTTGACATGAAATGGCTATAACTTCTTTATGAATGATTGGTGTTGATGCTAAAATTATGTTGGAATGTTTTAAATACAAAATCTTTTGCACTAAAATATAAATCTATTATATTTTAATTAAAGTAATAAATAATATTATTAGTTGAAAAATTCATATCTAATAATTTATAAATGTGTAATACATACATCTCAAATGATTATAAAATGTTAATAGATGAACTAGTAGATTCATTACTACATACAGTAACAGATAGTATATCTAGTATAAACTTGTTTTTAAAAAATATATCTAATTTTATTCATGCAATGCAGAAAACTATAGAAATTATTTGATTCTTTATAATATGATTATGTTCTTGAAAATCAAAAATAATGTTACAATAGTTAGTGAATGTGTTATACAAAAATAATCATGCTTAGGATAAAATTGCATTAGACAACATGATAGCAATAATGAATAATGTGATATTAACAAAATTAATCTCATCAACAAATTAAATATCACTAACATAATTCTATCACATGATTTCAGCTTGCTCATTTTGGTTTCAGCAGCATAATTTTTTTCTTCTCATCTTTATGCCACCTACTGTAAACTTTAGTAAACTAATAAATATCAAATAATAGTGCTTAATAAATTCCTATCCAATACTCTAGAGCAGTTTCGAGTTTATGGCTTTAATCAGTGAAGAATTTAAAACTAATCTGGGAATATTGGATCGACTAACAATGGATAAAGATTTCTAAGCACTGTCATCTAGTATCTAGTAGTCATTAAAATAAATGGCACAGAAATCTGAAGAAAAAATTATGTTCATCCACTAATGAAGTGAATCAAGTTTATTTAGACAATAGTTTATTTGAACAATCATTGCATAAATAAATAAGTATATTCTTGGCCAGCTTGATATTGGCTTATGTAAATAAAATAATTTTTATCATATTTTGAACATTTTAGTCAAATTATAAATAAAGTATAATCTAAAAAAATCATAATTATTTGCAGCCTTTCATAAATGACTAAATTTGATATAACTTCAAAAAAAAAACAAACATTAAAAATAAATTTTGCAATGATTATGCAAAGCATTTGGTAAATCATGATTACTTTCTCATTAATTAACATCTGCAATATTGCTATTTAACTTCTGAGGCAAACTTTTTTTTTTTAAAGATTTCTACATCTTGCCTAAGTGAACTTCTCAGATATATCCTCTTTATAAAATATTGCACTTCTTTAGAGTCTCTTTTAGATAATATACATGTATACTACAATATATATATATATATATATAGTACCTATATTGATATAGACACATATAATTTTATCTAAAATTATATTATTAAAATAATCTTTCGTTAAAGAAAAACATAAAATTAAATGTTGAAGAGTTTATTCAGTTTGTTTTTGAAAAAGATAAAAATCAAATAGTTTTCTAGAGTTAGTTTTGAAATAAAAAGCTACAATTAATTAATCAAAAGGGGGGAGGGGAGTCTTGGTTTGAGAAATTAAACTAAGGGTTATAAAAGGAAGTAAAGAGTTTTTTATTAGTATTCGTAAAAATATAATTTAAAAAGTTAAAACATACAAATCTCTTTTCATTCAAGTTTAATTAAAGAAAAAATAATGTTAAAACTAATATATGTGCGTATATATGTGCGATTGTCGACAATAGAATAAATGTTATTATAAATAAATGAAAGTTAAAGAAGATTATCATTAAAAAACACAGCAATGGTTATTAGATATTAATTAATATAAAACAATACGTTTTTGCATGGCTATTACTAATTAAGCAATCTTTCAAAACATGTTTATCAAATGATTATCACTGAAATTTTGACAACAGATCTTTGCCGGAGATAGAAAGACAACATGTCGCAGGTATAAATAGACTTTTTTATCGGACAATAGATCAGTTCACAAATTAGTTGAGTGAGTGCAGTTCACAGAGTAATTGAGTAGTGCTGTTCAGAAATTAATTGAGTCAGTTAAGAAACAAAATGCAGTGTTGAGAAATTTTGGGAGTTCATGCCTCTCCACAGCCTAAAAAGTCCGATGAAAACAGCAAGATCTGCCCGTGAAATAATGTCAACGTAACAACTTAGAAAATCTCCGTCAGTATTTAATTGTCTCCAATAGTAATAACCGTGAAAATCAGGAAACTCATCAAGGAAAAGTCTCAGCCGGCTGGTAAGCATTCATAATGGAAACATTTTCACCGAAAGCAGCCTCCAAAGAACAAAATTCTACGTCAACATTCAAAAGCCTAGGTAAAAATCATTTGCTTATTTTGTTTATACTGTAATAGCCATTGCATTGCATTAATTCATACGAAGCTTTCAAGAGTCTAATTATATGAACTTTATATCATACATAAATGAACTATTGATATGTGTGATTAAATTCCAAATGCTATGTAATACTTTATTATTATTATGTGTGTACATGAGTTAATATGTGTGTGATCATTATATCAATATTTATTAGTTAAATTAGAGTGTTCTGTTATTAAATCTATAGGAATATTTAAACCATTTAGAAATGTTAATTTAAAATATGTGTGTGTTTTATTAGAATTATAAAATGTTTAAATTTAGTAAATAAATGTTAGTTAATAAATTATCTTTAAAATTAAACTTTATTTGTCGGTCAAATTCTTTTTATCAATTCCTTTTATCAAATTCTTTTATCAACTCCTTTTACAATTCTTTTATCAAGTCTTTTAACCACTAATTAAGTATAATCTATTAGTGATTACAAACAACTGAGCTAGTCATGGATTTATGTGTTGAGTTAGTGGCCACTGTTCAAAGTGCGTTGTCTATTCTTTTAGTATTCTTTTAGAATAAGCAGCTGGCGCCTGTGGTTATACACAAACAAAAAAGTGCTTTGGATGTAGTGTTCAACTCAACAGCCGAGAAGAAGCTATGTCCTGGAAATGTAACATTAGTTATATACTTTATAGCTATCATTTGGGCATACATACTCTCTGAGTATGTTCTTCTCTGCCTAAGAGACCGGTGTTTCGAATGCACATATTCGAATACAGTTCAATATATATATAATAAAGTTTGATATCTGTATTCATTTCACAATATATGTAATATACAAATCAATATATATATATATATACCAAAATACAGTACAATTTACATAAATTATATTCTTTTAGAAGTACTTTCAACTATGCATTTTGTAGTCTTTATCAACTATATAACATTGAATAATCAAAACGAGACAACCTTTATCAATACCCATAGTTCAATTCAGATTTCCCACAATTCTGTTATCTTAACATTTGATGACTGGTGATTCATTATCTGTTATATTTGATCATAATAAATCTTGTCAATATGGATTTAAATTTGATTATAAAAATATGAAAATTACTCAAATTGAACATTGTCATAATAAATGTAAAATAAAAGAGGCTATGTTGATTTCAAGAAATCGTCAAATGTTAATGAATCGCCAGTCATCAAATGTTAAGATAACAAAATTGTGGGAAATCTGAATTGAACTATGGGTATTGTTAAAGATTGTCTCGTTTTGATTATTCAATGTTATATAGTTGATAAAGACTACAAAATGTATAGTCGAAAGTACTTCTAAAAGGATATAATTTATGTAAATTGTACTGTATTTTGATATATATATATTGATTTGTATATTACACACACACACACACACATATATATATATATATATATATATATATATATTCTTCCACAAAAAAGTTCACTATAAAATTATTTTTAGAAAGCTTGTTGCCTTACATGTCCAATCAAACAAAGTTGGCAATGGAAGATTCAAGATCATCACATCTAATAAACTGAAGAACAAAGTGATTAGACATAGTCTTGCCATCATTAAATGAAATTTTGTGTTCTTATATTAAATACAAAGAAGATCTATATCTCACTTCCATACAATAAATTATACAAAATAACAACAATATATAGTAATGGAATTAGATGAGATAGTTATAACACTAGGATAAAATTATATCTCTTTTAATTTGTTAAATGTGGAAACAATATATTAAATTACAGTTCACCAACTAATACTGTATTTGAACATTTAAGTTGCTCAATATTTTTCTTCCATCACTGACAAATAAAATACTTTAGATCTGTCTTAATCTTAAACTGCTAAATTAACATCCTTATAAATTGCATTTAAGACATTAAATATAGATTATCATGTGAATTTGAAAACAGCACAAACACCAGCATATTGTAAATTTACAAATCAAAAAAATCTCTTAATTTTTCTTTTAAGTGACACTGCAACTTGATTCCTTCTTTATAAAGTTATCAGTAAAATATTTTAAATACTGTCATAAAAATGGAAAACAAAATTGGAATTAGTATATATCATGATTTAACACAAATTTTCATTTGAAGTGCCTCAGGTTTTCATCCAATAATAATAATGCTTTCTCTCGTTCATCGTTTACAAGCTATAAAATATGAATATTAATTTCAGTGGACAATTAATTCATTTTAACCATTACCTTAAACTTATCTGATCAGCTGAATCAAGTGACATGATCAAATCAATAGAAGTATTACATAAATTAAATTTCAAGCTGAAAACACTTTCTTTGCTTAGTGCTTCTTGGATAAGTGTTTGGTAACCATTCATCTATAACTGAAAATAAGTTATTCAATAACATTCTTAAAAATATTTCCATTGTAGTGAATAACAATGACATCTAAAATAATTATTGCAGTCTTTTCTATTCTCATTATTTTTATAAATGGAAACAATAGATATTATAATATCATAGGTTCTTTATATTTTAAATTTTTGCCAGATATTTCACCAGAACATCAATCTTTCCATTTTTATAATTAGAAAGATCAGTTACAAATTCATTAAGTATGATTACTTTATCCATAACTAAATGAAAAATTATTTTTCTGTAAATATTATTAAAGCTTCAACCCACTTGTCAAAATATTGTCATTATCACCAAAATAATTACAGCAAGATATTTAATGGATTAAAATATCTGTTTTCATGCTCATGTGTTTCTTTCAAAGAGTTGTTATTTCTACAGAATAAACATCAAATTTTACATGAATATATTTGTTGTATCTATTTTTCATAGCAACAATCATTTTAATCTTGGGATGTATTACATCTGAGATTTGTTCACCAACTATTTGTGTAAGTGCTTGTGTAATAGATATATGTTTTTAAAAAAAATATATAATTCATATAATTGTTTGAGCATTGTTTGAATAATACTTTGTTCAAGTGGAAAAATCACTGGAAAGTAGATTTACAATGTCTTTTCTTCATGAACAAAGTATTAAACAACAACTTATTATATGTTTTAAGTTACTATATCAATACCATCATTTAATGAATGTTGAAACATTTACTAAATAATTAGTTTGTGCAGAAAAGCAGATTATAAACTTTTATAGAGTTATGTATCAACACCATTATATTTTCCAATAATTTTGAAGTAAATTTTACTGTATCTATCAAAACTAATATCTCCAAAAATGGTTTTCAATAGCATTATTATCATAACACTATATAACAATAAATAAAAGTTTTCTTTCTCTGATTTTTTTAAATATTGATAAATGTTGACAAAATAAATATAGATATTTTTATATTAATCACAATTTAATATCAGTTTTTTATTGACACACTTAGCAATTTCAACATTATCCAGTCTCGTTTCATTTGATGATCTACCTCTCCAAAAACTTTTTGATATCTACATGTTCCATTAAACTTCCTTCCTCTAGAAAAAGTCTAATTAAAAAAAAACTATATTAATATTACATTTTTATAGCTACTTAGATTACAAGTGCTATACACCATTCATATCTTGAAAAGATCACATCAATTAATGTTTGTACATTCCATGTGTTCATAATTATAAAAAAATGAAATTAAAATAATTAGTTTTATCATTATTAATTAGTATTATTATTAACTCTCGCTTTACCTCTACATCTAAAATTTAGCTATAAATAAGTAGATCAACAAAAAAAAAAAAAGATTTAAAAAATCCATGACCTTAGATAAAGAGCCAAATATTTTATTTTAAAAATAAAACCCATAATTCTTGATAAAATCTAAAAATTCGCAATTGTATTATAGAAGTTAATGTTCATCAAAATCAAATTTCTCAATGCAATCAGAATCAAAAATCCTATTTTTCATTTTGAATTTCAAATATTTCATTACAAATAAAATTTACATCAGAAAGTGGTTTTAAGCATAATGTCAATCCCCCAACTTTCAAATTTTATTTTATGGGAATAATATAATTACAATTATAACCTTAAAATGCTTTTAACTTTAAATTTTTATCAAAAAGATAATAGATGCAAAATAGACTCATCTCACAGAAATTTTTACTGTTCTCAATTCTCAGTTAATGAATCTTTATATATAAGTTACATATGAAAAAAGAGTTACAACAGCAAACACAGTATCTGGTGTTTTTAAAAATATAAAGTACAAAAAATTATATAAAGAAAAGACAAATTATTTCATTAAAGATCTTTCAAACTAATTAAATGTTGTACATGTTAGTCTCATTAATACGCATTTTTCATATAAAGATTTATTATTATTTGTATATAATATTCATTAAGGTTGTAGCCTTAAGCACATGCGTATAAAATGCGATAGTAGGGACCTCTATATTGTTTTGAAAAACTACATTTACTTTAAAATTCACTAAAAAATTTAAATTTGCAAAGTAAATAAAAGTATTACATATATTTAAAAAATTATATTAGAATTGCCTAAATTAAAACATCATAATGAAAGTAATATTGAGATTTATTATCAATTCTCATTACCTTTATTTCAGTCTAATTAATGTAACATATCCTCTAATGGAAGAGTGTATTTTCCCCTATGTTAATTAATTAAGCAAATGATGCTGCTATTACTACAAAAACATTAACATTATGCTTCGCTTGAAATTCTTTTAATTCTATAAAAGAAATTTAGATTTATTTGGTTTTAATCAAATATAGACATTAAATTTTTAATTCTTTTTTTTTAAAGGCACTATTAAATTCTACTTCTTTTTTGAAAAAGTAATTAAAATAATAAATTAGGAACTCATGTGGTACATTGAGATGTGTGATTCATGGAATAAATAAAATTACAGTATTAATGCGTAGCAGAGGATATGTATATATAAACTTTGTAAGAAGTTTTATTTCGTTTAATAATAATCAAATGGTTTGTTACAGAGACTATGAGATTTGAGCAACAGAAGTGATACAGTTTATCTTCAATCTAGGGACATTCAGTATTTGGATTCTCAATTCTATCACTGTATTATGCTATATAAGGATATTTTGACAGAATTACCTTGAATAAATACCGCACGTTGTAATTATTAAAACAATTGTTTTGTACTAATGAATGCAATCAATAAAAACATAAGTTATAAGCAATAATTATGGGAGAATTGTGATAACATAATATCAGCACTCACATAAAACAGATGGCATTCAAAATCAAAAAGGCACGATGCATTTCAATCACTAGCTAATGTCACAGAATAAAATTTTTAGCAATGTTCCGATTTAATTTCTTTGATTAATGACAAAAAACAACAATATATTAATGGTTTACCTATTATTATTATTTAGAACAGTAGTAATAAACGTGTAGAGGTTCATTATCTTTACAACGGATTGTTAAGTGTATATAAAATTTTATTCAAACATAGGTTGAATAATTAGGCAAAGGAGTCTAATGATTAATATCATAATAGTTTGCTTACTACTCTTCTAACATAATTTATTTTAACATTTTAATTTAAATCATAAATTCTAATTTCAATAGGTAATAACACAAATATAGAATTATTATTACTAATTAATTTTGAAATATAAATTATTACAGAAAATATTGGAGTTAAAAATGTATATAATTGATAATAACAAAGCAGTAAGTAAATTAGTTCCAAATAAGATTAAATAATTATTAAAAAAACAGATACTATGGTCAAACTTGAAAATAAGCCACAATAAGATAATTTTGATGGGCTGACAGTGAAAGCAATCAGTATAAAGTAAGCACTGAGAAAATAATTAATGATTTCATGAAACTTAAATCATATAAATTAACATTTTATAGACAGTGATGCTTTATAAAATTAATTGTCTTGATTAAAATAAAAAGTACAACTCCTTAAATCATGGCTCTGCATCCCATAAATCCATATGTCTTAGAGTGAACTGTATAAGTATAATTGAGATACGGATAATGCTGCATCACATAATTAGTTTAAAACATAGTAACAAGCAAATATTTCAATCTACAAACAAACAAAAAAAAAGAGAATAATATTTAATTACATACAATAAAGAATCAGCAAAACAGCTGCACAGATTGTTTCCTTCAATTTGCATTCATATGAATGTAAGAGAGATAAAAGAGTATACTAAATAAAATAAACAATTAGAAAAATGGAGAAAACAAAGGTATTTTGTTAATTTCTGTAATTGCTCTAGGAGTTTAAGAGAAAAGTAAATACCATATAATAAAAAAATAATAGTTAAAATTATGTATGAATAATGATTTTAACACATATATTCTACAAAAGTAAGCAAATTTTTTTATAAATATATTACAGTACTGTATTTTTTGATAGTGTACATAATTTTATATAAAATTATTCAAACTTAACTAAATTAGTAGAAAAAAAAAATGTAAATACCATAATGAAAGAAATAATTTCATTTCAAAAGTTGAAAATCTTAATAAGTTTAGAAAAGTTATATCCACAATTTGTTAATATAATATATAGCTAATGAAAAAACAAAGAAATAAAGTAGTTTGAAGTAGAAAATGTTAATTGAAAAATAACATGGGAGCTTTTATGGTGTTTTTTGTGTAAGCATGATTGCAACATTAGGTGAAAATACACAAGAGAGGAAGTCAAAGCAGATAGTTTATCATAGAGTATTAAGTAGTTGCATATTGAATACATGCTAAACATATTCTTAGTTCAAATTTGTGGCAAGTTTGTAAAAGCCAAGTTCCAAATATTGAAATACAATATATTCTTCACTAGCTTAACAAAATATTTTCATCATCCAAAGCATCACTTGGGCCAATTCAAGCTGTATTGTCCCAATCTACAATATAATGAGAAGTAGCAGAAGTCTCTATATCCCTGAATTTCACTGCTTACTTCAATAATGTAGTTGGCTAGTGCAGAAGTCCTGTCCCAATGTAATGCTAAAAAAGTGAAATATGCAGTCGTGAATGCTGAGAATTAAATATTACCTAAAATTTACACAAAGAAACTTACCTGAAAGGAAAAGTAAATTCATTAATTAAAAAGTATAAAGAATCAAACATACTATATGTTAAAAAAATAGTTTCACAAGTGCAAACATTTATGAACCAAGTCATATACAAATAAATAGTAACAATTCATGGAATTCTAGGAGTCCATTTCTATGATATCTAACAATGTCTTAAAGCACTGATTACTCTTAACTTACTTTAAGTTAAAATAGTATGTCTTTCTTCATAATTATTTATTTATTTTAATAGTATTAATCATTTTTTCACATAATTTTTAACATAATAATCTTTTTTTACATTTTATTTTGATATTTATATTGTTTTATGAGAGAATTCTAATTGCAAATTTGCTTGGAGTTGAAAAAGAGCTTTTTCTATTAATAAATTTTACCCCCCCCCTCTCATTATATCCAAAATTTAATGCTTTATTTATATATATCAGAAAATGATACATCAATACTGACTGTAATCTGGAATAGGCAGTTAGCATTTTAAATATTTTTTTATTAAAATATATTAAACAATAATACAGGAGTTAGCTATAAAATTGAATTTTTATTCTTATTTAGGAAATTAATTTTTAATAACCCCATTTAAGTGATGGCATATGTCAAGGGTGTTTTGTAAATCAATTAATTAATTACACACACTAAACATGAAATGTTTATTTGTACTAGCATTTATATTATGATTTAATTAAGAATATTTGCTTTTGTTATATTAAAAGCATTTTAGTTCTTTGTTTACCATTACACTGAATACTTGAAGTATCTATTTAGTATGTGTGTATGATGTCAAAATATGTCCTTTATATGCTCAACAGGTGTAATTAGGAGACATATTTCAATAAGTTAATTGTTCATGGAAAGCCAGTGACTGTCTCATTAATTTTGAGGCATTTGGAGCAATATGATAAGAGCTACTATCACTTTTGTTTTTTCTTTAATATTTTGCTGTTATCTATATTAATTTGCTATACACATTTTTTCTTGTGTTGAAATGATTACTAGAATCATTCATTTAAAAAAATCTGAAGATGTCAGTATCTTATAGACCTCATACAAATATCATGTAAATTTGAATCTCAAAAAAAGCTGATAATGTCCTGAATAGTTGTGGCATAATACAAAAAAAGTGATGCCATCACTGATTGGTAGATTACTTGTCACTAGACATTTCATGGTGTTTTATTGTTTTAGTACCCCCCTCCCAAAAAAAAAATTGTAATTTAAATTTATTTATTTACATATTTAAATTTATTTATGCAACATGTTTGTAAAATATTTATTATAAACCCAAAAAACTACATGATTACAATTAGATTTTATTTGAAAATATTTGTTTTAAAAAGTCAATTAATAAAAATTTAATTATAATAAAATGGAACTGTTTTTATTGACTAAGAAGAATTTCATTCATAATCACTGGTAATGAAATTTTTTATAAAATTTTAATAATGAATTTTATTTTGATTTTCAAGGCATATTTTCATTATTTTACAATATCTCAATTAAAATTTATTTCCATTTTAAAAATGGAATTCAAATAAAAAATATTTTGTTCATTAATTTCTATGATTAATAACATTATGATCGAATATGAAAAAAGGCTTTCAAATAAGAATGGAATGGGTTGGACTTTAAATGAGTTGAATGTTGCAAAAATTAATAATTTAAAAGAATTGTGTATTGAAAAATAGACCTAATATGCCATGGTAAATGTCTCATAAGATTATTGGATATATATGATTTCATCATGAAATATAAATTCAAGATATTATCATCAGATTATTTTTTGATTTGATTTCTTGACAGATAATATGATAGTTTAACCTGAAATATCCAAATTTAAGAACATTATGAAAGTTCATTTGGCATATTATGGTGCAGTTAAATATATTTTTAATTTTGAATCCTTAAATATGCCTACCCATCAGAGAGATATGTTAACAGTTCACTTCCTATTATATTTCATTTGAGTTCTGATGATTACTATTTAAATTATCCAATCACTATATGCCCAAGACTCCCTTACATATTTAAATAATAGAATCACAAGTATTGAAGTGATATGACATTTTGAATATTATTTTTTAATTATAATTTTAATGAAAAAACTGATTAAGTATTTATAAGAACTTTTAAAAATAAGGACTGTAATAAATACTTCTAATTTTAAATTCTTTTTTTATTTAAGGTTAAAAATTTTGTCAAATGTTTTTAAAAATTGTAAAACATAAAACCAAAAACTTTTAAACAATAAGATATATAATAATAATGGATACATAGTTCTATACATAACTTTACTAGAAGGTGATACAAACTTTTTTCCAATAACAAATTGTAATTTAATATTGAGAATTAATATAAGAAAATACCAAAGAAAGAAATTAAGTTTATTAGCAAAGTCACAAATAAAAATATTAGGAAGTACTAAATTATAAAATGAAACTCTTCTAGTTAATAATAAATCTTGAAATAAAAAGGCAAGTTTACCCAGCATGAGTTATATTTGGACATCTATTAATTTGGCATATCAATATTTTATAATTCAAGTAATAGTTAATAATAGAAGAAATAAAATAATTTATTAAAATAAAATAAAATAACAATAATGTCATTGTAATAGCTATCAATATCTAAATTAATGCATCAAAATCAATAAATGCATGTATCATTAATCATCTGAGAAATTTCCAATACCTAGTAACATAGTAACCAATATAGTGAAGACTATAAAATTAAGCAATGGGTGAAATGCCTAATACTATAATATTTTGGGTAATGGCATAGAAACAACAACTACTCTTAAAATTTCATATATAAAATATTTAAATATTAATTCATCATTATAGTCATATTATTTATAAAGATATAAACATTATCCATGCTTAAAAAAGTATCCACTACAAAAATGAAGTCATTACAAAAAGAAGCTATAGGACATTTATAACTGGAACTAACCAACAAATATCAATATCTTAGTTGCCAATATATACAGTATTAGTCAAACCCCATATATATATATATATATATATATATATATATATATATATATATATATATATATATATAAACTAAATATTTATTATTATTTAAACAATTACTATTTGAAATTATAAATATAATTAAGTAACTCAGATTATATATTTCAAAATATGTATTGAAATATAATGTCTATAAAATAAACTATCATTTATTATACTTGTATTATTTTTGAACATTATATTTAAAATATTTTGAAAATATTATTCTTGCATATAGCTTTCATAATTACATACATAGTGATTGATACAATATTTAAGAATTGACAATTTAAAATAATTGATATTAGCATAATATTTATGTGAAAAACAATTTATTAAAAAATACTTAATAAAGATTTATAAGTTGTTTGTAATTTTAACTTATTTACCAGTAGAAAATGTTAACTTTCTCCTAATTTAAAATATATCTTTCATAAGGACTCTTCATTTAAAATATAGAAGAAAACGATAAACAAAGTTGTAGAAAAATCATGATTTGACAGCAGTTGATGATTATGAAATAATCAAATTTATGATAGATAAAAACATGAAGTGGATTATCTATTTGAGTCTTGTTTTATCAAATTCTTGGGAAAAACTATTTATTTACAAGTTCATTTTTAGTTTTAAAATCCAATGTTTTCTTTTTAATTCAATAGCTGGCGATTCTGTTCATGTGATCAAAACAGTTTTCTTGCTAAGAAATCATTCTTGGCTACTTAACCATAGAACAATAAATAATTCTTCAGTGTATTTTAAAAATACATTTAAAACAAATAAGTGTCAATTCTTTAAAATAATATTTTTAAATTCAACAACTGAATTTATTTTTAAATTATCATTTCATACAATCAATTTTTATTTATAAAGGAGTATACAATGTCTTTAAATAATAATTATAACTTGATATTTTAAAATATTAATAATATCATACTTCTAAATTAATAAAATTTCTTTTCTATACATTTACATAATCTATATACCAATGAAATATATTCCGAAGAAATATACTATTTCATTAATACCCCTTTCTCAAAAAAAAAAAAAAAAAATTATTACATTTAACAATTATAATGCTTATTTCATAAAAAAATTAAAAAATTTATTCTAACTTTTTTCATATATATTGTACCCTGCCAATAGAATGACAGTGCTTAGCAGATAAACCAAGTTCCTACATTAGGCTATACTAGGACTTTATCTAAGTAACATTTAATGGACTTACCAGTTTTAACTATGTTTAATCAATCATAACAATTATGAGACTCATATATCCTAGCAATAAGATTACATACCCTTTAACATTAAATAAATATTAAAGTATTTACCCAATGGCATAACAATACTTAGACACTCCTCCTTAATCAGTATCTAAATACTTGCATGACTAATGGCAATGCTTAAATTAATAGAATAAAATATTTATACTGATGACATTTAAATTAATCTACTCAATAAGTTGTATTGTTATATATTGCTTATAATAACTTCTTTCATATACACTTTAATCCAAAAAGTTTTTTTAATAAAACTTCTTTATTTTCCTGACAGTTTTGACTATCCAGTAGTCTTCATCAGAGCTTTCTCAAACTTCCTCTGCTTTTTTTTTTTGCATATAAAAAACTAATATAAAAGAAGTTATTATAAGCAATATATATGAATATATGAAAAAATGCAAAGAAAGTAAAGGAGAAAAATAATAAATTGTATTGTTATTTTATTGTATGGTAATCTTTTATTATTTTACTTTATGACACTATCATTAAGAATAACCATAATAACAATATCATTCTAAGGTGATCTCAGGATTATCATTGATATTCAATTAGTTATTAGATCCACCTATAAAATATCAAGAGAGATTTTACTGAACTTTATAGGTAGTGTCGCTTAAGAAAAGTCTTATAACCTGAATCTATAATTAAAAGTGTACTACTATTTTATATTTATGTTCCCTAATACTTATTCTAAATTGTAATTATATGTGATACTTTCAATAATAAGGAATTCATAATTTAATTCCTTATAAATAAGCAAACTTTAATAATTTGCATTATTATCAATGACTTACTTGATCAAAGCAGCTTATAATAAGTTAAAATCTCTTTTAAGAGATGTGCTGTTAATTGACCGTTATATTGTTCAAAACTGGATTAATTTCTTATTTCAATGTTAAACTACATACTTTGAGTTCATGTAATGTAGTGACAATGATTCTCAAAAAAAAAATGAAACTTTTAATATTTCAAAACAACAACTTTAATTATATTATTTACAAGATATTATAATAAACATTTTAACTAACAGGTAATGTAAAATAACAATAGTAATCAAGTTATATACCAATATAATATAATAACACTATAAACACTATAAACAATTGAAAAAATTCCATTCTCTTTTTTAACTTTTACATATTTACAATTAAATATATATATATTAACTTTTCATATAATATAGTGCTGCTGTAATATTTACCTTTGTACATATATATATATATATATATATATATATATATATATATATAAATTATTAATCAATGTCTGTATTCCAATTATAATAAAATATATATAATTATTCAAAACAATACAATAATTAATACAGTAACAATATTTTAAACAAATATATACCAATTTAATAGAAGTACTTTCAACTATCTATGTAGTCGTTGTCAACTAGACTCAAATTGTATTAGAAAAAACCGTTACAAATGTAAACAAAAGCAATACGTCATACATCAATTTTCCCACAATTCATTAATTTTTATATTGGCTGTCTGTCTATTTATCAACTGTTGCTTTTCACTTTTTATTAACATAGCTTCTTTAATTTTGCGTTTATTATTATTTCTTTCAATACACAAAATCTTAACTCTATTAAAATCAAAATCAAAACCATAATTACATGTTACATTATGATCAAAAAATACTGATGGTGATACATCATCATTTCTAACATTCTCTTGTCTTGATTTTTGCACTCGTTTATATAATAACAAATGCTCCCTTGATCTTTTCTCCAATGTACATCGAGATTCCCCAATATATGCCTTTCCACAAAAACATAGCCATTTATATATTGCACAACTTTGATTTAAAATACCACACCTATTTTTTTAATTATTTATTAATCTATTTAAATTAGGAGTAGTATAAAATGCAACTCGACATATATTTTTATATATCTGTTTTATAAATTTAACCTGTTCATTACAAATAAATGGTATTGATATCCAAGTATATTTTATTTTATCAATATCTATAGCATCTAAAATATTTCTATTATTATTATTAAACTTAGTAACAATATTATAAATTAATTTATGATCATATCCAACATTTAACAAATCCATAATAAATACATTTATGTTACCTATTTTATCAGAATTATATTTACATAATTTATTATTCCTAAATAAAAATGATTTTAAACTGGATAATTTATGTGCAATTGGCACATTTGAATACCAAGGAATATATCCTCTTTTTTCAATATCTTTTATTACCATACAATAATCTAATTTATTTTTATTACGTGTAACTTTAATATCTAAATACTGAATTGACTTTTTTTCTTCAAAAGATTTACTCCATTTTAAACCTTCTAAACTATTTAATTCATTGAATAATACATTTATAATATCTAAACTTCCACAAACGAAAACATCATCAACATACCTGTAATAAATTTTAATACCTTGGCAATATATATTAGTATTAAGAATTATATCTTCATATCTTGATACCACAAAACTACATATTTGTGAAACTATAGGAAGTCCCATAGGCCATCCATAATCCATTTTATAATAATTTTCATTAAATATAGCATATATATTTTTATCAATAAAATATAATACATCATTTACAAATTTTACTTTTTTAACATCAACTTTTTTTAACCTTAAAGCATCTAATATAATTTTTATAGATTTTAATCTATCTATTGAACCGTACATCTCACATATATCAAATGTACAAATACTATCATTATTATTAATATTAATATTTTGAATTTTCTTTACAAAATCAAACGATGAATTAATAGTATATTTTCCAAATCCAAGAACATCTTTTAATAATGTTTCTATAAATTTACAGGTTTCATAGTAAAATGATCCGCCAAAGTCAATCATTAATCTTAAAGGTTTATCTTGTTTATGTAATTTAATATTCGAAAAAATTCTAGGACAAATTGCAGCAGATGGATAAAGACGATAATACGTATGAGCATCTATATATTTATTCTTTTTAGCTTTTTTTAAAATATCATCAATAAACTTTACACGTAAATTTTCAATGTTTATTTTTCCAACTTGTTTAAATTTAAGCTTTTCCATTTGAATTAAAACTTTATCGTAGTAATCAAGTTTTGACATGAGACATAACCTTAAACCCTTATCTTCCTTTAAACAAACAAGATTGTTATCATGAAGAAAGTTTTTAAATCTAAATATATGCGAATTCCAATTGCAATTAGTTCTATTTTTAAATTTCTTAATATTCACTTTTTGTATTAATTCCTTTGATATTTCAGGAGAACATTTAATTACACTAAAAGAATGTTCAACAGCAGCTTTTAACTCTAAATTACAATCCACCCACATACCACCAACGTATTTAGAACCATAATTCAAAATATATTCTTGTTGAAAATCAATATCCATGTTAGATAAATTGACATAGTTATTATTTTTTCTCCTATTTACATTTTTATTATATAGAAACGTAATTTTACGATTAATTTTTTTATAAATTTTTATATAGTAGTTATTCAAATAATATTGACATCGACTTTTATAATTAAACCATTCATCAACATCATGAAGATTAATAAAATAATTTAAACACTTTAAATATTTACGCTGATTAAACAAAAAACATTTGCATTGACTTATTATATTCCGTAAAATAATCATTTTAATATCTTGTATTTTAGTATCTTGCAAATTACATTCCTTATTTATTTTAACGTTACAACAGTTTGGGAAAATATGACTCATTTTACAATTATATAAAAATTGCAATCTACCTTTTAGACGTATTATTCTCATTGACACTCGCTTCCATTCTTGTAAAATCCAAATTTGATTATCCATATTAAAATTTTAATATTCCAAATTAAACGTAAAGCAATAAATAACCGTATTATATTCCAAAGTAAAAGTAACTCAATACATAACCGTATTATATGTAAATTATTAATCAATGTCTGTATTCCAATTATAATAAAATATATATAATTATTCAAAACAATACAATAATTAATACAGTAACAATATTTTAAACAAATATATACCAATTTAATAGAAGTACTTTCAACTATCTATGTAGTCGTTGTCAACTAGACTCAAATTGTATTAGAAAAAACCGTTACAAATGTAAACAAAAGCAATACGTCATACATCAATTTTCCCACAATTCAGGTATTAAAATTTATTACAGGTATGTTGATGATGTTTTCGTTTGTGGAAGTTTAGATATTATAAATGTATTATTCAATGAATTAAATAGTTTAGAAGGTTTAAAATGGAGTAAATCTTTTGAAGAAAAAAAGTCAATTCAGTATTTAGATATTAAAGTTACACGTAATAAAAATAAATTAGATTATTGTATGGTAATAAAAGATATTGAAAAAAGAGGATATATTCCTTGGTATTCAAATGTGCCAATTGCACATAAATTATCCAGTTTAAAATCATTTTTATTTAGGAATAATAAATTATGTAAATATAATTCTGATAAAATAGGTAACATAAATGTATTTATTATGGATTTGTTAAATGTTGGATATGATCATAAATTAATTTATAATATTGTTACTAAGTTTAATAATAATAATAGAAATATTTTAGATGCTATAGATATTGATAAAATAAAATATACTTGGATATCAATACCATTTATTTGTAATGAACAGGTTAAATTTATAAAACAGATATATAAAAATATATGTCGAGTTGCATTTTATACTACTCCTAATTTAAATAGATTAATAAATAATTCAAAAAATAGGTGTGGTATTTTAAATCAAAGTTGTGCAATATATAAATGGCTATGTTTTTGTGGAAAGGCATATATTGGGGAATCTCGATGTACATTGGAGAAAAGATCAAGGGAGCATTTGTTATTATATAAACGAGTGCAAAAATCAAGACAAGAGAATGTTAGAAATGATGATGTATCACCATCAGTATTTTTTGATCATAATGTAACATGTAATTATGGTTTTGATTTTGATTTTAATAAAGTTAAAATTCTGTGTATTGAAAGAAATAATAATAAACGCAAAATTAAAGAAGCTATGTTAATAAAAAGTGAAAAGCAACAGTTGATAAATAGACAGACAGCCAATATAAAAATTAATGAATTGTGGGAAAATTGATGTATGACGTATTGCTTTTGTTTACATTTGTAACGGTTTTTTCTAATACAATTTGAGTCTAGTTGACAACGACTACATAGATAGTTGAAAGTACTTCTATTAAATTGGTATATATTTGTTTAAAATATTGTTACTGTATTAATTATTGTATTGTTTTGAATAATTATATATATATATATATATATATATCACAAATCAGGTGTTTGCATTAGATCATCATTCTTCTCTTTTTTTTTTACAATTATCAAACAATTATAAGTTAAGCTTTAAATTATAAAGACAAAATGGAACTAATTAATTATTATATTCTTGCTTCATTAGAATAATCTTATTATAATACGCAGAAATGTCATTTTTGTGTATTTTTAGATACCATGATATTCATCCTTTGATCTTTATTTATTTATTTATTTTCTAAGAAGATATTACAATAATAATCATAAAATTATCAATTTGATTTTCGATCTCAAACTCCATCTTTCTATACTTTTATTCTCAACATACATACTAAAATACAATCAATAGAATTTTAGGTAATGTACTATTAAATCTGAATCCCTATATCTTCCTGCAATAATTTTCATCTACAATTTATAAGATTCAGCTAGATGTTAATAGACCATCCTATGGTGTATTCTAAATAAACTACTTATCTCTGCTTTATCTAACAACTTAATTATTACCTTCATATTTCTAATTTACATTTGTTTGATATCCTTCTTATAACTAATTATTTCTACAAATTACAAACTAAAATTACTTATAATTCCATATAACTATATTAAATTGTTCATCATAAAACGCAAGATCAAACTAAAAATATCATTATTTCTCGTTTTCAATATTGTATATTTAAACGCCAATCTATACCCTCTTCATAATATACATATTGTTAAATACTTTTAGGATACATTTCAGTTAATCATTAATCATATCTATTGATTTTAATTATATAATAATATTTGATAAAAACATAACTTATAAAATAAATAATGACATAGATAACCAAATTAAATCAATTATTAATTTCACTATCTATTGATCTACTCCCCCCCCCCCTATTGTAATAACAACTATATTTAAAGTATAGAATTAATATATATATATATATGCAAATATGATGTTGCAAGCTTTTTTTCTCTCTTTAAATATAAGTTCCTAAGCAGACAAACAAAAAAAAAATATTTTAAACTTTTACTGGCATTATAATCGTTCCATAGGATTCAGATTGCTTGACATCAATATTATTATCACTTTCGTTTCAAACACTCCACTAGTTGCATGTTAACATTACAATCATTTTTGCTCCATTTGTTCTCATTCGAAGATTATTATAATTATCAAAATTTACACATCAGGTTCTTGACAATGTAGCAGTTTTTTTTATTTTCCTTTAGTAATTAAATATTATCTGCAACTTGTCTTAAATGTTTGATTTAAATACACCTTGCGCTAGTAATAAATGATTCACCATTCAAATTATTTCTTACTTATTTTGGTTAATATTATTATTAAAAAAAAAAAAAAAACATTTTCCATTTTCATTTTAACCGTAGAATAATATTATCTTCCACATACGTTTACATTTCATAATGCACTAAGATTTATTTCATCAGTTATTCAACAATTTATTCTCCCTGCATATTTATTCTTTATTAAACATTTTCTGGTATGATTTTACTTTCTTACATTTATCTTTTTTTTTTTTCAGACGATCGAAAATGTTTTCATTCATAGTACAATATATAAATATAATCATCATTTAACCTATATAACATTCAGTATAATTTTTTTTTCAACTTTACATAAAAGTAATATTAAAATTAGTATTATTCAGTTTTAATCATTTCTTCAATTAAAATTTTACTCAAACATACTTTCAAGATTTATCTTTGAATACGATGTATACTTTTCCATCCACACTTAGTTCTATTATTATCTATTACTACTTTAGTTGTAGATAATTTTAAAAAATACATTCTTATATCTGTAAAAAATAATTTTCCTTTTATTTATCCCTGGCTGATACCATGATCGTGTCCAATTATTTTGACTCATATGACACATTAATACTTCAACTTGTTTAGCAATTAAATCCAGTCCCAAGGTTTTCCTTTAGTGAGTTTCTTTCTCGGTCACAATTTGGGATATACATACAATTTTTCCTCTTCATTTTATGTTATTTTCTCCATATGAAGATTTAAAATTATTTTCCAAAAATCATTAATTGTTGAGTTTCCCATAGAGATCAATATAATTTACTCTTACATTTTAATGAAGCTTTAAAACCTATATCATTTAAATTATTAGCAGAGAAAATTCATTACTTCTTTTTTTTTCTTTCAAAATAATAATATTTAAATAATTTTTTGCAAACTTTCAGGATAACAAAAAAAAAACAAGTTACTTGTTCCTTGATCTGTGATTTTTATCTTTCCAATTTAATATTCCCTCAGTTTTTCTTAACGATTGTCTGCAGGCTGTTTATTGGTTAATTTTCCACACTTCTTTGAATCTATATTTAATGAATTGTTAGTATTTGATCTATACTTAAAACAAATATTTTCAATTTTAAAATATTTCTCAATAAAAATAATACCTTTTAGAAACTGAATAAAATACAATTTACTTTATATTGATTTAGATCACTTTGATTTTTTTTTTTTTTGGCTGCAGAAAGGAGTTTGCTATTAACTGAAAGGAGACCCTTTGATTCCTCTTGGAGGCCTTAAAGGAACCGAGCAGGGCAAATTCCTAATGTCCATTCCATACGTTCTTGTCGTTGCAGCAGTTATTACTATGTGATTATCCATATAGTATACTAACATGGATAGGCTGCTTACCAACACGCATTAGCCAGCGTGGTGAGTTTATTGGCTTTTTACCTCTGAGTTTAAGATTGAGAAACACCATGGTCTTTCTTCTCAGTACCTGATAAGGCAGAATGAATGTTTGTGTAAATGATAAATATTTTTCCAATACATATATACAATTATGACAGACAAAAATAAAGCATGGCCCTTATTCCCAGGAGGCTGTAAAGTCACCAACCAAGGCAGCGGTTGGTGGCCGAAGGCAGAGGGTGCTAAGAATCCCCTGATTGTGGAGCCAGGCTGCCATTTGATGACGACCTTTTATTTAGGTACTTACAACTGCAGATCACTTTCAAGTGAAGGAAGATTGCAAGAATTAGAAGAAAAACTCTCTTATATTAAATGGGACATTATTGGACTTTGTGAAGTTAGAAGAAAAGGTGAAGAGACAATTGATTTAAAAAGTGGACATATACTCTATTATAAAGGCACAAATATTGGAAATACAAGTGGAGTAGGATTCATTATAAATAAAAAGTGGAAGAACAATATTGTGGAGATTGATGGTGTATCGGACAGAGTTGCAAGATTAGTTATACAACTTAATAGCAGATACCAAATGCAGATAATTCAGGTTTATGCCCCAACAAGTTCTCATAGTAATGATGTAGTAGAAGATTTTTATATGGATGTACAAAAGGCTTTTGATCAGAGTAAACAACATTTTAAAATTGTTATGGGAGACTTTAATGCTAGAATTGGTAAACAAATGAAAGATGAAAGTGCTGTAGGTAATTTTGGTTATGGTAATAGAAATGAGAGAGGACATAGACTTGCGGAGTTTGCAGAAAAAGAAAAACTTTATATTATGAATTCTTTTTTTGAGAAAAATGTTAAAAGGAAATGGTCATGGAAGCATCCAAATGAAGGTACAGCAGAATTGGATTATATTTTGACTAACAGGAAATACATATTTCAAGATTGTAATGTTCTTAATAAATTTAACATGGGAAGTGATCATCGATTAGTAAGGTGTAAGATACATGTTAATGTGAAACTAGAGAGACAAAAATTATTAAGAAAAACAATATTTACAGTTGATATTCCTAATCTTCAGAAACATTCTAATGAATTTAAATTAGAACTTACAAATCGGTTTCAAGTATTAGTAGATTTTGAACATGATTCAGATTTGAATAAAATTAATATGAAAATAACTGATACACTTTTAAAAACTGCAACAAAAATAGCTGGTAGAAAAAAGCAGAAATTGACCAATAAAATTTCTACTGAGACTAGAGAATTTATGAAGAAAAGAAGGAATATGAAGATATACAAAAATGATGCATTAAAAAGAATTGAATATCTCGAATTTTGTAAAATGGTGCGGAAAAGAGTTGAAAATGATATAAGAAAATATAACTGTGAACTAGCAAGGAAAGCTGTAGAAGAAAATAAAAGTCTTAAGAATGTAAAACAACATATTGGTAGGAAATTTATATCTACAATAAGAAAAAAAGAGGGAATTGTTACTAAAAAGAGAGATGACATCATGAAATTGGTAGAAGATTTTTATCAAGAATTATATAGTAATAAAGAACAAGTACCTCCTATGTCTATTACATCTTCCGAATTGCCCAGAATTTTAAATGAAGAAGTGAGATACGCAATTAAATGTATGAAGAAAGGAAAAGCTCCAGGTAATGATGGAATTATAATTGATATATTAAAAGAAGCAGGTGAAGAAATAGAAATTTTTTTTAGCAAAGTTATATACCAAATGTCTAAATGATAAAGATGTACCGGATGATTGGAAGAATGCAGTAATAATATTAATATTTAAAAAAGGTGATAAAGAAGATAT
Organism: Epiperipatus broadwayi; assembly: GCA_028023455.1. Taxonomy (NCBI): domain Eukaryota; kingdom Metazoa; phylum Onychophora; class Udeonychophora; order Euonychophora; family Peripatidae; genus Epiperipatus; species Epiperipatus broadwayi. Next base: position 1,386,197 of record JAQFVV010012571.1, read on the forward strand.
TAGAAATTACAGACCTATCAGCCTTTTATCAGTTTTATATAAAATTTTTACCAAGATAATTACAACTCGTCTACAGAGAACATTAGATTTCCACCAACCAAGAGAACAAGCTGGATTTAAAAGTGGTTTTAGTACAGTAGATCATATCCAGGTCTTGAGAGAAGTTATAGAAAGGACGAATGAATATGAGTTGTCATTATGTTTTGGATTTGTAGATTATGAAAAGGCATTTGATTCTATAAATATTTCTTCAGTGATTAAAGCATTGGATCATCAAGGTATAGATCCAGGATATTGTCATATTTTGAAGAAAATTTATAAAAATGCAACAGCAACAATTAGATTACATAATGATACTGGGAAAGTCAACATTGAGAAAGGTGTAAGACAAGGTGACTCCATATCTCCAAAACTCTTTACAGCAGTGCTGCAATAAGTATTTTGTGGATTAAAATGGGAAACTAAAGGAGTGAAAGTAAATGGAGAGTATTTAAGTCATTTAGATTTCACAGATGATGTAGTTGTTTTTGCAAATAATGCTTCAGAGCTGCAGGATATGTTGCAGGAATTATCAGATGAAGTAGGAAAGTAGGACTAAAGATAAATGTTAAAAAGACTAAAGTAATGTTTAATTGATTTGCTCAAAATATGAAAATAAAGATTGATTATGATGAATTAGAAGAAGTTAACAGTTACAAATACCTTGGTCAGATTATAAATACAGATGGAAACATAATGGAAGAAATTAATCATAGAATTAAACTTGGTTGGAGTGCTTTTGGTAGAAATAACTTGATACTAAAAGGAAATATGCCTATGTGTTTGAAAAGGAAGGTTTTTAACAAATGTGTTTTACCAGTTCTTACTTATGGATCTGAGACTTGGACACTTAATAGAAGAGCAATACAGAGACTTCAGACCACTCAAAGAAGTATGGAGAGATGCATGTTGGGAGTAACAAGAAGAGATCGAAAACATAATATATGGGTAAGAGAACAAACAGGTGTTACTGACCTCATTGAAAACATTAAAAGATTGAAGTGGAGTTGGGCTGGACATATTGCTAGAAGAGATGATAATAGATGGACAATTGAAATTTTAAACTGGATTCCAAGAGATTGTAAAAGACCCAGAAAGAGACCACATGTGAGATGGATGGATGAAATAAGAAAGTGTGCAGGGGTGATGTGGAGAAGAGAAGCTAAAGATCGGAAAAGATGGATTAAACTTGGAGAGACCTTCATCCTGCAGTGGATTGATAATGGTTGATGATGATGATGATGATGATTTTATTTTTATCGAATAAGCTTCAATATTACTTTTATGATTCTTAATCACAAAATTTGTAAAATGAATCTTAGTTATTTATTTTTAAACATAATTTAAGATTTAACTAGAAATAATAATTGCTTTTATAATATTAGATGTGCACAGACAATAATTATCTATCTATATAATGTATATTTGTTTAGAAGATTAAATTTGAACTTCACTATAATTTTAAATGCTATCAAATGTTTACTTATTTGTAACTATAGTAAATTTATAGTTTATTATTTTATCTTTTATGTACATTTGGAACCAACTATTTTACCCAGCATTTACATCCTTTATATGACTTTAAATTGACTAAACCTAAGTTCAAACCTTATGATAATTAAAATGACAATTAATTTTCCTAGCTTAATAAATACCTATCTTTTTGATTTAATAAAATTTAAAATTATACATCTCAAAATTTTATTCCCAATTTGTTTTATGATGGGATGTACCAATAAAAATGGCACAATATATAATATAAACTTTAGTCATATCTGAATTAACATTTAATATCTTTTAATTTTAACTCAAATACATAACAATTAAATAAAATATTTATTACTAATATTTAAAATATATAAATGAATTAAATATAGACATTTATGTACATAAAACAAAAAAAAAAAGTATAGGTTGCCCGATTTTGATTTTAAAAAAATAAATATTGGTGATGACCTTTAGAATTTGAAATATCTCACCAAAATTCTAACAACATAAAATCACTTCAATTAGTTTATTAACCACCAATAAGATTAAGTTTACATGATCACTATCTTTCCATGCTTGCTCATAACTGTTATTAACATAGGCAAAACTCTCTCCATACAGTAGAGCCACTCTAAGCAGGACAGAGTAATCAATGGATGCCAGAAGGCTTGTGCATAAAATCCCTATCTAAGCCAGAAACTAGTTTGGGGATATTGGATGAGTAGGCACTAGATAGGGATTTTATGCACAAGCCTTCTGGCATCCATTGATTATTCTGTCTTGCTTAGAGTGGCACTACGGTATGGAGATAGTTTTGCCAATGTTAAAGATTAAGTTAAGTAATAAATAAGTCATTTACATTTTTTAGGTTTCAACTAACATATAACTTGTATAAAGTAACAATTACATTAAACTAGTTTATCCACCAATCCTTATAATATTTATTTTCTTTATTTTAAAAAAATATAGATCCTGATTCCATATAAAACCAATTTTCTTATAATCACTAATACCAACTATGCATTTTTAGATTATATAGTAAAGCTAAACATTTACCACTATGAAAATTTCTCCTATTTTGGAATTCAATAATATTCACATATTCATAGCTAGAACTCATGATTTGATACTTCATGATAGCAAAACCATTTCCTTTTATTAAAATTATCAATTACAAACTCCAATATTTCTATATCTGCATGAAATTTCATAAAAGTATAAAGCCGAACTCTATTATGCATGGTATTAATAAACACTTCTAAATCATTTAATATTTCTACTGGTGCCTCTTTACATTTATTCTTTTAAAACATAATTTTGGTATTTACTTCAAAATCCATTGCCATATTTGAAAATTTTTTTGGCCCTCCTGACATTTTCATATCAATATCATAGTCATTTATGATTAAATCATTAATTTTAGAATCTCTTTTAATTTCATCATCAAATCTACTTTAGATTCTTCCTTATCTATTACATCATATTTACAAAAGTTTTCAATCTCATCATCAATTTTAGTCTATTGAGATTTTAAATCCACATCAACTTTGGATTCTTTTATACAAATTAAATTATCTTTATCTGACCCAATGCTTTCTACCTCAAGTTTACATTCATCAACAGCAATTATATGAACTTCAAACTCTTTAATTACATATATACTATATGAACTTCAAACTCTTTAATTACATATATACTATCAATTATTTCTTCTAAAGAAATATCTATTTTATCTTTATTTTTCTCAAAATATCATAGTATTACTTCATTTCTTCTTCGATTTTGCCATTTTTTTCTTCTACTTTTTGAACTTTATCGCTTAATTCTATCCTAGCCTTTTGTAATTGTTTTTTCATTTCAAACTGAACTTTTTCTATTTCTTCTTTTACCTCTAGTTTTTATTGTTAGATTACCCATTGTATCCCTTTAACTTCTTGCTGCAGACGTTCCATTACTATTCTCTGATTTTTATTCATTTTCTGTTGCAGATTTTCATTCATTTTCTCCATTTTCTCTGTTAATTTTGTAGCAAATTTTCATTCATTTGAGATTTCTTGATCCATTATTTGTGCATTTTGATTCATTTGAGTCATACTCTGCTGATTCTGATGCATTTTTCATTAACTTGATTCTTATTTTCATCCATTTTCTGTTGCAAATTTTGGTTCATTTGACTTATACTTTGATCCATACTTTGCAAGTTTTCATTTATTTCATTCACCATCCTCTGCAACATTTTAATAAATATTTCCATAGTCAACATGTTATAATATTCTTGCTTTTCACCTATTTTTATAAGTTTATTTTCCCTAATTATAATCTGATGTTCCTTTAAGGTTATCTCATGGCTTTCTGGTTCTACTACTTCAATTTGTGGATTAAGACTAACACTACTAACCTCTTTTTTTCTATCGCTTTCTAAATTTTGATTCATTAATATAAATAATTAAAATATTAATTAGTTTTCTCCCATGAACGGAAACAAAACCATATGAAGTATTTTCATTCTACTTTCATCAAAACCATCAACTGAAACTTTACTTTGCTGCTAATTTTAAAATTGACATTGAATATATATATATATATGCGGCTTTACAATATTCAAACATATCTTTTAAAAATAAAAATAAAACTCATTAAATTGTATTGACTATCTCAAAGTTTTTACTTTTATTTTAAATTCATCAAATTGGGAAACTACAATTCAAAGTTTAAAAAATTATATTTTTCAATACCTCAAGGTGCGTTATTTCTATCTAATTAAAGATGATAAACATAACTTATTAAACTCAATAAGGAAAATTTATCAGGTCTCAAACACTGGTCTTAAAAAAAATTCTTATATTTTAAATATCTCAAGAGTGCTTTATATTAAAAAGCTGTACACATTAATTCCTTTTTTTTTTTTTAAAAAAAAAAAATCTAATAAATAAGAGCATATCATATAGAAAAGAAACAAGATATAAAAATATACTAATATTATCTTTCATGGTATAACGTGATCAAAATCCCTAAAATTAAAATGCCAAATCTTAGACAAAATACTACTCTTATATCTCAATTATAAGTTCAACATAGCTCCAAAAGTTGCATGACCAAAATAATAAAAAAATACAATTAACTATTGTTTTTCTTCTCTTAGAGCAGTGTTTCCCAACCTGTGGTACGCGAGTTGCTGGTTGGTGGTACACGAAAAATAATCAATAATGGCGGTCATAAAAAAAATTAAATCGTAAAAATATCATAGAAACGTTTTTTCCTATAATTCATAAAAATTATTTTAATTAATAATATTATACAGTAAAGTTATTAATATGTACAGTCGATAACGATCTTTAATGTTAATGATAAAATTGAAAGTATGATTAAGAAAATAGATTTTTGGAAACTATATCAAAAACAATCAACAATCAACCGGAAGTATTCGAAAATCTACTTATTTTTTTGTTTGAAAATAAAGTTAGTCTGTCTCAAGATATACGAGAAAATATAATAGCACATTTAACAGAATTAAAATTGTCTTTCATGGAATATTTTCCAAAACCCGAAAACACAAATGATAATTGTATTTCAAATTCCGTCTATGCAGAAAATTTAGAAAAAGCTACATCATTATCAATAAAGGATAAAGAAAATTTAATAGAATTATCATGTAACAGAACTTTACAAGTAGAATTCAAATGACACAATCTAATTAATTTTCGGTTAAACATTAAAGAATATGAACAACTTTCTGAGAAAGCTCTTAAATTATTATTACCGTTTACTAGTACGAAATTAGTAGGAAGAGCTTTTACTTCATTTTTTTTTTTAAAAAATAAGTATCGAAACAGATTGAACGCAGTTATAGACCTCGCATATTTTAAACCAAATTTCAAAAAATTATGTTGTTCAAAACAAGCACAAGGATTTCATTAAATTTATTTTATAAAAATATTTGATTATGATAAAAAAATATATTAATTGTTTTTTTATAATTTTGTGTTTTTATTAAAACCATTTATTAGTAAACGAAATATGACAAAATAATAGATAAATAATGAGTCGGATCAAGGCAAATCAATCTAAATTATTTAATTTGAAAGAATGTATCAGAAAAGGATCATAACCAGAAATTAGACTCTCTTTAATTTTTGATCATCTATTGTGGATTACTAGCTTCATGCAGAACAATATAAAGAAAACAAGAACAAGAGATAGCCTGGTAACCCCTGAGGTTATTTTTATCAGGACTTGGGACATGCTGGATTTATCCTCTCCATGGCCCAACCAATAGCAAGATGCTCCGAAAAAGAGAAAACAGAATCAAATTTGGGAAAACCAAATGAAGGAATGAGAAAATACTTTGAACAAAATATATACCAAATAATTTTTAATGTAATAATGTAATCTTTAATAAATTATTTTGAAAAAAAAAAGTGAAACTTTGAACAAACACATACATATAAATATGCTACATTGAGTTTATAATTTCAGTGAGTTTATAATCAGGCGTGACGGTTAGTCGTGTTTCAATGTAATTTGTCCCATTATGTGATGTGAATACATACATGGTCACCTTATAATATTTATAATGCAAATAATATAACACACTCACAATAACAAATTTCATGAAATACAATCATTTTTACGAAGTGGTACAATTTAGCGTGATGTACTACCAAGTGGTACGCGAGCCAAAAAAGGTTGGGAAATGCTGTCTTAGAGTATAAATTTATCAAAGCCCTATGAATTAGATCACAAAAACGATAAAAAAATATTCTTATGTCTCAGAATATAAGTTCCTCAAAGCCCCAATAAATTGGATCACTAAAATGACAAAAAAAAAATTTACACTTCTATCTCAGGATATAAGTTTATTGAACACTTAATAAATTGGGTCACCAAAATGAAAAAAAAAATATCCTTCTGTAATGGATACATAGTTACATATGTAACTTTACTAGAAGATGCCACTAGATAATAAATCTAGACTTCCTTCCAATAACAAATTGTAATTTAATATTAAGAATTAATATAAGAAAATACCAAAGAAAGAAGTTAAGTTTACTAGCAAAGTCATAAAGAAAAATGCTGCAAAGCTATAAAGTATAAAATCAAACTCTTTTAACTAAATAAATCTTGAAGTAAAAAGATGTTTACCCAGCGTGAGTTACATTTGGACACCTACTAATTTGCATATCTATATTTTATAATTCCAGTAATAGTCAATAACAAAAAAAATAAAATAATTTATTATGAAACAAAATAATTTATTTTAAAAAAGTAAAATAACAATAATGTCATTTTAATAGCTATCAATATCTAAATTAATACATCAAAATCAACATGTATGGTTAATAATCTGACAAATTGCTAAAACAAACCGAGTTTATCCTTGAGTTCAATACCTAGTAATGTAGTAATATATACACAGGCATAAAAAATTAGGCAATGGATAAAATGCCTTTTATATATAAGCTTAACTTTTTACTAAAATATTCTAGTAATGACATAGAAATAGCAAATACTGTTAAAACTTATATAAAATATTTAAATATTACCTCATCATTATAGCAATATTATTTATAAAGAAATAAACATTAGGCATGCTTAAGAAAATATTCACTACAAAATGAAGGTATTATAAAATGAAGTCATAGTAAATTTATAACTGGAACTAACCAATAAATATCAAGCTAAACATATCAATATCTCAATTGCCAATACATATAGTATCAATCAAATCCCATATATATATATATATATATATATATATATTTATTACCATTTTCACAACCATTAGTTAAAATTATAAATATCATTAAATAACACAGATTATATACACTTTATAATGTGTATTGAAATATGATGTCTATAACTTCTGTATTATATTTGAACATTATATTTAAAACATTTTGAAAATATTACTCTCATATAGCTTTGACAATTACACACATAGTGATCGATATGATATTTAAGCTTTGACAATTTAAAATAATTGATATCAGCATAACATTTATGTGAAAAACAATTTAGTATAAATTTAAGAATGAACCTTCTTCCATAATGGCACTTCATACAGAAGATAGACCTAAAGAAGTTGTAGAAAAATCATGATTTTGCAACATTTGATGATTATGAAGCAATTGTATTTATGACAGATGAAAACATGAAGAAGTAGATTATCCATTTGAGTCTTGGTTCCCAAATTAGAGGGATAAAACTATTAACAAGTTCATTTTGAGAGTTTTAAAATCCAAAATTTTAGTTTTAATTCATTACCCAACAATTCTGTTTACATGATCAAAACAGTTTTCTTGGCTATAAAACAATAAATAATTCTTCAGTCAATTTTAAAAATACATTTAAAACAAATAATTGTCAATTCTTTAAAATTAATATTTTTAAATTCAACAATTGAATTTATTTTTAAATTATCATTTTCTACAATTAATTTTTATTTAAAAGAAGAGTATATAATGCATTTAAATAATAATATATTAATATGTTAAAATATTAATAACATTACATTTAATCAATTAATAACATTTATTTTCTATGCATTTACTTAATATACACACCAATGAAATATATTCCAAATGAATATATTCATACCTGCCATTATAAATATTAATGTAAAATAATGCTTTACATGAGTATTATTTTACATTAATATATGTATATGTATATATATAATAATTTGCTACCTCTAGATTTTGGAGTCTGGGTGCCTATGCAATCAGTATTGATGAGATTCTAAAACAATAAAATTCACAGTAATTAGTCAATCAGAAGATCCCATTATATCAAACACTGGAAATAACAGACTGTAATCTGATCCAAAATTTTTTGTTATAAAGTGCATTTCTATTACTATAATAAATTACACAGAGTAGTGGCTTTCATTCCAATTTTACTCCATCTTCAAGATTTTAATTTTACATCCTTTTCTAAATTGATATAGATGCTGACAAACTATAAACAATTTTTTGACAATCCTACCTCCAAATACTTTCTCAATTGATAAACATGATTATCACTTGAATCACCAAGTACTGATAGAAAATTTTTTCCAGTAGTTAGTAAGTGAAAATTGTTACTTCATTATTATAAATGCAATACCCAATTAGCATGATTAGTCACGTTAAATCTGTTTCTAAGATTGATTTTCATTTTTAAACTGAATTAGTGCATTATTCATTTTATTCACCTTAGTAGGAAATCATTTAAATTTTTTATAACTATGTAAAACTGAATCTATACTATTTCATTATCATACTATATCTTTTAATAGCAAGCAAATATCATATATATGTATATTGTAACCTTTGAATTGGTTCATTATACAAATAGAGTATATAAAAATATATATGATAGTCCAAAATTTTAAATTTTAGAAACATAACTTACACAAATATTTTGTTATATGACATTTAAGAGAGAATTTAGTGAGGACAAGGAATGCACTTTTTTTTCTTATTTGTAATTATATATATATATATTGTAATTATAATAGAAATAATAAATTTAACGGTTTACAAACTATTACAAACAATCCTTAAATCCACAGAAGTACTTTCGGTTAATTTCTTAAACCTGCCTCAACTGCCATTAAATTCAAAAACAAAAGCGGAAGCAACCGTCATGAATTCAAATTCCACAAATATCGTATTTTAACATTAGCAGCTTATCAATTTATTAAATGCATTTTATTCCTGTTTATAAAAATTGCCTCTTTAATTTTTCTTTTACTATGGTTTCTCTCTTCATAAAGAATTTTCACATTTTCAAATTTAAATTTATATTTACGTGTTTTTGAATTTAATGGCAGTTGAGGCAGGTTTAAAAAATTAACCAAAAGTACTTCTGCAGATTTAAGAATTGTTTGTAATAGTTTGTAAACCATTAAATTTATTATTTCAATTATAATTACAATTTTGTTTTTAATTAACGGACATTTTATTTATTATATATATATATATATGTTGATATGAGATATAAGATATATATATATATATATATATATATTATTATTATTATTATTATTATTATTATTATTAAAGCAGAAGTCAACCTCCACTAATGCGCTACTTCTTAAATATTATAAAACTCTGCACACTCTCCCACCAGTAAGAGTTTAAAAACTTAAGTGAATCACTTAAGTTTAGAGCATATTTGTATATATATCACCTCTCACTGACCATGCTTAAATCAGAGCTTGAATCTATTGTGGGCCTGAGGTCATAATCAAATATTGAATTGTACAAATTTAGTTAACCAACTATACAAATTTAGTTAACCTATCACAGGGGATTGTATCTTATTTTTAACCACCTACAATTAGACATATGATTTATAGATGTAAATCTATTATTATAAAGCACTGAAAATTTTGAAATTATTAAAGAGGAAATCAATCTCCAATAATGCACTATTTCTTAAATATTATAAATCTCTGTGCACTCACCTGCCAGTAAAAGTTTAAAAAACTTAAGTGAATCACTTAACTTTACAATGTATTTTTATATACACCAACTCTCACTGACCATGCTTAAATCAGCACTTGAGTCTATTGTGTGCCTGATGTCATAATCAAATATTGAATTGTACAAATTTAGTTAACCTATCAGAGGGGATAGTGTCTTATTTTTAACCACCTACAATCAGACATATGACTTATAAATGTAAATCTATTATTATAAAGCACTGAAAATTTTAAAATTATTAAAGCAGAAGTCAACATCTGATAATGCAATATTTCCTAAATATTATAAATCTCTGTGCACTCACCTCCCAGTAAAAGTTTAAAAAACTTAAGTGAATCACTTTACTTTACAACATATTTTTATATACACCAACTCTCACTGACCATGCTTAAATCAGCACTTGAGTCTATTGTGTGCCTGATGTCATAATCAAATATTGAATTGTACAAATTTAGTTAACCTATCACGGGGGATAGTGTCTTATTTTGAACCACCTACAATTAAACTTATATGACTTATAAATGTAAATCTATTATTATAAAGCACTGAAAAATTTTTAAATTATTAAAGCAGAAGTCAACCTCCAATAATGCACTATTTCTTAAATATTATAAATCTCTGTGCACTTGCCCACCAGTAAGAGTTTAAAAATCTTTAGTGAATCACTTAAGTTTAGAGCATATTTGTATATATACCTACTCTCACTGATCATGCTTAAATCAGAGTGCGAGTCTATTGTGTGCTTGATGTTATCATCAAATATTGAATTGTACAAATTTAGTTAACCTATCACAGGAGAAAGTATCTCATTTTAAACTACCTATGATTAGTCTTATATGACTTATAAATGTAAATTTATTACTATAAAGTGCTGAAAATTTTTAAATTATTAAAACAGAAAACAATCCCCAATAATGTGCTATTTCTTAAATAGACTCACACCCTGATATAAGCATGGTCAGTGAAAGTTGGTATATACATAAATATGCTCTAAATGTAAGTGATTCACTTAATTTTTTTAAACTCTTACTGGCGGGCAAGTGCACAGAGATTTATAATATTTAAAAAATAGTGCATTATTGGAGGTTGACTTCCACTTTAATAATTTCAAAATTTTCAGCACTTTATAAGTCATAAAAATCTAAATCCTAAGTGGTTAAAAATGACACACTGTCTGTCTCCTGTGATAGGTTAACTAAATTTGTACAATTCAATATTTGATTATAACATCAGGCACACAATAGACTCAAGCCCTGATTTAAGCATGGTCAATGAGAGTTGATGTATATACAAATAGACTCTAAACTTAGGTGATTCACTTAAATTTTTTAAACTTTTACTGGCACTTTATAATAATAGATTTACATACATCAGTTATAAACAAGACATTTATTTTATATAGTGTGATGTTTTTAAAAAATGTAATACCAATAAGCCAATAAGCTAATGCACATGCGCTTTCTAATTGTCACTATATAAATGAATACTCCCACTTTTCAAACACAAGATAAAGTCTTTGGGAAAAGATAGAATGAATCCATCTATCTTTTTGACCCAAATGTATATGTATGGGCAAATCTTATTTGAAAAAGTGGAAGTATTCATTTATATAATGACATATACAAAGCACATATGCATTAGCTTATTGGTAATACATCAGTTATGTAGTTTTAATATAAGTGGTTTTAATAAAGATAAACCCATTTACATGTATAACCAGGTTAGATTTAATAAAAAATTACTATTAGAAGAAAGTCTATTTTAGTTTTATATATTATAGAGATCTTTTAAAAAAAAAATCAGTTGGTTATTTTCTGCACTGAATTCTGATAAATAATATTAGTAAAATAATTTATTTATAATCAAATAATACTGTATTTTAAAAATTTGTAATGAAAATAATAATTACAAAATAAAATATTATTATTAAAATATCTTAGTTAAATGTATTTTAAATTTTAATTAAAAATTGTTTAAACTTTATCAATTTAAAAAAAAAAATTTATTGATTTTTTTTTGTTAAATTTTAGACAGCAAGTTAAATATTAAAAAACTGGTAATCAATTTTTGATTTATTGACCAATGAAATTTAAGTAACTGTTTTCCACATCATGCTGTTTGGGGATATAAATAGAAATGAACAAATAAACTTGAAGAGGGAAAAAAGAAAAATCATAAAGAGAAAAGAGAGCTGTTGTTTCACATTAAAAGTTTGTAAAAACTTATCAAATTTAAGATATTTTATTTATGTAAATAGTTAAATAAGTAAGTTAACCATAATAAACATCAAAATAAACCATGATGAAATGAATATGATACTTAATAGTAGTTTAAAAATGAGAGTAAGTTTAAACTAATTATTTTGTCTGCAACACAAATTACAGTCTGAATATTCAATTTACAATTTTAAAAATGCTATTGAAGGAAAAAGTGCAAGAATATATTATTATTAATGGAAAAATCATAAAAAACAATGATTTCAATTAATTAAAAGGTGTAAATACAGTCGCATAAAAAAACACGTTCTATTTATATCTGCTTTGTTAACTAACTTAGTTGATAGCTTAATTATAAAAAGGAATAAAACAAATATACAAAGTGTTAACTTTTATAAACTAAAGAACATAATTTACAGAACTTTAACATAATTTATAATGGAAATTAGAAGTTAAAAGAAACAACTTATTTTTGTTAATCAAAATAGCTTGTATTATTCCAATTAACCTTTCGATTTAGCGGGATGACAATTTTGATTTTTGACCAAACCATGGTGAATTTTTTCATAAATATTATAAGTTAAAATGCATGTAAAATGGTATATTTTATTATATTAAATTTTTGCTAAAAAATTTATGGTAGAATGTGGCAAATTCAAAATTCCCACTCTTACAATAGACATAAGTCCCACCCTGACATGTTCGGCCATTGCCTGTTGCCAAGGCTGTAAAACATTCAGTGTTTTATGACATTGTTTAAAGAAAATAGTTCCAATAAACAAAAACATGTTTATTTGCAAATTTATTATGGTTTTAGATTTTTTTTTAAAAATAATTTACACTATATTTATTAGATATCAAGAAATATAAATTATTAATAACTTATTTTGACTTGAAATACTTTACTTTCAAAAAATATAATGTAATATTAGCAGCAAACATAAGCATAGCCTGAAACAATTTACAAGCTTAGTTTCTATGTAAGCAATCTATTTATACTTAGTATAAAAATATTGCAATTTTGCAATAAACATTCAAAAATTTTAAACTTTTAAAACATAATTTGTTAGACATAAGAGAACTAAATAAATATTCATTTGGATGTTTAAAAATAATAAGAATTAATAAATATTTTGTTGATTTTATAAACTGAAAATAATCTTTCTAGAAACAATGAAGTCTAAATTCTTTGTTTAGTTTTAAACCTCATTTTTTTAATATTTACAGAAACAAAATGTGAACATTTAAAATTTATTTCAGTAGTAAACAAAAATATCTATCAAATGAAATCAAATTTATTATTTTCAGATAAATAATAATCATTTTACCATATATTTTATGCTGATGTGTGAGACAGAAAAACATCAGAAAGTGCAGGCCTTGAGAGGGTTAACCTTATGAAATTAATATTTAAAAAATAGACAGTCATAATATATTTTATAATAAAAATATTAATTAAACAGATGTGATAGTGAATGCTTATTATTATTATTTTAAATGAAACCTTATATTAATGAAGAATATTTTGTTTAGCCACTATAATTTTCTATTGTATTAGAAAATATTAAAAGGATGTGAATTCAGTAAAGAATAATTATTAATTTCAAGTAGACAAAATAATGATAAAAGATTTTTTTTTCTTTTTTCATTTTTTTTTTCATATGTCAAATGTGTTTGACTGGGAAGCAAACCCAGGCCAGCTGCTTGAAATGCTAGTGGTTACACTAGGCCATCAATGCATTGACATGATAAAAGATTATATTACCAAAGATTTAACCTGAATGAACTTATTTATGTTTATCTTTAAAAAAGGAAGTAATTCTTATATGAAATACAAAGATGAGAAAAGTTTAAGAGAAAATGACTTATTAATTAATGCTGCAAATAATTAAATACAATAATTATGAGACCAATATTCACCTATGTTTTGACTTTATTGTTTGTATACAATTTTTATAAACTTTTATGATATTTATGTGTAGTTAAGATTCAAACATGTTTAAATATAAAAAATCACCCAATGAAGCATCAAACTTTCAGAGAATTTATTCCGTTATTGTTATCTATGATTTTTAAATATTTTATATAGAATCTTGGGAACCACTAGTCAACAGAAAAGATAAGAACAATAACTTGCAAAAAAATGTTAAGCATTATACTGAAGTCTATAAGAATGCAGAGCAAGGAAGAAGAATAAAAAAAAACAATATTATTTTTTTTGCTTTGGGTATAATTGTAAAATATAAATGCAACATTAGTTATTAAGTTTAGTATTAAGGTATTTGAATCGAACATGTTGATGTATTTATATATTTATATTTTTAATAATTATTGTAAACTTAATGAATTTAAAAATTATAGTTAAGAAATTAATGTAGTATATATGAATGTGGATAAGGGTAAACCAATACTTTATGTTTCTATTGCAGGGGTGGGCAAATAGTGGCCCAATGGCCACATGCGGCCCATTAACTTTTTATGTGGCCTGCCAAGACAATCAGAAAAATCCGCCTTGAACTGAGATTTCCTTCCCATGCATGGCTGAAGATTTGTCTCATATTTTCCACTAGGATGGCCATGTCAATACACATGCATAGTGTAGATATGATGTGCAGTGCTTTTCCAAATGATCTGGTTAATTTCAATTTTGTCTTTGCATTGGCAGGAACCCTCCGAAAAAATGTAAAATTGGTGATGAATGTCGTGTGTTTAATGAAGAATGGACAAACAAATATTTCTTTGGTAATACAGGGAATAAAGCAGTGTGTTTATTGTGTCATGAAAAAAGGTGCAGCCCTTCGCTAACCTTCTCTTCCACAAAGTGGCCCCGATGCAGCCCTCTGTCAACCTTTGTGGCCCCCGAGCCAAAACAATTGCCCACTCCTGTTCTATTGTAAAGTAATGTTATTTAAATTAATTTATTGGATGTTTTTAAACATAAAATATTTAATAAGTAAATTAATGTCATCATAATAAATCAAAAGATGGGAGTCAGTAATAAAAAACAAATATCTATGATATTTGAATCTTAAAGAGTAATATAAAGGGGATAAATGTATGAATAATAAAGATGACTGAAAAATTTTGATCTCAGTTTAGTGTAATAAAAGTAGAATATTGACATTTGTCAAATTATATATAGCTTGTTTTGTAAAATATATAGATTTGTAGATTAACACTTGATGGGAAGATGAGATTGTAGTATTAGTTATGTGGTAGATTGTAGTGACTGATACTAGGAATATATGTTATAGACAGATAAGATATCATTCCGAGATAGGATGAAACACCTTCTTAAAGAAATGATAAAAATATCATAATGGCATTATTCTATGTGACATCCATATGTGTATTTTTGGTACATAAAGATGAAAGGAATTTCTACAAAATATGGACGTTAATTTCCATAAGAGCTTAGTATAGAAGTCTGGAAGTTAAAGTAACATCACTGAGACAAAAATGACTACTTCCCAAAATATAACATTCCATTGTTAAAGAAAAAAAGATCTCCATTTTCATATTTATAGTTGTTAGGTTATTAAACTCAGTTTCTTATTTACAGAATTATTTTTAGATAGTAATGAAAGATATAAGGTAAGCATCAGATTATATATTTTAGAAATATTATAATTTCCTTCTTAAGTGATAGGAGATTGTTTTAGATGAACCCGAATAAATACAAAACAGACGTTATGGTATTTAAATAATATCTAAATGATACCACACTAAAGATAAACTTGTGATATAATGTAATGCTTAACACTTCCTTGCAAGTTATTACTCTTATCTTTACTGATGACTAGCGGTTCCCAAGATCCTATATAAAACACTTAAAAATCATAAATAACAATAACGGAATAATATAATATGTCTGTATATGTATATACAACAATAAAAAAATATAATAGTTTTTAATTAACGGACATTTTATTTGTACTATATATATATATCACTTGAACATAATATAAAACAAACCAATTCTATCACAAGACACACAATTAATTTTTTCTTTCTCTTTTTCTGTTGAAATTTAATGCAGATCCTTTTATTTACTACTAATTTTCTCTTATTATGATGCTAAATGCTTAAGTTAATAAAGCATATAAATACAAATATTCATACTAACATTTTTATTTAAAAAGAACTATTCGTGGTATTATAATGAATAAACGTAAATAACTATAGAAAGTCCTTTCTTTACAAATTCTAGTAAAAATATATGCACTGAATAATAATTTAATATTTTAAATTATACCGTTATGCCAGCACAAATTTCACAAGTGATATTTCTTGTTTTCAGAATTTAAAGCCAAAAATCTATCTGTGAAAGGCAAATTTATTATTGTAGATTTCTCTCTCTCTTTTTTTTCTGATCCAATTCCATCTGTTATCATTTAAAATCCATTTTGAATTAAGGTAATAAAAAAAAAATTTACAAAGTTATTCTTACATCCTGGCTTTCAGAAATTACTTTTCTCAATAAATTTTTTTTTCTTATTTTTTGAAATTGTATATACATGTTAAAAATAAATAAATAAATAAATCAAAATTCTTTTATAAATATAAAGCAGTCATTATTCAATTTATATATCTATTTTTTTATTCATATTTTTTAAATTCCAAATAGTTATAACTATCATTTATTCCTCATCGTGTTTTATAGTGAATTCATCTGCCACTCCCACAATCTGGATTTGAATACAAACTCGATAAAATTGATATTTTTAAAAAGATTCCGAGTAGACTTGTTTGAGATTTTTCTTCAGGATAATTAGCCATAACCAACCCAATTAACTCTCCAATATTAATAAGTAAATAGGTTTCCAGCTATTTTTAGATATAGGATGAAATAATGATCAAAATGTTTAAATCGTTATCACTTGTCAAACCTAATGAGTATTGCCTTTTGTTTAATCTAAATCTTCAATTAATTCTCAATTTCAATGTTATTCATTACACACAATTATTGACATAAATACAAAGTTATACTCAAAATAAAATAAATATTTTACATAGTAATAAATATAATAGTACCCAAACTGATTTAATTAGTGGAGAGTGAAAATTGTTAGCATTAGCACATAAGTTCAAGCATACTGCAATTCCACAAATGAATATATCGATATACATATTAAAATGACATAAATAATTAAATGGCAATAAAATTTCTTGAGAGTTTATGAAAAACTTAAGTGCTAGAAGGGTCAATACTGGAATTGATTCAACTACTTTTCACTCCAAAATCTGCCATTATATCACTGCACTAAAAGAAAGCAAGAGTACATACAAAATTAAAAAAAAATACATATTCTATCAAGCAAACTACATTTTATTAAACATTAAAAAAATTCCAAAATGCTACTCTACCTCTTAGCTCATATCATGCATATCAACACATATCTTGGATAAACATCTGTTAAAATAAAATGCACAATAAAATTCATATAGAAACTTCAGCTAAGATATGGACATGGGTATATTATCTTACAGCGAGAATAAAATGTGTGTTCTTCTTGAACTCTTATTATTATACCACATCATTAAGACAAATACATTTCTTTTCCTTTGATTTTCTGTAATGACATATCTAATATCTTTATGCCAGTCAATTTTATAATTTGATATTTCCACTGCTGTCATACTTAGCCTCAATTTATGTAAAAACTTGTCTGAAAATAGTAAATTATTATACTTGATCTCCTCTTGATAATTTAGCCTAACTATTTAAAAATAAACATTATTCTGATCTATATAAAATTATACTATGTACCTTGCTATTTTCTCTACAGATAATACAATCAATTATGAATGTCTGTAGACTACTACCTCAACTGAGCACTACTTATGTTTTTGTAACTATAATAGAATTAAACTATAAACGGGTAATAATGTTGTCCTGCTATTATAATACATCATTCTCTAAGCAAGGCATTGTAAACTCAAAGATTATGTTATGGATGATTATTATAACTTCTTTCCTGTTCAAAGAAGAAATCTTTAATAGATGGTTTCTTGTTTTTACCCACTTTTTGCAGAGTAGGTCTATGCATGTACCAATTATCAATTATCTAAATATAACTAGTGATTATGCACATTTTCTCTAATGGGCCATATTCTTTGTGTATATTTATTGTTAATCTTCAGAGGCAGTAATATTCACATTAATGTGAATATATATAAAAAGACAAGTAAAGAAGAGGGTGGAACCACCCTTTTCTTGTTAAATTCTCTGTCTTAGTGCTTACAATCTCATTGGTTGGTGATAGTCATAAGCGCTTGAGAGATTTGCAGTCTCAATTTAATAAATTACAGAAAAAAAATGGTCATACAAAGAAAATGCTGCACTACTTTTCCAATTGCCTCAGCATTGTAATTAATTATTGCACTCAAAATATCTTTAAAAAAAAAAAAGTTAACAGATAAAATATCTTATATATAATAAGTTATAAAAGCAATATGTATATATATATAATATTTTAAATATCAGTTATCCATTCTATCTCATAAGCTGAAATACAAGCCCATACACATATAAAAAAGATAAATGATTTCCAATATTCATATTTTGTGCTGAACCAGCACTTATCACTTGGTTCAGATTATCATCTCCCAAATGTATATACAATCAAAGCTTGGTTTACATTAAGAATAGCAAATCTTCACACTTTAATGGGCAGGTGTCAATCTACTCCACCCGTTAACTATTCAGCCATTCATGCCATTGAAAATTAGATGATGGAATGCCCAAATTCCTTGTTAATGCCAATATTATTGTCATGTCCATTTTGACTTTGTCATTCTGACCCCTCATATATAGAACCTTGTCCATTTAAATATGCAGAGAAAGAATGGGTAGGATACAGGTGATATTTGTAATATGGACAATGTCCTATACATGAGTTGCCAGGGTGACTTAAAGTCAACATGGGCATGACAATAATATTGTAATTAATATTAAATTTGGGCATTCTATCATCATATTTTCAATGGTATGAATGGCTGAAGAGTTGGAGGGTAGAGTAGATTGAAGCCTATCCATTAAAATGTGAATATTTGCTATCGTAATATAAACTGAGCAGTGATTACATATACATGTGGGAGATGATGATCTGGACAACTGATGAGTGCTTCTTCAGAAGAAAATATGTATACTGGAGATCATTTAACTGTTTCACATCTGTGTAGTCATGTGTATCAGCTGTATGAGATAGAGTGGATGATTGAAGAGAGCTTAAACACCTGTGTTCAAATCCCTACATATTATATATATATATATTGTACCGAGACAAAGTCGGTACAGGTATATACGCACACACACGAGCAATGTAAACACTCTATATTTTTTTCTCTTCTTTCACTTTCAACTTGTGATAAAAAAAATAAATGTAGTTTTCTTTCAATGCGTTATAAAATACACTGTAAAATAAAATGTTAATATTTCTGATTAAATAGTTAAGGCTTTCATATAATCTATTATAATAATATTCTCTAATAAGAAAACAAAAAAAAAAAGATAAGAAAAAAATATAAAGTACTACTAATATGCCATTTTAAATCTCAATAAGTGATTTCTACTTGTATATGCCGCGGGGGTAATTAAAAGGGGTTTGTTTTAGATTATAACTGTAGTGAAAGTTAAAAGCTTATAGAAGTGATTTGGAGACAGATTAAAAGCTCGACTTTTAAACTAATGTAAGTTAAATTGTTCTCTTAAAACACGCACACATGTATGCATAAAAGGTGTGAATAAGTATGAAATTTTTCTAACTGAGATTGTAATATGAGATTGCATAAACCTAAGATTGCCTCAAGCATATGGATTGAGTGGACATTACGTAGGACACGGACCCCAACGACAACTCAAAGAATATTGAACTCTGGGTGGAGATTCGATCCTCAGATAATAACCAACCCATATAAATATGAATCTAAATCTAAAGAAGGAGTCCTTTTACACTTTTTCTTTTTACACCTTTTTCTGCTTATAGTTTTTTTTTAAAATTCCTCCGGAAGCTACAACTAGAACTTTTCTTTTTTTTGCTATCCGGTTTATCCAATATGATCACTGTGAAATTAACATTTAGAGCGTCGATCGTCATGATGGGCTAGAAACCCTTCAGTGATTGACCGACGCTCTGCCGCCAGAACATCTCCACAGCTATGAATGATCAACAACAATACCGTCCGAACATAGTGCTCCAATCAGTCTAAGGACGTTGTTCCGTTTAATATACAAGAATCGTCCAAACATACTACGCTGAACTTATGTGAAATGAATAACCATGTATTATGGAAACCTCATCTATCAGGTTCGAACCCTCACCAAACTAGAAGCAGCAGAAGACTAAGCAAAATCCTAGGTAAACATTTTTTTTTATAACGCTTCCATTCACTCTTTACGTAAACTTAAAAGGCAATCTCATAATTAATTAAATTCGACTTTCGTAAATCAAATATAAAATGATCCGTAATCTCTCATATATTAAATCTTATTATTTTAATCTCAACTTTTGTAAATAAAAATATCAGATGCTACATAGTCCATCATATTTAAATCTTAGGACTTTTCCAGTTATGAACTTTGACCCTAATTATTATTTTCTTTCGCAGATAAACTATAACACACACCTACTTTCAAAATGTAATAAGAGGAAATATATTTTATCAGCCATGTTTATTGTGCATAATATGTTCTTTTCGGTGCGAGTGCGAGAATGCGCGTATGTGCGTGCAAATAAAGCTATTAATCAATGTTTCATTTTTTTATAATCAATAAATTTTTTTTATTTATTTAAACTAGTCGAGCATTCCTCAAATCATTTTTCTATAATTAAATATATTTTCTTTTTTGAAGTTATTATTATTGTTAGCATTTATTCATGCAATTAATTATTTTACTTTTAAATTTGTCTTTGTTATATTTTTTTTGTTTGTTGTATTTTTTATCTCTTTTAAGTTTCATTCATAAACATCGTGCCGTAAGTCACGATGTTTACTTATTATGTAGTTAACATAGGTTTAAGAGTTGGGAGGGCCTATTATTAATAAATATAAGTAAATGTCAATAGAGCTAGTATAAATAATTCTATTGGATCGTATGATAAAGGGGGGATGATATTATAAGTGTCTATTTGTTTATTCTAATGATGCCTCAACCAAACATTCGTATTAGTTATAAATAACCAATGATCCCGTCCAATGCTTGGACCGATCTGTTAATCAACCGATCTTCTTATCCATTGGTTAATATTGTGTCATTTGCCAGAATAATAGTCTTGAAGGCAATCACATCGCGACCCTGAGTGACCCCTATTGGTCCATGCTGGGAGTTTGAGCTTATGGGCAGGGATTAGACTTCAAAATCGTTTTGATATGACGTAAGGTGATGCGAGAAATTAAATTATGAATCAAAATCATCGTATCTGGCGCCCTCTTGTGTTGATAATGAATGACTATTGATATAAGAAAAATAAATAAATCTTTACGCTGTATCATGTTTGTTTTGGAGTTCACAATCCCTTTTAGGAACGGTTTAATAGGGAGCCGGTGCTTAGGGGTTATAAGGGGACGGTAGATAAATGGTGCTTCCAAACGTGAGGCTAATATAAATAATGTTTCGGAGAGAAGCAAATCAAGACATTAGACAAAAGGGGCTGAACCTCGTGAAAGACGCAAAACTGAAAAGAGGAAGGAATCTTTTTTTTTCACGTAAACGAAAGTTTGGACGAATGGAAAGGGAAGGAAAAGGGAGAAAGGGAAGATAACAAACGGAACAAAATACAGCGATTCACAATATCGCAAATCTTTTAATAAAACACTTGGAGCCGGAACGAAATAAATAAAAAAAAAAAAAGGAAAAAACATAGCGGGAGATGGGGGCGCGGACGTCGATTAATCACTTCTTATCATAAAAAAAAAAAAAAAATTTTTTTCCTTTATTAAATCATAAATGGACAGCAATAACGATACTGCGTGGGAGGAGACAGGGGAGAGCCCTATAACGTTCAAAAAGATAGATGTTAAAGAAGAGGCTGAATCAGAAATAAAAATGCTTCTTAAAATGATGAGCCAAATGATGATAGAGATGAGGGAAGATAGGGAAGAAAGAAGGAAGAGAGAAGAGTACAGAGAAGAAGAAAGAAGGAAAAGGGAAGAGGACAGAGAAGAAGAAAGAAGGAAGAGAGAAGAAGACAGAGAAGAAGAAAGAAGGAAAGAGAGAGAAAGGAGGAGAGAGGGGAATTCATTAGGGAGATACGAAAATTATTGAAGGGAAACACAGGAGAGTCAGAGGAGGACCAGAGCAAAGAAGAAGAAATAAAGATTGACGAAGTAAAGACGGAGATTACCTCAATAAAAATAGAGATCGGTGCAGCAAAAGCCGAAATAGAAGAAACGAAGACTGAAGTGATAACAGCAAAGGCAGAGTTGGAAGACGTAAGACAAAAGGTGGACGCGATAAATAGAAAGGTAGAAGGAATCGAGCCACAACAGAACGTACCGAGAGAAATTATGGCCAAACGTCTGGAGGAGTTGGAAAAGAAATTTGAACTGAGAATAAACCTGCGGGAACCGAGCCAGTCGTGGGCCGAAAGGCAAATAAAAATTGAGATCTTCAGGGCAGGTGAAAACGAGAGTCCGATGGACCACGTGGAGAGCGCCCGGAACCTGTTTTCTGAGCCCTCAAAGCCGGAGCCAGACAAAATCAATATTGCCAGCACATACCTGCAAGGGCCAGCTAGAGATTGGTGGCGAACGATCGAGTTTAAGCCCAGATCGTTCATAGAATATCGAGAAGAGATCCTACGAAGCTTTTGGAACGCTACCAGACAAGAGGGGATCTACTTTCACATCACCAATGAAAAATACGGGCTCAAACCTAACGAGACGATAACGCAGTTCTATTACAGGCAGGTGGCCGGCCTCCAGCAGCTACCGGCGTATCACATGACGGAGGAGCAAATCATCTCGACCATTAGACACAACATGCCAACAGACATCAGGCAGATGATGCTAAACAGGGATGATGGGGGCATCCACAAGATGGGGGATGCCATAGCCAAGTTCGAGCGAGCGGAAGGACGGGAAAGGCATATAGAGAGGCCGGGACAGGAACCATATAGAAGAAAGCTACCACCAGATCGATACTGATGAAAAATTAGTCTACAAACACGTTGACGAACACGGATTTGCCACAGGAATACGATTACCGGAGCACGCTTTATAAACGACGGTAACTGAAGGAAAATGACCTCGGACCAGAAAGGACTTACACATCGCATCGCATCATACAATAACAAGGGGGGAAGGGGGGTTGATAAAACATTATTTTAAACCAAAGCAGACCGCAGATAACTAAACACGAAAAAAAAAAAAAAAGGAAAAAAAAAATATAATTTAAAGAAAGAAAAGGAATAAATGTCATAACTCTTCTAAAGAAAACTATTCGAGGTAAATAAGTTAATATTTCTGAAAGCCAGTTTAAAAAAAAAAAAAAAAGAACGTCGCCACCTTCGACTAAAATATATGTTGCTCGAAAACACGCGGAGAAAGGAAGCGGATGCCGCCTAAAGAAAGAAAGAAAAGCCGGATCACGAGAGTGCGCTATTATTGTTCCTTCCCTCAATATTTCCTATTGTGCTAGGAGGTACAGAGCTCGGATATTTTGAATGCTTATGGTTCTATAACTCAGATTATTCGCTACCTCGTAAATGTTGTCGTATTTTGCAGAGGGGACTTCGGAAATGACCATCCCCCTGCCTTCCATTAGATAGACCGTAAGAGAATGCCTATATGTTCGTAACCTTGCATCGCGGGACTTCGGAAAGGTCCATCCCCATGCCAACCTTCCACCCGGGGTGCCTGTACCAGACTGGGCAAGATATCTCCAATTATGGCACGCCCGCTCTTCGTAAAGAAAAAAAAAGGGGAAAAAAAAAAAAAGAAGAATTTTTTTTGAGTTTAGTTCGCAAACGTCAAGTGTCAATCCGAGCCTGACCACATGACCTGCCACTTCGTTTCTTTATATGAGGGGGAGTTGAACTGTAGGATAGTCGGCTAAAATAAATGATTAAAAATCACACAAAGCGGGGTCAGAAATAAGGAATTTTATGGTGAAAATTAAAATGCCAAGCCTCTCATTTTAATTTTTAGACGGATCGCGGGGATATGTACCGAGACAAAGTCGGTACAGGTATATACGCACACACACGAGCAATGTAAACACTCTATATTTTTTTCTCTTCTTTCACTTTCAACTTGTGATAAAAAAAATAAATGTAGTTTTCTTTCAATGCGTTATAAAATACACTGTAAAATAAAATGTTAATATTTCTGATTAAATAGTTAAGGCTTTCATATAATCTATTATAATAATATTCTCTAAAAAGAAAACAAAAAAAAAAATAAAGATAAGAAAAAAATATAAAGTACTACTAATATGCCATTTTAAATCTCAATAAGTGATTTCTACTTGTATATGCCGCGGGGGTAATTAAAAGGGGTTTGTTTTAGATTATAACTGTAGTGAAAGTTAAAAGCTTATAGAAGTGATTTTGAGACAGATTAAATGCTCGACTTTTAAACTAATGTAAGTTAAATTGTTCTCTTAAAACACGCACACATGTATGCATAAAAGGTGTGAATAAGTATGAAATTTTTCTAACTGAGATTGTAATATGAGATTGCATAAACCTAAGATTGCCTCAAGCATATGGATTGAGTGGACATTACGTAGGACACGGACCCCAACGACAACTCAAAGAATATTGAACTCTGGGTGGAGATTCGATCCTCAGATAATAACCAACCCATATAAATATGAATCTAAATCTAAAGAAGGAGTCTTTTTACACTTTTTCTTTTTACACCTTTTTCTGCTTATAGTTTTTTTTTTAAAATTCCTCCGGAAGCTACAACTAGAACTTTTCTTTTTTTTGCTATCCGGTTTATCCAATATGATCACTGTGAAATTAACATTTAGAGCGTCGATCGTCATGATGGGCTAGAAACCCTTCAGTGATTGACCGACGCTCCGCCGCCAGAACATCTCCACAGCTATGAATGATCAACAACAATACCGTCCGAACATAGTGCTCCAATCAGTCTAAGGACGTTGTTCCGTTTAATATACAAGAATCGTCCAAACATACTACGCTGAACTTATGTGAAATGAATAACCATGTATTATGGAAACCTCATCTATCAGGTTCGAACCCTCACCAAACTAGAAGCAGCAGAAGACTAAGCAAAATCCTAGGTAAACATTTTTTTTTATAACGCTTCCATTCACTCTTTACGTAAACTTAAAAGGCAATCTCATAATTAATTAAATTCGACTTTCGTAAATCAAATATAAAATGATCCGTAATCTCTCATATATTAAATCTTATTATTTTAATCTCAACTTTCGTAAATAAAAATATCAGATGCTACATAGTCCATCATATTTAAATCTTAGGACTTTTCCAGTTATGAACTTTGATCCTAATTATTATTTTCTTTCGCAGATAAACTATAACACACACCTACTTTCAAAATGTAATAAGAGGAAATATATTTTATCAGCCATGTTTATTGTGCATAATATGTTCTTTTCGGTGCGAGTGCGAGAATGCGCGTATGTGCATGCAAATAAAGCTATTAATCAATGTTTCATTTTTTTATAATCAATAAATTTTTTTATTTATTTAAACTAGTCGAGCATTCCTCAAATCATTTTTCTATAATTAAATATATTTTCTTTTTTGAAGTTATTATTATTGTTAGCATTTATTCATGCAATTAATTATTTTACTTTTAAATTTGTCTTTCTTATATTTTTTTTTTTGTTGTTTTTTTTTATCTCTTTTAAGTTTCATTCATAAACATCGTGCCGTAAGTCACGATGTTTACTTATTATGTAGTTAACATAGGTTTAAGAGTTGGGAGGGCCTATTATTAATAAATATAAGTAAATGTCAATAGAGCTAGTATAAATAATTCTATTGGATTGTATGATAAAGGGGGGATGATATTATAAGTGTCTATTTGTTTATTCTAATGATGCCTCAACCGAACATTCGTATTAGTTATAAATAACCAATGATCCCGTCCAATGCTTGGACCGATCTGTTAATCAACCGATCTTCTTATCCATTGGTTAATATTGTGTCATTTGCCAGAATAATAGTCTTGAAGGCAATCACATCACGACCCTGAGTGACCCCTATTGGTCCATGCTGGGAGTTTGAGCTTATGGGCAGGGATTAGACTTCAAAATCATTTTGATATGACGTAAGGTGATGCGAGAAATTAAATTATGAATCAAAATCATCATATCTGGCGCCCTCTTGTGTTGATAATGAACGACTATTGATATAAGAAAAATAAATAAATCTTTACGCTGTATCATGTTTGTTTTGGAATTCACAATCCCTTTTAGGAACGGTTTAATAGGGAGCCGGTGCTTAGGGGTTATAAGGGGACGGTAGAATATATATATATAAACACTTCAGTGCACATGTGTTAAGTAATTAAAATCAAAAATTGACCAAACTAAGTTATACATTTTTTATAATCTCTGGTTCAAATGAAATAAATTAAATAGTGAAGATTTCATTATGGAATCCACCAGCATGCATTAGTTGTTCCTGGCCAATACAATGAAATGTTAAATTCATCACCTAGGAGAAAATAGAATTTTTTACACTGCCTTGATAGGGACTTGTAAAAGTTGAAAGCGCTTGGAAATATTATTTGTTATTATTTTATTTATTTATTTTAAACTCTGTATTAACAATTGACATGAATTGTTATTTTATATTATTTGTATGTAAAACTAATGACACCATTTGGAAACTAAACATCATCTTTTGATGAAGACAGAAAACCATATCATTTATTTTTATATACTTTCCATCTACTTGATAGGTGCAGACATGTAAATCTATTTATCACCATATTCTTAATTTCTTATGTTAAATAAATATAAACATTAATAAAATGAATAATCTTTATTTAAACTTTCTAATTTTCAAATTAAATTATTGTATTACTATGCATAATCAAAACAATTATTTATAGCAATCTTACTATGGCACATTAAGGTTTATTATATGACCTTAATAAATATTTTTTATTAAACTATCTTGATTTTCTAAATTATATATATATATATATAAAATACTAACCTAACACTATACTACTAATTATAAATAAAACAAGAAATCATATAATATTAAAATGCTAAAAAACAATTTTTTACTAAATTCTCATGACCATGGTTTCAACTATTAACAAATAGGCCATCTTAAGTGAAATTCAACTAGATGCAAACAACATATATATACAAAACAAAAATAGCCTTCCTGCAATTCATTTCAAAAACTACACATCTTTAATATCAAAGAATATCTTTATGAGATTGATAGCCTCACCTTCAAGAAATTTATACTCAGAGTTTCTTTGATGCTTAATTTTTTAATTCTTTTTCCCATAAAAGCCAAGCTCTGCATTATCAAATTATATTTTATGGCATATATCCAATACATGAATATAAAAAGCTGAGTTATAATACCTATTTTTATCACTGCTCTTATAAACTTTAACTTTTTCATCTCCTTACATATTTCTTTGATCATCTGCTATGTCTTCATAAATCTTTCCTCACACTCACATTACATGACATCAAATCTTTTATTAATTTTTTGTTGTATCTCTTTTAATATATGCTAGTTTTCACAAAACTTTCCATTCTTTTTTTGTTGTGATTCATCATATCTTACATCACTTTTTTGTTGTGTCTCATCAAATCTCTTTTGTAATAGCTGTTATATTATTTCTATCATAGATGTCTGAGCTTGGTCTTATGAGCTAGTACCCTGATGGATTTAAGAATGCTCCTTATGATTTTTCCATTCTTCTTAATGAGA
The DNA here is from genome assembly GCA_028023455.1 of Epiperipatus broadwayi. Taxonomy (NCBI): domain Eukaryota; kingdom Metazoa; phylum Onychophora; class Udeonychophora; order Euonychophora; family Peripatidae; genus Epiperipatus; species Epiperipatus broadwayi. Next base: position 1,414,316 of record JAQFVV010012571.1, read on the forward strand.
TCTCCATATCAATTTTTTTAATCATCTCAATATTGCAGTTCTTTAACTAATACCTAAAATTTATTACTATTATTTGTATATTTCTTATTTAAACCACTAAACATCACATGATCACTATTTCTTATGCTAGCACATTACTGTTATTAAAACAGGCAAAACTCTCCATAAAGTACTGCCACTCAGTGCCAACCAGAGTAATCAATGGATGACAGAAGGCTTGTGCATAAAATCCCCATCTAGAGCCTACTCATCCAACAACCCCAGACTAGTTTCTGGCTTGTGGCCTTTGTCAGTGAGGAGCTTTGGATCTGAGAGCACTGCACCTAGATCTTAGGATCTAATGCAACCCTCCAGCAGCCACCTTTTATCTCTACTTAACTACAAAACTATGAGAATAAAATTGAAAACCACAATATTTTCAATCTAAGCTTAATAGCTTATGTAGTATCATGCAATACTGTCCTATAACTAACCCCACTTGGAACTCTTACCCTACTGAATTTGTATATAAACATAAAATATTTGATAAATGATTCATACATGGGAGATATATTCTGCCTTATTTTTTTTAAATTCTTCAACATTTATAAAAGTCAGTGATATCTCTAATTAGGTTTGTCTAAAAATACAATCATTTGGTTAATAAAATTCTTGTGTGAAATCTAGTTTCAAAGTAAATTTATTGCTAATAAAATAAATCATGGCTAAAGATTTCCATCTGCTAACTTTGTTTCTTCGTCTGTTTTCTCAACATTAAGAGATGCTTTTCCTTTCATCTTGCAACCCTGTCCAAACTCAATATTACTTGGAACTCATCCTACTGAATTTGAACTGTTTTCCAACATAGCCATGTATGCCTGTTTATTTAACATTAATTCACATTTATTTACCTCATGATAATCTCATAATTTAATTTTAATTTTTCTTATTATTGTTTGGCAACAATTATTTACTCTTTTCTTAGAGATTTCTTCTTTCAATTGAATCTCATATTATTAGCATCAAATTACATTATGGGAATTAGGGTTCAAACAAATTCAAGCCCATAAGTTAGAGTGATATCCAAAGTGATTACAGGTAATCTATTTAGAACTTTCTCATCTTGAAGTATTTCTATTAGTATTTAAACATCCTTATATCCATTCATATACAGATTAATTAATGGATATGTGGATACTACTTTCCTATGGGAAGACTATTATGAAAATCTTGTTATCCAACATTGCCAGCTAAAGATTCAGGTTTTGAACATGCTTCTTTGAAGATATGATAGATTATTATTTATAGTTAAATGAGTTTGAAAGACATAGTACACATAAATTTTGATAATTTATATCTGTTAAGAAATCACTTGCTCAAGCAAATAAATACATATAGCCCTAAAACATTATTTACAAGAAATATAAAATAAATATAAATCAAAATTTTAAATGTAATTATCATTTCCAAAATTCTTGAATAAACAACAACAAAATGCAAATAATTTTTTTCTTAATCTAATAAATTCTCATTCCTTACACAAAATAAAACTTGCTTTTGCTTGTGACAGGAAAAGAAAAAAAGAATATATCAATACAAATATCAATTTTTAATATATATTTCTAAACTAAATATTGAATCCATTTATAGTGCATACATATATACTCACTTGCAGATAATTAAATGTTTAGATTATAATTTTAATCCAGCTTTTTTAAGTGGATCTGCATTTCAAAATATTGTTGGTTTCTCTCCCCTCCCCTTCTCTATTTTTTTTTCCAAAAGCAGAACAATTTATAGCATAGGATGACTCCATCTTTAGAGTATAATTCACCTATTATAATATATACCCTCAATTGTAAATTCAACTGCTAATTACAAATATTCATTTTATATTATTTACATTATTTTGATTGTTTTTCACATTCATCTTCAATCTGTTATATTATATTTTTACAGAAAGAAATTCTTAAATGCAAACTGCAAAGTTCATAATTTGCAGTAAAATTAGTATTACTAAGAATAAACAACATTCATTAAATTTTCAGTATGCAAGAATAGTCCATGATTATTATCTCCCACAGATTGAAATAAATTCTGTGATTGTTTTCTCCAATAGATTGAAATAAATTGCTGTGGAAAGACTGTAATCAGCTGTTGACAGCACTACTTTACAACATTGTTACATAAACATTAGTAAAATCTTAAAAAAAAAAATTAATAGAAGCTATGTACAATAGAATAACAATAAAAATAATAATAATTGTCCATCTGTAATTGATTTTTTTTTAAAAAGAAGAAAAAAACTCCATTGTAAATTTCATTATAAAGTGATATAATTAACAAATATAGAAGATTAAACCCAGTTACAGCAGCTTATTGCTCAAGAAACTTTTAGTCACTAGTTGGAAACCTACTAGCCAACAAAGATAGAATCTAAATAACTTCTTTGCAAAGTATAATTGTTTTAATTAGCTAAATCTTTATGTTTATGGTATATCTAGAATTAAGTTACATATTGCCTTGTTAAAACAATTACAGACTTTAACATGTGCAATGGCAAGGCCATCTATGATAAGTTGGAAACCAAATGGATGGTTAGATGCTCATTCATCGTTAATAGATAGAATACAATGTTTTAGGAAGAATAACAAAAATAGTGTAACATAAATTCTATGGGAAATCTCTTAAGATTTTTATGAGCAAAAAGAACAGTCAAAAAATAGTAGTCTCAATGCACACGGACAAATGAATTCAGTTTGAGTTGAACAAATAATGAATATCACTTTAATTTGTAAATTCTTTCTGACAATATATTTCAATTAATGAGAAACAACAAACATAAAACTAAGTGATCTCAATGTTATCCGTTTAGTAACCCAATCAATTTTGTGATTCCCAAAAGCTTACTGAAAGAGAAAGATATAGACATGAAAACGAGTACAATAAGGAAGAATAAAAATTTAAAAACTGTTTAATAAACAATCAACAAAAATAGACTTAAAAAAATTTATATGAGAATTCTAAAAACTATTTTTTTGAAATAAATTATATTTGAATATATATAAAAGAGCAGTTTGAAAATTGCTAATAAAGTAATAAGTAATTATCTGATTATCTGTCAAAAAGTTGAGTGATAGTCATCATCAAAATGGGAATTAATACATTTGCACTATTCACTTGACTATAAACTATTTTTTGTTGTTGTTTTCAGAAAGTTTATCAATACAATAATAGCCACTTTCACCTATGAAAAATATCATAGACCTTTATCAATTCAATATGGCAATAAATAAAATTTTCTTTCATTATAAACATTATGATTAAAAGAATTCTACTATCGTAATGTGAAAATTTTCATAAAAGTTTCCCCCCTTAATTAAAAAAAATAGAAAGCGCTTTGAGAGAATAAACAAACTATTTGTAGAAATATGATAATCCAATGAAAGATGTAGAATTAAAAAAATTAAAAGTACAATAAAAACAAACGTTAAAAAGATAAAACTCTAAATGATTATTGGTGGCAAGCAATGATAATTTACATAAATCATGATTAAGGAATACACTATTGCCGTCAATTGATTGTAATAATTTATTTTTAGATACTAAAACTAGATTTTTGACATAGAACAAAACATATATATATAGACTAAATTTATTTATTCACCGGAAACAATTATTTTACAAATATATTGGATTTTTATTCACAAAAGCATTGCATGCAACTATGAGTCTGTCCCCCATTTACTACCTGTTTCCTTTAAAGATAGTTCAGAATTACAAGTGTCAGAGCAATGAATCCAACATATTGAACACAATCTCCTGCTGTAGTTATTTTCTGCCTACATCACTCAGATTGCTTCAATTCTCCTGTCATCTTTTGAAAGAATGTTAGGGTGGAGATAAGTTTGAAATTTCCGGCAATCAAAATAATACTCTAATAAACCTATAGCATTAAAAGAAAGCTTTAAGCTGAACTATAATGATGATAAATAACATAACATTTTTTTTAAAAAAAAGAAAAAAGAAGAGGGATAGGTATTAAACAAAAAACTCCATTTTCGAATAAAATACAACGATAATAATTAATGGTAGTCAATATTTTTTTTTTTTATTCTTCAATGAATGTGTATGCAAAATAGTTTTATAAAACAAATACTGTAAAATCATGTAATCGTTATTTATTTTAATCAAACTTATGTGTATATACGTGTATATAAAAAACCGTAAGTGGAATTCTTAATATGTGATAAATATATAATATAAGCTCTTGTTTTCTAACATATTTTTTCTGCAAAAAAAAAATATTATTTTCCGATTCCATTGTCAGGACAATTCAAATATATATAAGTTTTAATATTAATTGTTTTAGAGAAGTAAATATCATTGTTCTCAAGTCTTTTAGAAAACTGTTCATGATCATGGAAGTTGTAATATCTCTATCTATAAAAAATAATCTGAGTGATCATAAAAGGAAGGCGTGATAAGACTATTAATGGAAAGATGAGATGAAGAGCAATATCAAGTGAAAATGGATTATAATTATATAGTGGATAGTCCTTTAGAACAGTTGAAGAGTGGTTTTATTTTTGCAAAACCTTCTGAAATACAGAGTGCTCTTTTAAAATAAAATAAAAACTAACTGTATGTTTAATTTGAAAATAAAACCGTGTTAGTTACAAAAAAAAAAAAAAACAATTATAAAAATAACATGAATAAAATTTAAAAATGGATTTTCAAGAAAAAGGAGTAGTTTACAATTAAATAGTTTCAATGCTTTTTTAAAAATAAAAAAATAGGTGTTTTTATTTGATATTTATGAATTAACAAAAAGTAAATAATAATTTGGAGCTCTTAAGAATTTGGAGTTCGAATGTGGGCAGAACTTGGCGTGAGTAAAAAAAATTCTATCAAGTCTGGTCTTTTTATTTTCTTTTAGGTAGATGTCATAACCAATCTAGAAAGTTACCCAATTCTTGTTATTAACTAGATTTAATTATTTTTAATTAAAAGTCAAAAATTACAGATTAGTCTGAACTAGTCAGAAAAGTATTAAAGATCTAATCACAATTATAATATTGGAGTCTTCATCATTAGTGAAGATATATTTTTATAAATCATGATTTACCATTATTGTTTAAGTTAAATCATTAAAACTAAAATTTAATAAATTGTTATATAAGCTCTGTATAAACATAAGTTTAAAATTCATTAAAGCTATTAATCGCCTATCTTGTCTTTTCTTACAGTATATTAATTAGATAGAAGAATCTTATGATATAGTGATAACACACCCAAATAATATGTACATGATTTTGTGTTCAAATCTGAATGAAAAACTCTGAAAAAAAGTTTTTTTTCAGGATCCACTAAAATGCTTACAATTGTTATTATCAGATAACCAGTCCATAACTAAACATTTAATATTGACTGGTAAGTTGATATCAAGTTATTTTATTCACAGGTTAAAACACAATCTTTCAAATCTTCATGTCACACCAATTAGCAAGTCTAAATGTAATGTCTTATCTTCATTATACATTAATGACAAATTGTTGGAAAAGCATTTTGCCTTCACTGAGCTATTGAAAGACTGTTTTAAATCCCTATCTTTCCATGTAGAAGTTCAGGGGTACACCACAAAAACCCATCACAACATTACATGAGAGTATACTAAATTACCCCAAAATAATTAGGTGACTATTATTTTAATAATTATTCTCACTAATGAATACATCTTAAAACTACATTTCAAAACCTTAAACTGAGATTTTATAAAAAAAAAAACAATGATCACAGTAATTGGTAAAAATACAAATCTGATATTAAAATATTTTAAATGATGTTAAGTCTCATTTTCTATAATCATATACTAAATTGATAATTTTTGACAATGAAACTAACAATATATATATATTGTACCGGGTCGAACCACTGAAACCACCTACTTATACATATATAAGTTTTGGCTGGTTTCAAACTCCTTCATAATACATTTATAATCTTATAAAGGTTACGTGAACGAACAGGCACGTTCAAGCAAAATGGGAGATCTTATTGATAGCTTTAACTATCAACAATGGCCCATCTCGGCTGTTAGATTCAAACCCCTACTATCCAAATACTTTATTTGCTTCGGAAAAAACTCCAGGCGCCAGCTATCCATTCAAAAGAATAAACGTCTTTGGTCAGTAGGCTCATAATCCAGTGCTCGAAACCATCCCATAAACTAGCCCAGTCTAATTTTAATCAGTAATAAATTATACAAAATTGGTGGTGGAAAGAATTAATAAAAGGTTGGTAAAAAGAATTGACCGACAAATAAAGTTTAAGTTTTAAAGACAATTTATTAACTAACATTAAATAATTTTAAACATTCTATAAATTTAATATAATACACACACATTTTAAATTAACATTTCTAAACTAGTTTAAATATTCTTGTAGATTTTAATAGTAGAACACTGGTATTTATCTAATTTAACTAATAACACTGATATAATGATCACACACATATTAACTCATGTATCATTCACAAATATAATAATAAAGCATTAATAGCATTTGAAACTTAAACACACATATCAATAGTTCATTTTATGTATGATTGAGTTCATATAATTTGAATCTTGAATATTTACAAATTACAGCGGTGGCTACTACGTATAAATGATAATAAATAAATGTTTACCTAGGATTTTTGGGAACGTGGATATTGCTTGTTGTTGGCTGCTTCTGATGGATTATATCTAACCGGTTAGATTTTGACATTTATTGAAGAGATTTTATGCAGATCCATTGGCTTTATTCTCGAAGACAGTTGAACGTTTGACGGAGGATTTCTGAGTTGTTATGCAGACATTATTTCACAGGCAGGTTTTGATGATCTTGTTGGACTAAAAAGGCAGGAGCACGAGCGTATATTTCCAAAAGCTGCTCAACAATGCATGTTTGTTTCTGGATTCATAATAGCAATGCACTGTTATCAAGACTGTCACTGCAAACTAGACTGAATAAACTCTTAATACCGATGAAGTGTTTTCCTTTTGATATCCTCCGGCAAATATCTGTTGTCAAAATTCTTTAGCAATTAATCCTAAGATGTGTTTTTTGATTGATTGTTTAATTAGTAGTAGCTATTTCAAAATGTGTTGTTTTCATATCTTTAATTAGTAAAGCACCGCTGTGGTTTTTTTTTTTTTTTGTTAAATACATTTTTCATTTATTTATAATATTTAATACTGATACATTTTTTTTACATTCGCATGCACATATATAATTTTACTCTACACATCAAAACTAGTTTTAAGATTATTTTTCTTCTTTAATTTAAATGAAGAGATTTATACATATATTTTTTAAAGCTTTTAAATTGTATTTCACTAATAATAATAAACTCTTTACTTCCTTTTTATAAATCCTTCAGTTTAACTTTAAGAAAAAAACCCTTCCCACTTTAAATCAATAATTTTTCAACTTTTATTTCAAACTCTTTTGCAAAAGATTCATTTGTTTTAATAATTTTTTTACGACAAAATTATTTTATATACATGTGCCAATTTGCCTTGGCACATTACACACCCCCTCCATTTTAGAGTAAAATGCATCATTTTTGACCATTTTATCTCTTGCAATTTTAATTCTTGACTCCAAAGATTTATTAGTTTATTATTTTAGATAATTCCTACACATGTGTATACGTGCAGCATAATTCTACACCTACTAATATTCTAGATATCGAGTTATTACTGGACTTGCTTACAGGGAATCTATAATAAATAAATCCCTTTTTGCACTCATCATAAGGTGCAGCAGTACCAAGAAAATAACCTAAAAGGATATCTGGATAAATACATTTAAGATACTCATCATAAGGTATTGTATTTACCGAATATTACCAGTGTAGGTGCACGTATATACACACGTATACCTACACACTCTTAATACACCTTAGATTGACTTTATATTTATATTTACCTTTCAATATTATTTTTAAATACACATGAACATTACATACACTATTTATTTATATTACAATATTATTTATAACTCTTACGAAACATTATTTAAAATATTTACTTACACTAATCTTATAATATTATTTGTAAATCATTACGAACATCTTTATTTAACATGCGTGTATTCAATAAACAAAAAAATCTATTAGTTTATCACTAATCACTTTTTATTATTATTTACTACAGATTTATGTACGCTTATTTATTTAACTTGATTTTATCGATTTTATTTTAATTATTTGACCTACTTCAAATTCTTATTTTTCTAGAGTGCATTTTTAGTTTTTATTTTCATCATTAGGTAATAAATGTAATATTAAAAGAAGCCAGCAGCAAAGTATGAAGCAATTCAACACACAGATCAATTTTGTGCTGATTTAAACCAACTTTTAATTTCTTGTGGAAGTCGTGACTACAGCATGGGCATTTTTGTGCACAATGGATCATGAACAGGGACTTTAAGATTGCGAATGGCAGGACTATCTCTACTGCACATTCGACTTACTAAAATATTTATTTTATTTGGTTACTGGGAATTTTTCCTCCAGATTTATTAACTTTTATATGCCAGGACTTTTCTACTGGCGCATCATCATCAGTATTATTTATTTTTCACACTACCCATCTGTAGAACAAAGTCACCATAAGAAAAGGCTTAATCCAACAAAAGTCAGGCCTGGAATTTATCTCCTTGCCCAAATACTCGCACGCACCTCAATCCTAATTTAATACACTTTTTTTTTTTAACTTTATTTGATAATGTTTTATTTCCATTAATATGTTCATTATACACTTATTTATTTCATTTTTACTTTTAAAGCATTATTTTTACTCTCTTTTTTTAAAAAAAAAACATTTTCATTTTGCTTGTCTATTTTGGTTTTACACATTTGTTTTGTTTGTGTCACGCTCTGCTATGTTCTAGACTTATGAGCTGGGATATCAATATAATCGATAAGACATAATCGAGGGTTTTGAAATAAATTGTTTTATTATTTTTACTCTCCCTTTTTTTTTTTAAAAAAAAAAAACATTTTCGTTTTGCTGGTCTATTTTGATTTACACATTTATTTTGTTTGCGTCATGCTCCGCTATGTTCTAGACTTATGAGCTAGGATATCAATATAATCGATAAGAGACAATCGAGGGTTTTGACATAAATCATTTTATCGTTGCTTTGACATTTTAAAAACTCTAAGATTGTTATTTATTTACTAAGACTACCTTTAATCATTTTTAATTATTCAAACTAACTTGATACTCATTTTTTCATTTATTTCATTAAACTTTGTTAAACATTTTCCATTATTCCGAGTCCATGGTCATTATATACTAGGTCAAGCCGGCGAATCTGTCAGATTACATATTTTTAATTTTTGTCTGGCGGTTCTTTCTTTCTTTCTACTAACTCACTAACATAAACAATACTCCATATTCTCACTTCTATCTCTCGATTAAAATCTATTTTATCTCTTTCTCTTTCCATTTTATTTTCTGCCTTGTAAATAAGAAAACCTTTAAGCTTCACAGACCTCCACCATATTTTTCCTAACCGTGAATATTTTTTTCTACGCTTTCTTTTTATTTTAAATCTACATTTAAAACAAATGCGAACTTTTACTTTAACCTTTTTAACTTTTTGTAAAAACTTTTCAATGCTATCTTCTACCTTGAACTTATGTCTCTCTTCTATTTCTTGATCTACATTTGTTTCTACTTTCTCTGTAGCAACACTATCTGATTCTAATTTAATTTCTATTTCCAAACTACATATTTACAATTATCTGACTCTACTATATCTTTCATGACCTCAACTTCCTTATTTTCTTTGACAAAATCTACTTCTACGATCTCTTGATTTTTCTCTACCTTTCCTCTAATTTCTTTTTTTATTTTATTTTGGCCCATTTCGATCTGGTCCTTTAACTTTTCAAGCATTTCAGCTTGCCCTTCCAATTTACTCTTCATTTCATTATTTTGGTTTTTAAGCTCTTCGGCGATTTTTTTATATTCTTCGGCTGTTTCTTTTTGTTTTTCAAACATGCTGGTTAATAAAGCTATGATTTCTCTTTTTTCCTTGTTGGGAATATTTTCTATACTTTTACCTTGAGTCTCCATTTTGGCTTTATTTATTTTATTTTATAATTTTAAACACTTTTTATCATTATTTTTAATACCGTATTTTATTCACTTTAATAGGTTTACTAATTTCTATTTTATTTATTTCTTTCTAAACTGGAAATACACACTGACTCCACCCCTCCTTTGTCCATTTTTCTTCACCCTATCTTAATGCTTTAACTCCACCCAAACACCCAACTGTCTCTGACTTAACATAATGATTTATTTCAACCAATGTAAATAGCATAAGGATTTGCTATCTTAATATATATCTGAGCACTTGTAGCATATATGTGTAGAGATGGTAATCTGGACCAACTGATGATTGCTGGTTTAGCATGAAATACGTATATTGGTGATTATTTATCTTTTCAACATATGTGTGTTCAGGTGTATCAGTGTTATGAGATGGTGTGGAGAGTGGGTCAGGTGAAAGTCTGTGCTCATACCCTGTCTATTACATATATAGACACAGGTATATATATAAGCCTGTGTATTTCATCTCTCTTCATTTAAAGAAAACAAAGTTTTCGGTCAATTCTTTTTTTAAAAAAAAAAAAAATTAAAACGCTTTAACATACGTGATTTAGCTTTTGTATAGAAATTTTTTTTTTAAACGAGAAACAAAGCATTTATTTACTATTGTTTCTTAGGTCCAGTCCCACATTGGGCACCATTTATGTACCGGGTCAAACGACTGAAACCACCTACTTATACGTATATAAGTTTTGGCCGGTTTCAAACTCCTTCATAATACATTTATAATCTTATAAAGGTTACATGAACGAACCGTCATGTTCGAGCAAAATGGGAGATCTTATTGATAGCTTTAACTATCAACAATGGCCATCTTGGCTGCTAGATTCAAACCCCTACTATCCAAACACTTTATTTGTTTTGGAGTAAACTCCAGGTGCCAGCTATCTATTCAAAAGAATAAACGTCTTTGGTCAGTAGGCTCATAATCCAGCGCTCGAAACCATCCCATAAACTAGCCCAGTCTAATTTTAATCAGTAATAAATTATACAAAATTGGTGGTGGAAAGAATTAATAAAAGGTTGGTAAAAAGAATTGACCGACAAATAAAGTTTAAGTTTTAAAGACAATTTATTATCTAACATTAAATAATTTTAAACATTCTATAAATTTAATATAATACACACACATTTTAAATTAACTTTTCTAAACTAGTTTAAATATTCTTGTAGATTTTAATAGTAGAACACTGGTATTTATCTAATTTAACTAATAACACTGATATAATGATCACACACATATTAACTCATGTATCATTCACAAATATAATAATAAAGCATTAATAGCATTTGAAACTTAAACACACATATTAATAGTTCATTTTATGTATGATAGAGTTCATATAATTTGAATCTTGAATATTTACGAATTACAGCGGTGGCTACTATGTATAAATGATAATAAATAAATGTTTACGTAGGATTTTTGGGAATGTGGATATTGCTTGTTGTTGGCTGCTTCTGATGGATTATATCTAACTGGTTAGATTTTGATGTTTATTGAAGAGATTTTATGCAGATCCATTGGCTTTATTCTTGAAGACAGTTGAACGTTTGACGGAGGATTTCTGAGTTGTTATGCAGACATTATTTCACAGGCAGGTTTTGATGATCTTGTTGGACTAAAAAGACAGGAGCACGAGTGTATATTTTCAAAAGCCGCTCAACAATGCATGTTTGTTTCTGGATTCATAATAGCAATGCACTGTTATCAAGACTGTCACTGCAAACTAGACTGAATAAACTCTTAACTGATTGTCCGATAAAATATTCCGTATTTATACCGATGAAGTGTTTTCCTTTTGATATCCTCCGGCAAATATCTGTTGTCAAAATTCTTTAGCAATTAATCCTAAGACAACGTGTTTTTTGATTGATTGTTTAATTAGTAGTAGCTATTTCAAAACGTGTTGTTTTCATATCTTTAATTAGTAGCGCACCGCTGTGTTTTTTTTTTTTTTTGTTAAATACATTTTTCATTTATTTATAATATTTAATACTGATACATTTTTTTTACATTCGCACGCACATATATAATTTTACTCTACACATCAAAACTAGTTTTAAGATTATTTTTCTTCTTTAATTTAAATGAAGAGATTTATATATATATATATATTTAAAGCTTTTAAATTGTATTTCACTAATAATAATAAACTCTTTACTTCCTTTTTATAAAACCTTCAGTTTAACTTTAAGAAAAAAACCCTTCCCACTTTAAATCAATGATTTTTCAACTTTTATTTCAAACTCTTTTGCGACAGATTTTTTTGTTTTAATAATTTTTTTATGACAAAATTATTTTATATACATGTGCCAATTTGGCCTTGGCACAATATATAGGTGAAATGATTTTGCAACATATGAGATAATAACTAAAAGAAAAACAAATAAACTAGTGATAAAGGAATAGTTTGATCCATTAGGATAAATGAGTTACATATTAATTTATATGATTTTATATTAGAATGTATTTACATATTCAATTATATTCTTATGATTTAATTCATATGTTGTATTCTAATTCTGATAATTAAATTATGATGGATTACTAGCAGTTATCTAAAACTAATATAAACTTTATTAATAGCCTTGAAGATTTTCTAAAAATATAAAAAGTATATCCAACTATTATCTAGTTATTTAGACATCAATTATTTGGATCTTGAACACCCATGCCACTTACTTCCCCTGCTTCTCTGACTAAATCACAAATAGTTTTTTCCCCTTCTTCCTATTATGTTCTCATTCATTTTCTTTATACTGTTTAATATCTTTTGTTCTTTTCTGAGTGTTCTTGGCAATGGCAAAGATCCAAAACAGTTAAGTTTAATGTTTTGAACTTATTTTTAATTTGATTTGAAACAAATTAGAATATACTTTTGTTGTCTTCTTGTCTAATTATTGACTTGATGGTTCTCAGTTGTTTCATTATTTCAAAATTGATTCAACTACAGTTTTTTGTAATGTTACTCTAATAATTTTAAGTTATGAGATATGAGGTTTTTTTTATTTTTATTATTATCTATCTTTACTACTTTCAGATAAGTTTGCTTGGCTATAATTACTTTTATTTTTTGCCTTCTGGTTACTGTTTGCAAGCTTATTTATACAAGACCCTTACCATTTATTATATACATTTTAATCAATTATGAATTTATTACTTTACTATATAAAAATCACTATTAAGGAAAATTATGACAAATCATGGTTATGACTTCACACACACAAATCTATATATATATATAAACAAAAAAAAGACTTATAAATCCAATAAATAATATTATATTTCAACCAGAGGACTGGTTTTCGTCAGAAAGAAAAAAACCAGTCCTCTGGTTGAAATATAATATTATTTATTGGATTTATAAGTCTTTTTTTGTTTTTATATGTATTTCCTTTGGTTAGTTTGTTATATATATATATATGTGTGTGTGTGTGTGTGTGTGTAATTAATATCACTCCATGATTGTAATTGTTGAGTATTATTCACTATTTATTGGTAAATATGCTAAATAATTGATTAAATATATGCTGTGAGTATGAAATATATCAAGCACCATTTATTTCATATTTTTTATAAGCAGATTTTTTTAAATCTTTTTCTTTAAAACCATATTCCCTCATATAAACTCTCATATAAGCTTTCTTCTCATTATAATATATTGCATAGTAAGTAATACATCCTTTAATACCACACATTGCTATAACATAAATTGCACATAACTTTCATTATAATATGTTATAATGCAATATATCATTTAATGCAGCAGTTCTCAACCTATGGGTCATGACCCCTTTGAGGCGCAAACAATCCTTTCATAGGGATCGCCTAACACTATTGGAAGACATATATTTTTGATTCATAACAGTAGCAAAATTACAATTATGAAATAACAATAAAAATAATTTTAAGGCTGGTGGTCATCACAATATAAGGAACTGTATTAAAGGGCTGCGGCATTAGTAAGGTTGAGAGCCACTGCTTTAATGTTTCAAACCCTATAACATAAATTGGGTATAATTTAGCTATTTGTGTGAGTTCAATGCCATTTTTATTATAATTATATGTTGGATTATTGTTAAAATATCTATTAGAAAAATCCAGACTTTAAATTATACTTTTCAAATATCTTCAATTGTTATGACTTACATATAAATTAGCCTTATGTGTTATTACTAATAACTAAATATAATTGAAAAGTTTAAATTTTTCTAAAGCATATTTAACTCTTCTGCATTTCAACATTTTCCCCTTATCCCTTAGTAACAATTTAAATTAATAGTTCAATCTTTTATAATAGTATTAAAATATTTGTTCAATATTATGAAGCAAGAAAGTGCACATGATTTATTATAAATATAAGTTTGCAAACAAAAAACAATCTAAAAAATTATATATGAATTTTTAAAGCATATGTATAAAAAAAAAAAAAAAAGTGAAATACATAATGAAATAAAATAAGTTTTTTTTCTTATTGGATAAATTACAGCAAAGCAAATAAATAAAAAAAACAGAAATCTTTGGTGATTGAATTTCATTTTTTTAAATATAAACAAATTATTATAAAATCATTATAAAGCCATAAAAGTTTCTTTTTTATTGTTACTTCAAATTTTTTAACTTGTATTTATAAAAACAAAACATAATTTGAAAAAATTTAATTGTACACATGAATATATTTCTTTTTTAATAATTACTATACAACTATTTTGTAAAAATAATCATAAATTTTTCAAAAAGCTATGAAAAATATATTTTTTATTAACTCACCACTAATAACAATTAAAAAGAAGTTTAAAGTTTTTATATATGACTGAAATCAACAAATCTACCACTGAGTGACTTTCTAAACTTTTGTTGACTCATTTGTAGTACAACACTATGGTTTATTGCCATTTTCAGAGGTTTTTTTAAATTAATAAATCAATATTTATTTTAATACTTGTTTTCCTATCAAATAAGTATAAAACTAGTAAAAAAGTAATAAAGATATCTACAAGAGAGTGATTTAATGCCAAGTATAGCAGTACTATTACAGAAATTTCTAATGTGCAGATGAGATTTTGCTTGTTAACATCTAGATAACAAAAATAATCCAACATATAATTATTAATTATAACTTGTCCTATTTGTAAATATTATATTTTCAACTAATGATAAGTGTGGTTATAAAAAGACATTAAAATCATTATAAAATAGATCTTGAAACTCATAAGAATTGGGATTCACTATTTGAATAATTTAACAATAATAACAAAAATCATTATTTTCAGATTATGATTAAAACCAATGTTTAATAAGCATTGCTTTATTATATTTACAGTTTATAAACTTCTACATATATGATTCTTTGTTATTTTCCTCTGTACATCATACCTGCATAAATTTTTAATTCTACATCAAAAAAAGACATGCATTTGCAAATTTCTGTGATCATACAGAGTCAGAATTGAGAAATATATAAAACTATGAAAGTTATTTTAAAAACCTGAAATCTATGTCGTATAATTATAAACCCAAAACTAATATTTAAAGATGATTGGAATTAGAGATAAGTTAAACACATTTTGTTAAAGAATTTTTGTGAAAGAGATGCAGAACCTCATGTATTTGCTCCTTAAATGGTTTTTCAATGAAGGTAGATATATCACAAGTTTGTGTAATACTAAATATGATCTCATCAGTTCCATTTAAATAAAACTGCTTGAGCAGAAGCACATGATGGTCCAGTGATATCACAATTGTCTGTCATGATTATAGCCCGGTTTTAAAAAATTAAAAAAATTATCTAGATTTTAATCAGGGTAAATATTTTTATTTCACCTAGAAGATACATAACCAAACAAGCTAATCATTCAGTACTAGTGAAAAAATGAGTATCTAACTATCTTTAGCTAAAATATAAAAATAAAAATAAAAAATGTTAAACAAATCAAGGATCCAGAAATTGGTAATATTGTAACTATGTCTTCTTTACTATTCCTATATGGACAACTACTGAAAAGCATTTTTTCCTTGCAGTAAACTGTTTAAAAGCTGTTTTGCCTTTTATGTTTGCAGAAAAGTATTTGGAAACAAACTGCAACAGGTTCAGGTAATATCAATATCCCATGGGCAATTACATTCCTATATATTTGGTGAAAAACAAAAAGATATTCTGAATGTGATCTTACAAATTGGAAAAATTAAACCATATGTTATCATGAAATGTATATGAATCAGATTTATGAAACATTCCATGATGTGTGGATAACCCTTTTCATATAAACCAGATATCATTATTGATTACACAGTTTGTGTATTTTCTGTTTATATACTTTCCTTTCCCCTAAATCACCAATTAGTTCTGTTTACATTCAGTAAAGGACATAAAGTAAAACAAAAAAACAAAAACAACAAAACAACAACAGAATGAATGGTCCTATATATTGCATGATCATTAATTTGACAGATAGTTGGAATAAAAAGAATAAAGAAGATCACAAAAAAAAAATATTTAAAATATTTCTGATTGTTTAATAGAAACACATACTAATAACTTTTACTAATTATTACAGATTAGGAGAAATTTATATAAAACACTATAAATACTTGCAAGTCCTTTCCCTTCTATTTTTATATTATAATCATTGTTAACTTATTATAAACAATATTAACAGAATTCTCTACAAAATACAGGATTCAAATCTTGTCCAAATTATATAATAAAAATGTATTTAATAAATTGATCATCAATAATATAGATATACAATATATCAAAAAAATTGTAACTTTTATTCTGAATAATAAATTCTGATGATTATACAATAAATTACTAAATATATACCTAATTATACTATTTAAAAAAAGCAAGTAACAAAATGACCATTATAAAATGATTACTTTCACAATGATTTTTATATAGTACCAATTAATACTATCTATTTTATAAATGATCTCAAAATGTGACACTACTTCAATTTTATCATAATACAATGAGTTGATATACTTTCACAACCCAAAAATTTTCTGTTTATGATTTCTCAAAATATTTCTTTAAACTATGACTGATTTTAATGATTCACTTTAGCCTTGAGCATTATTACACTTATTATTTATGCAATACACTGGGTACAATTGAAAAATTATAATTTCAGATTGAATGTTATAATTTACTATTTATTACTCTATATTTGGAACAGCTTATATTTACCAAGATTTAAACTTTTTTGTATCAATAATTTCAATCAAGTTGCAATCTTTTAATGTCTATATAAATATATTGGACCAGTTATGGTTAAAAGTGGTTGTTTTGACAACAGATTGAGATTGTTGTTGACATTGGGATTGTTAAGGGTTGCCTGTTTTTGATGATTATATATATACACACACTAAAATTTAAATTATTTCATTTTTTATTGTATATGAAAAATAATATATATTTACACTTTCGTCCATTTTCTAGAATTGACACTCATCAAAATTATTCATATACACACATATAATCATTAAAATCAATCAAATACTTAGATAATCCCAATATCAATAACAATCAGCAATCTCAACCTGTGATCAAGGCAACCTTCTTTTAACAATTAAGGTGAAATCCCACATTTATTTATGGTCCAATACATTTATGTAGACATTAAAGATTACAATATGACTGCAAAGATTAAAATTATTGATAAAAAGAAAGTTTAAACAAAACTCCTCAAATAGGTAAATATAACCTGTTCTGATTGCAGACTAATAAATAGTTAATTATGTATAACCTTATAAACAGTAGTTATAATTTTCAAATTACACCCAAAATATTACTGAAATATAAGTGTAATAATGCTCAAGGTTAAATGGATTTATAAGTAATCATTAAAATCAGTCAATAAGTAGACAATTCAATATTAATAAAAAGCATAACATTAACTGAAATCTCTATAAAATATTTTAAAATCCCATAGCTATATTACTTTCAACCCACTTCCCTTTAAATAAAGAAAAGTTTGAATTTTGCAGCTCATTTAAAATGGGATTGAATGGTTGCAAAATTAAGTATTTCTTGATTTAAAGAGGAAGTGTGGTTATAATATAGCAATGGGGTGTTTAAAATATATATTTAAAAATATTTTAATTAAAACAAAGAATAAACAATTGCATGGTTAATTACTCAGAATATCACGCGACATTTGATCACAACATGACCTATTCAAATATTAAACAATGTTTTTTTTTTTTTAAAGCTTTCTTCTACTGAAGATCAAATTCTTGATCTGTCACATTCACTACTGTGCTAACCCACACACAGACAATAAATACTGAGAAAAATGGAAATTAGTCAAAAAGATTGTTCATACAAAAATAAAGGTATCAAAAGTAATAGTAATAATAATAACGATAGCAGCAATAATAATAAATGAGAAATCTCCTTCGAAATGACAGGCGTGAACTTTTTTCATAACTTTATTACCCAGTAGTATAAAACATTTTCCAAAGGAATATTATTTAATCGTTAGCTGCATGTAGTTTGTTAAAACTAATGACTACTTTTTTTAAAAGTCTACTTTGATTGTAATGTTGATAATCTAATCATAAATGGAAGGAAACGCTCAAGATCAATTATAACTTATAGGTAGAAAAATTCTAAAAAAAAAATAAAATCTCAAAACATTGCATGCTTAAAACTTGAGTGATCTACATGCAATTCTAAAGTAAGTGTTAAAAGTTACAGAATTAATTGTAATTATACCATTCAGGCATGTGATAAATCAACTCACGATAAAATCATAATGAGAATTTTTCCCCCTCTTTTTCTTCACATACAAATAATATCAATATAAAAAGAATTTTAAATATTTAAAAAAGTTTAAACTGAAATAATCATTTTAACCTGTGAGATCAATATTGTTCATATTCAGCTATGTAGAGATTCAATAAAAATAGTTCTGCAAAAAAATGAAAAACATCTTTAATATCTGGGTCAGTGCTTTATATGAAATCTTAAAATTTCTAAATGAGCATAATAATTTGTATTATTAGTTAGATAGAAAGAAAGCAAAAGCACACTCCCAAAGATAATAAGTATTTTAGTTAGTTGATCCGTAATTCTAGTAGATTATGTAGAATTAGCAAACCTACAATCAAAATTATTATTGTTGTGGTTGTTGTTGTTATTATTATTATTATTGTTAAATAAAAATTTTAATATAGAATTAATAGTGCAATCTTACATACACAGCCACTTGTAAATGAGTTTGCCATTCCAACTCCATGGTTAAGGGGGGGGGTGTTCTAATAATAAGTTTTGAAATGACTGTACAAATCCATCAATGAAACTTTAATCTGCCAATATATAGAATGATGTTCTGCTTGTTAAATATTTTGTGATACTGTCTTTTAATTTCTTCATCAACTTTTTTTTTTAAAGAAATACTTCAACACCATGCCTAATTATATTTTCTGCCATATCTTCCAATTGGAAACAATCAATATCACACTTCTTTAAGACATCTTAGAAATAAGTCTATTTGTCCCATAAAAACCATACTCAAGTTCATCATATTCCCCTCCATTTTGTGAAGCCTTGTATTGTTCATTTATTTTACATATCCAAAATTGGACCCTATATTATAACATCCAAAAATTTATAGAATACATTGATTACTTTTAAAATCTTAAAATTGTATCTTAAAAATTTTATGAAACATTCTTAAATAAAAATTCATATTGCATCGATAGGGTATTCAAGTCCCACTTCTATACAATAAATTAGATTAAAGAAAAGTTTTATATATAGCTAAATTAGTTGTAAGTAGTTGGTGTTAATTTAGTATGCGCTCATGGCAATTTCCATTTATAAGAACTGCCCAAAACTCATGCTGGCAAATCCAACTGATAAATGACATCAATCAATCTATCTATATATTGTTGTGATCTGACCATTCGTTACAAAACTGCCATTTTCATCACCCCCCCCTTCCCAAAAACCCAATTTTCATAGTTATAAGAAATGAAATCATGTGATTAAAATATTAAAACACAAAATTGCCATAGGGTGTAATAGTTTTATCCTGTGATGAAATATCCCATCATTCAACTTATTAAAGACAGCAGCAATGCACTAGAGTTTGTGTTGCAGCTTGACATCTAAATCCACTTTTCTACTTCTAAAACTTTAAAATGTTTAGATTTGGTTAACATTCTCAAGTTGACACCATTCAAGCTAAAAATTGCTGAGTATTTTTCTTCTGTCATTGGTTGATTTTGAGATTTTGAACACTAATTATTAAACAAAAATTTTAAATCTTCCATTCAAAACATTAAGTACATTCCACAAATCATCTTTTGATCTAGCAAAAATAGCATAATCATCAGCACACCTGTAAATAATCCAAAAAAATGAAATTATTGTTTTAGCTTTTAATTGATTTAAATTAAAAATTCTAACAACAAACCCATATCACATTCTAACCCCTATTTCATGAACCCACAAAATCTACAACTAGTTTTGTAGTGTAAATGCTTATCTCATACCACTTCTAAGAAAAGTACTTGTGTAATACAATTATTATTCCAAATTTGACTTTTTTTTTTGCTATAAGCATTATTTGCAATAAATATTAAAATATGTGTATATAAAAATTAAAAAAATATAATCATAAAATTGCAAAAATTGAGTAATAAAATTATTTTTGTTTAGAACAGTTTCTAACTGGAATCAGTTGATTGCTTTTTTTATAATCAATTATTACAATAAAATAAATTTGTTTTTTTTTTATTATTGTTAGCATTATTCACAATAAGCATTTTAATATTTGTCTTAAAAAAGTAAAAACAAAAATCAATACGTTGCAAAAGACAAAAAAAAATTACTTCTATTTAGATTATAAACAATATAAAATACTGCCAAAACAAAAAAGAGGGCATAAAATTTATAATATGCAAACTAAATTCAAACTAATTTGATTTATGCAATATACAGATATACCTAAGAACATACTAATAGATACCTGTCCATTTAATTTTTTTAAGGAAATTAAAGAATATATACACTTATAGTGGTATAGCATATTGTTTGTAGCTGTTGCAAGGTAAGCTACCTATAATCAGTTCCAAAGACCACTGTCACAAAAATTGAAAGCAATGTTGGGACAAGCACACATTCTTATTTAAAAATCATTTTCATTTCAAATGCCTTAGATTCTCCACTTGTAGTAATAACATTTCCACTCATTTATTTCATCATGTAATAGCTAATATAATATAAACAAAATTTTGTCCAAAATCTATTATTTGTAACAACACATGCATTAAAGTCTCCAAGAAGAAAAAAATCAACCTTTTAATAGTAAGGTTGTAAATAAACCTACAATAATCCTAAAGTTATTGGAAATAATGTTATTGGTGCTGTAAATTCAAATGGTTTGTTATTACTGAATTTTTACACAATGCATGGATTGATTATCGTAAACACTTTGTTTCTGAAAAACCAGTATAAAGTAACATTAATATTTCCATGATCATAACAATGGTACTTAATAGATATTTGAAATACTGATATAAAATTATTTATTTCAGTTTTTAAAAGGTCTCACAATAAAAGTATAATTGTAATTTTTGTAGCATATTTAAGTATTAATGATAGATATAATTTTTATTTCATCTTGTGTGAACTTTTTTCTTAAGATTGAAACTATAAAATGGGGAAAAAATTCAAATTTTATCCAATAATATTATTTAAGCTACTGCAGGTTTCAATTTGAATCATTTGTGTAATACTGTCAAGACTGTAATATGATAGATAATGATTCGTGGACAATACATTAATTACTTAATTAATTGAATAAGAGTTAATTAAATGTTAAAAATGTATCTAATACATATACTAATTCAAACTCTATAGCAGTTATACATATTTGTCCATAGTGTATTTATATTGATAATCACTTTTTTTGTTACTTTAATAAATATATTGTTGATTAATTAATCTAGCCTATTCTCATTTTAATCTTACTCTTGCATATATAATTTTTTTATCATGTGTTTAGTTAAGCAAAAATAAATAATATGCTCATATTATTTTCAAGGTCTATACTTTCTCTGAACTAAAATAAAGAGCTATAATTAAAAAAAAATAGTATAAATATAAATGAATTCAAACTAAGATATAAAAAAACACTTCATCAAAAGGTGAGCTCATTATCATGGCCTGCATTATGGATCAATATAAATAAAAGCTATCATTCATATATTATACATGTGTTGTAGCATTTTTATCTTTAATCACAATTTTTGGATTAGATGATGTATCTGGAAGTGTAACCAGTTCTCTGAAAGAACTTTACTATGGATTAGTTTTAAAATTAATCAAGAGAATCAAGTAAATTTATTTTGCTTATTTAGATTTGATAAGTAGCACAATGACCATTAATAACAAAATATTAAAACTTAAAGATTGATTGCATCATCAATCAATTTTTATATTTATCTACATTGAGTTTAGAATGTGCTGATTTTCATATTTTGCAAATGTAATTCATCTTATCTTACCAGCCATTACATTTGGTAAAACATTATGCAATTATCTTATAAATGAATTACATTTTAGTGGACTAATTCAGTATACATCTCTCAATCCCTCCTGTCCTCGTTAATCTATCTAATATATTTTATACAAGTACATGGCAACATCATCTTTTAATTGGTCATAATTTAAATCAATGAATTCTTAAAATAATGTCAATGAGATAATATTGCTAATGACAATAATATATGAATGATCCTATGGTTTATTTTAGCTTGCAAGATTATAATAACTGGAGTTCTCTATAATGAGTCTCACATAAAAAAAATATTTGTTATAAATTATATAAACATTTATTTCTTTATATTAGGGTTTTAATTTAAAAACATATCTTAAAAATCATAGTTTTAACAGGAATTGATAAAATGATAATAATTATTATCAACATAACCTATTTTTTTAAATATATTTGTTGTGCCTTGTCAATAAGAAGAAGAAGAAAAACTATTAATAATTTTTTGAATGATCAATAACAATGGCCCATATTTTGATTAAATAAGGATGTGGTTTTATCTCTCATCATATTAAAACCAAGCAAATAAAGTAATATCTAAACATTTGACTTTGGATTCAGTATAATCAAAACCTCTCAAATTAATATTCTTCTAAAAGATGAAATTAATATACATTATAAAATCTATTAAACATCATTTATTTATCATGTTATTTAAACTAATAGCCTAAGAGCTTTAGATATTCCAAGATTTTTTAACAGACATCAATTTACTTATGTAGCTGAATACATTGATCACTATTCTAATAATTATAACTTTTAGTGTTCTCTGTTATGTACCTATAATTCTTCTATATAATGTAGATTAAATGTGAACTAAATGAGTTGTTGGTGCTAACAAATGGTATTTCTATATTTTGCTCAGAACTCTATGCTTGATTAAAGGGCATTTTATTAATACAGTGTATTTATTTAATCCTTAATTTTAAGTAAAATACTTAAAATTAAAATATTTCTCTTTTAATCTATAAGGTAAAAATCATCTACTTATCTATCTGCTAAATAATTTTATTATTAAAAAAAAGTTCCATTGACTCGTTATCATCATTAAAATGACAGCAGTTATGATCGATTAAATCTTAGGTAGAAATATTAATTAAAATGTATGATTTATACTTATAATTTTTTTGCATTTAAAATTTTTATTTGCATAATAATAATAATAAAACAAATCATCAATCACTTATTTAAAAATAAATTTAAAATAGTAAAGGAAACACTCAAATTTCATTAAAACATCTTCACAAAACCTCTTTTTTGATTATTGTTATGATAATATTTCTATATTTAATGGGTTATTTATTGTCTGTTAATGATAGTTTCAAAACTTATTAGCAAGTCTTCATTTTCAATTCATTTTAAAAGAAGCAAAGTTACACCAGTGAGTGGTTTAAATTAACAATATATATAAATATTTAAATATTTTATGCTTTTATTATGAATTTTTTTTAAAAAAAAACTTTTTTCACTTAATGTATTTTAAGATTTTAAACTTTTTTATATTTATTTACATAGCAACAATTAAAATATGTTATTTAATACTGTCAAGAAAAAAAATGTAAATTTACTTTAAAATAAGTGGCAATAAAGATTCTCTTACAAGAATGTATTTTATAGAATTAATTCTATATGTGTTTTTGCATGTGTAATTTAAAATAGAAAATATGTTATAAATAAAAAAATAGAAAAACGAATCATTGCAAAATAATAAAAAAATGGCAATAAAATAAAATATTTATTGAATACTACCTTGAGTGAAAACATTTGTGTGAGTATATATAATAATTATCTTCACATTTACCACATTTGGTTCCAAATCTTCACATAGATGATTGAAACTATAGATAATACTAATCCATAATCATTAAAAAAACCAGTCAACACTTAGATAATCCCAATATCAAAAACAATCAACAATTTCCTCTAGCCTTATTATACATATGAATGATCACACGTGTTTTGGAGATCATTAATCATTTTTCACATGTATTGGTTATATTGGATAGAGTGGGTGACTGTAAGGAGTTTGAAAATATGGGTTCAAATCCATTTTAATTACATATAGCTTAAGTATATATATATATATTGTGCCCTTGTCTGTAGGTCATAATAAGGTAGATAGGTCAATTACTAAAAAATTTTAAATTTTAAGTTATATTTGTATGATATATAAATAATAGTAGGATAATTAAATTTTATAGTACAATTTTAATCTGAAAATACCTGGTATATAACAGTGTAATAAATTATTTTAAAAGAAAACAGTTAAATAAAGCTTAATAATATCCTTGCTTATGGTTGTAAAAGCTGGCCATATAAAATAACACAGCTATAAATAGTTTAAAAGTATATTAATAATTTGAGTATAATATTTTCAAACTAATAAATTAAATAAATGCCAGATGTAGTGTTATAATTATATTTAATAATCAAAATTAATAGAGTATATTTTATTTATAAACTGTGGGATGGTGAGAGTTATATTTAGTTCAACATTTTTAAATTATTTTCCAAATTTTTTATAAAATATATCAGTTTTGGTAAATTAGACCGAGACGTAAATAAAAAATCATTTGATAAAGTTAGAAAACACGTGACTGTATATTATATACCTCCACACACACGCTTGTTAAAATAATAATAAAAGTTTGTGAATTTAAAACTAGATATAATTGCCATCGATCCTTAAGGTGAAAGTTTAAATGTTAAATATTATTTTAATAATTATTTTAAAGTTTAAATAATTTTGTAAAAGTATAATTGAAGTTAAAAATACTAGTCTAAATAATATTTGAGACATTACGTCATCAATTCTTTAATTTTAAACGTCTATTCTGTTATAAAACTAAAATGGATAAATTTGTTCGCGCTAAAATAAAGTTATTAACCAATCAACGGAGGTAAATTAGCAGACAAAAATATAGGAATTATACAGAGCGGGGAGAAGGAATGTGTAAGTGAAAGAGAAAGTAACACATTTTTGTAGCTGATAACACCGTAGCTGGAAAAGTGATATAAATTTAAAATTTGGTATTTATTTTAAAAAAGTTCTTCTGTAACTTATAATATATTTTGACTGTATCGATATGAATTGCTAATTTTAAAAGTTATGTTACCAGGGAAATTTATTCGAATTTGACCAAAAAACCTACAGTAGAGATGGAAGTACAAGGGAAAATACCTAAATTTATCACCGAAGGAAAAATATTTGGAAATTGTCTTAATGCAACTTTATTTATGCTCAACCAGAAACTGATTGTTATAACTCAGAGAAATATAATTGGGACGCTATATGAGAACTTAAGAGAGAAGTTATTTGCCGTCAGGAAAAAATTATGATGCACAGAAATTATAAGGCTACTTTAAAGTTATGTTATACTTCTCTATGGAAAAATTTAATCTGCATTTTATTATAAAGAAAAATAATGATAAAGAAAGAATGTTTATCTTTTAAGGGAAAAACATTATTAAAATATAGTACAAGAATTTTGAAATAAAGAAAAAGTAATAGAATAATATGAAAGAGTTATTATGCTTTATAGAAAAGGAGCCGAAAAACTTTATCTTATCAGAAAAAATATTACAAAGTATTCAATGGAAGAAATGCTTGATTTTAAAAGGAATATAAAATTAAATGACCTAATGAAAATGGATCCATGGAAACAGAAATTTTATTGAAGATTTAAATGTACCCAGAAGATGCATCGGAAAAGTCGCGCGGGAAAATATTAGCAGACAATAGTAAAAGAGAATGCCATGAATTAATAATTGTATACAATATTGTGAAAAACCTAGGATTGTTGTCGATGAAGATTTGTTAAACTGATCTAGAACCCGGAATATATTTTAAACAGTAGTATATAAATTTTATGGAGAGGACGTGGACAGACGGAGGAGGAGGGCAGAATATATATATAATACTTGTATTTCAATATTATATATATATATAAATTGCTAAATTATTTATTTACATGTTTTTAACATAAATATTCATATATCTATGATTGATACAATTTAATTTAAAAATTATACATATTAATATATCAACAAAAATAATTAACAAACATTGCTAAATGTAGTGTAGTAATAAATCTAGAGAGTGGGGGGGGGGGATCAATCAACTGACATGGCTGACTATTCAAAATGTAGAAATGGTTAGCTGAGATGATTAATAATGTTGCATTTATGAATTCAATCTTATGAATTTCTAAATTTTCCTCTTCTTTTTAATATTTTTTCATGGATGATAATCTCACAGATATGACAGAACTACTGCATATATAGAGATCAGTATGCTTATTAAGTTTATATATTCACATGAATATTAAAAAAGTTGAACAACTACATATTTTTAAAATTAATTTATAGAACCCACATTTCAGTCAATGTAGGATTTTATTCCAATTGTGTATGGCATTACACATGAGTTCTTTCATTAAACTTTCAATCATCAGACAACTTAAACCTATTTAAAGTGAAGAAATGATGTCGCTTCTTAGCTAGTTAATAAAGAAATATACACACCAAGGCATTATCTTAACTAATTATGGAGATCTAAAGAAAAAAAGTACATACCTAGCCTGTTACAATATTTAAATGTACTTTTTTTTTTTTTGCTAAACTTACTTTAGATTTAATGATCAAAATATAAAAATGAAAGGACTTTAAGTAAAATATAGGGAATTTGTGCATTGTTTCTATGATTAAATACTTTTTAATATTAAAATGAATTTTAGCAATTGTAGCATATACATAAAAAAACATATTTTCAAAAAATGTGATTTTTGAATGATCAAAAAACGAAACTACTTTACATTAAACCTAACATAAGTAACAATAATTTGTTTGTTATTTTTTAAAAAAGAAAAAAAAAATTTTTTTAACTAATATCTTTGTTAATATACACATTATTCAATAAACATATATAAATATATTACTAAAAAACTTCATTGCATATTTTCACTGAGGTAATCAATCATTATCATATTATATATGTTACAATAATTTTGAGAATAGTATGAATTCATTTACACAATGGTTATGAAGGATTCATTATTTGTGCTGTGAAGAATAACTTAAAATTCATGCTTTAGTGATATGTGTATTCACCTGATATGTCCACTATTTGGTATAAAATTTTTAAGATTTAACGCTTTTTTTAGATAGGCAGCATATAGCCAAGCCATATAGTAATCAAATATTGGTTTGTTACTGTGTGTTTATAAACTCTTATCTAAAAAACAAAGATGGAAAAACACTATATAGTCTTCATTACTTTGTAATAATTGGCAAAACTGAGACAATTTCTTCTTCATTGTTTCTCTATGGAGTTGATGATAAGGCTCTGCCCTAAAGCAAACTATTTAAGTGATGTTTTATTTACATGCTTATGTGAATATATATATATATATATAAATAAAATGTCCGTTAATTAGAACACAATTGTAATCATAATAAAAATAATAAATATAATGGTAATAAACTATTATAAACAGTGTGCAGATTGAAAGACTGTTTATAATAGTTTATTACTGTTACATTTATTATTTTTATTATGATATATATATATATATATTTCATGTTCAATACAATCAAAAACAAAATCACATTCAATTGTATGCTTATTACACATATCACTAAATATGTTACATCAAATGACTAATCCCATATTAAATACTTCACTCAGCACTGAAATTAGCCAGCTCAAGAGCTAATATTTTCTGCAGTAAATAATGATTTTTTTAAAAAACAAAACAAAAAAAAAAATTTTTTAGTTTGACACATCTGAAAAAATTAGTATATTCAATATGTCAATTTGGAACACGAATCTCTCAAGCAACACAATATATGATGAATAAATAATTTGCTATCAGCATACAAACAAACAACAAATTTTAATAATTATTCCAATAGTTGTATATAATTTAATAATTTTTGTGGTGAAATAGGAAAAAAGGTCGTCATTACATAAATTTCTTTAATATGATACATATTGAAAAAAAAAAAAATCTTTAAAAATTAAAGAAACTGTACATCACAAAGTTGTAGTAAACAAAAATAATTCATAATTTTTTTTATAAAATTGAATATTTTCCTGATTAAAAAATGCAAAACTATAGTAAAATATGTACATAGTATTACAAAAATAAAATATAATATCAAATTTTAAATACTATGGTGATATATTTTTAAATATTATTATAAATGAATACAACAAAAACTTACCTCTTAAACCAACAGCATTTAAAGGACAAAATTTCTGAAAATAAATTAAAAATTTAATATATATATAAATTGAACATTTACATGAATATATTTTAAAGTGATTATTAAATAATAATAAAATCTATTATAATTTTCATTATACATGTCACAAACTATATTAAATGAATAAACCTAATTTATAAAAATTAATTTTCTATCTGTGTGGCAGATAAAAAAAGATAGTTGTTAAATATGCAACCAAAGTCATAAAACATAATTTTAAAATCGCAATTGGTTGTAGACTGAAAAAATATATAAATGACACTAATATGCCTAAGTTATTTCACAAGTCTCCAAATGTCAAATGTTATTGGTTATCATTATTTATTAGATCAGAAATTATTAATTCATTTTTACTTTTATACCTACTGTAATTATTCTATTACTATTTATATACATATGAGCTCCTCTTCCTTAATGCCAATCAACTTTCTCTACAAAAGCAGATCATATATTTGTAAAACTTCAATTATTATTCTCAGAAAATATGTAAAATAATATATTTTAACTTGGATAAAAATTAAAGATGATATTTAACAATAAAGAAATATGCTAATTTCTAATTTAATAAAGAATGAATAATAATAATATGTCTATTCAATGAAGAGTTGAGTCAAAAAGTACTTGTCAGAAATATGGCATTCATAAAGGGCATTTATGTAACATACATAAAATAATTGCAGAAAGTGTAATATTTGGCATTTGAAGGCTCACGAAATGACGAGGTTAAAAGAAAAATGATTTATTTAAATGCATATTAGTAGCAAGCAATGTGTAATTTTTTTTCAATATTGAAGTTTTAAAATTATAAAATATAGCATATGTGTGGAAAAATTAAAAGCATGTATTAAAACAAAAAAGATATATAAATAAAATTCATACAAAAGAAGCAAAATAAATATTATCCTTCATAATCTAATTAAATTTATTAGAAATCATGGTACTTACATATTGTTATTTCACTCTCTTCACCAAGTGTTTTTGGGTTAATTATTCATTTTCAGAGGTGTCCAGTATTTTTTTTGTTTTTTTTTTTCCTCAAAATTATTTTATCGAACATGTTACTTATTAAGTTTAAAAAATATTAAGAAAATAAACATAAATTCGTGTTAGCATTAAAAAAAAATTATAAATGCCATTCACATTTAATGAAATATTTTTTTTTACATACAAACTGTTAATGCATTGCAAACACTGTCATGATTTTTTTTTATATTTACCGTAGCATTCATTCAAGCTGTTGGTGAATTATTTTTCCTAAACTTTTGCAAAAATGATTAAAATTTGGATATACCAATGGCAGAGGAAGATGCAGTGAAGTATTTTCAAAATTACAGAATAATAGTGCCTTTGCAAAAAGTGTGTGCTAATAGATATGATATGAAACTTTATGTGCTAACAGAAGTAATGGTACGGTAATCTCAAAACATGTTCGAAATGAGTATACTTTCATCATGTTTTGTTTTTGTTTATTACAGTTATATCAAATTTTATTTAATTACAATCATTTGGAATTTTGTGTAATTTGCTATGTTTTTATAATCATCTTAAAAAATATATCAACAAAATATTTAATATGATAATCATCTTTAAAAAAAAATAGCCATACTATTTAAAACACTTCATCCCTAAAAATGGATCATTAATCAAAAAATGCCCAGCAAAGAAGGCAAAGGAACAATATGTAAGTACCAAAATCATTTATGCATTTAGTGAAAGGCTGTTAAAATTCAAAAGTTCTTGCTTGAAATAAAGCATTTATAAGAGAGGACAGTACTTGCAAGCTTATCAAAATAATTCTAATAAGTCTGATTTGTGAATTATTACAATAAAATGCACATTCAAAATTTATTACATTACGCCATATATATCTAGTATATGTAAAATGTAAAAGAAAATAATGTACAAATATGTTGAAAACATTATTATACAGACAGACTAAAGACTGTCAGAATTTTTTTAAAAATAATTACAACGATCTTCTTGCTGTGTCAATTTCAATAACATTTTTCTAATGATCCTAAGAAGAAAAAAAATATTTATAATCCTCAAAATGATTTTAAAATAAACATTTTCTACTTGCAAAAGATATAGAAAATTTCTCCAAAAATATAAAGTTAATGCCCTAAATTATTTTGTCAAGCATTGTTAGCCGAGAGGTGAGCGCAGCTGCCTTGCAAGCAAGCAGTTGTTTGCAGATGGTTGTTACGGGTTCGCCTCCCTGCCGATGCTATGACATATGGAAAAAAAATTGTAATTTTACTGCCAGTTTGACTTTTATAATACATCTCTACCCTAATTAACAAGGGAAAAATATTCCCAAAACTCACTGTATTGAATCACAGATTCAAAATATATCACCAAGTGCCTTATAAAAATAATATATAGTCAGTGACAATTAATGAATAAAATTTTATTTTGTACGTTCTTAATTAAAAAACACTAATCTATGTGTAATTTTATACATTTTATTAAATGTAGTATATCTTGCTTCAAATGATGCCCAGATTGAAATCTTGTTCTATTCATATGGTGTTAAATTAAAATAAAGTGTTAAAAAAATATCTAGCACAATATTCCTTTTTAAACTTACTTTTAGTTCATTTTATGTACTATTTGGTCGATTTTTTTTTTTTATAATTACACATCACAGGGACTTTGTAAAATAAATCCATCCACAATTTTTTAATGAAAAAATTATTTTTTC
This sequence comes from Epiperipatus broadwayi, assembly GCA_028023455.1. Classification (NCBI taxonomy): domain Eukaryota; kingdom Metazoa; phylum Onychophora; class Udeonychophora; order Euonychophora; family Peripatidae; genus Epiperipatus; species Epiperipatus broadwayi. The sequence goes on from JAQFVV010012571.1 coordinate 1,446,014, forward strand.
TAAAAAAAATTCCCAGTTCACAAAACAAAAAAATTTAAAACTCTAAAGCAAAAATGAATTAAATAAACTATAACTTTTATTAAATTAAAAAAAAACAACTCACAATATATTAGAAAATACAAAGAATAAGTAAAAATGTAATGTGGTGATTTACTGATTCTTATAATATCAGGTTTAATATGCTAAATATCTTTAAATAAAAAATCATAAATGTCTTCATTCAATATTAAAAAAGTTCATTTGCCAACTTATATACTTTCAAAATAAGAACCTTTTTTTTTGCTATCCATATAATAAAAGTGGTCAACGAAACACCAGATGATTGCACCAACACAATCTCTAGTAAATATTATGGCTATGGCTTTTGTCAATGAGAAGCAGTGGATTGCACAAATATTTCCAGCAGCCATTACTACATTTTTATACTATCCAAATTAGTAATTTAAATGTCTCAAACTTTATTATATTTTGAACTCAAACCAACTTGATTGTATAGTTGTAAAAATCTAATATCAGGTTAACAAATATATATATATTAGTGAAGGTCAATTAACTGAAAGATTATTTGACAAGTATGTTGCTTTGGTATTCAATTTTCAAATTATTAATTTAGCAAGTAAACCAAATGTAAAAAATAACTGCAATAAAAATTTGAAGAAAGTCAATAACAAGCTTTTATGTAAATTTTCTATTGCTCTTATGTAGTTGTTAAATGTTAGTTGAGATAGAGACATGGTGATTATGTTTAATGATTTTTTTCTGTCGCTTTTTCTGTTGCTTTGACAACTACTAGAATTTTGATTGCAAGGCCTATTCCGAAAAGTTTCAGAATCACTTTTGCATTCATTTTGCCTCTGTCTATTTACATATATAAGAAACATTCAATATAGGTAAATTACGTACTGTCTTAAAATTTGTTAATTATTATTTAATTTAGTTTTATATTTTGTATAAGCATATTTCTATAATAAATTTGTATTGTCGTTGTTTACATCATATCTCTTTATTCTCATTCACTTAATACAGATAATTTATGAATAATATAAATGGATAAACAAAATATCAGTATATAGACATAACTATTAATTAGTATTATACGTATATAGATTCAACCATTTAACACATTTCAGAAACATTTGTTGATTATGCCTATGAGTTTGGTGTTTAAATGTGGACCAAGTGAAGTTTTTTTCAGGACACCTACAATTTTCTTTGGGGTAACTGTCTCATAGTTAACCCATTTCATCATTCAATATTGGTCAGTAAATGAGAATCTAGCTACTCTAGCTAATAAAGCAAGAATTTAAAACTACTAAAATTCTCACCCATTAGGTATTAATCTAATGTGTATTGCCTTTTTCATTTTTCCAATTGAAGGATTAGAGATATTTTACGTCCTTATTAAAAAGACTAATTTGCCACACTTTTTTTTTTTTAAAAAAAAAAATGTTCTAAATTTTGACACTAATAACAAAATCATCATATAATTTGTTTCAAAGCAAATTAGTTTTTGCAGGTTAGTTCTTTAAAAGAAGATTTAATGTATATATTGACATTTTTAATTTTAACAACTTTCGATCGATGACTACAGCATATTCTCCAAAATGAAACTTACAAAGCAATAATTTGCTATCACGTTTTATTTATAATGTTTAACAAAAAAAAAAAAAAATGGATTTAACAAACAGATGTGTAATTGTAAATAAATATTGAGAAAGTTATATATTTTTTAATATTTTCAAATTATTTAATTTACTTCCTGTATTTATATGTAAACATTTCTTTCAGAAGCAACAAATGTAAAGAGATATTACGAAATGTCATGAATCAAATAAAAACTTCTTGTAGGCTGGATTAACCCATGGTCCATAGTTTGGAGACTCCTAATATAACAAGCTTTTAATTTTGTTTTTTATATGAGGTAAATATTGCTTGAACGATATTGATATCACACTATTTAATATATATATTAAAATGAAAATAAATAAAGTAAAAAATAATATTTTGACAGACATAATGTACATTTTAAAATTTATTTATGATATATATGTTTTTTTGTTGTTGTTGTTATAAATTGCATTTCAACCCAAAATAAAAATATTGATCTTGTATTGTTATTGTTAACATATTTAAATAAAAATAAAGCAAATAAATAAATGCATATAAATATATATTAATATAATTTACATTTTCTAATTTGTTTTTAATTAACATTGTTCTGTGTATGGACTTTTTTACAATTATATATTGTGCCCTTTTGTATGGGTCACCATCTAATTTTGTGCTAATCTATTAAAAATTTTAAATTTAAGATATATTTGAATATGTGATGTTGATTTTGCTTATAGTAATATTTCAAAAGGTTTAATTAAAGCAATCTATGAGTATTTGATATGTAAAATTGTGCTGATATTGAGAGAGACATTTTAATGATGATTATTATAATATATGGTTGGAAAAACTGGCCATAGTTAATACTGCATTAATATATTTAGTAAGTAGGTATTTAAAGCTAAAAGTGTTTAAAAGACAAGTTAAAATTAAATGCATATATTTATTATTGATAAAATAATATTATAAGAGAATATAAATATTTTAATTATTATAAGTACTTAAATAGAAGATTAATATGTGACTTTAATAATATTGGATAATTATTTTAAAATCTATTATAATATCTTATTTATTTAAAAAATATTTATTTTAAAAAATGCAATTGTTAGTTTATTTTTAGACGATGACAAGCGTTTCTTGTGTTGTAAAGAACAGATGTTAGTTAAATATACACACACATGCTTGGAAGTTGTTTAGTAAAGTTGCAGAACTATTTTAAAAAATCATGTTATAAAATTTATAAATAATACGTGAGTTATCACGAGATAAAATAAAGATAAATCAATGTAGAATATTAAATCTGATTTTAAAAGTATTGCTTTAAAAATATGACGTATAAAAAAATATTTAGTTTATTTAAAAATAATCTTATAAAAGTTAAAATTAAAATCAAGTAAGTAAGAATATTTTAAAAGAATGTTTAATAAATTTAAATAAATGATAAAGATTATTTTAAAAATGTAATAATGTAATAAATATTAAATATTAAATAAGTCATTATTTATTTTTAATTTTGTGTTGTTGGTAAATATGTAAATAAGCCAGCAAGTTGATTGTTTAAATGTACCAATCAAATGGGAAGTTTCTTCCGGTATAAAAGCTTAGTTCAATTGTTAGGAGAGGACTCTGTGATTGAATTTTCAAGTTAATTGTGTTATTAAAAAATAGCTACGTAAATTTTATAGACGTTTTTTAAAATCATTTTTCAAAATTATAAGAGTGTCTTGTAAATAAGTTATATAAATTTTAAATGATAAACATGCAGTGTTAAGTTAATTTTTTCCCTATCGGTCGTCTCTATTAAGCTCAATTTACAAGCAAATAGTCATGGGAACATCATATATAGTGATAATATATTGGAAACTTTACCCTAGCAATATGACAAACGCTGGATTAGTTCGGATAATTATGAGATGGAGAAAAGTAATATTTTGGACAGTATATAATTTTAAAAGCTAATTGCTATTGATTATTAGAAATAGATATTTTAAAGAATAAAATACTTCTTTATGAAGAAAGTATTTTTACAAGCTACAAATTTAAATATATATATCTTAAGTGAAGATATTAGAAATAAAAGTAGCTTTGTAAATACTTGCCTTGTTAAGTCTTTATGTTTAAAAGACTGAATGTGGACAATTTTAAAAAGGCAAATAAATTGAAAAATATAATTAGCTAAAAATCTTAATATAATAAAATTATTATATTGAAATAATTTAAATGCTGGTCGTTTTAGATGAAAAGCTTATTCTTACCTGGATATTTTGTTATGGAATACGCAAGTAATATATGGACGTCCAAGTCAATTTAAAATAATTAAATATAAATTTTTATAAACTATAGACTAAATTAAAATAATAACTTTTGAATAATATTTTAAAAAAACTAAATCAGGATTCTATAAACTATTTTAATTTTATTTTATTTTCTTGTGGGGAACTTATTTTTAAAAAAAGAACGTTTTCGTTTTTCATAAACTTTTAAAAAAACACGTGATGGACCGGAAACAGGAAATGGTGTTCTAGTGAATGTGTGCCTAGGATTAAAGAACTTTATGGTGAAAAGGAGACATCACTGGAGTTATGTAATATGAATTCTGTTTTATTTATCTAACATAAAATTTAAATATTATTAATCTATTAAAATAAGATAGGTACATTTCTTTAAATAATAACTAAAAATAATATAATGATTAATTGCATAAGTTTATTTTATATTTAATACAACACATAATATTTTAAAGAATGATCGTGAGTATAAATGTGAATTATTTTATGAAGCTGTAATTCCGAAGAATATTGGAAGATGGACTGTACATTAAATCATTATTTATGGTAAAAATTGTATAATAATAATAATTTTGATGTATTTAATATGTTTTTCTTTAGATCAACCAAATGATATGTTATTGTTGAATGGATGTATGAATAATTTAAAAATACATACACATTATATTGGCAGTGACAGTTTTATTTAAATATGCATAATTTGAATTTATGATATAAATACGATGCAACATTACATAAGAAGCTTAGAAATAATTATATGATTCTTTCGTAAATAAATTTTAATATTTTGTTTATGTTATAGTATTAGAATTATATTTGTTATTCATAAGTAATTATTTTATTGCAAGTTAAGAAGAGATTTTAAAAGTCTATATTTTATTTTTGTTTTATTGGATGAATTAAGTTAAGTTTTATGTAGAAGTTTATATTTGGATTGAAGATTTACCGAATATAGATGATGAAGTATAAATAGTTTGGATAATTAGTTTTATTTAAAATTGATGATTGTTTTTCCGGAATTTTAAATAAGTTTTAGAGGATGTTTTGTAGATAAAAGTTTATTAAGAAGGAGTAGAATAACACATAAAGTAAAGTAATAATTTCACACAGAAAAGAATCATAGAATTTATCTAATATAGTGCTTTATGAATTTGAAATTGATGAATAACTTAAATATTATTATTTTAACAGTACATATATGTAATGCATATTTAACAAAACATGTAGCATGAATTGCAATAAGTGAAATATAAAATTATAATCAATTCTTTGTTATTACATTATAAGGATACATTAGTTTCTATATTATGCTATTCAAGTAATGCTAATAGTAAAGTGAACACATACTAGTATATGATGAAATAAGTAACAGTAATATTTAAGTGATGTAGCAATTTAATTAGTAAAGTTTAATTGTTTACATATGCTATATAAACATTGTTTACATAAATTTTTCTGTGTAATAATTAAAGTTCACTGATATTTGTTTAAAGTCTAAGTTTTGAAAACATACTTCAATGTTATTAGTACAGCATTTTAAAGAATGTATAATTACTTATTAGGAGTATGAATTAATAACAGTGTAAACATATTGTATTATTATTTTCTTACTTTATTTTCTTTGTTTTCCTAATTTTGAACTGTAAATATTGTAAATAAATTCTTAGTTGAAGTTAATGTAAATAAATTTGTTTAATTCGTTTTAAAAGTGTGTCGAGTTCATTATTTTACACCACAACATTTGACAGCAGATAATTTGAATAAACATAATATTTGCACAATATGAATTTATTATTATTATTTAGAAACAAACACAATATTTTCTTGATATCATTTTATAAGAATTGATTGACATTAACATATAATATTATTATGGTCATAAGGTAATTATAATGCACATTATAAGAGTACAATATTATTTATTGCCACAGATTATTAAATTATAAGATTTTTGATTTATGCTAGAATTAAGATGCTATATGAAAATAAAAGATATACATATGATTATTTATTTAATGATTGATGATATGACAAAAATAGATAAGATTAAGTTATACCCTAAGATTAGTATTATATATTATTATTAGAATAAGTTAGGTGTATTTAGGTTTGATATAAAATCCCTTATCATACTTATTTACATGAATTATTATTACTTTAAAATAGATAGAAGAGCCTGAGATTATTTAATTATATTTTCTTAATAAAATTAAGATTTATTTATTTATTACATTTAAAGATAGTTTATTTTATTTAAAAGCCATAAGAATGCTGTAGATGTAATAATAGGATAGTAAGGAGGTAATAGTATTCTTATGCCATTAAGACAATGTCTTGGAAGATATTGACTCAATGTAAATCTACTTATTGCTTTGTAACTTCACTTCACAGTCTCATGATTTTGATAAATACTTATTTAATTAGTACATACTATAAAAATATATTGATTTTGATAATTGATAATAAATTTAATTAGAATATGATAGTATAAAAGTAAATTACAGATAGATATGCAAATTTTAATTAAGCATAATAATTTAATTGAGCTAGTCGTATTTCAAACTATATTATACATCGAGAAGTAAGGGTACAATATATATAAATTGCGAAAACATTCACATTTATGATGAATAATATGTGGCTTTAAATAATTTTGCCATTCTATTTTAAAAATTAGGTAAATATATCACACATTAGCTAATAAAATATATAATGTATTTTCTAAATTATTTTAATTAGAAGGCATAATACTCTAAAAAAAATTTGACGTTGTATGTAATGAAAATTTCTTTTAAAAAAAAAACATGTAATGAATACAAATACTTTTCTTATTTTTTTTGGAGGGGATGGGTAAGAATCTTTATTTTACATTATAAGAAAAAGAATATCTTTTAATAGCACCATTAAACTATTACATCAGTATTACATAATAGCTTTCATGTTCAAGAGATCGTTATAATGATTAGTTATAAATTTTCAAAATAATAAGTGTAAGTTAATAATGATCACTATGGTGAATCCTCATATAAAGAATCCTAATATATAAAAGTAAAAGCATACTGATGATGATAATTAGCTGTGTATACATTTTTAAAATCAAAAGTAAAATGCTTCCATATTTTTTATATAGACAAAATAAAATAATTATGTTGTGCAAAGTAAAATTAAATAAAAATAATCTACTTCTTTAATATCTATTATAGGTACTTGAGTACTAAAGCTGCAATGTAGGGGAGATAGGAGGCCTTTTCACATCCACAATAAATGTGTAATATCACGAGAATGTCAGATTGAAAGAAAATAATCCCTGCAAGTATACATGAAAAGATGTTTTTTTTTATATACAATTTTTTTTTTCAACATGATCTTTTTTTTTGTAATACTTCAACATTTTCAGTTATTTGTCATATTTTTTTTTCATATGTCATAGCATTGGCCGGGACGCGAACCCACAAACATCTGCAACCAACTACTTGCTTGCAAGGCAGCTGCGATGACCTCTCGGCTAATAACGTTTAACAATTTGTCATATTTTTCATTGTGAAAATGTGTTTTTTTTTTTAATCAACAAGATTTTTTTCCTTTTTTTTTTCAACTCGATCTTTTTTTTTTTGGAATATTTTGACATCTTCAGTTATTTGTCATATTTTTCACTAATATCCGAGGTTGCAATATTAAAATCAACATTCACAAGGGGACATGGATGTTTGGTGGCTTATGTAAGGAAACAGATGAATGTTTTATATAAAAATTTAATAAATGTGTCATAATTAATATGTATTTTTTTTTTGTAGTTTTGTTTTAATTTAGCTGTTTTATGAAAATCCCAGCATACTTTGCAATCATGTGGGTTTTTTTTTTTTTCAGAGCAAAATTTTTTACTGCAGATCTCCATTTTCTGTGGTAATAGTCTATTTAAAAACTTTAGTCTTAATGCTTAAATTCCTGTTATATATTACATGATAAGTGTCATAGGAATATAGTTAACGTATTTTTATCCAAATTACTTAAAAATCAAAATCATTTACTGTTTGTTTAGTGTATATTAAACTAACTATTTTTATTAATGGCATCATTATTGTAATATCGCATTTTATTTTATATTTTAAATGTCATTCTTAAAAGTTATTAGTTTTTTAAAGTGCATCTTTTTTTTTTCAAATCACATTTTTTTTTGTTAATGTTGAAAGTTATACATATTTGTGAAAGTCACATTTTTTTTTGGTTGTTTGTTAATGTTGAAAGTCGTACATATTTGTGAAAGTCGCATTTATTTTAAATGTCACTCTTAAAAGTTTTTTGTTAATGTTGCAAGTTTTACTATTTTTTTACTTTCACTTATTTTTAGTCCTACAACATGGAGCATGTATTAGACCTACTGTGCCTGTTGACATTCATATCAACCTCCTGATAACTTTATAATTCTTGCCAAAATACCATGTACAAGAGTGCACAAGATACGTGTACACATTTTTTTTTGCAAAAGAAAATCGTGTACAAGATCTATGTATATGTTATTTTGGTCAGATCACAAGATTACAAAGTTATCAGTGGATTGATACGAATGTGAAAAGGTGCAGTAGATTTAATACATGCTCTGTTTTCAGCTTTAATACTCAAGTATCCTATTATATTACATTATTTGTAGTTATATGTTGATTATTTCCATAACCCAATTGAATTCTCACATGATTTTTTAAAAAATCAAACTATTTTTATAGTTTTTAAAGTATACACTTTAGTAATAAACACACAAGTTAGTTCATTACTCTAACCTCTGTTCTATACTGACCCAGGTATTATTATTTACAGATGAATGTATTTAGAAAAGAATAAATAGTTTGAATTTTAAAAAAGTATAATTAATTCAAACAGATGAGACAAATAGCCCAATGGATAAGTAAAAAGCCATTATCACAAACCTTCAGATGAAACAAAACATTTATTATTTCTGAAAATTTAATTCCTTTTCTAGCTTCTTTCACTATATCTATAATTGCTTATTTATTGTTCCATTATTATAAATAATAATAAAAAAAAAATTAAAATATATTTTCCTAAAAATTACTGAAACTTGGAATATAGATTTGAACTAACAGCTAGATGAAATATCGAAAAGCTTAACTTCTTCAGTTAACTATAAAATATCCTTGATTCTGCAGTTATAACTTTCCTTCATTAAACACTGATAAAATCTGAGCTATTATCATTTTGCGTTAACTCTCTTTTAAAAAAAATTTAATGCTCACAATTTACTATATTTCTTTGCAATGAACTTTTGCAAATTTATCCTGCCCTTTTCATTTTCAACCGATTTTTCATTTAATTAACTCTTTCATTCCTACCTTATCTGAAAGAAAGTGACAGTAATGTATATAAATGTATTATAGCTGATTCAAGATTAGGAAGTTAATACTTGACGAACAAAATCTTAAAAAGTATTAAAAAAAAAAATGTTGAATCACTGTTTTACATATTAGAAAAATATATAACCTGCAAAATAAAAGGCTTTTAAAAAATCTATAAATGTGATAATATATATATAATTAAATTAATCAATTTAAAAAAAGACAATTATTTGAATAGATGTTTATTTAAAAAATAAATTAAATACTATTAAAATAGCAATGGACATAGGAAAAATGCAATCTATATAATGGATGCAATGAAAGTAAAAAAGGTTGAGACAAATTCAAAATGACAACTCAGAAATAAGACTTAACCTATGCAAACAGATGATAAAAATAATTATATTACTTCAAACAAAAAACTTGTAGACTAGATTAACATTTTTCATATTTAGAAAATGAGTTTAAACATTAAAACAAAAATCTTTAATGAAAGTACTTAATGGATCACTCATTTAAATAGTTGTTAAAACAAAAAGATTCATTAAATGTTTCATCCAGAACATAATTTAAACTGGAACAATATTTAGTATTTAAAATAAAAATGAAAAAAGCAATTAAAGATTTCTGAGATGTGGATTTGGATAAAAAACAACAACAACACTAGATTGGAAATACATAATGAAAACAAGTTAAAAAAAAGATTTCAAATTGTTTAAAAATAAAAAGAAATAACAACCTCCATTTTAAAAAGGACTTTAAAAAAATCAATAATAAAAAAAAAAGATCATTAATCTTAAAAGAAGAGAACTAATTAAAAAAAACACCAAGAGAATAGCAAAAGATGTAATTGTGGAAAATATTGTGGAATTGTTTTAAAACTTCTTGAGCATAATACTGATTGTCATGACATTTAATTATCAATAATTGTCCTATCAATCAAGTGTTAATTAGGTGAAGATTTGGGTACTTTGATATTATTCCTGTTATGATGTATTAGACTGATGATATATTACTCTAAGTTTGCAATATGTTTAAAATAATGCCTCCAAGGGATGGGTGGATAAACTTGATAAAATTAGACCCAGATCCCCTGGAGGTATTATTTTCAACATAGTGCAAACTTAGAATAATGTCATCAGGACTAATATGTCATACCACATGTAATATCAAAATTCAAATGTAAAAAAAAAAAATGGACACATTTATTCATTACAGAAAAAGGAAAAATGACATTATGATCCTAAATAAAACAGGTAACTGTGTGTTGTTTTTTTAGTAAGACATTTCATATCATCAAAGTTATCCTTTCCCCTCCTGGCATAATACAGTGTTCTGCACCATTATATATCACATGTAATACCAAACTTGAAATCTGAAAAAAAAATTAGGCAATTTCCAATGGTAGAAAGATTTATTCATTATGGAAAAAGGAGAAGTATGAAAAAAAAACCTGAAACATTTTTTAAATGGTGAGTTATAACAAAGTTTTAGATTTCCATTATTTTTTAACCTAAAAAAAATAAATGGCAAACTGTAAGATAAAGTTGGACCTATCTAAAAATGGTGAACTGTAAGTTTAACCTTATATTTTAAATATTTTTTTAAAAAAAAACACAAATATAAAAAAGTTTAACTTGTAAATGTATTTTTCAATTTAAAAAAAAAAACAATGTTACTTAAAAATGATATGAGACATTTGGTGGATTAAACAGTGTCATATGTTCCAATATGGAAAGGGTCTTCTTAGTACTCATTTTCACAGATACAAAAAAATTACTAAAAGTAAAAATCAAAAAATCACAGTGAAAGAACAACATGATAGCACAAAATCAGCAAAATTGAAAATCGCAGTGATAGCATGAATAACGTGATAGCACAAAATCATGTTTTACAACTTGGTGACAGTCTATATATGTAAAAAGTTGATGTGAATTACTGGTTGCAATGACATCATGAAGGGAAAGTTTAAATATATATTACTGGATGAAAATGTCACTGGAGTAATATGTCATAGCAGAAACGCTCATCTTTGCTTTGGACATATTCCAAAACAAAGAATAATATGGCTTGATTCACTATTAATTGCTTTAGAGATTTTAATACTAGACCCCCTTTTTTTTTTATCATTTTTTATTTTATTTTGTTTTTGCACTTCATGGTGCAATGACATGTACATGACTTGTCTGTCACACTAATGATCTGGGATTTGGAGCAAACTTAGAGTTTTTCTTTTAGGTAACTAATTATTTCATTTCTAAATAGTATACAAATATCTAATTATTTTTAATGAGATCTAAAATAAAAAATGAAAATCATAAAGCCGCATTTTCCAGCATTTGATTAGTTTAATGAATATTTACTTTTCTTTTACTATTTTTCTATAAAATGATGCGAGAGATGTCTTTGCTTTGCAGAGAGTTACTTAAAGATTATTCTAAAACAAAATGTATTAAAAAACATATATAGCTATTATACTTGATAATCACACACACACAATACTATTAAACCGCTATCAATACCAACACATCTTATAATTTTTAATATTTAATAGCTATTATTATAAAACTTTGTTATTTATAAACTGATTTATAATTAATTAAATCGTAATATCTGATCTTAAAATTTTGAAATTTAAATATATCTGAAATTCTTAATCATTGATTAAATATTGATGGACAAAAATAAAACTTAAAAAAAAAAAAGATAAAATCAATGCTGCACTAATTTTGATCCAAAGTTGATTTCGGATTATTTTTCATTAAGTTTTTCTAATATGAACATATTAGAAATAACAGATGGAAATGATTAACGAGGAATAAAGAAAATAAATTAGCAGGTAAGTTATTTTTATCTACTTCAAATTACAAAGCCATCAGAAATATTGAATTTTGAATTAATTTATGGCCAAAAGCTAAACCCAATTATTTTCAAAAATAAAGTACGATAATATTAGACTATCAACATGTAAAGATCAAAGATGAAATAACAAATATAAAGAAAAATAACATAATAAAAACACTGTTCAAATTTTTAAAAATGTGGAAATTGAATCATTATTTCAGGATATGCATCTTTTAAAAACAAAATCCACAAACTATTTAATACAATATAAATTTTAAAAAAATTAGACCGCATGGTTTAAAATGTAGTAATAAAAATAGCTGAATCAAGAGCTTAAGCCTACTAAATTGATTCTCGGCTATGAAAAGTAAAAGAAAAAAATTTCAGTATGGCCAAGTTATTGTAACAGTTGTTCTTAACTGGCATTCACTACTTGAGCAAAATTTAATTTCCTTAATTAACTAGCCATAAAATTGAAGTGCCTTCAAATTTTTTTAGCAATCAATCTATATATAGATAATAAAAATTTTACAGAAATCAGCATACAAATAAATATAAAAAATTGAAAAATGCTATAAATAATTAATAAATAATACTTAAATATTTGCCATATAAAACTATTAACGCTTTCAAATTACAGCAAATAGTATCAAACAGAATTTTATCGTCAGTGTCACGTGAATAAGCAATTGATTTATTATCGCTTATACTATTTGATAAACTTAGCATCTCAATGTTTACATAAATTATGCAATATATATAAAATTGTGAATGCATATATATATATGCACACATACACATATATGTACAAACACACAATTGAACGTGTAGATAAATGAACAAACATTTAAACTAAAGGCACACACAAATTTTCATTTTCCGTCTAACAGACATAAATATGAATTGTGTTTACAAAGGCCTTCTTCAAATATGTTCAATCAATAATTTTTCATATAATCAAGAATGAATAAAAGCAGAAGAATATGATACAAATTTTTACTGCTTCACAAAATGGAAACTTTGTAGACTAAAAACTGATGAAATAAAATCCTTCACAAAATCCAAGGATATAAAAATGTATGAGAGGTTTAAAAACATAATTACCGAGTATAATGCTATATTTAAAACTGAGAAATTATCAGATGTTAATGAAATGAAAACTTCAACTACTATTTTAAAATATAATACTTGAAACTTTGTAATAAATGTTTAGAGACGACATAAAAACAAAGGCTACAATGATGAAATTCCCTTACCCCCCTCAAAAAAAAAAAAAATGCAAATAAAAAATTTATCCAGTTAAACAAATTTTTAATTTCAATAATAGAAGATGAAATGTAAAAAAAAAAAAAGTTTCTGGTTCAAACCATTAAAATATTTTACTTTTTTTTCTTTCTCTTTCAAGATAATTTTATTTGACCTATAGGCAAATACAAAGAAAACAACAAGAATTAACTAGGTGAGATTACAGGGTAATATATACAAAGAAAGAATGATCCAAAAGTCAGTAGAATACAAAATGGGTGTTAGTGAAGAACTTAATCAGTGGATGCAAGGTGAATATATCATTCATCTAATCTATAATGAAATACCATTGTTAGTAAGCCCTGTTTTGGTGAGCTATGGTTGGAGGGTTTTACTAAATCCTAATAGTTATTTTCATATAGATTATTTAGAGGTTAGTTGGTCAGGTGCTGTTTAGGCAGTTGTGAATTCCCAGGTTAATATGGCCAGGTATGAATCTGCCTCTCTCTTGTCTGTTTCTTGGATATTTTTAATTATGTTGAGGAAGCAGTTATTAAGTTCATCAGATGGTAATTTTTGAAAAATCACCTTGCATCTGGTCAACCAGATGGCAAGGTCTATGTATGTGGCAAGCCTGATTTCAGCGAAAATGCCTCTATTTAAAACCCTTTGAAGTGATGTTAAGTCCGGACCATTATTTTTAATGTGTTTCTGGAAGTTTTGTCTTAGTCCTTGCCAGACTTGGCAAAGGCAAAGGATATGATCAATATCTTCCGGGCTGGAAAGACAGAGACAGCAGATAAGATCTAGGTAGAAGCCTCTTTTATTATGAAATGTAGCAGTGGAGAGGCTACCAAGGTTAATTTTGAGAAGGAAATCTGTGTGTTTAGGTGCCAATTTCAATCTATGGGCTAGTTTACACAGTTTGTTTATGTCGATGGGGTGGTAAGTAGGTGCCTTCTGGGTATTTGAGTTGGATAAGTTGAAGGCTTCCCAATAGGTTATTTTTGAACTGAACATAGTCTCAGAAGGTACGATGTGAGCAAAAATGTATGAGATCTATATTTGAAGCCAGACGGGAGTGCACCTTGGAGAGGGCGGTCTATCAGTGGGAAGAACTTGTTCTTTGGGGAGTGGACATTGGAAGGTCCTGCGGTCAGAGTAAAGTTTAAAGATTATATTGTATTCAGTTTAAATATTCATATAATTAATTTATTGTAAAGTCAAAAAATAATAGTAATTAACAAAGTAAAATCCCCCGAATCAGTAACAAATCATTTGAAAACGTAATTTTAAAAAAATATCTATTTTAATTATGTTTAAGAAGAATGACTGACTTTCCAAGAGTGCTTTTAAAATTGAAAAAAAAAATCGCCACCAGCAAAATTATAAGATAAAAAAATATCATTTACTCACCTTTTATTAAAGAAAAAAACAACTGAATATAGTTTAAAAATAAAGTCAATACATTGTCTGTCAAAATTAACAAATTAATAATAATAATAATTTTCTTATCTAATAAAATTATATCTTTTATACTTATTTAACTTATAGCATTATTTTTGCTTTTAATAAATTATATATTTCTTAAGGATATTAAACATCTTAGGTTTACTTGCTATAATAGACTTACCATTACTAACATAATTCCTATTCATTATTCTATTTTTCACTATCAACTAAACATGATGAACAAAGTAATAAATAGCTAGAAGAATTTAACAAATGAAATGTTTCTTTTAACTTTTTATTTAAAATAATTTTATTTAATGGCCTTGAATATATAATTTCTTACTATTTACTACAGATGAAATAAATAACTGTATGTAATCTTCAAATTTCTTCCTTAATAATCATTATTAATAGTAGCTTGTAAATAAATATGATCATTCTAATCTAATTTAAAAAATAAAGATAATAAAAACAAAAAATATTAAACATTAATACATCTACATTGTAACGATATATAAATATGTCGTTACATTAATTTAAAATAAAAACTTAAAAGTTCGCAAATAAAAGTAAAAAACTAAACGCTAAAATTAAAATATTGTTAAACGTGTATACATTCGCACAGATGCTAAACTTTAAAAATATTTTTTTTCATAAACAAAAAAAAAAAAAGTATTTGAACGTATTTTTTTTAATAAAAAAATACAAGCTTGAAATATAAAAATATTTTAATAAAAAAATAATGTAAGTTAAAATAAATACAGGTATTAATTAATTCCTGTAATCTGTAAATGGAAATGATTGTTTATTAATTATCTAAAAGCTGTTTAATTAAAAAGTCAGATGAAAAGTTAGATAAGAGAGTACAAAGAAATTAAATGACCAATGCAAACACCAGAAATTCAGCACGGACCGTAACTGAAACACCAGAGGATTAGTGACACATTGCCGATTGAATCCTATGATCAAATGATAAGAGGCTAAGAAAAATATAAAAGCAAAATGATTATTATAATTGTTATCTTAGAGCTGACTATGAATAGATCGTTATAACTAGCTATATTGCAGATTTTCACGATGTGGAAGTCTGCAATAAATTTAATTTTCCGGACAACCAGCTGAGGCCTCTGGATGACAGTTCCTGACCAAATGCATGGCAAGTCGCAGTTTCATTTCAAAGAAGGACAAAATCTACTAAAGTGATCACGAAGATGGACTTCTCAATCTATTAAATCCATAAAGTATGAACTATTGTATCTACCTAATAACTTTCCTAAAATTGCAAGTAATTAATAACTGAAAATAAGAACTCTTATCTGACTTAAAGAATGCAAATTCAATTATTGATATTTTTTTTATGTAGATGTTTAAGCAATCATTTCCAGTTCATTTTTTTTTTTGTGTGTATTATATTTTAACTAAAATGTATTAAATTTAAAGTTGTTTATAGACGCTTGCATGGATTCGTTTGCGGTTAATTATATTTTGTTTTTCATATTTGATCAAAATATATAGACATTCGATAAATAATGATACCTTACGGTGAGTATCTAAAATGTATTTATTCGGATGTCTTTTAAGTTATTGGTGACAATGCAAGTATCTTATGGTGAATACTATTGGGTTACTTATAAGTTTCCCTCTGCGATTGTCGGTATCAATAATTTTGTATTTTGATCGTTTATGTTTATTTTGAAATGTTTTTGACCGTGGAATCTGTGTAATCGATCTATACCCAACATTTTTAAATAAATCTGTGCGAACGTATATAAATGTTAAAATTAAGTCGGGCGCGAATGGCTATATAGTTTTGTAAAGTTGTATTAAGGGAGGGTAATCTTAGGTTATTCATTTCGTAGTTGAATTGGTTCAATGGATTGGATATATTTGTGTAATTAGTAAATGTAGTATGAGATCCGCTACGGGCAGGATTATAGATATACGCCACACACCCTCTGTTTGCCTATGGATGGGTTTGTAAGTCGGCAGAAGACCGCAGTCCATTCCTATGGAGTTTTTAGTTTATTGATCTACTTGCCCACAGATGTCACATTCCTGTTGGTGGAGAGTCAATGTCTTCTCTATTTCTACTATATGTTCAGATGTACATTCCTGACAATATAGTATTTTGTGTTGTCGTATCATGCTACATTGAATACATGAATGTATCAGATGGATTGGCGCCAGTTGATTGCGAAATTTGTTGCCTAAGGTTAAATCAGGGAAGAATATTTTCCTTTCAAATGCAGACCTATGTAGTCCATTCATACTCGACCCTCTAAATAAAATATTAAACATTATAGCAAGCTATTTTAAATGTAAAATTAAAAATTAAGATAAAAATCTAAATGTTAAACTTATTCCTCGGGTTTAGAATGATTTTATATGTGCGTAAATAAATATTTTTCTGTGTTAATTTCTGGCAGTGGCTTTTATTATTTTATTATTTATATTTAAGATATAAAATTTATGGATTTTTATCTCGGCGTCTCCGCTGAGCTAGTGACAATGGGCTAACGATCTAAATATGCAAATAAAGTGGAGTCCTAACAGCGCGTATCTGCCTACTTTATAAATTTTTCTAGGCTCAAATGCCTGGATGGCACCCTTTGGTAGTGCGGTGCGGTGCGATGCGATCTCCCACTTTGTTTGGATCGTTATAATTGGCGTCCCGGGTGTGGCCTTGCCTCAGAGATTGACCCTGAGAAGGGGAATTGATGCTGAAATTTCCTATCTTGAATAAACACGAGTGCCCTGAGAATGTTAAAAATAAATGAAGCCCGTAATATTTTTTCTGAAATCAGAATATATTGTTTGTATTATATAAAGTTATGAATTTTGTGTAAAAAGTGCTGCCAGTAAGAAAAATTGCGCATATGTAAAGAGAAATATGAGGAATAAAAAGTAATAAATAAAACGTAATAATAATTATAAATCATAATTTTTTTTTAAAAAAAAAAAGTCTTGTTAAATTAAAATCTAATCGTTCAACTTGCCTAAGTAATAGTTAAAGGTAGAAGAAATGAAACTTGGAAGGGAGGGGGCAGAAATTTAGCTGGTAGTAAGGAATCATCAGTCAATTTTTTTTCTTATCATTATATTTGTAATTACTGTTTTGTCTTTTAAAAAAAAAAAAGTTTTGTCCTTTTGAAATTTCATATATAACAAATTTGTATAACGTAATTACTAACACTAAGTAAATTCTTTTTTTTTTTTTTTAATGTTTTTTGTTTTTTGAGGAAGTTTACTGATATGTAACGATATATAAATATGTCGTTACATTAATTTAAAATAAAAACTTAAAAGTTCGCAAATAAAAGTAAAAAACTAAACGCTAAAATTAAAACATTGTTAAACGTGTATACATTCGCACAGATGTTAAACTTTAAAAATATTTTTTTTTCATAAACAAAAAAAAAAAGTATTTGAATGTATTTTTTTTAAATAAAAAAATACAAGATTGAAATATAAAAATATTTTAATAAAAAAAATAACGTAAGTTAAAATAAAAACAGGTATTAATTAATTCCTGTAATCTATAAAAGGAAATGATTGTTTATTAATTATCTAAAAGCTGTTTAATTAAAAAGTCAGATGGAAAGTTAGATAAGAGAAGAAAGAGATTTTAGCTTGACAAATGGAAGCACTAAGGCTTGGCCCGGACCATAACGAAAAAACAGATTAGTGACGTTTTGTTCAGTGAATCCTTGTGGATAATATAAAAAGGAGAAATATTGAGTATTGGGCAGTTCCAGCTGTTTGTTTTGAGAGTGATGATAGAGACGCAATATCACACACTCTCTCTCTATTTTAAAAAATGAATTGATTGTGATACCGAAAGGAACCAGCTAATGCTACCTCCGGAACATCTGACCGGGTTTCAAACAAGGACTCCGTGGAAAAACAAGAACCTGGACTCTTCTTCCGTAAGCTGTTAACAATGAACTTAAAAATTTTTTTTAAATAATCAAGAACTTTCGTCAAGTTGAACAAATTAATAAACAAGCCGACTTATTTAAAATGGACTCTTATCTGACTTTTTGTAAGTTTTAAATCAAATTAATAATGGTTAATTTTATATCTTTCCCGATTGTGAAAAGAATCATTTCCCTTTTAATATTTTTATGTGTAGTAATATTTTATTGGAGAAATTATTAAATGCATTACATTTAAGTTGTCTATAGACGCTTGCATGGATTCGTTTGCGGTTAATTAGATTTTGGTTTTCATATTTGATCAAAATATATAGACATTCGATAAATAATGATACCTTACGGTGAGTATCTAAAATGTATTTATTCGGATGTCTTTTAAGTTATTGGTGACAACGCAAGTATCTTATGGTGAATACTATTGGGTTACTTATAAGTTTCCCTCTGCGATTGTCGGTATCAATAATTTTGTATTTTGATCGTTTATGTTTATTTTGAAATGTTTTTGACCGTGGAATCTGTGTAATCGATCTATACCCAACATTTTTAAATAAATCTGTGCGAACGTATATAAATGTTAAAATTAAGTCGGGCGCGAATGGCTATATAGTTTTGTAAAGTTGTATTAAGGGAGGGTAATCTTAGGTTATTCATTTCGTAGTTGAATTGGTTCAATGGATTGGATATATTTGTGTAATTAGTAAATGTAGTATGAGATCCGCTACGGGCAGGATTATAGATATACGCCACACACCCTCTGTTTGCCTATGGATGGGTTTGTAAGTCAGCAGAAGACCGCAGTCCATTCCTATGGAGTTTTTAGTTTATTGATCTACTTGCCCACAGATGTCACATTCCTGTTGGTGGAGAGTCAATGTCTTCTCTATTTCTACTTATTGTTGAGATGTACATTCCTGACAATATAGTATTTTGTGTTGTCGTATCATGCTACATTGAATACATGAATGTATCAGATGGATTGGCGCCAGTTGATTGTGAAATTTGTTGCCTAAGGTTAAATCAGGGAAGAATATTTTCCTTTCAAATGCAGACCTATGTAGTCCATTCATACTCGACCCTCTAAATAAAATATTAAACATTATAGCAAGCTATTTTAAATGTAAAATTAAAAAATTAAGATAAAAATCTAAATGTTAAACTTATTCCTCGAGTTTAGAATGATTTTATATGTGCGTAAATAAATATTTTTCTGTGTTAATTTCTGGCAGTGGCTTTTATTATTTTATTATTTATATTTAAGATATAAAATTTATAGATTTTTATCTCGGCGTCTCCGCTGAGCTAGTGACAATGGGCTAACGATCTAAATATGCAAATAAAGTGGAATCCTAACAGCGCGTATCTGCCTACTTTATAAATTTTTCTAGGCTCAAATGCCTAGATGGCGCCCTTTGGTAGTGCGGTGCGGTGCGATGCGATCTCCCACTTCGTTTGGATCGTTATAACATATATTAAATGCTGGATTATGTTTATTTTTTCCCATGTGTCATAGCATCGGCCGGGACGCGAACCCATAACCGTCTGCAACCAACTACTTGCTTGCATGGCGGCTGCGATACCTCTCGGCTAACAACGCAAGACTACATCATATAATAATGTTTTTAAATTTTTTTGTGAACAACATTAACACTGCTTAATTACATACAGCTCTTCATTGAATTCTACACACACACATCTTATCTATGAAAGCAATCAATTTTCCACTTGAAAGTTTCTTTGAAGCTACTTTTATAAGTGGAGTCTGCCTCTCTCATTATTACATGACTTTATGATAAAATACCTTTTTTAGAAATGTTCTATTATCATTTATACTCTTCACATTTCAAATCTAGGAAGATGTGTCTTTACAATTGTTGAAATTGTAATAACACATTAAGCATGCAGAAAAACAGACCAATTGGTCTTATGATCTTATCATTATATTTGTATAATCTTATAGATAATTCTTAAATGAAATTTTTCTACTGCATTTATATTACATCCCTAATGGGTATTGCATCCATTTCTATACAATAATATATATATACTAAAACAAAATAAAATGTCCGCTAATATTAATAATACTATCATCATCATTATCAACCATTATCAATCCACTGCAGGATGAAGTTCTCTCCAAGTTTAATCCATCTTCTTCGATCTTTAGCTTCTCTTCTCCACATCACCCCTGCACACTTTCTTATTTCATCCATCCATCTCATATGGGGTCTCTTTCTGGGTCTTTTACACTCTCTTGGAATCCAGTTTAAAATTTCAATTGTCCATCTATTATCATCTCTTCTAGCAATATGTCCAGCCCAACTCCACTTCAATCTTTTAATTTTTTCAATGAGGTCAGTAACACTTGTTTGTTCTCTTACCCATACATTGCGTTTTTGATCTCTTCTTGTTACTCCCAACATACATCTCTCCATACTTCTTTGAGTGGTCTGAAGTCTCTGTATTGCTCTTCTATTGAGTGTCCAAGTCTCAGATCCATAAGTAAGAACTGGTAAAACACATCTGTTAAAAACCTTCCTTTTCAAACACATAGGCATATTTCCTTTTAGTATCAAGTTATTTCTACCAAAAGCACTCCAACCAAGTTTAATTCTATGATTAATTTCTTCCATTATGTTTCCATCTGTATTAATAATCTGACCAAGGTATTTGTAACTGTTAACTTCTTCTAATTCATCATAATCAATCTTTATTTTCATATTTTGAGCAAATCGATTAAACATTACTTTAGTCTTTTTAACATTTATCTTTAGTCCTACTTTCCTACTTTCATCTGATAACTCCTGCAACATTTCCTGCAGCTCTGAAGCATTATTTGCAAAAACAACTACATCATCTGCGAAATCTAAATGACTTAAATAATCTCCATTTACTTTCACTCCTTTGGTTTCCCATTTTAATCCACAAAATACTTCTTGCAGCACTGCTGTAAAAAGTTTTGGAGATATGGAGTCACCTTGTCTTACACCTTTCTCAATGTTGACTTTCCCAGAATCATTATGTAATCTAATTGTTGCTGTTGCATTTTTATAAATATTCTTTAAAATATGACAATATCCTGGATCTATACCTTGATGATCCAATGCTTTAATCACTGAAAAAATGTTTATAGAATCAAATGCCTTTTCATAATCTACAAATCCAAAACATAATGACAACTCATATTCATTTGTCCTTTCTATAACTTCTCTCAATACCTGAATATGATCTACTGTACTAAAACCACTTTTAAATCCAGCTTGTTCTCTTGGTTGGTGGAAATCCAATGTTCTCTGTAGACGAGTTGTAATTATCTTGGTAAAATTTTTATATAAAACTGATAAAAGGCTGATAGGTCTGTAATTTCTAATATCTTCTTTATCACCTTTTTTAAATATTAATATTATTATTGCATTCTTCCAATCATCCGGTACATCTTTATCATTTAGACATAAGGAAACTTAAATATATTCCAAATAATGGTAAACAATTTATAATATAGTATAAATAAAAACTTATAAAGAAATATTTTCGATTATATTCATAATTATTATCAACTCAACTTTCAAAATGGAATCATCTATTACCAACTGGAAACACATGTCGATTTAAATATCCCACAATTCATTAATCCTAATATTTGCTGACTGTCTGTTTATTATCATATTTTTATACCTACTAATAAAAACTGCCTCTTTAATTTTTCTTTTTTCATTATCTCTCTCTTGGCCTAAAATTTTTATTTTGTTTATATCAAAATCAAATTTAAAATTACAATTCCTATCATGATCATAAAAAACAGATTCAGTATATAACTTCACTTCATTATTACTGTCACTACATATCTGTACATTTTCAAAACTCTTTTATATAACAATTTATGTTCTTCAATTCTTTTCTCCATATTACATCTAGATTCCCCCACATATGCTAAGTTACACCCACAAAAAATTCTATAAATTACATTACTCACATTGCTTTTTTCTAACTTATCTTTTGAATTATTAACCATTCTATTTAAATTACCCGATCCATAAAATCAAACATTATATATACTATTATAAACTTTTTTCATAAATTTTACTTGATTACTATTATAAAAAGGCAAAGAAATCCACTTCTTACTCTCAGTTTCTTCATCATCAACATTTCTATTAATTTTTTTACTAAATTGACAAACCACCTGATAAATTTCTTTTATATTATAACCCACACTTAATAATTCACTTACATAATTTTCAATATTTTTCTTTTTATCACATGCATATTTACACAAAATATTATTTCTATGTAAAAAAGACCTAAAACCAGCCATTTTATAATTATGTGGCACTTTAGATAAATATGGAATATACCCACTTGTTTCAATAGGTTTAATAAACAATTTATAGTCAATCATATTATTGTTCCTTGAAATCATCAAATCTAAATATTTAATACTATTATTATATTCTTTCTCCATAGTCCATTTAAGTCCTTTTAATTTATTATATTCATCAAAAATTTTATCAATCATTTCTGAAGAAGTACATACAAAAACATCATCTACATATCTTGTTTATATCTTAATATTTCCCATAAATATAAATTTGTTTAAAATCTTTTCTTCATAATAAGACAAAACAAAACTACATAATTGTGCCACCATTGGTAATCCCATTGGCCATCCTTTAATCATCTTATAAAATTTACCATTAAAGGATGCAACAATATTTTGTTCAATAAAATTTAAAGCCTTCATCACAAAACATATTAACTGATTATCAACTTTCTTCTCCAATAAAGCTTGATGAATTATCTTAATTGAATCAACTTATTGGAGAAGAAAGTTGATAATCAATTAATATGTTTTGTGATGAAGGCTTTAAATTTTATTGAACAAAATATTGTTGCATCCTTTAATGGTAAATTTTATAAGATGAGTAAAGGATGGCCAATAGGATTACCAATGGTGGCACAGTTATGTAGTTTTGTTTTGTCTTATTATGAAGAAAAGATTTTAAACAAATTTATATTTATGGGAAATATTAAGATATATACAAGATATGTGGATGATGTTTTTGTATGTGCTTCTTCAGAAATGATTGATAAATTTTTTGATGAATATAATGAATTAAAAGGACTTAAATGGACTATGGAGAAAGAATATAATAATAGTATTAAATATTTAGATTTGATGATTTCAAGGAACAATAATATGATTGACTATAAATTGTTTATTAAACCTATTGAAACGAGAGGGTATATTCCATATTTATCTAAATTGCCACATAATTATAAAATGGCTGGTTTTAGGTCTTTTTTACATAGAAATAATATTTTGTATAAATATGCATGTGATAAAAAGAAAAATATTGAAAATTATGTAAGTGAATTATTAAGTGTATTAAAAAGTTTTGAAAAATGTACAGATATGTAGTGACAGTAATAATGAAGTGAAGTTATATACTGAATCTGTTTTTTATGATCATGATAGGAATTGTAATTTTAAATTTGATTTTGATATAAACAAAATAAAAAGTTTAGGCCAAGAGAGAGATAATGAAAAAAGAAAAATTAAAGAGGCAGTTTGTAGGTATAAAAATACGATAATAAACAGACAGTCAGCAAATATTAGGATTAATGAATTGTGGGATATTTAAATCGACACGTGTTTCCAGTTGGTAATAGATGATTCCATTTTGAAAGTTGAGTTCATAATAATTATGAATATAATCGAAAATATTTCTTTATGAGTTTTTATTTATACTATATTATAAATTGTTTACCCTTGTTTGAAATATATATATATATATATACGGTTTTCTATAAAAATAAATTAGTTGGCATATATCACTACAATGAAACAATTTATTCTTTATCTTAATAAATGGAGTAGTAGCATGTTGAAATATATACCATTCTTAATATTCTTTTCTACCAAAAAAAGTTACTGAAGATTTGTCTTCCCTCATTGGTTGATATTTAAATTATTTGAATGTTATTTACTAAATCAAAACCTTTATAAGAAGCATTTAAAACATTAATAACATTTATACAGATTATCTTTTGAAATTAAAAATATAAGACAATTATCATCCCATTATTGAAAACTTCATCATTAAATCTATGTTACATTTTGATTCTTGTTTCAAGCATCACTATTATATATAATGGAAAACAAAATAGCAATTACTACACATTCTTATTTGATAAGAATTTTAATTTCAAATTTATCAAATATTCATCAAAAGTGATAATGCTTTGTCTCATTTTTATAATCTAATTAATAACCAACTAATTTCACATAATCACTTAAATCTTCTTTATTAAGTCAAATGTCTTGATCAAACTAATATAAATATAAATATAAATTGCATCATTGATATAACACACTTTTAAATGAATTTGGCAACGAAAATTTTACAGAACTTTTTGATTATTTAAGACTGCACTAAATATTTGGTAAATATTTATCTGTAATTGAAAGAAAACTATAACAAAATCCTTGAAAATATTTTTGTGGGAGTAGATAAGAATGATATTCTACAATAATATATATAGTTTCTTCTTCCAACTCTAGAAGTGGCTTTAAAGATTAGATAAAACATTTTCTCAATTCATGTATTTTTAAAAAATTCTAATATATTTGAAACTAACACATACAACACCTTATTTTAAAGCTTATACAAGCATATTACCAGAATATGTCATCTTTCCATTTTTAACAACATAAGAGTTGTTTTAGTTTTTTTAAGTTTAAATATTTGATACCTTTATCAATCAAAATGAGTAGGTAGAATGGATAGATAACTAAAAACTTCAATTCTTGTGTCAATATTCAAGAAGTGATTAAAATGCTCTATCTGATTGTTCAAAATATCATTATCATATATAAAAAAAATGCCAATCATGGATTTAATAAAATTAAGATATTGTTTTTTAGTTTCTCATTTTACTTGAGATGCTTCAAAAAAGTCTAATGTGGAAAATTATCAGAAAATGACTATATTTCTTTTTCTATATGAATTCACCATTCATTGCTAGTTATAGAACTTTTTTTTAAATCTCTAATTAAAAAACACATTTAACTTATTCTGCAAAGCAAAAAACTGGAGTCCTAAAACTTCACATGATGATCATTTTCTATGCTTACCCAAGCTGTTATATGGTAGGAAGCTCTCCATATACCACCCAGTGCATGACTTTTAGCGTCCATTTATTACTATGACTTGCATTGGTTGGCACTACTGTAAGGAGAGTTTGTTATAGTACTAAAACTAATTGTATCCACAATTCTTAAAGGTTATATAACAATCTGAAAAATCCAAATTGGCAATTTTAATAATTAATAGCTGTTGCAGTTGCTTTTTTTTAAAAAAACAAAAAACAAAAAAACAACTATTAATTAAATTTAACAATTTAATTTATTTGTCAATATCTATTAGTAAATAAATGCATATATAATATGAACTTTCTATATTCTGGTTTCTAGCAATAATGTAATCTTTAGATGTTCTATCTATCAACTAATTTATTAGATGCTATTGTTTTTGATCACATATGCATTCAAATTTCTTTATACTTCTGCCTAAACAAATAGTTCATGACAGCTAACTCATGTACAAAAATTTAATATCACCAAACCATTTGAATTAATATATTATTTTTATGATAATATGGGATAAAGTTTATTAACTATATTCATGTGTGCAATAAAGTCTTCAAGACAAAAATTTAGTTTTTTAAATAATATTATTATAATAATATATCTAACATAGATTATGTTTTCTTTGAACATT
This sequence comes from Epiperipatus broadwayi, assembly GCA_028023455.1. Taxonomy (NCBI): domain Eukaryota; kingdom Metazoa; phylum Onychophora; class Udeonychophora; order Euonychophora; family Peripatidae; genus Epiperipatus; species Epiperipatus broadwayi. The sequence goes on from JAQFVV010012571.1 coordinate 1,472,518, forward strand.
CTGAATCTAATGTTGGAACATAAGCACTGATAAAATAGTTACAGATGCTACTGTACAATCCAAATATTCATAACCCTAGTTTTTCACTGATATACCTAGGGATTTCAAGAATAAAAGATATCAAATTAGACTTTGAAGTATATTCAACATTATGATGGCTCCTTTCACTCTATGAACTGCCCTAACACAAATATCCAATTATGTGCTTGTTCCATTGATTTTGTTTCCTCTAGAAAGCGAGCTTAATGAAACATCTTTAGATTTCTTTAATTGGAAATGTTGACCTGCTTTCAGGCTTTGAAACATTCACATAAATTTCATATATTTCAAATACCTATATATTTTTAAAAAAACTTTTTTATTATATTCAAATGAGATAGATAGAATATTTTAATTATCCTATATTAAAATTTTGTGACTGACTATTAATTATATTTTCTCAAGAAAAATCACATTAGAAATTCACAATCTTCTAAATTTCTCCATCACAAGAGATAGTACATAAAAAAGTGGTGTATGAATTGTTATGCATGCAATAATTCTTATTGAAAGTGCTCTGTAACTGTTGGTTAGTGACTTCAAAAAAATTGCATTTGTTAACTTAATACATGTTAAACCCCCCAAAAAAGCTCTTTGTGATTAAATAATTATATCCAAATAGTGCCTCATTCATAGTCAATTACAGAGTGCTATTTCAATTTTGTCCAATTTGATTTTCTTCATATATGCCATCTCTGATTCTTCTTCATTAATAAAAATGTGAGTAAAAACACCATGATGTAATGTTTTCCTGAAGGTTTGTAATGATGGTGTTTTAGCTGTATTTTTATATTGGATTATTTCCATCATCTAATAAGAGTATTAAATGTCTTTTAAAAAATTTAACTTGGAATATTTAAATAATGTTAATTTTTTCTAAAGACATTCAATACTCTTATTAGATGATGAAAATACTCTACCATAAAAATACAGCCATGATGTAATGGCTACAAAATCCATTTGCTATATGCATGACATAGGATTCAAATACAGATGAAATCTAAGACATTTTTTTCAGGGAATTAACAATTTCAGCCTATTTTTTATTCTAGTATCAGGATAATGGTTAATCCAGTACATCAACTAAATACTTGATAGTAATTATACATTTAACTGATCACACAATCATGAACCCATTGTCAAAGTTAAAAGTAGAAAAATAACTGATGTAATGGGAAACTCACATTGACTGAATTCAATACTAACTCAAATGACTGAAGGCAGTAAGTCAAAAAAACCAAAAGAGTAGATTAATATAATACTGTTTGCATTTGGATATAATATCTAGACTTTGATGAAACAATATATTATCCTACAAAGCAGATCACTGTAGTCTTGGTTATTCACAATTAATCTTCAGATCTGAAAATTATCACCCTATCCATCATGTGTTCATCTAGATAATAGTATGAGTGCAGTACCATATTTTATAACTAATATATTAAATTAAAATAATATGAGATTAAATATTTTCTGTTCTGCATATTTGACACAACAATAACGACAACAACAGCAATGCCAAATCAATAAACAGAAGAGACACTTGTTTCGCCATTTTTTAAAAATGGATGATATACGAGGCAATTTGCATACATTTGCATATAACTAATAATCTGAAAAGACTATGAATATGGAGCAACAAGGGATCTGAAAGCGCTAAGTCTGTAAATCAGAATATATATACAAAAGCCTACTAATTATTATATAAAAAGTTTCACCACAACGCATCAGCATATTATTAACTACAAAGTGAAGGTGAAATAAAATTTGATATTACAATAATAATAATAATAATAGCAACTATAAAATACAAAACTAAAAACATAATTCATTGGAATATAAACTCAATTTGATTATCATAAAAAGTTTATTTAAAATTATTTTTAATAGTTTGAATTTTGATTCAAGTTTAAATATATAAAACAAATTTAATATATTGAAGCAAGATCATATTAAATCTAAAAATAATGTAACACAATGAATCTAATTAAATAATATTTCTTAAAAATAAGGTCTCACTGGGTATTTCCCCATATATCCTTCAGAGTATGACTCACATCAACCTAAAAAATTATCTCTCATTCATATATACATCAAATAATTATTAAAACATCTACTAAAGCATAAAATTACTAAAATAGTGTGACAATCTAGAGAATGAAGTAGCACTATAGATATTTTGCTGCTATACAAAGACAAAACAAGGCTTGTTATTTACATATTGCTACTATTATAGAGTTGATTAAAGCAAAAAGATTTGTCAAAATATAAAAATAGCTAGTTATCTAAGAAATTTTATCTTACTACACAGTTTTTTCTGACAGCATGAAATGATGCATTAATTGATCATGGTAAAAGATTTGAGACATTCAAAATAAAAAGAAAACATTGGAATTAAAAATAAAAGTGCAGTATCTACAAGTTTATTTTCTAATTTATAACAGAGGTCTTTGAAAAAGTCTATAAATCACTTCATATAGTAAGTTGCAAGATATAAAACCTAATATACATTATGTATAATGAAAAATTTGATTTAATAATTCAGAGGCTTCATGCAGCAATAGGAACAAATATTCAGCAACTTTAGGTTTTTGACTATTATCATCTGGAAATTATATATTATCCATAAAATAAGCTTGGATCTTGAAGGGTAGCATAGACACTGAAATACTATTATAGCATTTAACATGTTAAAACATAGAGTATTTCACCATAGTGATATACTTGAAGTTATTTTCACATTAGCTGTATTGGAAGTGAAACACTACTATTTAACCATATGACATAAAAGCTTTAGAAAAATTTCATTTAAAATATCCTGTAACATTCTAAATGTACAATACTGCAGTTGCAAGGGGAATGGACATAAAAAAGAAAGTCAAAAGTATCATATTTTCTAAAAGTGGTTTTTATAGTGAAACTTGAAATTGATTTATATAGAAAAAGCAGACTCTATTTACGTTATAACGATTATAACATTTTTTAAAATGTTACAATGTAGATTATTTTCATTAAGAGTGTATGATTGAAGATGAAAGACAATAAGTCACAATTAGGCCAAGATGTGGAAGACTTTGAAGAAAAAATGTTTTCATTTATGACAGGACATAAATAAATCCATGAATAAACAATGAATATTATTAAAAAATCAAAAGTAAATTTTTTTACATATACATATATAAATACAAGAAAAAAATCCTATTGATTAAGATGTTTTTCTTTCTGAAAACACCTCCTAGTTCACTAAAAACCATTAGTGTGATTTTCAAGTGAACTGATATACTTGATGTTCATTCATTGATCTGAAATGTACAAATCAATATTTACTTTAATGTTCAAAACAAAAAATAGAGTAAAAAAAGTGCTTAATTGTAAAAAAATGTCAAAATATTTATTTTATATTGTGTCTTAAACTATAATTAATTTATAAAATCGTTAATAAATGATATTTATCTTTGATATTGCAAAAATGTATTGTCCCATTTTATACAATTTCAAAATTAATGATTTATATTTATTTAACTGAAATAAAAGATTTCACTTGATAACCACATTTTTAAAATTATTAATATTAATTGCAAATATATATATATATACACTTGTTCGGTGGTTTTGGTGAAGCGCCATCTTTTGAACATAAATAACAAGTGATAGCAGGTTACGTGATTAACTTGTTTTTGTTTTTCATATATATATATATATATTATAAATGTGAATATATATGTAAAAATACATTGCATTAGCATCTACTAATAAATAAATTTCGCCAATTTTAATTCCAGATTTAAAAACTCCCAATCATTAAACTTACAAAGACATCACATATGAAATTCATAATTATGTCTTCATTGTATTTAATTCACAGGCATAGTTTAACAAAAGATGTTTTGGAAGGAATGGTGAATGGAAACAAGAATAAAGAATGGAAAGGATTGACACTGTTGGATGATATAAGAGATGGGAAGAGTTATGTGGAATTGAAGAGCTGGGCAATGATGAGAATGGATTGGGAAAATGGATGAATTGATGTGATTACTCTCTGAACCTGGCATGGGATAGAATACTGTTAATGATGAATACCAAAAATACTACGAAAGCTGAAGAAAATGTATTTTTTAATTTATAGGGCAGTTATGCGATAAAAGCGATTCTTTGAAAAAAAAATGTGTGGTAATAATGGGTATTTTTAGGATATGATGATGGAGTTAATATTTCTAATATAAATAGAATCTGTCATTCCCATGAGAACCATGATCAAGTTTATCATATCTTTTCATAACAAGTCTCTTACTCTTCATCTGTCTCATTTTTCCAATTCATCAAAGATGTGCCTTTGCCATTATAAATACAATATCATTATATCTAGCAAGTAAAAAAAAGTCTTATGCTGTTTTCATTGTATTTTAAGAATATTGCAGAGAAAATTTTTATGTTACATCACATGAGTTTCTAATCTCATTTTCAAGATAAATGTAGAAAAAAATAATTCTACATACAATGTAATAAAAATAGTATTATTAGTATACTTTAAATAGCTAAATGCAACAATAACACATTGGATTAGTTTTGCAGTTCAACATTCAACATGACATTTCCACCTAAAAATCATCTAAAGCAAAAATTGCTGAAACTTTCCCATTATTTGAGTATTTTTAACATTGTAAATCATTGACAACAGTAGCAAAACTCTGCATATAGTGGTGCCAACAAGTGCAAATCTTAGTAATTAAAAGATGCAAGAAAATTTATGCATAAAATTTCTATCTAGTACATATTCATCCAACAATCCTAGAATGATTTCTAGTTTGTGGTTTTCATCAGTGAGGAGCCTTGGATCTGAGAACAGTGCACCTAGATCTTAGGATCTAATGCAACCCTCCAGCAGACACCCATTACCTATTTAGTTAACTATGAAACTAGGAGTCCAAGATGAAGACACAATAATGTTTTCAATCCAAGCTCATTTACTTGTATTGTCATATAGATCATGAACACAGTTCAGCATCCATACATTTTGATGTATTTTATTTTTCAAAAAACATAGTCACTATTATCCTTTGATTACTAAGGCTTTATGGAGACTTTTTTCCATTGTTATTAACAGCTTGTGTAAGCATATGAAATAGTGATCATATGATGCTTTAGTGTTTACAGTAAGTCATTCTTTGAATGTGAAAGGATCAGCAACTATAAATCTAGAAGCCAATTAAATGAAATTCTTCATGCTGCTTGACTACAAACTTTTTCAAAGACTATTAGATTTAACTAAGTTAGATATAACATATAGCCCTGTTTAGTGTCATTTTTCACTTTGTGTCAAAAGTTTCCACAACTATAACAATACTTCCTCTCATACTACCAATGTAGTACACAGCATAACATAAATAAACTTTGACAGTCAACCAATTATATTTTTAAATTATCAAGCCATTTTTCATCTTACAAAATCAAATACTTTAGTTAAATTGAGATGAGAAATATGTAAATCTCACAATAATAAAATTAAATGGTTTTATTGTTTGACAGTTCATAAGAATATTGAACATCAGAAAAGCTAGCATTGAAATGTTTTCCTAAAGGTTTGTGATGATGGTATTTTAGTTATATATTGGACTATTTCAATCATCTAAAATAAATGTTAAATGCCTTTAGAAAAATTTAACTTTATTTAAATATTCCAAATACATTACTAAATAATTTAAAACAGTCAATTGATTGCAAATCTATTCCTGGGGTAGTTTATAAGATCCCTTGTAGTTGTCATAAAATTTATGTAGATCAGAATAAATTGAGTCTTAAGGAAAGAGTTAAAAGTTCATAGGAGTGGAATTAAAAATAGATATCAAAACTGAACTTTGTATATTCATGAACTGAATACAGGTCAAAAAATATTATTTGACAATGGAGAGGTTATCTTTTTTTTTAAAAAAGTGATTTTTGTGTATCTGAAACCATCAATCTTATGAAGGCACCCTTTGATGTGAAAAGGAGTTGGTTGTTGAAGTGAATGATGGGGAAGAGTAATTTGTTTTGTATATATATATGTGTTGTATGTTTTAGTTGAATTTTGCTTGAGAAGGTCTGTTTGTTAATAGATGAAACCATGGTTGTGTAAGAATTTTAATAAAATTTTGTTGTTTTGGCTAGTATGAATTTCTATTTTATATATATTGAACCATATTAAAATACATATGGTTCATGAATATATTGGCATTTGGTAATATTTTTAAAAAAGGCTAAAAAATGTAAAATTTAAAGATCTTTTAAAAGATGCAATTTAATTTTCTTTTTTAGTTAGTCTAATTTATTTTTTAGATAATGTACAATGAAAGTTGCTTTTGTTTTGTATTTATTTATTTAATTTAATTAAAGCTAAAATTGGAGGGAATAAAAAAGACATACAGATTACTAATCCAGATTAACAAAAAGAAAGAAATTCTAAATGTAAAAGAAAAACTACACTAATTAAAGATGGCCAAAAGAATTCATAAAAAGAGAAAACGTTGGAACTGAAAAGAAAAATAAATATATAAGATTATCAACTTATACATTCTGACAACAACAGTATGTGCAGAAGCTTCAAAACTGGATCTAGAGTATAAAAAGAATATAATTTCAATCTAGGTCTTGTTGTCGTGTTCTTTCAGCTGGAGGTTCTTGCGAGGATCCTGGGTAGTGAAATGCATCTGCTCAGGAATTCACCTGCTGAAGAAGTCTTCATGCGGGAATGGACAAAATGTTGTAAACACCATCTTTCACAATGAAGAGGTCATCCCCAAAAGAGCTTTCGAGTATAGCCTTAAAACAGACCAGGAACATGAAAATGTTGACAAAAGAAATCAATTAACTTCAAATGAGCTCAAGATCCCAAGAAATACTTATATAGTACAAGAATCTACACAAACTTACCGGTAAGCTAAGATTATTCATTCATGATTTGTGACTAAATTGAATGTTTGCCAACTAATCTAAACTATACGCTTATGATATACTGCTGATAGAGACTTTTGCTGATTTATTATTCAAAGAATACAAAAGAAACATAAGAAGAGTGTAATAATAATTGTTTTAATTATTTAACATTATTATCTGGATTAGCATTTATGTGCTTTACAATTTTATTTAATAATTTATTTTTAAATATTTTAATATTATAATAAAATATTAATCTTTAATATAAACTTTTCATTGTGCATTATTGAGGTTAGTTTATTATAATTTATTATGTGTAAATTACTTTTGCCAACATGCTTGTTTAAGCGTGAGGAAAATTCCCCCCCCCCCCAAAAAAAAAATTCATATAAAAATGTAAAATGACAAGAAACTTAATCCCAATCTTACTTTTTTATTTATTTAGAAAAGGGCACCAGAATTCTATAAATAATTCACTGATCCATTGCATTGCATCGTCAATTTGCATTGCATCGTCAATTTGTAACTAATAACTAAAACTGATTCCACAGGCGATTCAAATTGTATTAATTATTAGACTAGCTAATCAGGAAATATAGTTATGCTCTTGAGATATCCAGACTCATAAATGATCAGAATATATTTTATTTTTCATAGCTTAATTAACTTGCATTTTTTAGTGCGTAAAAGACCTAAATTTAATCGTGAACATTAAATTAGACCATGAACGATACAATATATATATACACATAGGTTTACATATTATAAAATTGTTACAAAAATAAGGAATAATTAATCTGATTATCAGGGGCTCTAATAAAAATATGGTTTATACATAGAAAATTCTATCTTTGATTTAAAACTCTTTAAATAAATATCTAAAATATAAAATCGTCATTGTTAAAGAGACAAACAAATCATGAAATAAGTTTAATGGCCAGTTTGATAGCTTGTAAGATAAATTAAAGATCTTAAATCTTATTTGAGTTTATATGAGCTTAACTCTGATTGGAGATAATTTAATGTTTTAGAAAAGTCTAGAATGATACCTACCACCCACTTTTGTATCTCTGTTAATAGTAAAATTTTCTAACCGCCCAACGGTTCCGCAGTAATGGTAATTTATAAAGTAGGGAAGTAACTTTATTTTATAAAATTTATAAAGCAGAGTTACAGTAAGCTAAAGCATATAAATCTTTATGAAATTTTTTTAAAAAGTCAATTAAATTTTTTAAAAAAATGCTTGTGTCGGACAAAACCCGTACCGCCCACCATGAAGGCTGGAATGCCCACTATTGGGCGGTATGGACCAGGTTGACTACCAGACTGAAAATAATCACTAATGTAAATTTTACATTGTTTGATTTTATAAACATTCTTAAAGTCTTATATACACAACTGGTCTCTGATTTAAATAAATCTGAATATGAAGGTATGCAATAAAACTATTCTAGTCTGTGAAATTTATTCAGCCTTCTTGATAATAAATAAAAAATACAATTATTTTAATTTATAGTAATCAAAAATAATTTCAACACCATTTTCAGCAATTATAAAGAAAGAAAATGTAAGAAGAAACATTTATAAGTGGAAAACTATAATAGATAGAATAAGTATTATTTTTGTTTTATTTGAATAAAGATGTTCTAGTAGAATAAATAATAAGTACAATAAATTGCTTTATAAAGAGACTTAGCTAATATTAGAAAGCCTTGTTGTGCAAAAATAGTGCATTTGCTAGTTATGCTTATAACCTGGATTTTAATCCAGGCTGAATAAACTTGACTGCCCACAGTTAATTCAACTAGACATCCAAAATGATAGTAAATGAAAAACAATTCAAACTTTCACCACCTGATATTTAGAAAGCTTAAAAATATAATCTTTTAGAATTTATATATAAGCAGATGCTTAAAAAGTCTTTGCCCTGCAGTGGACTGTTTAAAGACTTGTTTTATCTACTTATTATGTAATATAAAAATTCACTTATGTTATTGCTATTTTTTCATTTTATTATTATTCTTTTACATTAAAGGTTTGTGTGGGGGGGGGGTGCATCTTCACTTTATATAGTACTACTATTTAATGTTATTTTACTATGGTAAAGTGAATATAATAATAATAATAATTTAACATTAATGTTTTAGGAAGTAATAAATTTCCATTGTTATTAATAATAAAAGTTGGTGTTATTTAATGTCATAGAAATGGTAGCCATCTTCCCCCTAATAGTTAAATAAATACTTCTACAATGTAAATAGATACAAATGAAGTTACATTCATAAAGTGCATTATATAAAACACATATATGTACACATGTTATTCAGATAATTACTTGGAATCTCATTAATACACTTTTACCCTATTTAGCGATGGCGATTGGTCCTCCAAAACTCATCGTTAAGCAAAAATATTGTATACAAATATGTATTTACAATGCGGGTCTATGGGAAAAAAATTGGTTGGTTCCAGTCGACATAAAATATCCACATTGGTTTCCAAGCTCAAAGATTTTCTTGATTTTTTCATGGCAATGATGACTAAATACTGTATCTAAAAGAAAAGTTTTATATCACTAGGAAAAAAAATGCATACTTTCACTGTTTTAAAAATACAGTACAGCAAAAAGAAAGAGAAAGTGAAACTAAATTTGAATTTAAGAGTTTTTACATTCTTCCGCAAAAGTTTTTCATTATAATGGGAAAAAAAATCCATACTGAAGTGCCTTTTTTTAAAATTTGTATTGTGGTACTGTACATTTATGTTTATTATTTATGTGAAATTATTCTAATTAAAAAACAATATTTAATTATAAATTATTTAATTGACCATAAAGATTTATTACTGTACTCCAGAGTAACAAAAGGCTTAATGCTATCGTAAATCAGTCAACTTTAGAAAAAAAAAAATTCAACTTATTTTAAAAGAAAAAAAATCTGTTCTAACTTTCTAAATTACTGTATATTTTTAGTAATGTAATAATGCCCCCCCCCCGCCCCATCCATTTGTGTAGAAAGATTATTCATTAACACTTATTTTAAATGCAAACTATTTTCCTTTTTAAATTCTTTTCTAATTCAACATTCTCATTTTAAAATGTTTTTCTTTTGATTTGAAACCACTTGGGTGTATGTAATTAAAGAACACACAAGTACAATTTAATATCAGTATTTAGTGTTTTCCTGAAAGTTTGTGATGATGGTATTTTAGTTGTGCTGTTTTCATCATCTAATATAAGTGTTGAATGTCTAGAAAAATTAAACTTTATTTAAATAATCCAAGTATTGTACATTATATTTAAATAAAGTTTAATTTTTCTAAAGACATTCAACACTTATATATATATACAGTATTATAGATTCAGTAATTATATATATTTTAAGTTTATATGTTTTATAATCAAAATACTGAATGCAGCATTAACATTGTGTTTTATGAATAAAATATTGTATGTGCTATACAATTACAGCAAAGTCATTACCTGTATATGTATTATAGTAATGTACTTTTGCTTTTGGGTAAATAAATTTAAAATACCTATTCTCTGATGTCATCAGTGATGCAAAATTCAAGATGGCTGCCAAAAAATGTTAAAAAAAAAAATTTCCGTTATAATGAATAATCAATTGTAAATCGAAGTAGGTACAAATTAATTATGATTGCTATTGAAAAATATCGCTAAGTAGTCACACTAAGTGGGGTAAAGATGTATTTCATAACTGCAACTCCTTTCTAATCCTAATTCCTTCTAATATTCTACTCTCAAAAGACTTCAAATAAATCCCTAGATTTTAAAAAAATATTTTTTATTATTATCCCCACAATTCTTTTACATAAATCCCTAGATTTTAAAAAAATATTTTTTATTATTATCCCCACAATTCTTTTACACATTACATTTGTTAATGACCTAATGAAATGATTTGTTGCTCATGAAGTCATGAGTCCAACACACTCAACATAGGAAAAATAAACAATTCAAATGAATATAAATTTTATCCATTATATCTATCTATATAAAAGACATTATAAAAATGTACTCATCATTCTCTATAGTGACAATGCTAAAGTAATGTATATTGAGCATATAAATAAACAATAAAGGTATTTTGCTTAAGATAAATCATCCTTTTTAAATATACTAAAAATTAAAACAATTATCTAAAAAATTAAGATAGTAATAGTTGTTTTGTTTATAACTACTTTGCTAAAATACATTTCCATTTTAAACCTGCAAAAGTTGTTAAATCTCACAATATTTATATTATATTTACACAAATCATGTACTATTAAACACTTTATGCAAGGAAGAAACAAGTATGGACAAATTAATTAATGGTGATAAATATTGTGTTACATTCAAAATATACTGATATTATAAATTGGCACTGTAAAAATTGGTGACTAAGCTTCTATAATTTACTACAATCAATCTCTGTTTAGATAAAATTATGCATAAATTATCATTTATAATGAAATATAGTTAATGTAAAAATATTAAAATGCATTTCTATAATTTTATTTCAATCTTACATAAAGTGTTTAATATTACATAATTTGTTTAAATATAATATAAACTTGCAATCAAGAGTTGTAAACTTTCACTCTTTGAAAATTACCATATTATAATAAAATAGCAATTAATGAACAAACTATTGCTGAATGAACGTTTTAAGTAGTGTTTTAATTTTTAAAATATCTGAAGAAATAGATTTAACAGAGACATGTGTAATATGAATGTTGAGAATGTTTATTTATTTTAGATTAATTAGTTACATTCAAGCTGTTCTGAATTAAAAGTGGCATCATAAATAATGATAACCATATTTCCAATATTTATTACAATTAATCTTTGTGTTTCCTAAAATTATATATAAAAAAATTGCAATAAAAATAATGAATTAAAGAGTATTAAAATGAGCCTATAATTGTTTCTACCATAGATAAAGCATTTAAATGCTCTTTAAAAGTTGTGATCATGAGTTGTAACAACATTCCCACTTTAAAAATAAAATAAATTATATCAACTACTCATAAATAAACTAATTTCTGCTACATTAGCATATAATATGAATTTGATCTACAGCCTATCTGACAAAGCTAAATTAGCTGCTTAACACATAGCATGAAAACTCAAATTGTTTATTTTATATTACAATAATATTTAATTGAATTTAAAACACATTAAAATTTAAAAGTAATGTTCCAACAAATCTCTATGCATTTGTTAATTAATTAACTAGAAAAAAAATGAGTTAGAAAAATTCCCTTGGCTCTTCGATGTGGATGTAAAACACTGAGTAGAGTAGCATCTAATGTCAACTTCAATAATCATTATTACTGCAGTTGGTGCTAATATATGACATCACACAGTGTAAAAAACATGACAGGTTATCCAGCAGCAGATAAAGTTAAGAGACTATTAAAACATCATGGTATTATTCCTTTTCAGAATATTAATTAAGCTTTATTGAAGATAGAATAAATATGAGATAACAAAACTTTATATCACTTTATTTTTCAGAATCAGTTGGTTAAAAAAGTTTTGGATTATCATTTAATGATGTCTTTACATTGGATGGCCTATAGCATTTCTGTTGAAGAAATATATAAACTAAAAAAGATCTATTAGATATTAAATATGTGAAACTTTGTGAAATAGAAAAACAAACTAGCAAATTGATGAGAAAATATATATTTATTATAAAAGCATAAAAATTAAAAATAGTAATGGAGTAATATGAAAAAACAAAGTTATAGAAATTTATGAAATAATAGATAAATCTTTAGTATACATGTAAAATAAATGTACAGTGATTTCATCAAAGAAAGTGTATTGTGGATTAAAATGGAAATAAATTTGAAGCATTATTATCAGATAACTATATCATTGGATTGCCAACTATGTTGACTATATACTGACTATCTGAAAACAAAACTTTAAACGGTTTTAAAACTTAAATAAAGCCAAATTTCACTCAGATTCAAAAATAGACCATATCATAGCAGGTGAATTTATTAACCATTTTACATTATGGCCATTTTAGCAAATGGATATATATATATAAACACTCATCCACTATTTTACGTTATATTTTTTATTCCAAAACCCATGTTTATAAAAACAGTATCAGACGCTTTCAAATGCTTAGTTTTACAAGAAAGCTAAGCAAGATTCTTGTTTCATTAATCTTTGTAATTGAATGTCCAAAACTTAAAAGGATTTAATCTTTTCAATTTCTAATGAAAAAAAAATCATGGCCTAATTTTTCAAAAATAAAGCTGACAGACTGACTGACTAACAGGAATTCTGACTTAAATGTTTTAAATCTTTAAAATATAAACCGACAATCTGGCAGGGAACGATCAATTACTGATAGTGTTAAGCATACCATGGATTAAACTAAGATAATCTTAAATCTCCCTATACAAAAAGATATTTGAAAAACAAAGAAGCAGAAATCACATTTTATAAGTTAGTGATATTGAAGAAGAGAGAGAGAGAAAACAGGCTATACAGATTTTTGACAGATTTTAAAATATATAGAAAGATACCTAAAAAAAAAAAATGCAAACCACATATTTAAAAAAAATCATTTCTAAATATATATTTAATAATGCAAGAACTTTCATTATTTTACAATATTATAAGATAAAATGTACTAAAATTTGCAATGTAGCTTTTGTTATGAAATGTTAATATAAATTTACTTTAATGAGTAATTTCCAACAATCAAATGTTATCTTGTCATTTAATATAATAGAGCCTAGATATCTAAATATGTTTTGAGATAGAAATCATAAATATTTTACTATATACGTACTTTATATTGTATTATTTTCCAATGATATAATGGAATATAAATCATGAAAATGTTTAATGTTTTAGAATACCAGTTGTAAAAATGGGAAGTAATATTATCAAAATATCTATTCTCTTAAATTTATCATTTTCAATTAATGCTATTAATAAAATATAAAGAAAATATTCCTTATATAATCAACATTGACTTGACTGCATGTAATCAATTTAAATAAATAAAAAAAAAAAACATGTCTCACATTATCATAATTCAGTCACTAAAACATCAATCGACAGATTTAGAATCATCCATGATAGTTTTATCTATTTCATATATGAAATTTAATACTTTTGATTTCAGATAATTGTAGCAAAATAGGCTGATTAATCTATGAATAGAATGAAAAACTGAAGGACTTAATAATAAATCTATTACCTCATTGCTTTGTTATTTTTTTATGAATAATCATCTAGCTAAAAAAAAAAAGAAGAAAAAATATGATAAATAAATAAAACAAAAATAAAAACGTGGCTTTAAATTTTATGAAAATAAAAGGGCAAATAATTTCATTTAAAAATGTATGCTATATAAATTTCTTAAAATAGATTTTCATCATTCCTACCATTAATAATGTTTAAAAACCCTCTGCTCACAAGAAAAGAGGAGAGACTGTTATGTAAAGATCTCTGCTTCATCTTAGATATTACCATCTCTGATATTATACTCTTACAATTAGTATGCACACTTCCCCAAGAGTCATTAATAAATTAATTTAACAATTAGGACCTCATTATTTATTTACTTCTAAAATTAAGCTTTATCTTTTTCATTATCTCAACAAATATCTTTTTATATAAATTTTAGTAACATATAATTTCTATTAACTTATTTTTTTCATTTTTAACCTATAATGAAAAATCTCAAAGCATTTTTTCCCTCCTGAATAGCCAAAACTTTGGCCTTATAAATTGATGCTACAAATAGAGTATACAGTAGAAATTCTTTCATAATTTTCATTAGTTCTTACTGGGGAAGCAGTTTTCTTTTTTTTATGATAAAGATTCAATTCTAAATAAATAAATAATTATAATTAATCTCCAATCATTCAAGTATTTGCCTAAATACTTATAATGAAATTTTATTGAATCATTGCATCGCAGCAGATGGACATTAAAACATTCTGCCTATGTTTATTCTTTATGTTTTTAAAAGCTTTGCTTGTACCCTTCACTTATTCATTAACAGAAATGCCATAAACCACAAATATCATATTAAAAGCTATGGCAGACTGATAATGTTTGTGATATCTGTCCACTGAAAAATAAAATTATTAGTAAATAGGTTCGGCTAACTTATATCTCATGATCATAGTTACCTAAAAGTTCTAAGTAAATTGTTCATAACAAGATTTTATTCCAAATCATTCAAAAATTAAATTAGGAACTTCTGCTCATTATCAAATTATACAATTATTAGCCAATTGTTCAACACTAATTATTTTATTTATAACAACTATTGATATTATTAAATGCGAAATTGGAATACTCAAAAAACTACTTAATTATAATAATAAATTAACTCTATTGATAACATTGACGATTTGAGAATTAAAAGATACTAAATCAAAGAAAGCTTAACCCCCCCACTTTGTTACCTGAATATTGTACGGCCTCATGAGTAATTAATCCTTCAATTATTGTATTCTTGCTTAATATGATTGGAAGATATAAAATTTTATAATTGTTATTTGATAACAGAAATAGTTTATCACATGACTCCAATTAATGCAGCCATGAAAAACACATGCTATTTTTAACACAAAGCATAGTAATCAGCTAATTTTTTCAATGAATTTCTCTCCTTTCTTTTCATTTTATTTGAAATACATCTTTTTTTTTTAATAACACTGATTATTTTCTGACATTTTTAACTGCTACAATTGAAATTTCTTTGATGTTGAAATGAAAATGAGGAGGAAAGAAGTTTTAGTTAAAGCATTATTAATTCAATAATTATTACAAAAAAAAAAAAAATCACATTTCTTTTTTTGAAAAACGTTTTATGTTCTTTTTTCTTTCAAACATATATTTTCTTCAGATTTTCACAGTTTATTTATAAAATTAATATTTTTTTTATTATTTCCTTGGATTGAATTATTACTTAAATGCAAGAACGAAGTCATTACAATTTATATATACTTATAACATCAAGTTCAGAATGGGACATCGACAACAGATGGTGACAAAGCTTTTAAAATTAAAAAAACTGGCTTGCTCCTGCAAGCTCTCATTGATTTGTAACAAAGGTCAATATATAATAAGAATTCAATTTTAATATATAAAAATATACAAAATTGATAACATTTTCAAAGCTACATAATAGTAAACAGTAATAGACATATCCTCATGCCATATTTTTTTGTAAATATTTTATATTTAATAAAATTTTTGTAGTTCAATTTTTATAATAATGAAGACTAGACAAATTTCATGGAAGATAATCCTGAAATCATGCAGCTAATTGGAAATTTATTGCAATGAAATGACTTTGGCTAAAAAACTTTTTAGAGTTAACTCCTTTGTCATAATGTAAAATAGCTGGATTGTTTAAACAGAAATAAAAATATTCTTAAAATTAGAAAGCATGTTATTTTCTGCTTTGCCGTTCCATAATTTCTTTCTTTTGCAATTCACTCTGATAATATTATGCATATATGGAAATTTAAATACTTCTGACTTTGGTTTAACTAATAAGTTTGTATTGATGTATTGCTGATAGGTTATTTGTGGCATGACTATAGAGATCTATGCTCTTATACATAAGAAACTCACCAAGTAGATTTAGTGAGCATAGTAACAATAAGATAGGACTTCATTTAATGGAAATAGATATGCCATTTTGGATAAAATCTGAACCAAATAATATTTGAAAAGTGTTTTCAAGTTACAAGCAAGCTTAAGATTTTTCTTTCAAGTAAACAGTCATAGCCAACTCAGATAATACTAACAGAGAATGAATATTTAGTAATTATTAGAATAAAATAAAATTAAAAAATAGATCGACTATCATCATCCAAAAGTTATAATCTTAATGATTAATAATTTCACTTTTTCTACTCTTCTATGCTAGATGTTTTAGGGAGCTTTCCCAAACATAAACTATTTAAAGACTAGTTTACCTTTTACAGATAGTATGAAAGAGTCTACTAAATCAGACAAAAAAAGAATCACCTTAAAACCTGAATATAGTACTAAATTAAAGATCATACTTTTTAATGATCTGGATGTACATTTAGTTTTCAGTTTTGCAAATTAAAAAATAAAGTGAGAAAATTTTTTGCCAATATAATACTTTTATATTAAATTATAGTGAATAAAATGTGCTACATTTTAGTTCTTTTTAACAATTATTTCTATTTCCATTAATAAAAATAGAAATATATTGTAATGGTAAATTTGCAATGGTACATGGATTGGAACCAAGATCCAAAGATATACAAATATGCATGGTAGAATTTTGATTCAAATAAATATGATGAAAATTGAATGATTAATAAAACTTCAAATAAAATGAAGCAATTCAAATATATAATAATAACCAATCGATGATAATTTAAAAATACAACTACCTAAAGTATTTTATTTGTTTTTTAAATTAAATTCTCAGGCACTAAACTTTATAACTAGAATTACTTTTGGAAAACTTATTAATGTATGATTATCATCATTTACAAATTATTATCACCATCCCTAAATATTTCCCAGTGAAATGCATGATTTTGCAGATTTGTGGATATTAACTAGCATATTAGATCTTAAAGGCGTAATGTTTGGAATGAGTTAAAAACACAAACTAACTATATAGAGGATAAATAAACCTTTGTTTACTTTCTATACAATTACAATTTAAACAGTGCATAAATAAACCTTTGTTTACTTTCTATACAATTACAATTTAAACAGTGCACTTGTAAATTTTACAGATAGAGTATTAAACACAAACTAAATAGATTTATACTTAAAAAAACAAAACAACAATTTATTAATAATGAATAAATAAAACTGTTGTGTATATACTAACTAGCAACTATTACTATATATATATATATAATAAAAATGTTTTAAATTTAGGTTTACGTTTAAGGCCTTATAATATTTATAAAGATAGGATTTTACCACATGGAGTATTTTAATAGTTTCAAATCATGGTTTTCTGTAACTATAGTTCTTTTAATATATTTATAGTTCTTTTAATATATTTATAGTTGTCTCCATTAATTCTTCTAAAGATGGTAATTTTTCTCCTTGGGCACTGATGCAGTATTGATAACATTAAATAGGGTATAATACTAGTACATCTTAGGTAGTTCTTATGGCACTATCTATTTCCTCTATCAGAGGCTGGTGCTGGCTAGTTTAAGGAAACTTCAGCATTATTTTCTGGATACAAGTGTATTTCCCAAGTTTTTTGGCTGGTGTTGTATTCTATTGCCTAACAAATAGTATATTATCTTCTAGATAAAACCATCACATTGGCTGCTATAACTAGAATGTTGAAAAATGTTTTGAAAACAGTCAGCAAAATATGGCTATCCATGTTATAGAGAAAAATAATTTTAATAAATGGTTTCTTTTCACATTGTATCACTGCAACACTGCTTCTTAAGTAGATTTGACTGCTTGGCTCAAACTGGAATGGAATCCAAGTTGCTGGTTTCAGAGATTCATCATCAGCTAATTATTAAGTTTTAACCTTTGCCTCATTACAACAACATTTTTGGAAAAAACATATTGTACACTCAAATTTACAGATATTATGTCGTAATTAGATTCATAAGCAAATGATTAGAAAAAAATAGCTTTTTTCCTTCTTTATCTATATTCATTAACATGAGAAGAAAAAAAATTTATTGCCAATCTTTAACTATAGCACGACAATTTACTTATTTTTATTAACCATATTTTTAAACAATATTCTCAGATCCATCATAAGATCTACTTTAAAAATTGATAAATTGTTTCAATAAAACTTCCAATTGATAGGCAGATTAAACAGAGTTAAAATGCTTTATTTTTATAAACTCCACAATTCAAATCTTTATGCACACAAAAATCACTTTTCTTTCCTTTCTTTCCTTTCTTTTCTTTCTTTTCTTTCTTTTCTTTCTTTTCTTTCTTTCTTTTCTTTCTTTCTTTTTCTTTTCTTTCTTTTCTTTCTTTCTTTCTTTCTTTCTTTCTTTTCTTTTCTTTTCTTTTCTTTCTTTCTTTCTTTCTTTCTTTCTTTCTTTTCTTTTCTTTCTTTCTTTCTTTCTTTTCTTTCTTTCCTTCTTTCTTTCTTTCCTTCCTTCCTTTCTTTCTTTCTTTCTTTCTTTCTTTCTTTCTTTCCTTCCTTTCTTTCTTTCTTTCTTTCTTTCTTTCTTTCTTTCTTTCTTTCTTTCTTTCAGTGCAATTAATCATTAGGCTTTTCACATATTATAAACTAAATATTTAATAATATGACCAAATGCATAAACTAATAATTTTTTAGGCAATTTATTCAATTGTCTAGTATATAAATGCAGATACACAACAACCTATAAAGGGCACATCTAGTTAATTTCACTGAATTTCAGGCTTGAAAAAAATTAGTCTTTTTTCTGGTTTTCTGGAAATTTTCCCCAAGTGAAAACCTTTTCTTATAAAAGTTTAATCCCTTACTCTGCTGCTCAGCTAAGGGTGGATAAGTTACTCAATATTAAAAAGACTCACAACAGTTCTAAAGAATCACCAATGGAACAAGTTGAGGAAGAAGCCATCTTTGGAGTTCAAGATAACTTAAGATGTACTCCCCTGCAACCAATCTCACCATCCAGAGGTGCCACAGTCAAAGAGAAGGTGACTTATTATCAAAAGCTCATCCCAAAGAACCACCAGTCCAAATTTCAAGCCAATAAAGAACAGGATAAAACCTCTTGAAAGATCGGTGAAAATCTGGATTTCCCAAGCTTGGGAAATAGCAACAATAATTTCACTTTTAATTTTCCTTATAAATTTTGTTGCATCAAATAATCCTAATAGTAAATGTGATAAAAATGGGAAAACTAACATAGTGGCTTCCAATTTAAATGCTTCCCCTTCTAAAAATCACCTAAGATACTAATTAATAACAAACCTTCTTATGCTAAAGTTATACAGATAGGCACAAATGAACCTAACATTACAACAAGGGAAATTTCAGAAAATCACAAAGACATTTTCAATTTAATTGATGAAGAAATGGAAGAGAACTTTGCTGTTAGTTCCAGCAACCCCAATCTTCTTAATTTAAATTTGGAGCAAAAGGATCTTGATTTGATAAATAAATTTAATAACACCATTCCCCCTCAACTACATAAATCCTTCTTTAACTTTTACAGTGAAAATACTTCAATCTTGGCTGTTACCAACCCTTCATGTGATTTATATAAATTCTTGATTAATGAACTTTATAATGAGTTAACAAAAAAAAATTATGGAGGCTGGTTCACAAAATTTTGCAACATCCTAATAATCATTATGTAATAATAAAATTTAACAACTTTTGCTCAGAAAATGTTCAAATACCTTGATGGAAAAATTATTTGCCATATTAACATGAACCATCCCACAATATTATCAGGCATGATTAACCAAAAGACTGTTTTTTACGAGGCTCCTCGTCGACATCTGAAATCACTCTAACTCAGCCAGTTTTTATACGAAAATATTCGTTAAATATGTATTGAATTCGTTTTTAAAAGTTCTGTACGATGGTGACATCTTCCGATTTATTTTAGAAGTAAAAAATAGAAAAAAAACGCATTTAAACCTAAACAAAGAAGGAACATTATTTGTGATTGGTTCTTAGCATGCTCTCAGCCGAAAAAGGCATTCTGATTGGCTGGAAAGAACAAAGAAACTGCCTGATCAAAGAAAATAAAGAAAAATGCTGAGATTTTCATTTCGAATACGATTTAAATTATTATTAAATAATATTTATGGAAATTAAACATAATTTTCAGAGAGAATAATAAAAAAACAAAATTATTTTCGAAAAATATTGAAGATTTTAGTCCAAAATTATTTTCGAAAAATATTGAAGATTTTAGTCCAAATATTGAAGTTGTAGTAAAAAGAAATATTTACTTTTCTATAACGTAAAAGTCGATCTTTTTGTTTACATTATAACTTTTATGTTGCCGATATTGAATATTTTAGAATAAATAAATAGCAATTTATTTTTGAAAGAACTTTCGTTTTTTTCATGACCTGAAAAATTAATTATATACTTTTTATAAATGTATCTGAGTTGAATTTAATATTATAGGCGAATATGTTTTAACAATAGGCTTTGTCTTCAGTTTGTGAGTTGGCCAATTAAAAGATTTGATTTTTATCTGATACAACCAATGATAAAATTAGCGGTTTAAGGGTTAAGAACTGTTACCTTAGATTTAGAGAAAATAATTTGCAGCAATTACTTAGGCCTTATGGTAAAGTTTCAAATTTTGGATACCTAATGATTAAGGGGCAGATATTCCAGTATATATGAACACTGCCTCCTTTAAATTCACCTTAAATAAAGAATCAAACCCCACTGACATTCCTCTCTATCATGTGAAGACTTTCACTCTCATCATCACTTTCTATGGTGTCCCTCCACAATGTTTTTTCTGTCAGCAGAGGAGCCATTTAGTGAATGATACATCAGCCAGGATCTGTCAATTGTAAAATAATCACTAACTCATATCCGATGGTACCAGCCATGAATGCATACATTACTAAGTCTGACCTTATTCTCTTTGAAGCTATAAAGAACCACCTACCCTCAATTGACTCCCATCAATGATGATATGCCTGACCCTTGCTATCTCTTGCTCAATGAACAAGTGTGTTAAATGAGTCCTTTGGCTCAGTGTCTTCCACTATGAAAGGCTCTTCAAATGCCTCAATCTGCAAAAAGGAAGACAAAGAAATGGAACAAAGGCCCCAAATCAACAGTGGTCAAAAATTCCCCAACAAACAAAACATCCCCAATATTAGCTCTTTGGACATTCAACCCCTATCCCCCCAAAAAAACATAGGTCTGATTTTAAGACAGATGATCAGGGATCCAATTATGATTTGTCAAAAAAGATCCTGGTAAGCTGATTCTAACCTCCGATCCTAATAATGATAACAACTTACAGCTATCTATGGTCACTAAAGGAACAAATGCTAAACTGACATCCATGGATGGTTAGCTGTCCAAGGCCTCAAGAAGGAAGGCCTCAGTCTGTCCTATAGACTCTAAAGTACCAAGCACCAGAACATCCCATTGATGGCTTGTGATTTAGAGCACTGAAGGAGAAAGCCAGTATTTGTCCTCCTAGCAGAATCAATAATTGCCAAATTTGCAAAGAAAAATCCACTAAAGTCACAATTCCTTTATCCTAAAAATTTACACCAGCAGTTCAATGAAAACAAGTTATAATGTTTTTTATTGAATTAATGGCTCATGAAGTTGAGAGTATCAAGAATGAATATCTGGGGTCTTAATTCCCTAATTATGAGTAGATGCATTGATGAAATGGTTCAAGCAATTCCCTCCCCCATATTGTGTGTCTATTCAAGACCAAGTTATACCAACTTTCAAGCTCCAAAATCCTGAACCTCCTTGGCAATCTTGACTACTTTCACACCCAGTTTCTTCTTCACCCACTGCTGGTGTGGTGCTCTTAATTTCCAATAGCAACCCAACTAAATCTTTCAAAATCAACTATATAAATCCAGATATAATTATTGCTACCCTATTCTACATGGCCTTTATTCTGAGCATAATATACATAGATCTGTACAAAAATTAATTGTTCATTCAGCAAATAATTCAACATATCAATATCATGCTTGTCTCTAACCCATACCCTACTATTTTCCTGGGAGACTTTAACACCTCCTACCAGGAATTTACTATTAAATATATTCATCACATTAATATGAGGTTCATGAGTGAGGATGGCTTCTTCTCCTGAATGCCTTTTCCTTTTATACAAGGAAGCATGCCTCTCTGATAGACCTCATTTACTACACCAAATCTAAATTTTTTAATTGATCCCTCACTCCAACCTATAGCCTTAAAAAAATAATTTTAAAAATTCACTAAAATATGTACATGTTCAACCTCACAAAATCGATTCAACAAGTTACACATACAAAGATAAAAAACAAAATTTTTTAAATTATTTTGCATAAAAAAAAGAATGAACTTTTCAAACTCATTATGTTTTATAATGAATTTCTGTTGACTTTTTTTTACCAATAGTTGAATTGTTTGTATATAAGGCAAGTAATGAGTTTGACCATCACATAATTGTTTTTTATATAAAATAAGTTCAAACAATGTTAAAGTTAAAACTTAAAAATGTTAAAAGCATTTAGAAAGATAAAAATATCTTGATAATATATTATCTATACTTAAACTAGACAGTCTGATTAACAGATAAGAGACTTCCATATTTTTCTTTAAGCTATTTTGTCAAACATAAGAAGAATGAACAATTCGAATTCATTATTTTTTGTATGGAATTTCTGTTAACTTTCAATTTTTTTTACCAACAGTTGAACTGTTTTTATATAAAGCAAATAAGGAGTTTGACCACTGCATTATTCACATTATTTGCTGATTATAAGAAGTTTAACGTATGCTAAAATATGATTAATAGTTAAAACTTAAAAATGTTAAAAGCATTTAGAAAATAAAAATATTGATAAGAGAGTTCCAGATTTTTCTAGATATATGTAATATGTATATATTAGCTATTATGTAAAAATTATTGTGGCAAGTAAAATAAAAACATTATTAAAAAATATTATGTAGTGTGCTTCCATTTCTTAAAAGGTCATGCTTTGTCACTGATATATACATTATTGTTATAAATATATTTTGAAACTCATAATATAATAAAATCTCTTTAGGATTTATATGTAATTCTTTTCATTATATAAATTTTACTATTACAATTGCTTAACTCTCCCTATTCTTTATTTTTTAAACTAATTTTTTATTACCTCTTACACAAATTCTATAAAAGTTTATAACTTGCTTTTCTGCACTAATTAATTATTTAGTAAATGTTGAAACATTTGACAGCCGACCAAATTTTTTTTATGATAAAGAAATCTATTTTAAAGCTAAGCATTTCCAAATATTGAAAAGTATCATAATCATAGCATTATACTATTAAATACAGTTGAGGAGAAATTAGCATAAAAATGAATATTTGAAAGTAAATTTGCATTCTAATGACAGAAATGGCAGCTACTAATGCCATTTTTAGAAAGGAAACTAGTGTCCTTTTTATTTATGGCATGCATATCATTAGCTATTGAGTATGCCTCTTCACCTTTCTCTTTCTGTCATCTCTCTCAAGACAATGTTAGCCCTTGAGAGATCAAAATTGTGTCCAGATTGCAACTTGTGTTTCAAGAAAACAGAAGTGTTCATTGCTTTTCTTAACTCAGTTGTACAGAGTTTTAAGCTGAGCAAGTCTTGCAAATAAGTTAGCTCATCTTTCTCCATAGTAAGCTTGTAAGCAATTTGACCCTTTGCAATTAATTTTGTACACAACTTGGTATGAATCCTCTGATTATTTTATCTAATTTATCCTATAATATACAAAATAACTTTAAAACCAGACCTCAATTGTCATTAATTGTATAATGCTATTTACTTTTCAGTATACGAAAGTGCTTAGCTTTAAAACAAATTTCTTTACTATAAAAAAACCCCGATCTGCTGTTAAATGTTTCAACATTTACTAAATCTTACACAATTGTATAAAACATTTTCAAATGCAGCAATACCAATAATTTCTTAGGTCATCATCATCATCATTCATTATCAATACACTGCAGGATGAAGATCTCTCCAAGATCAACCCATCTTGTCCAATCTTTAGCTTATCTTTTCCACATCACCCCTGCACACTTTCTTATTTGATCCATCCATCACACATGTGGTCTCTTTCTATGTCTTTTACAATGTCTTGGAATCCAGGTTAAGATTTCAATTGTCAATCTATTATCATCTTTTCTAGCATTATGTCCAGACCAACTCCAGCCTTTTAATTTTTTCAATGAGGTCAGTAACACTTGTTTGTTCTCTGACCCATATATTGCATTTTCGATCACTTCTTGTTACTCGTAACATGCATCTCTCCATATTTCTTTGAAAGGTCTGAAGTCTGAGTATTACTCTTCTAGTATGTGCCCAAGTCTCACATTCATAAATAAGAACTGGTAAAATACATTCATTATTAACGTTCCTTTTCAAACACAGGTATATTTCCTTTTAGTATCAAGTTATTTCTACCAAAAGTACCCAAACCAAGTTTAATTCTATTATTAATTTCATCCATTATGTTTTCATCTGTATTAATATTCTTACCAAGGTATTTGTAACTGTTAACTTCTTCTAATTCATCATAATCAATCTTTATTTTCATATTTTGAGAAAATCCAATAAACATTACTTTAGTCTTTTTAACATTTATCTTTAGTCCTACTTTCGTTTGATAACTCCTGCAACATTTCTTGCAGCTCCAAAGCATTATTTAGAAAAACAACTACATCATCTTCAAAATCTAAATGACTTAAATAATCTTCATTTACTTTCACTCCTTTAGTGGCCTATTTTAATCCACAAAATATTTCTTGCAGCACTGCTGTAAAAAGTTTTGGAGATATGGAGTCACCCTGTCTTACACTCTTCTCAATGTTGACTTTCCTAGTATCATTATGTAATCTAATTGTTGCTGTTGCATTTTTATAAATATTCTTTAAAATATGACAATATCTTGGATCTATACCTTGATGATCCAATGCTTTAATCACTGAAAAAATGTTTATAGAATCAAATGCCTTTTCATAATCTATAAATCCAAAACCTAATGGCAACTCATATTCATTTGTCCTTTCTATAACTTCTCTCAATACCTGGGTGTGATCTGCGGTACTAAAACCACTTTTAAATCCAGCTTGTTCTCTTGGTTGGTGGAAATACAATGTTTTCTGTAGACGAGTGGCAATTACCCTTGTAAAATTTTGTATAAAACTGTTAAAAGGCTGATAGGTCTGTAATTTCTAATATCTTCTTTATCATCGTTTTAAAATATTAATAAGCAAATAGTTTACACTATGTGGCTAATTATTATAAATCAAAATATATAAAATGCACTAACATGCACACAAAGCTAAAAACAAATAATAATGCATTCTTCCAATCATCTAGTACATCTTTATCATTTATACATTTGATATATAACTTTGCTAAAAAAATGTATATGTCTTCACCTGCTTCTTTTAATATATCAATTATAATTCCATAATTACATGGAGCCTTTCCTTTCTTCATAAATTTAATTGCATGTTTCACTTCTTCATTTAAAATTTTGGACAATTTGGAAAATATAATAGATATAGAAGGTAATTGTTCTTTATTACTATATAATTTTTGATAGTAGTCTTCTACCCATTTCATAATATCATTTCTCTTTTTAATGATAATTCCATCTTTTTTTCTTATTGCAGATATAAATTTCCTACCAATACTAAAATGTTGTTTTACACTCTTAAGACTTTTATTCTCTTCTGCAGCTAGTTCACAGTTATACTTTCTTATATCATTTTCAATTCTTTTCCTCACCATTTTACAAAATTCAAGATATTCAATCCTTTTAAATATATCATTTTTGTATATGTTCATATTTCTTCTTTTCTTCATAAATTCTCTAATCTCAGTAGAAAGTTTACTGATCAATTGCTGCTTTTTTTCTACCAGTTATTTTTGTTGCAATTTTTAAAAGTGTATGAGTTATTTTCATATTAATTTCATTCAAATCTGAATCTTGTTCAAAATCTACTAATACTTGAAACTGATTTGTAAGTTCTAATTTAAATTCATTAGAATGTTTCTGAAGATTAGGAATATCAACTGTAAATATTGCTTTTCTTAATAATTTTTGTCTCTCTAGTTTTGCATTAACATGTATCTTACATCTAACTAATTGATGATCACTTCCTGTGTTAAATTTATTAAGAACATTACAATCTTGAAATATATATTTTCTGTTAGTCAAAATATAATCCAATTCTGCTGTACTTTCATTTGAATGCTCCCATGTCCATTTCCTTTTAATTTTTCAAAAAAGTATTCATAATATAAAGTTTTTCTTTTTCTGCAAACTCCGCAAGACTATGTCCTTTCTCATTTCTATTGCCATAACCAAAAGTATCTACAGCTCTTTCATCTTTCATTTGTTTACAAATTCTAGCATTAGAGTCTCCCATAACAATTTTAAAATGTTGTTTCCTCTAATCAAAAGCCTTTTGTATATCCATATAAAATTTTCTACTACTTTAATCACTAAAAACTTGTTGGGGCAAAAACCTGAATTATCTGCATTTGGTATCTGCTATTAAGTTGTGTAACAAATATTGCCACTCTATCTGATACACCATTAATCTCCACAATGTTGTTCTTCCACTTATTTATAAAGAATCCTACTCCACATTTATTTCCAATATTTATGCCTTTATAATAGAGTACATATCGACTTTTTGAATCATCTCTTCACCCTTTTCTTCTAACATCACAAAGTTTAATAATGTCCCAATTAATATAAGACAGTTCTTCTAATTGTTGCAATCTTCATTCACTTGAAAGTGATCTGCAGTTGTAAATACCTAAATAAAAAGTTATCATCAAATGGCAGCCTGAGTTCACAATCAGGGGATTAAAAAAAGTTTGCTATTAACTGAAAGGAGACCATTTGATTCCTCTTGGAGACCTTAAAGTAACCAAGCAGTGTAAATTCCTAATGTCCACTCCATACATTTTTGTCATTGCAGCTGTTATTACTGGGTATGATTATTCATATAGTATATAAACATGGATAGGCTGCTCACCAACATGCATTAGCCAACATAGTGAGTTTATTGGCTTTTTACCTCTGAGTTTAAGATCAAGAAACACCATGGTCTTCTTTCTCAGTTGCCTGATAAGGCAGAATGAATGTATGTGTAAATAATAAATATTTTTCTAATAGATATATACAATCATGACAGACAAAAAATTTCGTATGTATTGATATTTATGCACCACTATAAATTACTTGTAATTAAAATCATTGTATAACAATTTGTTCTTTCAAACTTTATTGAGGAATTATACAATGGTTACATTGGTTTTACATATTGTTACTATGGATTATACAGATTATTACAATGATTTATATGCATGTATTATAGAGTTCTGTGGTGTTGTGTTCAGGCGTAATCTTAGAGTACTTCTTCACTGGGTAGATCAACTAGGGCCCATGTGTTTTCTGCAATGTTAAGGTAGGCTGTGGAAAAGTCTGTTTTGCAAGTTTTATTCAGCATATGATAGAAGGCTGTCTCAATGTTTGGGTATTCAGACTTGCTTATGACCAGCTTACATCGAAGAGACCAGATTGTAAAGTTCACAAATGTTGCCAGTCTAAGATGTGCATAAGTTCCTTGTTCTATCACATTGGTCAGAGACAAAGAATTGTGGGTTTGGTTCTTGAATCGGTTCCGTATTGCTGATTGGAGCTTTTGTAGACTTGGGCAGTTCGTTAGCGTGTGGTTGGTGGTTTCATCTTCTCTCTGGCAGAGTGCGCATGTGCTTGCTAGATTTTTGAAGTCTCTCTTATAGTAGAGAAAGGCATTTGTGGGAAGGGCTTCCAGATTTACTTTAATGAGGAAGTCAACATACTTTGGGGGAAGGTGCCAGTGTTTCGTTAGCTTGATGAGTCTTTGGTTGGTAATATGGAGGTAGGCAGAGATAGTGGAACTCTTGCGGTGTGTAATATTGAAGATCTCCCAATATGTGAGTTTTCTTGTGAATAGGCTTGCATTGGCTGAAAGATGGTTCAGGATTAGAGTCACTGATTGTCGAAGCCAGTTGTTTTGTTTAGAGGGTGGTGGCCTATCTGTGGGCTCGACAGGTAGTGGGCATTCAATGGCATCATTGTCCTTAAAAAGTTTGTGAAGCACATTGTGTGTTCTTTGTAGGTTGACTGTTTCAATGGAGTGGAGTGAGAGACCATTCTCTCTCCTGGGGTTATGCATTGTCTTGATACTGATGGCTGCGACTTTTCCTCCCCAGCAAAGTTTGGTGCATGCCGAGTTTATTTTGTTTATGAATCCTTTGGTGGGGTTGAATCCAGTAAGGTAGTAGGTTATTTTGGGAAGCAGGATGGCATTTAGTAATGCGACCTTTCCAAAGAGGGACAAGTAAATTTTTGATATTGATGCTATTGTGGTTTGTGTTTTTCCCAGCAGTGAGTTTTGGATTTCCTGTCTCATGAGTGAGTAGGACTTTGCTACAGGGAATCCCAAGAACTTCTGTGGTTGGGCATTGAACATGGCTGGAATTTGTTTTCCTGTGAGTAATGACCATATTGCTGACTTCTCGTTGTTGAATGTGAGGCCATGCATTATTGCGTAACTGTCAAGTATGTCTACTAGGTTGTTAAGGTGGTCGATGGAGGGAAGAAAGACGACAACATCGTCCATGTAGGAAATGTGTTTTATATTTTCATTGATGTAATCTACTTGGATGCCTGGAAGTGTGTTTTCTATTTGGAGTAGGAGAGGGTTTATGTAAGCTGTGAATAACAGCGTGCTCAATGGTGATCCCTGTGGGATGGATAAACTTGGTTTGAATCCCGGAGCTATGCGTCCATCTAGCGTGAGGAAAATTTCCCGGTTGTTTAAAAGGTTCTCTATGATTTGTAGAAGAGGTTGAGGTACTTGGTATTGTTCAAGTGTTTTAATTAGCACATCAATGCGTACCGAGTCGAATGCCCCTGCGATGTCGAGTTGAATGGCAACTGGCTTGGACCTTCTTTTTGTGCGCACTTGGTCTATTACTAGACGGAAGCGGCTTATTGCATCTGATGTGGCTGCACCCTTCTTAGCAAACTGGTATTTTGAGATGTGCTTGAGGACATTGTCTTGCATTTTGCCTTTGATTATAGACTCAATTATCTTGATCATGAGTGGGATCATTGAGATAGGCCTTAGGTTTTGCAGTTCAGTTGCAGCATCACTCTTTTTAAGTAGTGGCACCATTGCGATCGGGTATAGAAATTCAAGTTGGCAAGTTCCACTGCTGAGTAGATCAATCATTTTCTTGATGATTGGGATGGTATAATTGCTCAGGTGGAGTAGAATGAACTTCGGGATGCCATGTAGTCCAGGATGTATTTTGTCTGGCATTGCATTTAATTTTTTTTGGATTGTAGCATGGGTAATGTCATGAGTGTTGTCTGGATTTATTTTGAAAGTTCTTCTGTCACTGGGTGTGATTTGGTTTTGAAACTTTTTTTTTGAAATGTTCTTGGAGTTTACCTAGCATTGCAGGGCCAATGTATTGTTTACCATCTATGGTGATGTCACTTGGGCCTTTTCTATTCTTTCCTGATCCTAAGGCCCATCTGATGTATCCTCTGGTCCAGCAGTGTTGATGTACCAGGTAGCTCCAGGCTCTTTTTGTTGCTATGTGTTCTGCTAGAATCTTTTGGGTGGTCCTATATTTAGTCTTTAGTTGTAAGATTGTTTCTATGTTTTGTCCTTCCAGTGTTAGGTGCTTGAGGGTATCTGCAATGTTGTCTAAGCTGTTTAAAAGTTTCAGGGGTCCTGGTCTTCGGAAAGAGTAGGTGGTTATTAGTTTCTGTAGTGTTTTTGTGAATAGAGGCCATGCCTCTGTGATTGGCCTGGAGAGTATGTTTGTTTGATGGAATTGTATGTTGGCTTCTGAGAACAGGCAGGCTGGTGTAGTTTCCCTGGTTATGAGTCTTATTGTTCTTTGGTGGTTGTTTGGGTCTGGGGAGCTTGAGGAAACCTGAAGTTTTATCTCTTGTAATAGGTGGTCTGAAAAAACCACTGGCCAGAGTCTGGCTTGAGTGGTAGGCAGTAAGTTTGGTGAAAAAAAGGTTAAGTCGATGAGGGACTTATATTTAGTTGTGTAGAATGAAAATGCTGTCTCAGGGAGCAGGTTTCGTGCACTCATTAGCTTTAGATTGATTAATGGGAGGTAGTTAGACTGGAAGGTTTCATAGGAGTGGTTGAAGTCTCCTATCAGGATGGAAGGAAATGGGTTGGTTCGAAGTGTCGCATTTATTGTGTGAATAATTCTGCGGATGTTGTCAGGAGCCTTTGTCATGTATATGTTGCATAAGTTGATGGTACAATTGTTGTACTGAAGGATGGCTATGAGACAGTGGTTATCTACGTATAGTATTTTGAAGAAGGTTATGGGAGATAATTTGTTAATTAGTATGGCCACTCCGGATCCTGGAGTTTGGGCTATGGAGTAGTGAAAGTAGCCCAGTGAGTTTAGTTTCATGATGTGTGGGCCAGACTGTGTGTGTAGTTTTGTTTCGGAGAGACAGAGGATATCTGTTTGATGTTTAATGAACCATCTGTGAAGTGCTTCAACTCTTTCTTTGGAGTTTAAGCCTCTGATATTTACTGCTGTGATTGTAATAGTCATGGTGTGGTGAGTTTTTTTTTTTTTTTTTTTTTTAGGTGAAGGTATCTTCTGGGGTGGTGTCTTCTGGTAGGGGTTTTTCTGAGGGGCTGTTCTCTGACTCAGGAAATGAGATAAGGAATATTTCATTTTCTGTGGTTGTCGGCATGGGGTCTTCTGTTGATCTGAAAATTGGTAGAGTATCTTCTTCTGTGGTTGTCAGCATAGGGTTTTCAGGCGGTCTGACTTTTGGTAGAGTCTCATTTTCGGTGGTTGTCATCATAGAGTTTACAAATGGTCTGAATTTTGGTAGAGTCTCATCTTCCCTTGATTGAATTTCTCGCCATTTTTTATCTGATGGTTTACGTGATTCCTGTGATCTGGTAGTTTTTGTTCTGAGGTCCACTTTGGCTGGGTCTGAGGTACTGGAGTCATCAGTTGATTTTTCTTGTGTGCTGGAATTATTTTGTCTTGATCTTTTGCGGTTGCGTGGTTTGGAAGGTTTTTTAGATGTTTTGGTGGGTCCCTCATCTTCTGATTCGATCATGGTCTCTGATGATGACCGCGATCTAGTGAGCTTTGAGTCCTCTGCCATTCTGTGGTGGGTTAGGGATTTTCCAGTATCTGGGATGCTTGTGTGGCTATGGTTTGTTCCCATTGGAGTGGGTATGGACTGATGTGTGTTTTTTGTTTCTGTTTGTGGTTTTGGGTAGGTTTTAATTGGATGTGTAGAATCAGTGGGGTCTTCGATGGTGCTGTTGTGATTTTTTGTATATGCCTGACTGCTTATATCACTTGTATTGAGGGGACACTCCTTCATTATGTGTCCTCTGTTCCGACAATTGAAGCACAATGGGAGTATATCCCGGAAGCTGATAAGGATTGTAGCCTTGTTGTTGCTGACTGTTGCTGGTAGTGTAAGTGGCTGGATTCCTGTCTTGAGGACTAGACGGAAGACTGCAGTGTTGGTAAATACCATTGTTTCCGCTCTTGATTCTTGGATGTATTTAAAGCCTTCAACTGTACCATAATTGGCAAGTGCCTGTTGCAAGTGGGACTCTTCAAAGTTGACAGTACAGTTACTCACTCTGCCCTGAAGAATCTGTGGTTTGTTCATGTTAATGTGGACCAGGTATTTGTTGTCTAACTGTTTGAATTTAGTTTCAAAGAGTTGCTTTCCTGCTAGGTCTTTGAATTGAATTGCAATATACCTTTTATTTGTGTGGAATAGTATCTTATAAACTGGTGACCAGAACTTGTGATCAGTGAGTAGATCATAGAGTGAGAGTATTGGGAATTTGTATAAAGAGCAGTTGATATCTGTTGTTGTTAGGATACTTGTACATTCATTGGTGTACTCTGTGAAGGAGTGAAAGAGAAGATTTGGTATGGTTCTATTAAAGCGTTCTGTTACTGAAGAATGGTAGTCTATGTTAACTGGTTGTTGCAGGTCAGCATGTTCATTTTGTTCTTGTTCCCCGTCTCTTAATTGGATGAATTTATTGTATGGGTCTTCTGTAGTTTGTGTGTGGATTGCTTGAGTTTTGGCTTGGGTTGATTGCCTAGTGGTTATCCTAAGGCTATTAGCATATGAGAATTGTGGATGGAGATGTGTGGATATGGCATGGTAATGTCCTGAGTTGTTAGCATTGTTTTGCTGTGCTGGTTCTGGGGGGTTGTTGGTGTCTTGGGTTGTGAATGTGGAACTGCTTTGAAGTTTTGGAAAAGGATCATTGCTGTTGTCCCATGTTGTATCATTTTCTTCACTGTTTTAGTTTTGTGTTGTTTGTTTTGGTTTCTGGGAGTTTGGTTTATTTGTGGTGTTGCTGCTTGTTAATTTTTCTGGGAAGTTGGTGTTAGTAGGTGATGTCTTTTGGATTGGAGTGTTTGTTTTAATTTGATTGAAGTTTGATTTTCCATTGCTATTAGTATTGGTTGGGTTGTTTTTCTTATCTTTATTTAGTGTTAGTGCAGTTTTCAGCTTTGTTTTTAAATCTCTACTTGTTTGTTTTTGAGGTTGAAAAGGGGAGTTCAAGCTGGCTTTATATGTAGTTAGATTAACTGTAGAATTGGTATAAATTGGTGTATTCGACTGTGCCGGATGATTTAGTTGTGTCCCCCCTAGGTTGGAATGCGTAAATAAATCGCTAGAGTTACGGTTTGAGTCGTTTTTTGCATTATGAGGGCGATTTAGTGTGGCTTCCGGTTTAGTTTTAGATTTATTGCTTTTTTGTTTTTCGTGCTGGGAGTCTGATTTTTGTCGGGTATTATAGCAGGTGGAATTCTCTGTCAAATCAGTATAACCTTCTGTTTCCGACTCTACGGAATCACTCAACTGTGTCTCTGAGAACTTAGAGTATGAATTTACGTCTTCTTCCGTGTTGTGAGTGTGAACGTGTCTAGCTTCCGGTTTGGTTTTTTGACTATAACTTTTTCGTTTTTCAAGTTGGAAGTCTAGTTTTGGGTCAAGATTATAGCTGTTGAAATTTTCTATGGTATTTATATGGCTTTTTTCCTTCGACTGTGCGGGGTCATGACGTAATGCTTCATCTAATTTTGGATATGTGAGCTCATCGCCAACGGCAGAATTGCGGTTGATGTTTACGTTATAAGTATTATATTTTCGAGATTCCTGTTCAGTTTTGGGGGCATAACTTTTTTGTTTTTGACTCTGGGGATCTAATTTTTTTTTTTGGATTAGAGGTGGAAAAATTCTCTGTAAAATCATTGTCATCGGAAGTTTGGGGCCGATCTGAAAGATTGTTTTCAGGCTCCTCAAAATCTGTTTCTAGTTCACATTTTCTATTTGTTTTCTCCGTAGATTTTTTCCTTGAAGGGTTTTTTCTTTTTTCGGTCAAAGGAAGAGTTATTTCTTTTGGTTTGTCCTGAAATTTGAATTTAGGGATTTTTGAGTTGTTTTCACTTTTTAAGAGTAGTCCCTCTTCCCTTTGAGAGGCTATGACTGAATTTGCTGAGGTAACAGTTTTTTTTTTGGGAGCCATGTTTGTCTTGATGGTGGTTGTTTAACTTAGTGATAATTAACAATTATATATGGATTTAAATATTTTGTTTTTTTTTATAAATAATAAAGAGAAGATACTTACAATGTTTCCTGTGTGGTTATTTATCCTCAATAAGTGGTATTGAAGCATCTAAGTCACAGTCAAAGTAGCTACCGTGTTTATTTTTGTTAATATATAAACATTCTTTCCTTATACAATTTAACCTTTTCTAACATCTTCTATATTTAAATTCCTTATTATGTATATAAATATTTAAATTCTTATCATTTAAATCTTGATTCAATTTTGTTTGTGCCAATATATGATACATTTTT
Source organism: Epiperipatus broadwayi (assembly GCA_028023455.1). Classification (NCBI taxonomy): domain Eukaryota; kingdom Metazoa; phylum Onychophora; class Udeonychophora; order Euonychophora; family Peripatidae; genus Epiperipatus; species Epiperipatus broadwayi. The sequence goes on from JAQFVV010012571.1 coordinate 1,507,138, forward strand.
GTTATCTTTCTTACAATTCTAAACACTTAATTATATAAATTATAAGTAATTTATAGTGGTATATAAATAACAATACATAAAAAATTGTTAGTATTGCTGAGTTTGTAAATGTTTTGTACATTTATTTAAGATGTAGTAAAAAAATTAGTTTAAAAATAAAGAATAGGGGGAGATAAGTAATTGTAATAATAAAATTTATATAATGAAAGAGTTATATATAGATGCTAAAGAAATATATTATGAATTAAAAAATATTTATAACAATAATATATATATATCCTTGATTATGATGACAAGGAGGTAGTTGAAACATTGAAATAATGTGCATAATGTATTGGAGTAGATATGGGTTTAGGTAAATAAATAAAGTTTTAAAAACAAAAAGGAATAAAGTAATTCTATTGGATTTTTTATACATGAAAGACTATTTGGAACCATATTTTTAAAAAGAAAAGGAATTCATTATTAATAATTTTTGTATTAATAATGATGGTTATAAAAAAATTTTTTTTACAATCATCATCATTATCAACCATTATCAATCCACTGCAGGATGAAGGTCTCTCCAAGTTTAATCCATCTTCTCCGATCTTTAGCTTCTCTTCTCCACATCACCCCTGCACACTTTCTTATTTCATCCATCCATCTCACATGTGGTCTCTTTCTGGGTCTTTTACAATCTCTTGGAATCCAGTTTAAAATTTCAATTGTCCATCATCTCTTCTAGAAATATGTCCAGCCCAACTCCACTTCAATCTTTTAATTTTTTCAATGATGTCAGTAACACCTGTTTGTTCTGTTACCCATACATTGCGTTTTCGATCTCTTCTTGTTACTCCCAACATACACCTCTCCATACTTCTTTGAGTGGTCTGAAGTCTCTGTATTGCTCTTCTATTGAGTGTCCAAGTCTCAGATCCATAAGTAAGAACTGGTAAAACACATTTGTTAAAAACCTTCCTTTTCAAACACATAGGCATATTTCCTTTTAGTATCAAGTTATTTCTACCAAAAGCACTCCAACCAATTTTAATTCTATGATTAATTTCCTCCATTATGTTTCCATCTGTATTAATAATCTGACCAAGGTATTTGTAACTGTTAACTTCTTCTAATTCATCATAATCAATCTTTATTTTCATATTTTGAGCAAACCGATTAAACATTACTTTAGTCTTTTTAACATTTATCTTTAGTCCTACTTTCCTACTTTCATCTGATAACTCCTGCAACATTTCCTGCAGCTCTGAAGCATTATTTGCAAAAACAACTACATCATCTGTGAAATCTAAATGACTTAAATAATCTCCATTTACTTTCACTCCTTTAGTTTCCCATTTTAATCCACAAAATACTTCTTGCAGCACTGCTGTAAAAAGTTTTGGAGATATGGAGTCACCTTGTCTTACACCTTTCTCAATGTTGACTTTCCCAGTATCATTATGTAATCTAATTGTTGCTGTTGCATTTTTATAAATATTCTTTAAAATATGACAATATCCTGGATCTATACCTTGATGATCCAATGCTTTAATCACTGAAGAAATGTTTATAGAATCAAATGCCTTTTCATAATCTACAAATCCAAAACATAATGACAACTCATATTCATTTGTCCTTTCTATAACTTCTCTCAATACCTGAATATGATCTACTGTACTAAAACCACTTTTAAATCCAGCTTGTTCTCTTGGTTGGTGGAAATCCAATGTTCTCTGTAGACGAGTTGTAATTATTTTGGTAAAAATTTTATATAAAACTGATAAAAGGCTGATAGGTCTGTAATTTCTAATATCTTCTTTATCACCTTTTTTAAATATTAATATTATTACTGCATTCTTCCAATCATCCGGTACATCTTTATCATTTAGACATTTGGTATATAACTTTGCTAAAATTTTTTCTGTTTCTTCACCTGCTTCTTTTAATATATCAATTATAATTCCATCATTACCTGGAGCCTTTCCTTTCTTCATACATTTAATTGCATTTCTCACTTCTTCATTTAAAATTCTGGGCAATTCGGAAGATGTAATAGATATAGGAGGTACTTGATCTTTATTACTATATAATTCTTGATAAAAATTTTCTACCAATTTCATGATGTCATCTCTCTTTTTAGTAATAATTCCATCTTTTTTCCTTATTGCAGATATAAATTTCCTACCAATACCAAAATGTTGTTTTACATTCTTAAGACTTTTATTTTCTTCTACAGCTTTTCTTGCTAGTTCACAGTTATATTTTCTTATATCGTTTTCAACTCTTTTCCGCACCATTTTACAAAATTCGAGATATTCAATTCTTTTTAGTGCATCATTTTTGTATATCTTCATATTTCTTCTTTTCTTCATAAATTCTCTAGTTTCAATAGAAATTTTGTTGGTCAATTGCTGCTTTTGTCTACCAGCTATCTTTGTTGCAGTTTTTAAAAGTGTATCAGTTATTTTCATATTAATTTCATTCAAATCTGAATCATGTTCAAAATCTACTAATACTTGAAATCGATTTGTAAGTTCTAATTTAAATTCATTAGAATGTTTCTGAAGATTAGGAATATCAACTGTAAATATTGTTTTTCTTAACAATTTTTGTCTTTCTAGTTTTACATTAACACGCATCTTGCACCTTACTAATCGATGATCACTTCCTGTGTTAAATCTATTAAGAACATTACAATCTTGAAATATGTATTTCCTGTTAATCAAAATATAATCCAATTCTGCTGTACCTTCATTTGGATGTTTCCATGTCCATTTTCTTTTAACATTTTTCTCAAAAAAAGAATTCATAATATAAAGTTTTTCTTTTTCTGCAAACTCCACAAGTCTATGTCCTCACTCATTTCTATTACCATAACCAAAATTACCTATAGCACTTTCATCTTTCATTTGTTTACCAATTCTAGCATTAAAGTCTCCCATAACAATTTTAAAATGTTGTTTACTCTTATCAAAAGCCTTTTGTACATCCATATAAAAATCTTCTACTACTTCATCACTATGAGAACTTGTTGGGGCATAAACCTGAATTATCTGCATTTGGTATCTGCTATTAAGTTGTATAACTAATCTTGCCACTCTGTCTGATACACCATCAATCTCCACAATATTGTATATAATTGCTTTTATTTACTTTATATTTGTTATTATTATTTAATGTTAATATAAATGAGCAATTATGGATTTGTAATATATTCATGAGGAGGAGAAAAACAAATCGAATAATTCAGGGAAACCAATGGAATGATTATAAACAAAAAAATCACAAGAATAATTTAGAAAAGTTTCATAGAACTGTTTTTAATAGTTTTTTTTTTTTTTTTCAATATACAATTATGATAAACTATGATTTTGGCAGATTTTTCAGTACTTACAGAAAGAAATATGAAAATAATGATGTTAAAAATAAACCACTATAAATAAAGTTTATTAGAAACATATTCAATGATTGCATAACACAAAGATCTATTTTTAAATGAGCCAATTGCTCCATCAAGTCTGATTATTTCATGAAGTAAGTCTTTCATTTTAAAAAAATAATTCTTCAAAATTAATCATGGCAGATGTTATTTGAAAAAATGTTTGACCCAAAAATAGAGATACTTTTGGTAAAATATATACAAGCTCACAGATTGGAATTTAAAAACATAATGGAATCATCAAAATTTTATTTAATAAAAATTATAATACATTAAAGATCAGCCTTTCAAGCTATTGTGCATAAAGCAAACTTATCCACATTAATGATAGAAATGCTTACGAGTTGTTTTTATATATTGTGCTATCATGGTAGCAAATACTGGGTATCAAAACTCATTGCCTAGTTGTCCAAAAATGATAGCAGATTTTTAAAAAATCATAATAAAATTATGGATTATTATATTTTGAAAAAAAATTTTTTTAAAAAATTCCCTGAGTATATATATATACTCGCTTATGTATGTAAAGGATTACCATCATTTCCATTATTTACTCGATTTTTGTAAAACTAGTAAAAGTTTATTAATTTATCATTTAAACATTTAATAAATAAATAAAAATACTTGAATGAGATTTAAAAAAACCATAATTGGAAAAAATAGAAATGGAACTAAAAAAGTGTTTGTTTATAAATTGGATTTAAATACAATCAATTTAATTTCCATGTAAAGTACATTTCTTTAGCATTATTGTGAAACGTACAGTTTTTTGACCCCACTTTATTTTTTGTGGAATGTTATAAATAATTATTGTAATAAAGCAGATTTAATCTTAAATATAATTTCATTACAATTGCAGTATTTATACACTGAATAAGTAATTAAATATAAATAATAGAAAAGTACTCCAGAAGTATAAGTTAACAAAATAAATAAAGGAATGAATTAACTGTTATAATTTAAAGAAACAGTCTAAAAAAATAGGAAATTGATTGACAACAGAGATAAGTAAAAACATTTGTGGAATGATAAATATTAAAAATGTGGTTTCATGATTAGAAAGTTTGTACAGACTTATTGAAAAGTATAGAAGAGCAAGATGGAGAACTGATTAGAGAAACGATAAAACAACCTAAAATAGATTATCCAGAAAGGGACACTAATTAAATTCCAGGCAAAGGAATTTAATCAAATAAGAAAATCAGATAAAGGGAAAAACTTCAGACTATATAAACTCAGATATTGCAAAAGGTAAGTGCTTTTTATTTCTCAGCTATTGTAAATTTTGGTGTCTAATACCTGGTATTGCGTATAACAAACTGTCATTACCAGCAAGGGAGAAAACACAGAGATTTAGATCTGAAGGTATAGAAACCCAACTAGTTTTAAAATATATTGTCCTGATCTTTTTGTTTTATAAGCTTGAAAGGCTATCAGCGTTTATCATCAGAAAAATTGGTAAAGTATTTAGCAAAGGTTGAAAAAGTGATGTCAAAACAAAGGGCTGTGATTGTGGAAAGTAAATCCAAGAGTGACTTTTAAATTATCTAGAACCTTGGGAAATACATGTTATGTAAGTGTAAATATTCAAATTTTGATATATTTGAAAAGGTCAATAAATATGGTTTTTCTAAGATAGTCATATATATATATATATATATATATATATATATATATATATATATATATATATATATAACTTTGGAGAATACATATTGTATAAATGTAAATAATCAAATTTTGATATATTTGAAAAGGTCAATAAATATGGTTTTTCTAAGATAGTCTCCTATATTTTTTGAGGATTCCTCAGTCAAGTTGTTAGGAAATAAGAATAGAGAAAATTAAACTTTAAAAATTTTAAGTAATATTTTAAATAAAATCAATAAAATTCTAATAAAAAAATATAGGACTAAAATGAAATTCCTATTAACTATGTCATGAATTTAGACTTCAAAAATTGCCATAGCTGAAAATATAAAACGTAATCCCAAATAAAAAGAGCATGTTCAGAATCAGTTACAATAATATTGAAACTCGATCATGTTTGAGATTAATTTTCTCAAAAATTTGCCCATGATTTAAAACCAACGAAGCTATGGGATGACCTAACAAATAAATCACTAAAAATCTCAACATGGTTCAATTGGTCCATCCATAAGCTCTAAATTTACATTAATAATCTTCACAGCAAAAATCATCAGCTCTAATTTGTCTCAAAGGTATTTCCCTCAACATTTACATAATACAAATGCAGTTCAGGTAAACTAAGACTTTGAAGTATTCTCAAAATCAGAAGACAACAAAATCCGATGAACCCTTTAGTGCTCCTTTTTAGAAGTTTAGATTTCAACTGAATTTGTATAGAAATTGGTAAATCATACACTTATGGGTCTCAAACCATTTGTTCCACCGTTTTGTTACATCTAAAAAGATGTATTTTTTTCTATGATGAAATTTGAATTTCTTACAATTTTTTTCCTGAAATACAATTTTTAAATATTTTTTTATCTCATTTTTTTAGATTTATTAATTGTAATTTTTTTTTTTTTAGTGCTGAATTGCCTTCTCTTACCATTTTTTTTTAGCAATGATAAGGATATGAAATCGCTGGTGCATGTATTTGTGAGCCTTTTTTTTTCTAGCTCATTTTAATGACGGTTCAGATCTGAAAGCTGCAATGCCAAAAAAAAAAAAGCAATAAGGATTGGAGTCATTTTACATGCAAGGAACAACCATGGTAACTAAGGTTTTCTTCATGACTGAACTCAAATTTGAAATGAGGCAATAACATTTATGTGTCATGGGAGACCAAGAATCAGTGAGTATTCAATTAGTTTTATTACTTATTTTTATTACTTATTTTTTTTTTATATAATTACAGATGTGTAGAAAACAATAAATATGCTATAGAATTTATGGCAATTTACATTTTAATGATATAAAAACATACACACATCCAGACTCAATCATATACCTACATATTTAATGCAATAGGCAAGATATATTATGATTTTATTTATATGATCATTCAATTATTGCATGATTATAGTAACATTGTTCTCATTTATTACAATTTTGTAATAATATCTTGAACACAGAATTCCAAGTACCCTCAGCCATCCATTCTCATACATTATCTCCCCCACACACATATAATCAGTGCTCATAATAAATTTGTTTATTTTGATGTTTATTGATTTTACTTGGTTTTTATTTATTTTATCTTAGAGAAATTATTGTTTGATATTTATTTTTTGAATTTTTTTTTTTTTTTTGTAATAATCTCTTGAACACAGACTTTCAAGCACCCTCAGCTACCCAATCTCATACATTAATTGGTCCATATGAGCATCTCCCACACACATGCATAATCAGTGCTCATAATAATAATAAAAATATTTTGCTGTTTATTGATTTACTTAGTTTTTATTCATTTTATCTTAGAGAAATTTTAGTTTGATATTTATTTTTTTGAGTACACTTTATTTTTAAATCCATTACAATTTACTAAAGTTCTCTTTCCATATTAGAACGTAGTATTTGATTGATTATATTATATATTAATATTGCCTTATTGTAAACATATAGAGTGATTATATTTAATATAAATGCAATATGGAAAAAGATGATGATTATACTTTAAATGATTTAAAGAGTGAATTATTATGTACTATTACTTCAACTTCTGCTGCAGAAGTGTTAGATTGAAATAGTTGTGAGAATTTTGTATCTGTAAAAACATCATGTGTGTAAAGAATCTTTGAAGTGAATTTATACCTTTCACATAAATTTCAGTGGTGATTATTTTCACAATGATTTATACAATTATTTTTAATGTTAATTAAAAAAGTAATTAATTGAAGAGTGTCGCATTTATGTGATGAATATATATAAACATTGTAACTGAAATATATATGTTATCTATTAAATTATATATGAATCTAATTAAACACCACTGTAATTTTATTACTTATTTTGTAGTGAATGATCCTGATTTTCTGATAGTAAGTGAACTAGTCCTAATTTTCCCATTAATATATTGAAAGATTCGATTTTTTTATTCAAATTAGAACAATTTCTTTTCTGAAGAAACATCAGCAATCTCATGAAATTTTAATATTCCTTGGATTTGTAGATAATTTTATTGAATCATTACATGAATTTAAAGTGCCCCCCCCACCCCCCAATTTTAAAGTCATCTACTGCAGAGTTGTTATCATTTTTTATCCTTTCTTTTCTTTTTAGCATGCCTACCCCTGTGACATATATGAATTATTCTTGGGTAAGGGGAGAATTATTATCAGTTTTTTCTAGTCCAATACAATGGAATTAGTATTTCCTAGGGATTGTCTTCTGGAGATGAGTTATTATATTTGTTTTGTTTTTTTGTTTTTTTTGGTAGTAGGCATGAGGACTTTGGTTGACAGTTTCTTCTTAGCATTGGAGTTAATTTGTTTATGCATTGATTTCAATTCTTTACTTATTGGAGTGGGATTTATTTTGCCCTTTTTATATATTTTTTTAGTGTATTTTTCTTTTTCATTAATAATTGGAAATTGTCTTTTTCTCCTGAAGAGATGTCAGTGTTTGCTCATTTATGTTGTAATCCTTTTCTGATTCTCATGATGAATTGAGAGAGAAGTTACCATATCATCAGGCATTATTTTTTCCATTTATATTTGTTCTTGTGGAGTACCATTAATAATAGACTTCATTACATTCATCTTTGGAGATGGTATTGCTGATTTAAAGTTGCTTGATCTGTTTTTTAACTCACTAAATGTAATTTAACTGCATTTTATTGCACTGCCATTGCTTTCATGACATACTGATAACATCTAGAAGTTTTTAACCACAATTTTTACAAAATCCAATCTGGACAATCCTTGATTAGATGACTCCAGAATGTGTAATAAAATCTCTAAATGTTATTAATAGGGAATTATCAGCAATATAAAATCAGTATATACCTAGTGGCTGAATGCTTTTGTTCAATAAGATGTTAAACAGTGCAGAGTTAGTTAGTACTGTTGCTTTTTTTTCTAACATACAGTATATCTGAATTTAGAGATTTCTCCACATTTATCAAGTATGCTTTGAAGATACTGATTTGTGAAATTTACATGATAGTTTTTAATTTGGCCTGCTAGCTGAATCTGTCTATTAATATTAATATAGAAAACAAATTATTATCCAGAAAATGAACATGCTTATGGAATAATTATTTTTGAGTTAATTTGTTAAACTCTAGTAGTAAGTATCTATTATTAGGGTGATATAATACCTTATAAAGCATCCCCCCCACCCCATTTTCTTTTTAATAAGAAATTCATACAATTTACCTGTAGGAAATTTTATAATTGTGATATTTAAATCTGTTATCGAAATCTGAATTAAACATATTCATATTTGCTTCATTAATTTCAGTTAGTTTCTTTTTCAGTATTAGTTTTAAGTACAGATGCATAAGTATTTTTATTTTCATTTTCAAATTTTTTATTACAGACGCATAAGCATTTTTATTTTCATTTTCAAATTTTTTAGAAATAATACTATCAGATTGCCTGGAGTTAGCTTCTGAAACAGATATTTGAAATTTCAACTATTGTTCTATTATCAATATCAAAAAAAAAATTTGTTTGTTTGTTTTTTAAAAAAAAAAACAACTCATAAGATCTTAGACTTATTTTGAGAATTTACATTCATTAAACTTTTATCTAAATCAAAATGAAGATTATATACTTTTATTTAAAACAAAATTAAGATTGGAATCTTCTAAAATTAAAAGTTCTTTAGTATTATCTAAATTGAAATTAAAGCTATAAGTCTCTAGCATTAAAAAAAAAAAACACTTTCAGTACCTACAGTTATTAAAAATATAAAGTTTATCTTATACAGAAAGTTAACTCAATTCAGTGATACAATTTTTACTGAACAAAACTCGCAATAAAATTACTATTGCAATTTCCGCATCTAGATTGTTATATAAGGGTCCGGGTCGGTAATAACGACTGGGCCAAAATGATTGATTGGTTCGAGTGTGAGTTATCACACTCAATAACTATAAATATTTATATAAGGAAATACACGAATACGGCAATTTGAGTTAATTGGTTTATAAATATAAATATCAGAGGGTTAATAGATGAATACTATTATTAATTACAGTAATATATATAGAACTGATTAATACATAAAATGTCACTATAATCTATACATGTTAATATATATATTAAGGCCTAAAGGTTTACATCCCTAAGCTCACTTCTTTTTCTGACTTACATTAACCCATTATTATCAAATATCCAAAATAAACTCAGGAATTTATAGCACTTTTATAAATAAAACAATTACATAGCATATATAAATGACTTAGTTATCTTATTACCATCAAAAAAGTATATCTGTCCAATAATTGACATTTTAAACAATTATACAGAGAATTACTATTTCAAATTCAACAACAAAAAAATCATCTTCCCGAAAGATTATCTTAGACAGTAAAACCAAATCTTCTTTCATTGCCTTACAGCATAAATACTTAGGTTTCCGCATTTATCTTTCTACAAATGTTATGAGATTTCTATAGAAAACCCAATTAACTCACTATATAAAGTACATTTATCTATACGGGCAGAAGTATCTCATCGATATTTTGACCTTCTCAAAACCTTTTATATGCCAATTACCAAGTACAATATATCCTTTACAAAAAATTAATAAATTCACTATATAATAAATTGGTCTAAAGCAAGAAAATGGTATTAATTAGTACCAAATCAATGCAAAAACATGCTAAAGACATAATCCCTCACTGAATCTCAATATACTGACTTCAGAGAGCAATAAATGAGTCATCATGTTTATTAACTCAAACTTTCAGACACTAAGTTTTATATTGAATAATTCATTGGATACACCACCAACAATAAAAAAATAATTTCTTTAAAGGATCAATCACCTCTATAGCTAAATACACTACACCAAATCAAAAATTATTTGTAATAATATATAAAAAAGAACTAATTAACCCACCATAATTCAGACTTACAAATTTACAAACAAACAGATAATTAAAATATTTAAATTTTAATATTTGGAGCTATAAAATATTTGGATTTTTTAAATTAAAATCAATCTTGAGGTTCTTCCTACCAATGTCTTTCTAATCCCAAAAAGGGTTTTTTAGAAGTATAGACTCATTATATTCTCTACGTCACAAGGAAGAACTCACTATGGATACTTCCTTAATAATTATCCAGCATTATAAACATACCAAAACATAATTTCAATTACTAGACCTCAAATCCTTTCTCTCATATATTTAATAAGCAGTATAAGTAGAAGGTTTTCCCCTAACATAACTACATTTCTACTTTTTACCTTATGGTTTCTTAGATGTCATTTTTGTTTTTAATTCTATATCTCAGAAACTTCAATCACTTTTCCATAAAAAAAAACTTTCTAAAATAAAGAACAGAGATGAAGCACCCACCCTGTCTGACATATTTTAAACTACATGGAGTTTGGTCAAGCGGTCAACATTAATTGTTAAATCTTAAATTAATATCATTATACTATATATTAACTAATGAAAAATGTATTAAGTAATATAATTTAACAGTTTATTTGCCATAAAATGTGGTTTAAAACTAAACTACTTGTCCTTCTGCTGTTTATAAATTGTTAACTTTCTTAATTTTTTTATGAAACCGCTTATACAATGATAATGACTATTTAAACAAATAGTTCTATTAAAAAGATCAACTTAAGATAGTATTATTATGTAAAATCAATTACTAATTGTAAATATCTTATCCTGCATAATGTTTATGTTAAAGTTGTTTCTGTAATCATTAGACCTATTCTGATTATTACCTAGCATGATAAATTATTTTGCTGAGTAAATTATGTTTTATCTGAACAATATCACTGACCAGGATGATGAAATAACTACTGTAATCGTTATGGCAAAATCTATAATCTGACAGAAACATTTTTTAAAATAATATATTAGTAAAAATGTATATGTAATTTTTCACATTAATTTGTGAGAAATAATTTTATTAAAGCATCACCTTTTCAATCACTAGTAACAAGAAATAAAAAAAAAGTAAAAAAAAAAAAAAACCACTAATAGAAAGTTTGTTGGAAGATATTAGAACATAAAACGGACACATTTCATTTTAGTATTCTGAAATATGTTGCCAAAAATCTTAAATTTAAATATTATAAACAAAAGATCTAAGACCCCATTAAATGACAGAAAGGCCATACAAAACTCCAAGTTACTAACTATATTTGATGTTTTAAAAAAAATTACACAGAGCTAGTGATATGTGACAATTCTTTTATAATTTGCATTATAATGCATAGGTAAAATACTATCATGTGATTACTATGTATAGTAAAAAAAAATAATAAAATGTTCTGCATTATTCAACATTTTCAACTTGAAGCAATTCATTGAAGAATGAACCATCTCTTCAAACTAATCCAAATTCTCTAATCTATAACTTCTTTTATCCACATCATTCCAGAAAACCTTCTTAGTCATGCATCTTGCATGAGGCTCCTTTAAAAATTTTACACTCACTTAAAATCCAGTTTAAGATTTTAACTGACTATCTATTGCCATCCCTTCTAATAATATATCCAGATCACATAAATATAAGCCTCAACTCTCTTAATGATATCAATGATACTTGCTTGTTACCTTACCCATGTATTTCACTTTGATTTTATCTTTGCATTTTCAACAATCTTGCTGTATAATCTGAACACTCTGTATTCCTCTTTTATTAAGTATCCAAGTCTTAGATACATTCAAAAGCACTGGTAAATACAATCATTGAAAAACCTTTTCATGTCAAGCACATATACATTATTTTTTTAATATTTTTTTTATTTATAAAAAGCACTCCATTCAAATTTAATTCTATGATTAATTCTATACATCATATCTACATCAATATTAATAATTAGATCAAGTATTTATAGTTGCTAACTTTTAATAATTCATTAATATTAATATTTACTCCCTTCTTTTTTGAAAAAACCATTGAACATTATTTTAGACTTTTCAACATTTATCTTTAACCTATTTTTTTTTATTTTTATGTGATAACTCTTGTAACATTTCTTAAGCTGTAGAAAATGATTTGGAAAAACAATCCACAGTATCTGCAACATGTAGATGACTTAAGTAATATCTATTTATTTTTACTGCCTTAATTTTCCATTTCAATCTGTAAAACATATTTGTAAAACTATTGTACAAATTTTGAAGATATGCAATCACTCTATCATATACCTTTATCAATATTAATCCCATTAAAATAGGCAAAACTCTATACATATTGTCATTCAATGCAAGCCAGAGTAATCAATGGATGTCAGAAGGCTTGTGCATAAAATCCCTATCTATATTGGATGAGTAGGCACTATATGGGGATTTTATGCACAAGCCTTCTGGCATCTATTGATTACTCTGGCTTGCACTGAGTGACAATACATATAGAGAGTTTTGCCTGTTTTAATAACAGTTAAGAGCAAGCATAAGAAATTGTGATCATGTAATGTTTATTGGCTTAAAACCAATCCTGCCTAATAGGACAGTGGTGGCTCTGGTTATTAAAAAACCAAAGATACCAAAATGTATAAATACTGAACTGAGTTCACACCTATATAAGCTGATGAGCTTGGACTGAAAATATTATAGTGTTTTCAATTTAAGTCTTATAGTTTAGTAGTTAAGTAGAGATAAAAAGTGGCAGTTAGAGGATTGAATTAGATCCTAAGATCTAGGTGCAATGCTCTCAGATCCAAGGCTCCTCACTGACAAAGGTCACAAGCCAGAAACTAGTCTGGGGACATTGGATGAGTAGGCATTAAATGGGGATTTTATACATAAACCTTCTGGCATCTATTGATTACTCTGGCTTGCACTGAGTGGCAATACATATAGAGAGTTTTGCCTGTTTTAATAATACTTAAGAGCAAGCATAAAAAATGATGATCATATGAATATTAATCTTCTTAATAACTTCATGTAACCTAATCATTGCAGTTGTATTTTGATAAATATTCTTAAAAATTTGGCAATAAGTGTTGTTGTTCCAAAGATTTATTCATAATGAGAATTCTTAAAAAGTCAAAAAACTTTTCATAATCTACAAATTATCTTTTGTATAACTTCTCTCAATATTTGTATGCAATCACCTATACAATAAGTATTATTTAATCCCAACTACCAATTTTGGTTGATTTGAGTCCAATATTGTCTGCAGATGAGTTGAACTGATTTTAATAAAAAATTTTGTGTACAACTGATAGAAGATTGTTAGCTCTTCAATTTTTGAAATGCATTTTTTCATCTTTCTTAAATATTAACATCACTACTACACTCTTCTAATCTTCTGAAATATTTTTATTATTTATATATACATAAGATACAAGCGTATGTATGCACTGCATGCATTTTATGTGTGTATGAGTGTATACATATGTTTGCTAACAATTCCTCTATTTTTTCGTCTTTTTTTTTTTTACATAATATCTGAAGTGAGTCTCACTTTCTGAAGTTTTTCCATGCTTTATAGAATTAATTGCATATCTTTGTTTTTCATTTAGAATAGTTGGCATCTTAAGTCATAATTATAGGGACTACTTTGTTTTCTTCTTTTTCTTATTTGTAGAAAATTCTTTCACATACTTTACAATATCTTCTTTTTTTTTTAATTCTAGTATTATTATTTCTAATTGCTAAAATCGATGCTAAGACATTCTTTATATTTTTGAGATATTTGTTTTTTTTTTTCTATAATTTTTCTGTTAATTCACAATTACATTACGAACTAGTTTCCTTTTTACCCATTTTAGGAATTCTCGATATTCAATTTAAATATTTCCACATCCCTTCCTTTTTATAATCAATTTTACATTTGACTTTTAAGTCTACTTAGGATATGTTGTTTGTGTGTGGGTGTGATGAACTACCTGTGTGGAAGACTTTAATAGATAATTTATTTAAATCTAAATCAAAATCAAAGTCTGTTAATATTTTAAAACAAATTGTAATTTTTAAGTCAAATTCATTGGACTAGTTTAATTATTAATATTTACATTCTTAATAGCGTTCGTTTTTCTAGTTTTTCATTAGTAATATATCTTACACTTCACCAATCTATAATCACATCTCAGGTTGAATCTATAAAGCACATTATAATCTCAAAATATATATTTTCTGTTTGACAAAATATAAAATAATTATGTTGCAATTTCTTTTGAACATATCTAGGCCTATTCTGTTTTTAATTTTTTTTCTAAATTAAAAAAGGAATTTGTAATATGCACAAGTCAATGCAGTCTCCCATTTCTGTCTCCATAACTATATTTATTTAAAGCATTTTAATCTTTAAATCATTTTCCAAAATCTGTCATTAAAATGTCTCATGATAAAAATATTCTATCTAAATAAAAATTATCTACTTTTTCATCAGAATAAGAACTTGATAGATTTGTATTTGGTATATTCTATTAATTAATTTTATCACTCTCAAATACATTATCAATTTCTATTATAACCCTCCATTTTTTATTAATAATGCATCTCGCTCCATCTGAGCTTCCAATATTTGTGCTTTATAGTAATGCAAGATCAATTATCTTTACAACATTTCTTTAACTTCATAATATTTTTTTCTAATTTAATTGTAAGTAGATATATAAAAGTCAGAACTGAATGGCAGCCTAGGTTTAAAATTTTAAAATTCTTAGCAATTTTTGCTTTCAGAAACTTTCATGATATGAGGCCATATTAATATTTTTATATCATAAAAGAAAAATTCCTTTTTTACTCCCCATTGGTTTTTTATTTCCTCTTACTTGTGATTTGGCTATTAAAAGTCTTCTTCAGAAATATCACACCATTCACTGTCTCTGTCAGTGGATAAAGAAAACACAAACATTGTATTAAAAAAAAAAAAGGACATTAAAAAGATAATTTTAAAAGTAACTTTTACAAAACATTAGAAAAAAATTGGGAGTAACTAATTAAAAAATCAGATGATTTACGTGTGAGAGACAAATAAAGTTTTATAATTCTAAATATAATTATTAATGAATACCAAATTAGCATTTTCAACTGTGCTTTTATTTTTATTATCTTATATTTCATCAAGACTCTAGATAGTGATGTAATGAAATTAATCATTTTTTAATATAAAAAAACTCTTTAATATAACAATTCACTTAATTAGAATATTTATTTGCAAGCAAAAAAAAGAAAATGACTGATGATGAGTCTGACATTACGTCTTTCTACAAAAAGACTGATATAAATTAAAAAAGTTTTTATAAAAAATATTTTTCTTAAATAATTTTTTTTACCAACTTAATTTGCATATATATATATATATAAGATTTCTCTAACTAGGTATTATAAATAAAAATTGTCAATTCTAGTAAAGTAAGATATTCTACCAAATTAAATAATTCTTTCATTTCTTAGATTACAATGTAAAGCCTTTTGATAATGTCAATTCTATCTGCATTTCATTAGTGTATGGAAGATAAAATAAAGCAAATTTGTCTTTTAGTAAACATAACAAAAAGAAAAAGGCTTGCACTATTCATACATATAATACATTATCTTATAAATAATGTTTCTATTCAAAATCAAAGTTTCAAAGTGGAAATATAACTATTTTTCTTCACGATTTTCTTTCTAAAATTATATTTTAAAAAATTATAGAAAATAACACACAGAGAATTCATGCAAAAAGATTTTAAAATGAACTGATCATTACTTTTCTAATATGTTTTAATATTAATAATTATGTTTTTACATTATATTAAAATAAATTGTCTAAGGAAATTAATTCAAATTTATCAATACAATATTAATAATTACATTTTTAAATATTAGTTTGCAAAATGCCATATATATATATATATATTTGTGTATATAAGATATATGTATGTGCGCATAAATCGGCCAAATTCAGTTAATAATGTATATTAGTTTTTCAATCTTATCAATGTAATTTATTAAAAAAGTCATCTAATATTTATTTTGTTAGAAAAAAAAGATTATGAACTGATTTTTATAAATCAAGGATTTGGATTTGAATAAAGCAACAAAATATTTCTAACTTATAAGAAAAAAAATGTTATTAATAACGATTACTAATTGTTAAAGCCAGTCATTTTAATTAAAATTTTATGTATAATAAAAAAAAAAAGTCATATTTTAAAAATTACAAAACAATATTTACAATTAATAAACAACTTTAAAATTAATAATTTTACAAATATTTAAATTTATTATTTTTATTTTATGATTATGATTATTATTATTTTTAGTTTTATAGTTTTCTATAGTATATTAGCTTTATAGAGCAGATAATATTTCATTTCTGCTAGTATGTAATTCATCATGAAAACTGAATCTTCAACAAAATACAGTACATAAAAAAAATCAATATAGCATATCAATAGTCAACAGATTAAAAGATGTCTATTGGAAAATGTTTTCATAAAAGAAGTTATGAAAATATTTATGAAATCATACAGCAGAAATGAATTTAATCTACTATACCTATGAACATTGATTATTTATAAATCTTTGTGGTAGACAGAAATTATCAGTTTTTTTAAAAATAGGATTAATTCACAAATTAATTATAAAAATAGTTGTACAAAAAAAGATGATGTTATGTAATTAAATTAAATAAAAAAAAAATTTATATAGCTGCATGTTAATTTAATGTGACAAATTTATAAATCGATATACTAAATAATAATAAAGATTTAATTGTTGAGCCATGCTATCAATAGTTATTTTTACTTCTCATCTTGTCTATATTAAGTTCAGATCTTATTTATAATTTTTGAATTAAATTTAATTTCATGAACACAAAGTATGGAGAATGTAACATAATTACTAATTGTTATTTGAAGTTTAACTAGCAAATTCTGACTGTATAAATATTTCATTAAAAATATAATGCAATTATTATATTCATTATAGCAGTAAGCCCTGTGCAATTTACTACACAAATAGTTTGCAGATTTGAGAGTTAAATTTTCTGGATCAATTCTCAACTGAGTAAATTTTAAATCTCAGTTTAGTTAACTGAATAAAATTGTTGTGTGCAATAGGCTTTGTAGGAATCCACATATTACACGACTTCCTGAGCAATAAAATATACAAGTATTTTTTTAAATACTTTTTAAAGATATGTGTCACATACCCACAAATGTAAAATATAGAAAGTTTTTATCTCAAGGGTACATTTTTTATACATAATTACAAATAAATTATATACTATAAATATATAATATAAAAGAAAATCTCATATAATATACGTTCATAATTATTCATCATGTGATCGATACTTAAAGGATCAAGTCATGTTGAAGCACTAAAGTTGCACAGTACAACAATTGAATTCAAATAGGCAGACGTATTTTTTCCATTTAAATTGTTTTTTCCCCTCTACAGGCAATCAATTCAAAATTGTTGCTTTTGCAGACAAAAAAAAAAAACTTAGCACACATGTATATAGACGCATACATATAAATATATATATATAACACATTTATATTAATAATTATAAATGATAGCAAAATAATTAAATAAACTTTCCAATAATATATCCAATATGCTCAATTGCTTAAAGATAATTAGAAACTAATACATTAACTTATTAACAAAAAAATACTAGCAATAAATGTTTTTATTTTTGTTAAATATTTATAAAAATAATAATATACATTAAAGCTGAAACAATAAACAATATTTATCATTCTTGAAATTGTATATATATATTATTCTTTAAATGGCTCGAAAAATTCTTGTCATCACAATTTAGAAAGAAAAAATAATAATAAAAACACAGTTAGGAACAGCTGCCTTTACTAACGCTAACAATGGAGACAAATGCTTCTGAAAAGAAAAAAAAGATAAAAACTGTAAATTAGGAACATCTTTAGATATATATAAATGGGAAGATGTATTCCATTGCTTAGATTTATCACAACATCAATTTTTTAAAAAAAAAAATCTTAAAACTTTGCAACATATTTTACAGAAAATGTAAAAAGTCAATAAGTTATAATTAAAAGAATCGCAATGCCAATATAAATTTATAGTATTAAAATATGCAGGAATTTAAGTTAGGAAAGTAAGTTAAAAAGTAAAGATTTCGATGTATAACATAACAGACACTAGGGATTGAAGAAAATATAGATAAAATAAATAAATATTCATAATACTTGGAAAGATGTGTGTCCGGTATAAAAGACAAAATTATAACATTGAATAATTTCAATTGCTAATTTGATTATTTAGAGCATTTTCATTCCATAAGTAATATTGGAGAGTTCTGTAACTATCTCATATTTAAGACCCATATAAGCATTAATAAGATAAATTTTGTAGTATGTGTTCTCAGAGATGATTTACTATAGATGGGTGCTTTTACATAATAACATTGTCTTATAATGTTGTGTTTAGATTTGGTTAGTTAAAAAACGTGTTTAAAGGTAATTTTCTGACAATAAAATTAATAAATTACAGTCTAAATGGAAGATTAAACTTTGTCAGACATGATATAAATCAATACTTGCAAATTTTTAATTTTTAATTGATAGAAATTAAAAAAGTGTATTAAAGTTACGATTTAATAAACAACATCCATAAAAAGTTACAAATAATATCCATAAAAATTTAAGAATGCAGATGTCAAGAAAAATTTAGTCATCTAGCATTTACTATAGAAAATGAAGTTAGCCAGTATACTGATTTGTTCTAACAGTAAATCCTGACTTAATCAATAAGCAAAAAATCTTGCCCTCAGTTTGTACAAATAAGGAAGCAAGCTATCAGGATGGATGATTATTTTTCAATATATTTCATTTGCAATGATTATTATTTATAATTTTCACCTCTAAAAAAAATTGTTAACCACTTAGTATGGACATTAGATTATAGCTTGTTAACAAATGGTAAACTGCTTTGAAGCTTTGGTGTTTCTCTTCTAACTAATATAAAGAATACCAATCAATTAGTGAATCAACTTGCAATTGATGGATAAATTCACACAAGGATTTATGAAGAATTATGGTATGAAAGTAAACACTACTGCTACAATTAACAATTTTTCAGCTCAAAAATATATGATTAAGTATTTCGAAAACATCAAGATATGACATATATATAATAATCATAAGTACCTAGATCTTCTCAATAAAAAAAAGATACCAGAATAAATTTGTAAATTTATAAGAAAATTATTTTATAAATATAATGATTTTTTTTTTTGAGAGAGAGTTTGGAAAAATTATTCTTGCTTCTTGCAAAAAGAAATCAAAATTTTATAACTGAAGATGAAAGTTAATGGGTTTCCCTTCCTTTTTTGTGCTAATATTTTTTTAATTTTTTTTCTCACATGTTAACATTTAAGTTGTGAAGTGGATAAATCCAAATCATTAATAAAATATTATTGAATAATAATAAAGTAAAAACAAAAAGCTAGTGTTTAACTCAAAATAAATATATACCCATAATGTAGTCATGTTGATTTCTTTGTTTTATTTGCATCAATATATAAGTTATTGATTTGTTAACCCAGCTTATTCTTATTTTATTCTCCTTCTTGTATATATATCCAGGATTTTATTCCATGATTATTTAATTAAGAGTCATTAGTGTGCACATTCACCACTTATCAAGTTTATGTTTTATGCTTTTTACAGCACAGAGGCAATAACAGCAAAGTGTTAATAATAAAAAATGCAGAAAGATTAGGATCAGGTGAGAGAAATATATTTTTATGAGAAGGTGATGCCCAAGTAACAACACCCTTATGAGCACTAGGTATGACTAAAAAGCTGTCTTTAGCAGACTATATCCTTTTACCAATCATCTGGAGTTAAATAATGCATCTGAAAATATAGCAAGTACTCTGACAAGAACTTTGTGGTGGAATAATTCTAAAATATTGAAGGGGGGGAGGGGTAGATTGACAATCATTTGTAGTATGGAAATTAGTTGTCAGTTCATTCTCTCATTTCGAACAGTCACCTATACATTCCATTTTACAGAATATCATCAAATACTACTATATTTGTTGATTTTCTGACTTATGAAGGCCTTTCCTGTTACAATATGAATTAGACAAGTGAATTTTTTAATGAAAGTAATATTATAATCTTTTACATCTAGGAAGAGATTTTAAGCTGTTAAAAATTAAATAATTAACATGCTATTGCTTTTCAATTTATAACTTGATAAACATTCAAGTAAATTCATTCCCTTATTTTATTTTCATTAGTGACTTTTTAAAAAGAAGATACATCATATGATTTTTTATAGTAGATTATGGAAGTTCCATGTCTTAGTTTAGTTTATAAATAAAAGATAAAACCATTTTGAAATATATATAATAACAAAACAAGTTCTCATTATTTGATCTTGCTTTAATTTATTATAATAAAACAAAGTATATTACAGTTCTGTATATAGCAGTGAATAATAAATTGGGTCTTCTTATCATAGTTATTGATTTGAAAAATATACTATCTCAATATATATATTGAATTCCTTAGAATATTTAAATTAAATAAAAAGATTGGAATGGTTTGCCTTTTATTATTATTAACAAATACTATGTATTAAAAAATAAACATTACCCAAAAAATATTCAGTATGGAAAAAAATTCTTTGAAATATTTAATTTTCTACACATACACACTTATATATATATATAATTTCAATAGAAAATATTTTAATTTTTTTTTAAATGCAAAATTTACTCCTTCATAATATCTTTTCTATTACTTATCATTCTATATATCAGATATAATATAATCATCATGTGTACCATTTATGGTAAATTGTCTTAAAACATTAAAGAGTTTTTATGGTTTACCTTTATCTTTTTTTAATTTTAGTAAATATTATTTTGTTTTAACACTGCAATTTACGATTTTATGATTGTTTTCAGTTTTTATTACCGTTTTTCCTCTTTTACAAAAAAGTTTCTTTTAGGTCTGACAACAGGATGCTAGATCACATCTGTGAAAAATAGTATTTTATGATTTTCTATTAAATCATCTCAGTAGTTGCCTATGCATTTCCTAACCTGCATTGTCTTACAAAAGACTGATGTGTTAAAAATGTAATTAAACATATTTTCATTAAACAGTATTTTTTTTTTATATTTCCAATGTTTTGATGCAACATTTAATACCTTGATTCTATAATTAAACCAAAGAAGCAGAAACCTTTCCTGATCACATAATATGTATGCCATTACTTTCCATAGTGGAGTGTCATTTTAAAATTTTGGTAGTTAATATTGATGATGGCTGCTACAATGTTATGGAATGAGCCACTTTTAAATTGTCAATTATAATAAAATTCAAATATAACATTTCACTTTACTTCAAATTGTATTATTATGGCAGACTCCCAAGACAGAAAGATCTTTTTAATCAAGCTTTTTAGAATTACTAATTCCCAGTATATTGATTATTAAATCCCATTATTCACTTTAGTAAACTGTTAAAATCACCTGCGCGCACACGCACCCACACATATATATTGTATCGATATAAATTAGAGCAATCGGAATAATGCCGTTTTATATCCAAATTAAAGTACCAACCTATCTCGCGTAAAGGAAATTAAATGAAATAAAAAAATACTCTTAGATAATCTTTATGAAATAAAATGACTAAATTAACAGTGTAGAATGCCCAAAAGATAGAGACTTTAAAATCAAATCAAAACTCAAAGATTTATAAAGTAAAAAAAAAAATACTGAAGCAAAAAGACTTTTTTTACATGTCCTGGTTTCAAATTTCTAATTTATACAAATACAATTTAAATGAAATAAAATAATAAAGAATGCAAGACTTTGTTTATATGTTCTGGTTTCAAATTTCTAATTTATACCAATATAATGTCCCAAAAATTATATGATAAGGGCTCAGAATGATATCAATCAAATAAAATGAATGTGTGAAGGATATAAGTATAAATTAAAATCAGAGATGCCATGTCAATCAGTGATTTGCTCTAACTGAATAAGTGAATAAAGGTTTAGCAGGTTTTTCATAAATAAAATAATGTATATAATTCATACTAATATATTATTCAAAATTTAATAATATATTTATATTTGATATTTATTTTAAATAACACTTAATTTGCTGTGTACTCAAATGATGTTGTATTTTAAAATTGTAAAATACCAAAATACTCATAAAATTTTATTATAGAGTTTATTAACATCTCTGACACCAGTGAATACTTATGAGTATGTTAGATTAATCTCAACCAATTGTTAAACATTAGCATAATAATAATTATTATTTTGCTAACTAGTTGAAGCTTGTTTATTTATCTTTGTTTTGAATGTAAATTCTTATTATTGTATTTAAATTATAAAATAAATTAAATTCAAATTTCAATTTAATAAAATAATAATGATTTATGTACAATAAATAGTAATAAATAAATAAAATGAAGAACATATTATTGAAATAAAATTTAATGTGCTATATTGTGTTGTATATTTAAAACAATAAGTGGTGATAGTCAAAATACTTACTCCAAAATCAAAGGAAAATATTATTTATAAACTAATTTTGTTAAACAAATATAAAATTATAATATAGATCTAACTTTTTATAGTTTTTCTATCATAAAAAGACTTAAATTATTAAATAAAATCTATTTATTATTATAATAAGTTTTAGAAAGCTGTTGGCAATTTTCCTTAGATTATTGTACATATATAAACATTTGTTCAATACAAAACACAAATTAAATTAACCTTTTAAATACAAATACAATAATAAGTTTTAAATTAAATTAAATGATCTGTACAATGATAAATATTTGTCAATCAATTGCACCTCAGATTTCTTTCATGAAATTTAAATATAAACCATTAAAATATCCAATGGTTATAAAGCAGCAGTCAAACAAGAACAACAACAAAAAAAATCTTTGAAGTCTATTCCATTAAACTATCAAATATTAATTTACAGTAGAAAATTAAGGCAAATTAATCCTTTTAAGTGATTGTTACAGCATTATATATTATTGGTGTAGTATTGTAGTTTAAATTTTATATATATATAATATCACTATAAATTGATATTAATTTCCATGGATGGTTTATCCAATATTTTTATCATTATAAATTTTCACTTGAAGGTAATTATCACTTTATCCATTAGCACATTAAATAATCTGTAGGTATCATGCAGTATAAACACTATATAGGTTTAAAGTAAAGACTTTATCAACATTTTATAATTTAAAACGATCCCACTAATTGGCACTAAAGATGTAATAATTCAATATAGAAGATCAAAACTTTAAACATCTTAATAAAATAATTATTTCATTTTAGTAAATTACTATTGTTCAGGTCCTTGTTAAATTATTAATTTATTCTTTACAGAGGTAAACTCTCCACACAGTAATGCCACTCAGTGCAAGTCAGAGTAATCAATGGCCACAGGAATATTTGTGCATAAAATCCCTATCTAGTGCCTACTCATCCAATATCCCCAAACTAGTTTCTAGCTAGCATAAAGAATAATGATCATGTAATGTTTGATGGTTTAATATCCTTTATAGATTATATATATTTTCATGATAGCATATATACTTATAAATATTTTAAGCAAACATTGTAATTACTTCTAACAAAAAATTTTCCAAAGTGCTATGGCGATGAAATTTCTTTTCTTTCTTGTTATTTCAAAAATCTTCAAATTTACATTTTTGTTTGTCCTGGAAGCACATGTCAAACTTCCTTATATAATTATTCATCTATATTGTTTTACTCTGAACACCTTTAAAAATATACATTGTAATTTTGTAAAAAAAAAAAAAATTATCAAGAAAACATAGCTTACATTGAAGTAAACAAATATATATATACAAACAGATCAAACATAATAAGGAATTTCAAAGTGAATGTTTGGGCTTTTTATATCCTTTGTTTGATTCATGCAATATCTAGGTCATAGTTAGTAACTGTAACTAAGAATGGACTCAAGTTCTTTTTTTTTCCAAATTCATTCAGTGATTGTTATAAATAATACATTTTAGACTATCAAATACCACTCTTACAATAACTGCCATTTTAAAATCAATATATGCATATATACTCATGCATATGAGAGTGTAAATAAATATAAAACAAGCAATGTTATTTTGACAAAAAAATAATACGTTTTTTTTTTTTTTAAGTGTCATAGCATCGGCCAGGATGCGAACCCGCAACCCGAGCAACTGCCTGCAAGTGCAAGGCAGTTGTGCTGACCTCTCGACCACCAATGCAAGACTAATAATACGTTTTTAAACTGAATTATTTTAATTTTGATCAGTGATTTTTTTTAAAACAAACATTTGAACTTGGTTTTTAAAAAAGAATAAAATGATCAGCAATTTACCCTTAAAAGATACAATAAAAATACAAGTCAAAATTGTCATTTTGTCTATTAGTATATTTTATAATGACCAAAGTGACATTTAGAACAGATTTTCCAAAACAGATCATGTATCACCTTTAAAATAAAAATAAAGATCAAACTCAAAATATTACTTTGTAAAATAAGTAAGAAACAGTATCAGCTGGCAATTTTAATAATTAATAACAGTATAAAGAATGAATGAATGACTTAAAAAAGTATTTTTTTTTTAATAAACATATTAAATACTTGACCAGAGAGTTCAATGTATAAAAAAAATGAGAGAGAGCTAAAAAATCTTAAGAAATATATCATATTTACTCAAATCAAAAACAAACAAAAAAGCTGTAATTAATAAAATTTATACAATCAAAGCTGAGAATCAAAGTTATTTACATTTTTTCATTTACCACCACAATCCAATTTTGATCATTTATCAAAAAAAAATAATAATAATTCAAAGCAAACCCATATACTTGTGACATCTTTTTTTTTTTACATTTCAGCATTTCCATCAAAAAAACAATAAGTTTGTGAGGCAATTCATAAAAAAATCTGCTTGTAAAGTTTAAGATGAATTATTTTCATAGACAATGAATATGAGATAATTTCTGTAATTTTTGTTTCATTGAATTTTATGGGGGAGGGGGATTGGCTATAATTTTCATAATATTAGTCAGCAATCATTGATTCTTGACCATATTATTTTTAACAATGTTCATGTTTTTTTAGATACTGAAATCATCTCACTGTTTATTTTCAAACATTAATTAGTCAGCAGTATTGAACACTGATGCTCCAATAAAGCAGATGGTAACAAAATCATCACATATAAACTCAATCTGATTTAATATTGCTTTTCATTCTTTTCACAAGTTATAAATCTTATGTCAATATCTTATCAAATACCTTTATTGTATCATTAAGACTAAAACTTTAACATAAATTGCATTGATATGTATTTCCATTTATTTGATATATGATATCAAGTATTCTTATGTTCCTCACCTTTCAATACATTCATATAAAGACATACACTAATTATTTGTATAGGTAATTTTAGACAAATCTAAAAAAATTGCTAAATAATAAATTATACTTTGTGTTCTTTTATTAAAAAAAAAAAATTATGACAAAAAAATCCTTAAAAAAAAAAAAGAGAATAACTGTTAGCTAAAATAGATAATAATCACAGTAGTAAAAATAAAATTTAATAGACTATTATGATGTTCCCAGTTACCTTTTAAATTTTAGAAATATCACTTTCTTTTTTCTTTTTTGCAAGTGTAGAAAGTCAATTACATTATTGTTTCAACTCCAAGGACTTTTCAATTCTCATAAGGGGATTGTGTTTTACAGTTATATCTCAAGAGACTCCTGTAAGTAATAATCATTGATCTGTACATTTGGATTTCTAGCTTTCAACAGTTTAAACAAAAAAAATTAAAAATAAAGTTACACAAAGATTAAGACACTTTTTAAAGTAGTAACTTTGATTTTTTTAAAAAGCTAAAAGGTTAAAATTTCCAAAAATGTAAGTATAATGGATGTGTTCATTTTAATAATATATAAATAAATGATCATTTAACATAATTAAGTGAAAAATATTACTCAGTAGAGTTTGAAACTTATCTACATTTTTTTTAAAAGTCCCATTTGAAAATATATGACCTTATTGAATGCATTCCAACGACAAAAAATAAAGCATGTCATTCGAAAATGAGTTAATCAGAAGTCTATTAACCAAAAATTGTCCTGTAATGATCCCTATTAAAATAAATTTTAAAAAAATTACAAGATAAATATAAAAAGTCAATAAGTATTTTCAAAATATTATTTCACAAAATGGTAATAGATGACATACACACACACACACACACACACACACAAAATAAATAGTATCAAACAATTTCATTTTCATTAATCTAAGATAAATAAATGTATTGGACAAATTTTATACATCATAATAAACTTTCAATAATTTTGTTATTATAGAAGAAATTTTAAAATAAAATAGACTATAATATGCGATATAATTCAATAGTCTTCCCTTTATTTTGTATAGCACTTACAATAACCCCAATGGTAATAGTGAATAAGAAAATATTATATGTATTGTTGTTGTGAGAAACAAAAGCCACACTTATTTATTATACCTAAACATCTCTGAAAAAAGGTCAAAAACTTATTATAAGAAATCATTCAAAACATAGTTTAAACATTAAAAAAAACAAAACAATAAAAATAGTATATACTAAAAAAAAAAAAAAAGATATATCTTGATATGTCTAAAACTGAATTAGAAAATCAAAATGTTCTAAAAAATCTATTCAGAAAGAACACCAAAACCTGCAAACAATGAGTTCAGCAATCCATAAGTGCTTCTTAAGAGCTGAACTTTTTTTATAACTAAATATGAGAAATGTTTTAGAAGATAAGACATTTCAGTTTGCTTTGATTAACAAAGATGGTCAGTGTAGAAACAGCATGAACAAGTAAAACACAAATGGCTTTTTAATGTTTGGAATAAAATTACACTCTGAGTTGATATAACAATTTGTCTAATTCTTGTTATTAGATTAGTGATTGACTGAACCGTCGATCTAGTTAAAAAAAATTATATTTTCTCAAGTTGATTACCACATAATATTTTAAAGAATCCATAATAACAAAATTAAAGCTTATATACAGAAATTTAAATAGAAAACAAAAAAAATAAACAGTTTCAATGAAAATCTAATACAGTATTTAATTTTAGATTATACAGTAATTAGATTAGATGAAATAATGTTTAAAAATATTTTAAAGTGAAAAGGACAGATTTTTAAACAAGTCGCTATTAAAAGAAAGTATTTTTGTTTTATCCTAGGATAAATATTTAATGTCAAATTAAAAGTTTATAACACAATAAAAAAATCTATTTTTTAAGTATGGATTCTTTTTTTATGTACTATAATTAGAAGTGAAGATTACTGTATATTTTGACAAAGCAATGGGTGCTTTAGATATGTGTAAATTTTTAAAATGATATCAAATATAAATACCAAAAAGCTTATGTTAAAAATTTTAGAAACTAAAACAGATTCATAATTAATAAGTAATCTTAATCTCTCACTGCTTATCAAAAACGAATAAAAAACAGCCTTGTATAGCAATATTCTCTCCACTAAACCTCCAAAATAAAGATTAGTCAATAAAAAAAAAACTTATTCGTCAGGTTAATCAATTATCTAATGATGAAAGTTAATAACAATATTTTTTTTCTTTCTTGTTTATTTTCTATCATTATTGGATTGCCAAGGAGTTAACTATCTAAAAAAAAAAAATATTCGTACACTAGTTTAAAAATCCATAGCTATTTTACAAATGTTTTCAACCATAATAAATTCACAATTAGATAAAACAAACTTAATAATATATATATCACATATTGGTAAATGCAAGCTCTATAGGCCGTATGACATATAACATGATTTTATAATTATTATTATTATTATTATTATTATTATTATTATTATTATTATTATTATTATTATTATTATTATTATTATTATTATTATTATTTTACTGTTTGGGGCTTTGGCTAAATTAAATTACAAAGCACATTAATATATGGGATTTCTCAATTAAGTTCAGACCCATATAATTATTTCAGTTGGAGAGCTGAATTTAAAGACTTGTAGATGCCTAAAAATTTCAGATCTTTTTAAGAGGTAATTTTTGAATAAATGTGTATCTTTAGTTAGGTTTTTAAAATATGGTATCCTAGCTCCTCACTGAAGAAAGCCATAGCTCAAAATTAAATTACAAAGCCCATTAATATATGGAATTTCTGAATTTATGTTCAGACCTATATGATTATTTCAGTTGGAGAGCAGAATTTAAAGACTTGTAGATGTCTAAAAATTTCAGATCTTGTTCTTGAGAGATAACTTTTGGATAAATACTTATCTTAAGTTAGTTTTTTTAAAATCTGGTGTCCTAGCTCCTCACTGAAAAAAGCCATAACTCAAAACTGGTCTGGGGATGAGGGCAATCCTAGATAAAGATGATTTGAATGCTGTCTCTTGTAGCATTTATCATAAAAAATAAGCCTGTTTAGAGCTATTGGAATGCTCTTTATATTACACATTGGTAAATGCAAGTCATATAGGTCATGTGACATATAACATGATTTTATTACTGTTATTATTTTACTGTTTGGGGCTTTGGCTAAATTAAATTACTAAGCATATTAATATATGGGATTTCTCAATTAAGTTCAGACCCATATGATTATTTCACTTGAAGAGATGAATTTAAAGACTTGTAGATGTCTAAAAATTTCAGATCTTTTTAAGAGTTAATTTTTGGATAAATACTTACCTTTAGTTAGTTTTTCTAAATCTTGTATCCTAGCTCCTCACCGAAGAGAGCTATAGCTCAAAATCAGTCTGGGGATGGGGACAATCCTAGATAAAGATAATTTTAATGCTTTCTCTTGTAGCATTTATCATAAAAAAATAAGCTTTTTTAAAACTATTGGAATGCTCTTTATATATATATATATATATACAGATATTCAAATACATGTATATATAAGATAACTTAATTTCTATATATTGTAACTGCCTGTATAGTTTTTTACCCAAAATTTCATGGATATGGTGTTAGTTGATATATATTGCTGGATATGATTTAATAATCATATTAAGCACCATCAAATCACAATGAGTTTGGAATTTTAATATTAAAAAATTATTTACAATAAAAAAAAATTTATATTAAATTTAAAAAAATGAAGCTGTGTTTAATATGGGAATGCCAATTTTAAATAAATTATTAGCTAGAATAAATTCAGCAACATACTTGTTATTATCGTTAAAATTCAACATTAATTATAACTATTAACCTTATTTCTATTCAAAATGATCATTTTGAAACCATAGCTATAGTTTATGAGCTAACTAGATCACAGGAATATGATGGCTCCTTTTAATAAATAAAGAAAAAATGACTACATTAAAATATTTCACATACATACAAAAACAACAAATATATATTTGATTATTAACATGCAATATAAATTTCAAATAATTTCCTTAAACCAATATCTTTTCCATTCATTTTCCTATTAAGTAAATATTTTAAAATTAGAAAAAGTTTATACTGCAATTATAAGTTTATTATAAATTTTCACTTATTTATTATTGTTGAAAATAAAGCAATGTTCATATCCAATTAATTATGCATATTACATACAAAGTCTTCAATTCCATGCACACTTTCTCAATTTGATATTTTCTCTTAAATATAAATAAAGTAAGATGTCAATAAATCCCTACCAAAGGAAGCATGATTTTCATGGATTTCATAATGCTAAATATATATAGCAATAAAATAATCATATCATTCATTCACAATTGCAATAATAAAATTAATAAAAATAAGTTATCACTACAAATGAATATGTGTTTTGCAAAAGAGTTTGAACTTCTCTTATATTAAATATACACATATATTATCTCTTAGTTAAAACTTTGCTATGAGTTAATAATAAAATTCTGGGAAGAAAATTTCTCTACCACAGTTTTGAACCCTAAATAGTTTAATATGATATTAACAGACTCCTGAAGAAAACTAGTTTTGGAATAATATTAAAAATATAAATAATCATTATTTAAATCATTCTTTTTCACTTATAAAAAAATCAATGAACATTATAGAGATCTCTTTATCAAGATTAACTATAAGACCCATGACTATGTGAATGGCTAGTGTCATATGTTTTCTGTTCATTATTACTAAATGATAAGCAAATAGTTCCATAATAACTTTGTCATATAAACAAGTTGAAGAACATTAATAATGTCCTATAAGTAGAGAATATATAAAACAACTATAATCATTCTAAAAGTTCTGGTGATAAAATAACTACATCATTCAGAATCTAAATCGCATATGCCCAGCCTGGCCAAATGGTAATGCTCATAAAAGTTTCGAAATAAAATCATACAATTTATATTAACATGATTATTTACATTTCATTTTCGAATCATATACGCTTTATTCTTTTGGTGACAATTTTATGATTGCTTACAACTTTATATTTTGTTGACAATTTCTTGTTCCGGAAAGTATAATGTAATGTTTGAATTTATCAGTTCAGTTTTCATTTGAATTTCTTAATACAGTTTTAATTCAAATGTTGCTGAATGTATTCTTATACTTTGACTTTCAAACACCAACTTCCGTTACTTTAATTGATCAATACAGGTAACTGCTTTTAATTCATATTCAGAAAAATAAAGAACAATTGCCATTGAGCTTATATAAAAGTAACAATCATAATTTGTTTTATTTGATCTTAGATTTAAAAATTTGGAAAATTTTATTTAAATTCTTAATAAACGTGGCTTCAAAAAGTATGAACAGAAAAATAGATGCTTCAACCAGGAACGAGAAGAGTTTGCATTCGATGAAAATAATGATACTACAAGTACTCTCAGTTAAATGAAGCTGCTTATAAACTAATTTCAATTTGTGGAATAATATATTCTTATGAATGATTATACTCAACAATAAAGTGTATCAACTCAAAACATCAAACAAAACTGATTCCATATAATACTAAATCATCCATGCACTTTACTACTGTTACACAATACTTTATTTACCACCCTCTTTTACAGTCTACAGTTTCGATTGCCCCAGCAATATTCTTCAGAACTTTTATAGCAGTTGAAGTTAGGAGATATAAAAATTCTTAAGAAGATTGCTGGGATAATCAAAACTGAAAACTGTAAAAAAGGGTGGTAAATAAAGCATTGTGTAACAGTAGTAAAGTGCATGGATGATTTAGTATTATATGATATATATTTGGCAATGCAATAAGAAAGATTAGTTATTATACTTCACAATTGATTCCGTTAACAAATTATATAATCACATATGAATAATAAATAATTTTTAATGACTTTTTTCTCACTTGTGAATTTTGTTCCCTTGGTTTTTTTTTCATATAATTAAAAAATCATATTAATATAAAAAATTATAAGTTAGATATTTGCTTCTGTTGAATATTTCAAAAATTTAATTGCAACTATATATATTATCCAAATATTAAATATTTTTATTACATTAGATTAACAATGAAATTATATGACAGTTATCATTGGTAAATTGTAACAATTGGGTTATCAGATGAATAACCCTCTGAAGTCTACATAGAATTTACACACATGCAAACACATACACATATATATATATATATTGCAAAACTATATTATAATATCTAAATCAATAATCAAAACTATAAACTTTAATTTTTTTTATTGACTTATCAAGTAAATCAAATATGTTTATTACTATTATTGTGAATAAGAGGATTTGAACTTACGATTTTCAGTCTATACTCATCCTCCATTCCATCTCAAACAATTGATACACTTGATCACACAGTATGTGAAAAAGGTCAAAATGATCCCTAATAAATGTATTTTGTGATGAAACAGCACTCATCAGTTGGCCAGATCATAATCCTGGACACAGCAATTCCTTAAACTTTAATAGACAGGCTTCAATCTTCTCACCCTCCCAACAATTCAACTATCCATTTCATTGAAAAACCAATGATGGAATGCTCAAAACCCTTGATAAATTTGATATTGTAATCACACCCATTAAGACATTATGTCAATCTAACTTTTCATATTATCAAACGATTACATATCCATTTATAATAATAGAAAAGGGATGAGCTGGACTGAACTTATGCTATGATGTAACTTTTAACCAAGGTGATATATAATTAACCTATTCATTCAGTAAACTGAATGCTTACTATAATAAATAATGGATTTGAACTTAGGATTTTCAGTCTATATTCATTGTCCACTCTATCTCAAACAACCAATATACACACATGTGAAAAACATAAATCACCCCAATATACATATTTTGTGCTAAACCAGGACTCATCAGTTGGGCCAGATCATAATCTCCTTCATATATATGCAATCAATGCTGGGCGTACATTAAACTTTAATGCACAGTGAGAAGAGTGAAGTATGACCATTAAAGTTTAAGGAATTGCTATCTTAATATAAGCTGAGTACTGAATGTATATATGTGTAAAAGATTATGATCTGGCCCAACTGATGAGTGCTGATTTAGCATGAAATACATTTATTGGGGATCATTTATCTTTTTCATATGTTTGTGGTGGTGCATATCAGGTATTTGAGATGAAGTGGATGCATTCAAATCTTCTATTTATTATAATAAACATTCAGTTCACTAAATAAATATATTAATTATTATTATATTATAAATAATAAGATTGGAGGTGATATTCATATTGCCTCGTATACTATTGCCTATTAGAGTAGATTATTAAAATTATCCAAGATGTCTCCTGTATATATTTTTATTAATTACAGCTTCGCAAAAATATGAATCTCAATCTTTTTTTTAAAAGCGCAGTTAATATTGAATGAAAAGTAAACACATACACATAAAATCTATGTTAGAGGAAAAAATAGCATGATAAAAAGATACTACATGGGCTAGAATAAAAGAATGTATTTAGAATACTAACACAATCGTAATTTGATTATGATAGTTACACTACCAATAATACACCCAATAATAATAGCAAATTTTAAAATTATGTTTAAACATGAGATGAAAATTTGTTTAAAACTAGTCAATTTGAAAAAGATGTAATTGTAAAATGTTTAAATAAATTTATTCTTAGTGTTAAATAAAATGGGTTTATTATTAAAAATGAAAACTTAAAAATAATTAAAACAAAAAAATCATTTATTTTAATATTTATTATTAAAAGTTATTTTTATTTGTGAAATAAATAATTGTAGATTTTATTTTTATTGTTAATTAGTGTAGTATGGTAGTTTAATTTTCAAAATAATAGTTAATTCTCATTTTAAATAATTCTGTCTAAAAATTGGGGCTTTAAACTTTTGAAACTTTTAAAAACTCATTTGTTCCAAATGTTTTCTAGCAACAAGAGCTGAATTTTCCCATACCAATCCAAAAAGTGAAGTAATGTGGGTACAAATTTGTGAAATCACTAATAGCATGGCAGAAACTTGTAAATACAATCACTTGTCAAACTTTATTTAGTCTTCATTAATAATAGTGTGTTGTTGAAGGACCACATTGGATTTAAATCTAGAATTACCATTTTGTTATCTTTCAGCAATAGCATATCTGGGTAGAAATTGGCTATATAGTTGTCTTGAGGGTAAATGTTCCTTCTATGTCATCCTTAATGAAGAAATAAATTTATTAACAATGTTTATAATTCACTAATGCACTTAAAGAAATAAAATTTAAATATTTTGATTTATCTGTGAATTTTTAAAATTGCTTATGGAATATTACAGGTTGTGATAACACTGCAACAATTAAATTATTAATCTCTTCTCTAAAGATTAAAATCACTTATTTGAATTTATATTGGCTACATCAACCTAAAGTTTCTAACAAATAGTATAAAATTCATAAGAATTTATGGATCCATGTATGGTTTAATATTTTATTTGTGAAAACAATCTAAAACAATAGATGAGTATGATAAATGAATTGGCATAAAGGATTAATGATTTTTTTTTGGTTTTACCTTTTGTAAAAATGATCTGAATTCTAGCTGAACATTATAAAATTGACTTGAAGCTATAGATCAATAAATTGCTGCATTTGATATTCTTGTAAAGCTAATTTAAGCAATGGATTAATATTTATGTGATACCACAGGAATCCAAAAGATAATAAATTATATTATTGGTATTACAATTGGAACAATTAAAAGTGTATCTGGATAAATTTTCTTGAATGTTTGCTTACTGACTG
The DNA here is from genome assembly GCA_028023455.1 of Epiperipatus broadwayi. Classification (NCBI taxonomy): domain Eukaryota; kingdom Metazoa; phylum Onychophora; class Udeonychophora; order Euonychophora; family Peripatidae; genus Epiperipatus; species Epiperipatus broadwayi. Next base: position 1,541,918 of record JAQFVV010012571.1, read on the forward strand.
TAGATTATAAATTTTATACATCTACAGTTAGTTAATTTGTTTAATTATTTTAATATTTTAAAGTTATTATTATTATGGTTTAATAAAAGTTCTCCAGAGAGAAAGTATTATAAGGAAGACACAGGTAATACAGTGTATTTATCAGTGAAATCAGTATAAAGATGTGTTTGTAATTCAAATATGCATTGGAGATCAGTTGAATTAAACTTTAAGCTACGGTAAAATATGCTAATCCAAGTTAATAATTAATCTCTCATATGTTTTATTGATCCCTTAAATCAACCTCATGTTTTCTATAATAAAAAGTATCTAGAATAAACAGTTAAATAGTTATAAGGTTACCCTTTTTCTTTTGCCCAAGAGGTATTCTTGTGATTTAATGAAAAGTATATGATAAATTATTGAATTATGCTTGTAGCATTGCTAATCACAAATATCATTGTTTAATTGAGACTGATTCCTAACAATTTTGTATTAAAGCCTTAGATTTAATATAATCTTAAAAATATATTATGTCATGCCACCAGCACCTATGAAGGACAGGTCTCATTAAACTTTTATATTTTAAGAATAATAATGTGATTTGGATAACTGCTTTACTCATTCATGAGAGGGTTAATCAATAAGTCTGATACTCATAAGAAGAGGTTGCTATTATTACGATTATTATTGTTGTTAATGTATTTAGGATGCAATGAACACTTTTTTCATTTTATCTGTAGTTAATGTTTAGCACTATACAACCTTCGACAAAGTTTGTTAACACACAGATATTTATAACCCAAATCGAAAGTGGTTGTTAAATATAATTGTTTGTTTAAACCTTTTTTTATTAATAAGTTTATAATTAATAAATTATTATATTTTGTTACTATATGATCATTGTCATTAATTTGAATTATCATTATCATCTACATATCTTATAATAAATATAGTCACAATTATACTTTATTTTAGGAAGTAATTTTTTTTATTCAATATACTTGCAACATTTCCATTTTAATATTGAGTTTAATGTTATGAGTAGATACAATAAAATTCCTTTGCTAAAATCATATTAAGAATTAGATCAATTTAAAATTGCTGAGATAAATAATTTTTCAGAATAATAATTGCTATATTTATTAAGAATCCTGTGATAAATGTTTGATCCAAACAAATGTAACCTGAAAATAACAAATAACTTGCTAGCCTTCTTAAATATAAAACACCTGAAGTTTTATTAGAAGAGTTATTCATCCATTATATATCAGTTATATGTTTTGTGTAAAGCTATAAAAATGCTTTGAGTATATATTATTAAGAATTATGAGAATACCCTGTGACATTACTGACATTATTATAATTAGAATCACACATAGCTTTGCAAATCAGATAGTATTTATTTTTTATTATTATTGATCTTGTTAGATGACTTTTTATAGATATTAAGTTTTATAAATAATTTTTGTTAAAAGCATGCTCCCTATTATATATTACTAAAACTTCATGTTATTTATTGAGTAATAGATCATATTATTATTAGTAATATAATTAATTAATGGAAATTATTAGGTAAATATTTTTATTAATTAATATCTAACATAATTATTAATATTCTATAATTGTTATTAAAATCTATTATTTCCAATTTCATATAGTTCAATTGCATTTATTAAGACACTCTTATAATCCAATATGTAGGAAGAGGCTTTTTTCCTTATAATATTAGTTTGCCATAAAGAATGCCTAATTTAAATGTGAAATTCAATTTCCTAAAAGTATATAATTATATAAAAATCTATATATAGTTTAATTCACATTATTAAAAAAAACTAGACGTACAATAAATATCCACAGTTCTTTTAAAAGCAACCTAAATTAATTTAAATCCAATAATTTTTATCTTCTTTTTTTAAAGTAATAAATTTTTTTCATAGATTTAATTAAATGATGATCTTGTAAATAACTAATTTTTAAGTATAATTTCTTAATTTTTATTCCATTTGTACATTGGTCACAATAGGACAGATAGTACAGTAGATAATTTGGCAACCTCCTAACCTTGTTTCTTCATAAATGCAACCCCATCTTTTATTAAAATTAAGAATAATTTCATCAACTTTCATTTCATATTTCCTCTTATTTTTATTCTGCAAGCAGAATCATTCTCTAATTGAAATGCCTATAATTTATAACTATTTTACATACTTTTAATAATAAACAATGTAATAGGTATCGTTATTTACTGGATTACAATAATATAGTAATACCTTGTATTAGACAATAGCAGTCTCTGTTTAACACTGTGTTGACAAATTTCATGTTATTTTTAAGTTAACATACCAGTTAAATTTATCACTTATGAAGTTTCTCATGAAATATTTGAATAGTTTGTGTCCCAAACCTTGCATCACAAGTTTACATTAAACAGTTTCAACAGAACAATAATGAATTTAAAGTTTAACTTTCATTTTTGTTTCTAAATGTCATGAGTTATCAACAGTAAAGAAGCTCTACAATGCTAAGAATAAGTTACAAAAGTCAAATTGCATAAACTGATAACATTTGATCATTTTATATTTGTAATGCAGAAATGATTCCAGATAATTTTTTTTGTTTCAAATTATCATTTTTTATAAAATGTGTTTTAATAATAAATATGAATTGTTTTTTGTACCTATACTATATTTTTAAAAAATTGTTATTCTAGCTAATGTAAAAAAACATTTTTTTTTGCCTTAAAAACATTATAGCTTTTAATATTTTTGCTTTAGTTATGTCTAAAATTGTTTTACAATAATTATGGTAAAAATAATTTATTTTTCAAAAAAAAAAAATTAAAATTGAAGGCCACATATATGAAAAATTAAATTTTGCAAAGTCAGATTCAATTCATTTATATTATCAGATTATAAAGTGATTAATAGACTAAAAAAGTTATTTAATCACTTTCATAGTAAACTAATACTGTAAATAGCCTAACATTAAAAAATAACATTATTTCCTAATAATATATAACTTTAAAATTCATTCCCTTTGAAAGATAATAGATTCCACAACCTGATAATGAATTTCCTCAAATAAAACAGGTTCTATACTCTGACTATCTTGCAAGATATCACCAATAATTACTTTCTAATGATAGTAGCATATTATAAATACTATTTTCTTTCATAAAACACTAACTTTCTCAGCTTACATTTGACATATACATTCATACTAGTGCCATCTATTTTGAGTGATCAAAGAATATTATGTTAGTTCTTTTACATTTACCCTCACATATTAATTTTTAGATTATGGCCTATAATAATAAATTTAGGAACTAATGCATAGTTACATAGATCTGAAACTAGACCATAAAATATATATAATAGTAATGTTAAGATATAATACTACATAATTTTAAAGCTTATTCTCTCAGAAAATAATTAAATAGACATTATTATCTGACAATGAGTTTCTTATCAATAAAATGGGATTTATGATCTGATCATGTTGCAAGATTCCAGCAATAACTAAATCACTAATAGTAAGAATTTGCCTTGTTATTAAAGAGTTCCAACAAAACATCACATGAATGTTTCCATTTAACATATTCATATTTTTTCAGAACCATCTATTTCAGCTTGAGTAATCAGAGGTATTATATGGTAGTGCTTTTATATTCATACTGCATACAAATCACTAGCTTATAGCCTCTAAATGAGCAATTTTGGAACTAATGCTCCTTTATATACAGCAAACAACCTGCTTATATGGTTATATATAAATCTGATATTAGACTAAAAGCTATATATTTCAGTGATGTCAATTTTATATTATCTGTAGTCTCATACCACTTTTTTTGGCTACAATGGTAGATATAGATAACAATAAATATCTCATGAGTTTCTCTGCTTACATTTAACATGTTTGTACATGCAGTGCTTTACTTTATTTTTGAGAACAATTAATATAAATATTATTAATTATTAGGTGGAAATGTTATTAAGTCTGTATACCCTTGAATTTTTAGAGTATGATCTTTTTCTTTGATAAGTGTAAAATTTATTGAAGCATCATATCCAGAAACTACTTTCAACTTCTTCACACTATCAGAATAGAATTTAAAATTCATAAATATCCTACAGTTTTGAATCCACATCAATCTGATTGAAAAGAATATAAATAATAACAGTAGTATATATTATTTATTAGTAATTCAACTTATAATAGATGGTTCTAAAGTAGAGTAAATAAAATAAATTATTGCCCCTAAAAGCATGTATTAAATGTTCCCTGAGGAAGTTTTGTGATTTCTATGTAGTTTAATGCAAGGGTAAAGTTGGAGACTTGAGATCTAGCTATTTGTGGATTACAATATGGCTCTCACTTTCAGTTTGTTTGTCAATTTAGCAATTCCATATTTAGGGCTGAGATTTTCACTTATTGACATATTTTCAGTTTGAATTTTTTTTTTTTTTTTGGTGCCAAATTTAATTAATTGTCAAAATTTGTTTTTATAGCTCATGATTAAAATGATTATCTTTTCAAAGAAAAATAAGAACAAGTAGAAATATAAAACTATATTATAATTAATTAATGCATGATTAAAACTATAATGATAAAGTAATAAAAATAAGTTAAATTAAATTATTAAAAATTTTAAGTCATATAAATGTAAAATAATATATATAAAATATGTTGAAGTGAATATTTTTACCGGTGAAAAATGTTTTATAAAATAAAATAAATTTACAAACATTTCAATAGGATAGTACATATCCTCAACTGGGTGAAAAAATATAGTAATAATCATGTTGTTATAGTAGATAGAAGTGTTTCATGTGGTTGTTGAATAGTTTGATTTATATTTAGCAGTATTTTTTATATTTATTAGTGTTAAGAAATTCTTCCAAATAGTTTGTAATTTTATTGTTTCTTCAAGCTTATTAGTGCAATTTGTGTTTGTAAATTTTTTTTATAGCTTCTCTAATTAGATACTCTTTGGTCATGGCTATTATGTGGATATGATTTTAATACTTAGAAAGTTTATGTGATGCTAGTATCCAAAACATAAAGAGTAAGTGCTGAAGATGTTGAAAATAAATTAAGAAAATTCATTTTCATTATATTTTCATTTTGAATTTATTTACTTATTTTGAGGCAACATTAAGCAGTTTTCAAATCCTACTTTTAGCTCATGATTAAATATATTATAATATATGCACTTAGAAGAATTTTTTTTTTTTTTACAAAAGTACATCTCTTTTACGATTAGATATAAAAATAAATAAATTAATTAAATTGATAACTAAGATCTGGCATTCTAGTATTCATTGTTACATATTTGCATTTGATGTTATAAATCTAAATTCAGTGAGAAAGTGTTCATTCTACTAGTTAGTCATTCTCTGAAACTTTATTATACCAGATCTCATTATACACATAAATACAAGTGACTTTTTGAAAATTTCATTGTTCTGTTTACTTAATCTAATTCAGGTTTTTTTCACATTTTATATTAGTCAATTGAGAATTAATAATAGAATTTTTAGCTCTATGTCTGCCATTATACCAATAACATAATTTTCAAATGATAAAGATTAACTGAATGGTTCATCACTTAGGAGTTCAAATTACATCTAAACACTTGAAGTGATCAGATGATCTTTAATCTAATAAACCATAATTCTTCAATTTGCCACTTTACAACTGTATTAAACTACATTATAGAAAAATTAGATGTAATTCTTAAGTTTTTAGTAAATTATTAATAAAACTACAAAGTAATACAACACATTTAAGTAATTTAAATTACTATAATTTTCAATGAGCCTTTCAAGAAATTCCACAGGTTAGAAAACGCTCATTATTTGTGTGGCAACACATTATTATTAACACACTATCAACTCTTGGTGGTCATATGATTTGTATTCTAACCTATTCATAAAATCCAGGAGTGATTTAAAATTGTTTTTTTTCCCATGCAATCTAAAATAATAATTTGTTACCGACTAGATGATTATCAACTGCGGACAAAATCATCCTGTTAACGTAATTTCCCAATCAAGATATTACAAATAAATCGTTAAAAAACATTTGAAAATAAATATAAAAAGGCAAGATAAAGTTGAAAAAAAAAAAGATAAAAATAATAAAAATTACTACACTTTATTAACTTGAATAGTATAAACGAATAAAAGATGTTTACAAAACGTGACGAATACAATTCAACTCCTCACTGAAGATAATCTATGATTAAAAACTACTCTAACATAAACGTATAATGATAATAAAAGTTTGGTACTGAGGTTAAGAGAGCGAAATAGTGTTTCTATGGCACATGCTAATAATAAACAAAGAAAAAGTCTTGTTACATTTGGCAATAGTAACAACTTATATTAGTTTAAATCATTTAATAAATCAATATTAAATTTATTAGATTTATGACAATCTATTCCATAGATATTTCTAATGCTATATATAAAAAAAAATCTGTCGTGTTTTATTATTATACTTAATATAACGTAATTTGCAATGTGAATATTTTTATAACAATATCTCTCTCGTTAATTGCAATGCTCTCAATTTCTAGTTGTGATTTAAAACACTCTCATCTCTAATTTTCAAAATGCTCACGGAGAAGCATTATTAAATCACCGCACTAATAACGGTGTATTCCCATTTTTTTTTCTTCTTTTTTTACAATTTAAAAATATAATTAAACAACAACTTATTAATTATTAAGTAATATAGGGCACATTTAAATAGAATTAGGTTCATATAAGTTAAATTAACAATAAAAAGTAAATGGCTTTGAGATAAAATCAAACGAAAATAAAAATTAATGAGATTTCTTTTCCTTACAATAAAATAAATGAATTGAGCCTTTAAGTGTTAGCAGCTCAATATACAGTAAAAGTACATCAAGGTTCTCCATTTTTAAAACTAGAAAAACTTGTATAATGGAATCCTACAAAAGTAAATAACTATAGCAGAATTCAGAAAGATATAATCTAATCTTGGGAATTGAGAAGGAAACCAGACAGCTGCTCAAAAGTAATATAAAAATTTTGTATTAGAAGCCATTCACGTTATGAATACATACAGAACACAAAGTAAGACAGTTTAAAAAAAAAATAAATCAAGACTTAAAATATTTAACAAACTGAAATCTGATAGAACAATTTCATCTTTTATTTCTTTTTGCACATATCAACCATAAAAATAGCAAGCACATTTAATATGCACAAACACACACATTTATATAAATATGTACAGATGTAGAGCATGTTCATCTGTATCAATATGGTATAATCTCTAAGCCATTTTGAACACCAGCGGAGCCCCAAACCATTGCTAACACAATCAAATAATAAATAATCCCAGATAATAACCCCCAAAAAATTAATAATAAACTCTTCTAGATATTTTGTTAGTACATTTAAAAAATTGCAAATATCATCGACAAAGAACAACAACACAGAAATAAATCAAAACTTCAAAAACAATATTGAGCAAATATTAATAATTAGCAAGTGTCAAAAAAAATTACTAGCATAATTATGTAACCAAAAAATATAATCAAATATCAAAAAACAATATTTAACAAAAATATTAGTAATTAATAAATGGCAAAAAAGATTTACTTCTATAACTACATGAACAAAAAGATTAAACCATTTAGTATAATAAAAATTAGCAAATGGTGGGAAATTTTTTTACAGCATAATCAAATATTGAAACACAATAGATAGCAAATATTAATAATTAGCAAATGATCAAAAAAAAAGTTTATGATGTTAATCATATGACCAAAAAAATCAAATTACTAATGAAAAAAAATAGCAGATGACAAAATAAATTTACTAGCATTACATGATCACTTACAAAAACAAATTACTACTGAAATAAAAAAAAATCAAATATCAAAAGAATATCTCACAAATATTACTAGCTTAATCAAATACTACAAATATGCTTAAACTGTTTTACTATTAAAATATGGCAGTAGATAGAGTCCACTAGAGGGAACCAAGTACTCCGGTCGACTCTACTACTGGCTCCCCATTTTTGAAAGTTGTCCTATTTAGAAGAGTAGCTTCTTAGCTATCTTTCCAGATACAAACTATGTCACCAGTTGATCACAAGTAAGAATAATTACAACTTTTCTTAAAAACGATATGAAAATTAAATGGCAGCCATAGAAATTATTAAAGATTTCCATAGGGATTGTAGTTTTAAAGAAAAATCTGTTTTAATCAAATTTGCTGACTGAGTGAGAGGGTCTAATTGATGGGAGGGTTCCTAGTAACCTAATCCCCAGCTCTAAAGGCAAAGGGAGCTGGGGAAGGGAGGTGCTGTGGGGATCATTGCTAATGCTGACTGTCTCACACATTAAAAAGAAATAATAACATTATTCATTGTGTTTTAAGTGCTTATGTTACAATTCAGAGATTTTTATTTAAAAAAGGAAAACTTTGCTTAATGCAGTTGAAACTAAGGTAATTTAATCCAAGAGGCTCACTTACTTAATTTTATTAGCAGTGAATTGTTCAAATGCTTTATTCAGATGTTTTTTTATCACTCACCAATCCTAAATTGGAGATTCTATATTATACCTGTAAAATGCTATACATATTGGATTTCTAGACTTTATTAATCATCCTTAATTGTAACTTTGGAACATTTACAACACTTGATCATCTCATGGATTAATGCAACAGAATATTATGAACAAAATAAAATCTGACATTTTGAGCTCTAAACTTTGGAACATTTACAACTCTTGATCTTCCCATGGATTAATGCAACAGAATACTATGGACAAAATAAAATCTGACATTTTGATCTCTACAACCCACGATACATATCAACAGCTGCCATGTGGAACTACAAATTGATGGATGTATAGCACATAATAAAATCCTGTAATTACTAATACATATATACTAAAGCTCTTGATTCAAAAAGAAATATACTTCGTAAAACAACAACCACCTTCTAGAACTGAGCAGTAATCAGTATATAGAACATAATACAAGCATGAAATTATTGGGATATATATATCAAAGGCTTTGATTTAAGAAAGACGGGGAGAACCATAAGCCAGCCATTGAAAATCTAGGGACAGCTATGGTGGAATTATTGATTGTTTCAGGATACTACTGGTTCACTTGTCTTGGCTGCCTAAAGGTGGGAGTCTAGTGAGAGGGAGGGTCCCCATGGCCTGAGTCCTAGCCCTCTGGATCCAGGGGCTGGAGAGGGGTTGTTCTGGGATCAGTGCTGATGTAGATTTTCTTTTCTCTGGGCAGTGGAGATGACATTAGCCATGGTGGTTTGAAGACTTATAGTACATTATGTAAATCAACAATTACCTTGGATTGAGACCACAAGTTCACACATCTTTGCTCCCTGGAGGGGAGGGTTGAGGGGCCAGGCAGTGCCCAGAGCCTAACTCCCAGGTTTTTAAGAGGGGCCCCTGGGATGAGGGTATGAGGGGATCAGTGCCAGCACTGGTTTTTCTCTTCCTCTGTGGAGTGGGTATGCTGGTGTCCAGAATGGTTTTAATCTCTCTGTTACCATAGATGTATCAACATACACTTAGTAAAATCATGATTTAAACTTTATATAACAAAAGATGTAAGCATGTAAATGTAAAGATGTAACAAAGAGAATAAAGCTCTTGATAATAATAAAAAGATATAAAAGTGCTGGCTTTAATGATTTAATAAAAGTGTGGCAGCTGAAAAAAATACATAAACTAACATAAGAACTAATATTTTTAAATCACAAACTATTTTAATATTACATTGAATAAAAAAAAAACATAAATTTATATATAAAAAAAATTTAATTACTTTTGCTTTCACTAAATTACTTTACTTTTGAATTATAGTAACAAAATAAAGCTCTAAACTGAGATAAAAAAAAATTAGTATAATCAAAGAACTACATATATTATATTAAATGAATAAAATATATATGCTTATGGTAGCAGAATACAATTTTAGATAATTCATAGAAGTTAAATTCAAAAACTTCTGCAGGAAAGCAAATATAAGTCATACATAATAAATGTTAAAATCAATAAACAAAATTATAAAAACATATACATGATGAAAAAATTAAAACAAATAAAAAATTACTAACCCAACTTAAAAACTTGATCATAAAAACATTTACAAATATGCATGAGTTTATCAAATATTAAAATTAATACTATAATTAACAGATATCACATTGATAAAAATACTTTATTGCAACAAAAATTTTATGTTGATTTTTGAAAAGTAAAATATATATTTTTATTATTTCAAATAATGCCAGGTTGTGTTCTTCACAAATGTCCTGAATAAGAAAAAGTGTGAGAGAAAAAATATCATAGGGGTCACCTATCGATTTGCAGGATAATGATTTCAGCATGGTTAAAAAAAAAAAAAGTTTTTCATCAAACTCTTCATATTAAGGCAGTAAAAAAAAAAAAATCTGGAAGAAAATAATATTCCATCTATTTAACAATCTAGCCATCCATTCAACTATTACTTATCTATCTCTTTCTATCTATCTACTTATATACTTATCTATGATAAACATATTAAATAATCTCCATTCTATTAACCATGCCTTTAAAATCATATGAATAAAGTTACAATAAAAGACAAATGACCCCCCCCCAAGTGCATTTTGTGCTGAACCAACACTCATCAGTTGACCCAGGCTATCACCACTCATATATTTATATATATATAGATAATTTACTAATAGTAAATTGTTACATTTTGATTTACATATATCAAACTCACTCCACCCACAACTTGACTCTATTTCCTTTAGATAAATACAGTAATGATTATCAATAATTATTTACTAAACTAGAAATTGTCTCTAGCTCAGACATAAACTTTAAATCATTAAAAATTAATGTCTGATTTTTTTTAAAATTAAACCCACACTTGTGTGTTTAATTTTATAAATATCGGATATATTAATCTTTAACTGCGATTTAAAGTTTACATCTGAGCTAGAAACAATCTCTAGTTGTTGTTTTTTTCATGTGTCATAGCATCACCCGGGAAGCGAACCCGCTAAAACGGGACAACTGCTTAGTAAGGTGGCTGTGCTAACCTCTCGACCACCAACTTTAGTAAATGACTAGTGATAATCATTATCTAAAGTGGATGGTATCAAAGTTATGGATAGAGTGAGTTTGACACTTTTAAATCAAAATGCAACAACTCATCTATGATCTATCTTTTACGTTTTCTATTTATTTATCTATCTACTTATCTACACACATCTTTTTATCTTTACCCATCTCTTTATCTGTTTATTTATCTATCTACCAACCTACATATCTATCTATTCATTTTAAATTTTACAAGTCCCTCTATCCAGCTACATATGTCTATTTAGGTATATATCTGATTTTCTTCCTATCCATTTATTTGCATCCAACCATCCATTTAACTATCTAGCCGCTACCCATCTATATCTATTTATCTGTCTACCTACTATCTATCTATCTACCTCTTTATGGTTATCTATCCATGTATATATATACTTATCTGATTTTCTATTTATCTACTTATTTATGCATCTAACTATTCATTTAACTGTATAACAACCCACACATCCAGTATTTATTTACCTGGCAACCTATTTATCTACCTACATACCTATTTATCCATCTACTTATCTGTCTAACTATTTACCTTTGTGTTTATCTGATTCTTTATCTATATAGATGGATGATTGGATAGATATATAAATAGACATGTAGAAAATGAGATAGATAGATGCATATAGACGAATAATTGATGGATGAATAATAGATAGATAAATGGATAAATAGAAAGGCTAAATGATTAATCATCATCATCATCATCATCATCATCAACCATTATCAATCCACTGCAGGATAAAGGTCTCTCCAAGTTTAATCCATCTTCTCCGATCTTTAGCTTCTCTTCTCCACAACACCCCTGCACATTTTCTTATTTCATCCATCCATCTCACATGTGGTCTCTTTCTGGGTCTTTTACAATCTCTTGGAATCCAGTTTAAGATTTCAATTGTCCATCTATTATCATCTCTTCTAGCAATATGTCCAACCCAACTCCATTTCAATCTTTTAATTTTTTCAATAAGGTCAGTAACACCTGTTTGTTGTCTTACCCATACATTGCGTTTACGATCTCTTCTTGTTACTCCCAACATACATCTCCCCATACTCCCTTGAGTGGTCTGTAGTCTCTGTATTGCTCTTCTATTAAGTGTCCAAGTCTCAGATAGATCCATAAGTAAGAACTGGTAAAACACATTTGTTAAAAACCATCCTTTTCAAACACATAGGCATATTTCCTTTTAGTATCAAGTTATTTCTACCAAAAGCACTCCAACCAAGTTTAATTCTATGATTAATTTCCTCCATTATGTTTCCATCTGTATTAATAATCTGACCAAGGTATTTGTAACTGTTAACTTCTTCTAATTCTTCATAATCAATCTTTATTTTCATATTTTGAGCAAATCGATTAAACATTACTTTAGTCTTTTTAACATTTATCTTTAGTCCTACTTTTCTACTTTCATCTGCTAACTCCTGCAACATTTCCTGCAGCTCTGAAGCATTATTTGCAAAAACAACTACATCATCTGCAAAATCTAAATGACTTAAATACTCTCCATTTACTTTCACTCCTTTAGTTTCCCATTTTAATCCACAAAATACTTCTTGCAGAACTGCTGTAAAGAGTTTTGGAGATATGGAGTCACCCTGTCTTATACCTTTCTCAATGTTGATTTTTCCAGTATCATTATGTAATCTAATTGTTGCTGTTGCATTTTTATAAATATTCTTTAAAATATGACAATATCCTGGATCTATACCTTGATGATCCAATGCTTTAATCACTGAAGAAATGTGTATAGAATCGAATGCCTTTTCATAATCTACAAATCCAAAACATAATGACAACTCATATTTGTTTGTCCTTTCTATGACTTCTCTCAATACCTGGATATGATCTATTGTACTAAAACCACTTTTAAATCCAGCTTGTTCTCTTGGTTGGTGGAAATCCAAAGTTCTCTGTAGACGAGTTGTAATTATCTTGGTAAAAATTTTATATAAAACTGATAAAAGGCTGATAGGTCTGTAATTTCTAATATCTTCTTTATCACCTTTTTTAAATATTAATATTATTACTGCATTCTTCCAATCTTCCGGTACATCTTTATCATTTAGACATTTGGTATATAACTTTGCTAAAATTGTTTCTAATTCTTCACCTGCTTCTTTTAATATATCAATTATAATTCCATCATTTCCTGGAGCCTTTCCTTTCTTCATACACTTAATTGCATGTCTCACTTCTTCATTTAAAATTCTGGGCAATTCAGAAGATGTAATAGATATAGGAGGTACTTGTTCTTTATTACTATATAATTCTTGATAAAAATCTTCTACCAATTTCATGATGTCATCTCTTTTTTTAGTAATAATTCCATCTTTTTTTCTTATTGCAGATATAAATTTCCTACCAATACCAAAATTTTGTTTAACATTTTTGAGACTTTTATTTTCTTCTACAGCTTTCCTTGCTATTTCACAGTTATACTTTCTTATATCATTTTCAACTCTTTTCCGTACCATTTTACAAAATTCGAGATATTCAATTCTTTTTAATACATCATTTTTGTATATCTTCATATTCCTTCTTTTCTTCATAAATTCTCTAGTCTCAATAGAAATTTTATTAGTCAATTGCTGCTTTTTTCTACCAGCTATGTTTGTTGCAGTTTTTAAAAGTGTATCAGTTATTTTCATATTAATTTCATTCAAATCTGAATCATGTTCAAAATCTCCTAACACTTGAAACCTATTTGTAAGTTCTAATTTAAATTCATTAGAATGTTTCTGAAGATTAGGAATATCAACTGTAAATATTGTTTTTCTTAATAATTTTTGTCTCTCTAGTTTTACATTAACACATAACTTACACCTTACTAATCGATGATCACTTCCTGTGTTAAATTTATTAAGAACATTACAATCTTGAAATATATATTTTCTGTTAGTCAAAAAATAATCCAATTCTGCTGTGCCTTCATTTGGATGCTTCCATGTCCATTTCCTTTTAACATTTTTCTCAAAAAATGAATTCATAATATAAAGTTTTTCTTTTTCTGCAAACTCCACAAGTCTATGTCCTCTCTCATTTCTATTACCATAACCAAAATTACCCACAGCAATTTCATCTTTCATTTGTCTACCAATTCTAGCATTAAAGTCACCCATAACCATTTTAAAATGTTATTTACTCTGATCAAAAGCCTTTTGTACATCCATATAAAAATCTTCTACTACTTCATCACTATGAGAACTTGTTGGGGCATAAACCTGAATTATCTGCATTTGGTATCTGCTATTAAGTTGTATAACTAATCTTGCCACTGTCCGATACACCATCAATCTCCACAATATTGTTCTTCCACTTTTTATGTATAATGAATCCTACTCCACTTGTATTTCCAATATGTGTGCCTTTATAATAGAGTATATGTCCACTTTTTAAATCAATTGTTTCTTCTCCTTTTCTTCTAACAAATGATTAATATATATATATACAAGTAGACAGATGGACTGATTAATTGATAAATAATAGACAAATGGATTGTTGATAACTAGATACATAGACAGACATATCAGTGAATAGGTAGATAGATAGACAGATAGATAAATAAATAAATAGTTAGCTGAATAGACAGAGATAATGGAAAAAACTGATAGATAATTAAAGAGATGAATTAATACAGGGGTCCCCAACCCTATGCCCGCAGGCACCATGGCGCCCGCAAACCATTTTATGTGTGCCCGTCGCTATCCGAACACGATAAAAAATTATTTATCTGATACAAATAAATTAAATTTTTGAATTTTTTTTATGAATTATTGTATTATATTGTAATCAAATTGTAGGGCATACTATACCTTTATATCGTAAAAATATATACGTCAATTAAATGTTAAAATTTTATTTTTGAAATAAATATTTTTTGTACATTATGTGTATTATTAACAATATCCAACTATAAATTTACATGTGATGTGATGTACTGTGGCTTCTCCTTAAACGAAGTCAAGAATATCTCAGCAATTATGCCCAGTTAAAAAATAAATGGTGCCCGCCACCTGGCCGGTATTATGGAATCTGCTCTTAAGTGCAAAAAGGTTGGGGACCCTTGAATTAATATGTAGACACATAGATAGAGAAAATAGATAAATGGGTGAATTGGTAGATAAAAAGATAAATGAATGAATAGATAAAGAGATAGATAAACTGATAAAAAACAGATAAATAGAAAGATAAATAAACAGATAGAGATACAATTACATAGAGAGACAGATAAGTAGATAAATAGGTATGTAGGTAAATAAGTATACAGATAATGGACAGTGGATCAGTGAGTGTTAAATAATTATGTGGATGGTTGGTTGCATAAATAAATAGATAAGTATAAAACCAGATAAATAGATAGATTTATATATAGTGAGATAGATTGATAGGTAAGTAGGCTGATAAATAGATAGATAATAAATGGATGAGTGTTTAAATAGCCAAATAGATGATTAGATGCATAAAAAATAAATAGAAAAACAAGCATATAACATGGTAGACAAATAGATAGATAAATATATAGACTGACAGATAAAGTGATAGGTAGGTTTATATGTAAATAGATAGAAAATGGATGAGTGGATAACTAAATACTTAAATGGATGGCAGAATGCATAAATAAATAGACAGGAAGAAAACCAAACAATTTAAATAGCCAGATAAATAAGTAAACATATAGAGACAAATAAATAGATAGATAACTAGATAGGAGAGAATGTAAAAAATAAATAAATAGATAGATATGTAGATTGGTAAATGAATAAACAGATAGAGAGATAGTAAATAGATAAATAAATATAAAGATAAAAGATAGATAGGTGTATCAATAAACAGATATACAAATAAACAGATAGAAAGACAAGTAAAAGATAGATATTTAGGTAAGTAGATAGAAAACCAAATAATGTCACAAGTAAAAAATATATTATAGATAGTAGGTAGATAGACAAATAGAGATAGATAGCTAATAGATGAATGTGTTATTTTAATCCAGCTTTAAGTTTTTTTCTGAAGAGTTTGACCAAACTTTTTATTCTTTTTTTATCATACTGACACCATCAAAACTATAAATATGTAGGTGAATCTGTGAATTTTTTTCTTTTCATTTTTTTTAAGGACATGTGTAAAGTGGGACACAACCTTGCATGCTTTGAGGTAATAAAATATATATTTTACTTTTAAAAAGCAACAAATTTTTTTGATACAATATTCTATTTAAATGTTAATGACTTGCTAATGGATTGATTTTAATATTTGATAAAGTACTAAGTACTTGTAAATAATTTTTACAACTAAGTTTTCATTTATTTTACTATTTTTATTTTATTTTTTGCGCTTATGTGTAATATGATTTCATAGTTCCATTTATTAATTTTAAGAACTATTATGCATGACCTATTTATTTTCATGCAAAAATTTTTGAATTTAATTTTTATGAAACATCTAAAATTGTATTTTGTTGCAACATGCACATGTGTTTTATTCATTTAACATAATATCCGTAGTGCTTTGATTACACTAGTATTTTTTTATTATCTTGGTTTAGTAATTTATTTTGCTGCCATACCTTTGATATGATATTTCAAAAACAAAATACTTTAGTTTATGTACAAAAAATTTGAATTTTTAAATGGATTGTTTCTTTGGTAATGGTAATATTTAAAATACTTTGATTTAAGCATATTAATTCTCATGTTAGTTCAATCAATTATTTCTGGCTACCATCTTTCATTAGGTTGTTAATGTCAGCACACTTGAATCCTGCTACCATATTTTAAAAGTAAAATACTTTATTGTCTTTTGATATATATATATATTTTTAATTTTGATAGTAATTTGGTTTTCTGTGGTCATGTAATTATGCTAGTAATTTTTTTCTTCATTTGCTAATATTTGCTAAATATTGTTTTTTCAATATTTGATTATAAAAAAAAATTGACTCTTTTTTGTATCACAAGATTACACACTAGTAATTTCTTTTGTCATTTGCTAATTACTAATATTTGCAAAATATTGTTTTAGAAATTTTGATTTTTTCGATTATGGTTGTTTTTATGAAATTTCTAATTTTTTTTTCTTCTGATAACTGCAATTTTTTGTGGACTAAATAAAATATCTGGAATACTTCATTTATAATTTTAAGGATATTATAAGATCATTTATCAAGTTGTGTCACCACTGGATTTTGACTCACCTAATGTCCAAAATGGTGTACAGTGCATAGTAAATTGGTACATGTTTATCTATCTATCCATCTATCTATAAATATATATATGGCTATATATTCAATAAAGAATGACTACAAGAAATGAAATGGTTATATATATATATATATATATATATATATATATAATTGTAATTGGGTGTATATATATATATATATATATATATATACACCCAATTACATTATATATTTACCAAGTCAGATTAATATGATTTATGAAGCTTGACCCTTTATGCAGAGAATTCAATTAAATAGCATTTTCTTAAATATATATATATATTATTTGAATATTTTTGAAAATAGATAATTATTTCTAATTTATCAAGATATTTCCTAAAGAAAATTATCTAGTTATTATATTTTGTAAAAAATAAAGTTTAAAATTTGTTACTATTTTTTTATATTAGTAATGTAAAGAATGTCTAAATTATAAACTTAAAAAAAAAAAACAAGTTAATGCTATAATTATTAGATATAATGAATTATTAATAATTAATAACTAGAAGTTAAAAAATGTTTAATTATAATTTTTTGTAAAATTGCATTAAATCGTGTTCATATTTAGTAACATCAAAATCCCATTTTTAAAAATGCTTTCAGTATTAAAATAGAACTACTATTGCTTTTGGCTTCTCTTCATTTATTTGCAATTGTCTATAATATTAGATAATCATATTAAAACTGTTAATTAAAAAAGAAATCTGAAGATGTCAATATTGTAGGAATCTCTAGAAAATTAGAATGAATAAGAATTTGCATGTAAAGCAAGCCATCAAATGCCTCATTTTGATTTCAATTCAAATGGCAATGTCTGATAAATTGTTTAGCCATGGGGCAATTTTTGAGTGTTCATTTGAAAAAAAAAAATTATAATTTTCAGTAATTAGTTTATATATATATTTAGGCAATATATTTATAAAATATTTATTTCAAATCAAAAAAACTATGTGATTACAATTATATTTTATTTTATAAATATTTATTTTTAAAAAAGAGAAGTCATTAACACCTTAGTTATAACAAAATGGAAGGGGTTCTTACTGACTTAAAAAATGGCTTTTATAAACACAGGTAAAGAAATTTCTTTTATAATTTTAATAACAATACATTTAATTGTGAATGTTAAGATGTATTTTCATTTTTAATGATGTCTAAACAAAACTCATTTCCATTTTTAAAAAGGAATTCAATTAAGAAATAATTTGTTCAGCAATCTTTATGAATAAACAACAATTACAAAAAGTGCTATTGGTGTAGATAACTCCATTTAGTAAATCATTTTCCAATTTTTCAAAGTTCAAATATTAACCTTTAGAATGTGTATCATTTGAAAGCTAATATTTGTAATAAATAATATAAAGATTATCAATATATATAAAAGGTTTAATTGTAAAAATAAAATGTTGGAAATATGAACCAAGTTCTCATTAGGATCTTTCAAATAAGAAAGGAGAAGTTGGATACTGGACAGGTTTTAAAAAAATAATAAAATCAGACAAAAATATTTCACAGGAAAAATATAAAAATCACTATAAATAAACAATTAAAGACAAGAATGTAAATATTATGTTTTTACATAGTCAATTACTTGATGAAATTGTTTCCTATCGTCAGTAGGAATCCAGAAAAAAAAAATCATAAATTATAAATTATCTCATTTTTCTTAAACAGGGTCCATCAGCATGTTCATATTCTTGTCATTAAACAACAGACAAGATTATTATTATATCAATAGCAAAACATTCATTCAAAATGTTTTTTAAAAAAATAATTACATACATAAATTTCAAGAGATCATACTTTTGTAAAGAAATAATAGAATATTTTATACTTATACATTTTATAAAAATGTTTTTGGATGAATTTTAGTTCTTTAAAAAAATTATTAAATTTTTATAAAAACAAATACATGAAATAGTGTGGCATAAATACATTGAAATGCTTTCATAGTAAAATTTAATTCTCATTTTGGTATTTTCTAAGGTTGAGACATCTATATTAGCCAGAATTTAAATTAACAAATAAAACCAATGTTTCCTCGCTATTAAACAGTAGTGCTATCTATCTTCATACAAAATTCATCTAAAAGCATAGATTTTTTTTTCATTTTGGTCTCCAATTCAGTCGATCTCTGAAAATACTCAAATACTTATTATTTAAATAATAAAAGTGTTTACTAATGGTATTTACTGGCTAAATTCTTTAATAAATTAATTTTTGATATAAAATAATTATTTTTCTACTGCATATTGAATTGTCAGTTTTTAATAGACTATGCTTTGTAATTCCATTAATTGATTCTTTTTTTAAAAAAATAAGATTTGTACTCTTATCCCAAAAAGCTAACAAGTATAAGAGAAATCTAGACTTGCACACCAATAAACTTCATTATGTGTGTGTATATATATATATATATGATTATTTTTATATATAATTGTGTATCCATATGTTTTGTTAATGAAGATATATTTGCATGTATTTTTTTTGCAAATACCCAGTTTATTTTTAAATTCTGTAATGTAATAGCAGAAAAAAAAAGAATAAGTATAAAAATATAGTATGAAATTTACAGTTTTATTAAGAAACAACCAATATTATGTATTTAATGCTACATATATAAATGAAAATAAATATTCCATAAATAGCTTGCATTTATTAAATTTATGATAATCTATAAGTACATTTAAGTTCGACGTTTCTTTTATTCAATACTAAAAAAATTATTAATAATATACTCTCATAATTGTAGCAGAATTATGCCTTCTGATATTTAGCACAGTGATAGTGATAGACTAGCGAGTTAAACATCTCTGAAACAAAATTCATTCATTCAGATAGTCAACATCATTTGATTATCTTATATAGTAGAAGAATAAATATTAAGCATAGTTTTTATTCTGTAATTTTTTCAGCAATTTTTACTATGACTTTGTGAATAAAATATGATTTTTTTCGTTGTTAAAATATCTTCTTAATTAATAAAAGAAAAGATTTAAAAATTTATAATGTAGATTAAATTACTATCGATTGACAATAAATTTGATGAAACATTTAATTACAAATTTAATTATAATCAGTTTGGTCCCAATTGAAATAATATATAATTTAATTCATTTCATTTAATATTATAATTAGTTTGATGCACATTGATTTGATGTTTATGAATATTTTATTAATAAAAATGTTTGATTCTCAATTTATAAAAAATAAATAAATAAATGAATATACATATATTAATAACCCTTTATTGAATTATTAGTTGTTGTTTTTTCAAAACATAAATAAATTGTTATTATAAGATCTGTTAAAAGGAGTATTATAAAAAATAATAGTAATCAAAAATAGGACCATAGTAAGTATAAACATTATTAAAGCTTCTTGTTACCTTCTTATTATGGTTATATATAAAAAAATACATTCAAGTTTTCTAAAATTAGTATTCATTTTTATAAAAAAACATTTATAGTTTTTAAGTCACATTAAATGTTTTATTATTTATTTTTATCCCCTATACATTAAACAGTTTTTGAAATGACTTGTTTAAAATTGAGCTGTTTACAGTATAAATCTCTTTACTATCATTCCATTATCTCTAATTAATGAGTAATCAGTAGTCATTAGATGTTAATATAAAATAAATAATCATGTGGTCAATTGCTCAGAAAATTATATGACATTCAAGCACCAAAACCACAAAATTAGCATATCTAATGGATTGAGCAAATGGACAAACTTTAGCTTTTGAATTTGTCTTTCTACTATTAAACTAAACTACACAGGACAACTAAATATTAGTCATTTTTACTACAAGAAGACCAAGAAGCTGAAAGTAGTTTGGAAATTTTATTTCCACAGTCATATATATTATGACTTTTCATTATTTATTTTTTTAAAAATAATTATAACATAAAGAGAAAGATTTCTGCATTATAATTAAAAACTAGACACTCTATTTATGAAATGTACTCAAAACATAATAAAAGTTTTTAACCTGAGAATAGATTAAAATGTTTAGAAAAAAATATCATAGAAACTTTATTCTATTTTTATATAGAAGATTATGCGTAATATATAATTTAATGTGTACATTTTATTGTAAATTATATTTTATATATCATGTAAAAATAAAATATAAAAAATATATTTTGTGAGAGAGTATTGTTAATGAAAAACAATTGAACTGCCAATATGCGCGTGGAGAGCTACTTTTTTAATAATTCGTAGCTCACCCAACAGGCGAATATTTTTCACAAAATGCACATATAGAGAGAAAAGACGGCTTACATTTTTACACTGCTGGATATTTCTGGTATAACAGAGTTTAAAATGATGCATATGCTAATAATTTAAAAAAAAAAATCAAACAACTATTTCAACAGTGCAATAATTATTCATCTATCTATATATTGTTAAAAATAAATAAACACCATTCCACCGTAAGAAAGAGAGGTAGCTAATGCGTCTATTTTATCCGATGAACAAATGTTTATGAAATATGTGTAGAGTGAAAGAGGATAATTCAAGTTTTTGTGTTCGTGGATAATTGACATATAATGAAGTTTGAGATGAGGAGAGTGCAAATGAATTTTTTTAATAATTTAGAAATAATCATTTTCTTCTTTTTATAAAAGTATTGAATAATGTCAAGGTTGAATACTATTATATAAGTTTTTCGGATTGTTTTTTTTTTAAAAAAAAATTAATCATCATCATAAAGCTATATAGGCATGAAATATTTTTTCACCTTGTTACACGTTACCCATGCCTTTAAAATATTATAAATTGCAGAAAATTGAAACAAATATTTTTATTTTAAGTAAAAAAACTTTATTAATGGAAAAACACAAAAATTATATATTTACATATTAATAAAAAAACTTTTTTTCTTTTCCCTTTTCTTTCCTTACAAGTTAACAAATCCTTTTTTTTTTTCAATAATAAACATCATTCCATATTTTACATACAATAGGGGAAAATCCACACCATACTCAAGCGTTGTTGCCGAGAGGTCATCGCAACCGCCTTGCAAGCAAGTAATTGGTTGCAGACGGTTGTGGGTTCGCGTCCTGGCCGATGCTATGACATAAGAAAAAAAAAATCCACCCCATATTCTTTCAATTAGTTTTTTTTTTTTGGCAGATATTTTATCTTAAAAATATCTGCCAAAAACAAATTGAAAGAATATGGGGATATTTTATACTTTGATAATAGTATGTATCCCAATTATCTTCTAGTTTTTTAATCCAATTATATTTCTTGTTATTGAAAATTAATGGACATCTTACAGCTCACATTGTTTTCAACACATGTGCTATTATCACTGCATTGTGAGAATCAATCCTCTGAATATATTTATTTATCATATATCTCAAATTTATAAATAGTGAGTTAAAAACACAATTTCTTAATTGTTGAAAACCACTACACTCTTCGAACAAATGCAAAAAGGTTTCTTCTTTATTTTTACACAATACACAATATGTAGTATCCAGATTCATTCCAGATCTACAATTCAAAAGAAAGTTGTAGGTAACAAGCCATTCATCAACTTAAAAACCAATTTAATGTAGGAAGGAGGAGCACATATTGATTGATAATTCTTCAAAACTTGCTCTTTAGATAAATCCATCCATGAGATATTTCGATAATCCATGTGATTTTTTAGATCCTTATATCTCAAACTTTCCAAATTCAGTAAAATGTAGATGGTCCTGAAAATCCTTATAAGCTATCATCAAGTCAATAAAAAAAATATTTCTCTCATTTCCTATTTCACTGAATAGTCTTATATCACAATCTGGTGGGTCAAAATTTTTATTTTTTATTATACTCAAGTAAGTAGTAGCCTTAATGAAGGTAACATAATCTCTTGCTTCAATTAAATTAACCCGCCCTTTACTTATAGGCAGCTATAAAGTGGAGACAGAAATTAAATTACTAGTTTTACCCCAAACATACTTCTTAGTTATCCTATTAATTTTATTTATTGTATTATTGAGAAGAGAAACCCAAGGTCCATAATATGCCAATATTCCTGAAACAATTGCATCAAAAACTTTAGCTTTAGTTACTGGGTAAAGCCTTATAGAAGAAAAGAAACAAATTTTAGATTCTATTTTATTAATTATCAACTCATTCAAGAATTTATTCATAGAAGTTTTAGAGTGGTATATTGTTATTTCCAAGAAAATAGATGTTGTAGCAAAAATTTACATGATATCTTCCTTCCCATGGCAAGCTGCCAGGCTGCAGACTTAAAAGTCTGAATGAGAGAGTCTGTCATTGTTTGAAATTTCTGAAAAATCTCCATTACTATTTGAACATTAAAGCTATTCTGAAATATAATTATCACATCATCTAT
The DNA here is from genome assembly GCA_028023455.1 of Epiperipatus broadwayi. NCBI lineage: Eukaryota > Metazoa > Onychophora > Udeonychophora > Euonychophora > Peripatidae > Epiperipatus > Epiperipatus broadwayi. The sequence continues at coordinate 1,565,652 of JAQFVV010012571.1, forward strand.
AAAAGCAGTTATTTGCATTTTTACACCCAAATGAGGCAAGTGTAGACCAGGCACTGTGTTTTCAATTTCTTTTATCATAGGGTCCAAATAGACAGCAAACAGCTATGCAGCAAGAGGAGATCCTTGGGGAATATCCTTTGATGTCATGAAAAAATTGGATCTTCTCAAAAAGTTCTTAATAGAAATTCTGCTGTTTTTAATATAATTTTGTATAACAAAAAACAAATATTTGTGATCAGGAACTAAATTATCCAATACATTTATTAAATAAGACCAATTAACCAGACCAAATGCCAACTTAAAATCTATTTTAACTGCATAGTATTGTCTTACTCTAAGCTCTTTTGCATATTTAATTGCTTCTTGTATCATGATGTGCTTGGGAAATTCTGGAAAGAACTATAGCATTCAATTTCCTTAGCAATATTCTTGCAAAAATTTTTGAATTTATGTCCTCAATTGATATATATCTAAGGTCTTCAAATTTAGAAGTTCTAATTGCTTTATCTTTTCTTATATTAAAGATAACTATTATTTATATATGGTCACTCAATCTTTTCACAACACATTTGGTTAAAGGATTCCCACATTATTGGTATTAAACCATAATCTAACTTTTTGTAGACTGAAACTGGTATAGAGTCATTTGCAAAAGCTACATCAGTCTTTAATCTATCAATCTCATTTTTTATTTGTCCTTATAATATATTCTTTAAATTCTTCTGAATACTCTCTCTATTGAAATCATTTATATTACTTTTCCTTTCACCAAATTTTTTTTAACATATCAAAAATTCCTTCATCTACACAAATTCCAGATAAACATCAGATAACTTAGTTTGTATTAAATTAATTCCTTTTGCATGCTGCATAATTAATAACTGACTTACTTAGTTTACTAATATTTGGGATCAATTGCCTAAGTTATTTTGTTTGAAATTCCTGCTGCATTAGCTGGTAAATACTGCTATATTCCTCTTGTAATGTACTAACCAAATAATGGTTTGCATTCAAACATGACAGGCATTGTAACATACTATGTATCTCTGATATTCTATTTTTTACTTGATTAAGGGACAACTTTTGCTTTGCTATTTTTATGCATGTTTTAGACAATTCATTTTTTAATTTGTACCATGCAATACAAGGGGGCAAAACTGTAACACTCAAATAATAATTCATCATTACCAGACAATTAGAAATTTGAATTATTTTTAAAACTATTTCAAACCTTACATTTCTATTTACTGTAAATCTATATTGCTTTCTATTAACAACATAATTGTTTATTTTCAAGTGCACCAGAAGATGATCAGAAAATGGAACTAAAGATGTAGTTATCATAGCATCATTAACTTTATTGCCTGATATAATAATAAACCAATAAGCATTTTATATCCACTATTGAAGAACGTAAAATTATTATCTAAATATTTATCTTGTTATGAAAAAAGTAAGACCTCTTGTACTTTATTTTTCAATTTACTTGGGAGATTATTGTAAGTACAATTGAGGTCACCATCAAAAATAATAATTCCTAGTTTTGATAACAATTTATTTTGGACACTATGTAAAACTTTTACTAAGTTTTTACCCTTTGCAATTGAGTAAACAGCAATCAAATAGTGCAGAACCCCTAAAAACAAAAAGACCCAACAATGTAATTAGTCTGTAATATTAATATCTGAGCTGCTTCAATATCTGAATTCATATTAAATAATACAGCAACTCCTTGTGCTGGTCTACTATTAGGTTTATATAATATAATATTTTTTGAAACAATCTATTAAGAATATTTTTAGGCGTATTCATATTTATTTTTGTTTCTATAAATATTGCAATATCATGCCTTTGTTTAACACTGTAATCTGCAATTTTCTTTTCTTTAATTACACTATTAACACTTCTAATATTTAATGTTATGTTAAGAGAAAAATCCATTATTAAACCAAAAGTTTGTTGATTTTCTATCTTATTCTTGTCACTTATCAGACAATATCAAATTATTAAAATATTGATTTTGTAGATTTAATTCTTTGAAAATTATTTTTTTTAATATAACACTTCATTGCCATCATTGGGATTGATACCATTGTTATTATTATAATTCATTTTATTATCTTCTAAATTAGACATTTCAGCTCCTTTATCTTTTGAATAATCAGTCTTCTTTGAAATTTCAAAGTTATCTTTACTTATCACTATTTCTTCAGCCATGCATTGATTTTGATATTCCACATCACCCATGTGGAATCTCATTATCTACAATACTTGTCCATGTTTTTATTTTACTAGTATTACACATATACTCTTTTCTATAAAGTTTATTGCACTCTATACAGCTTCCAATCTCACACATTGCTGCTATGTGATCTATTCTGTTACATCCGAAACAGAGTGGCGATCGACCTTTAAGGATAACAGAAATAGACATTTGATCTTTTACAATCCTATGAGGCAATTGTTCTCTTAATACACCTTTTTTAATTTTAGCAATATTTTCCATGTGTTTGAGGGAATTTGAAATTGAATACCTGGTATCATTTCTCTTTCCATGGCTTTCCATGGAGATTATTTCTGCATAGTTTTTAATTTCATTTAAAAAATTTTTTTCATTAAACATTAGTGGAGTGTGCAAGATCCTACCATATACAAGAGGGGTGGTTTCCTTAGGCACATAATATAACCTATGATGCCCTTATTAGGCTTTCTACTAATTCTCTACTAACATGGTTGATGTATTCTATTAAAATAAAACCCCTAGTGGAAAAAAAGCCATATGTTTGATTGAATCAATCATATTATGTGAGGCAAGCATTTTTAAATATTCACCTATTTCTGGTTTATCGAGAATATATTCCTCATTTTTTTCATTAATTTGTATAATTAAACTAAAAATTAATGTGGTAGGACTCATGCAACTATTAAAAAAAATTTTTGCAATAAGAATTCATTTTAACTAAGATCTTTGAGTTTGGCTTGTGAGTATTTTGCAAATCTTGAATGTTATCATTTAAATTTGTAAACTCTATTGGAATAATATTATTGTCAGATTGTTTACTTTATTTATTTATTTGATTAAAACTTATGAATTTCTCACCATTTTTCTTTTTCTTACTTGAAAAATTAAACATTATATTCTAATTCTCATTAGAATTTTTACTATAATTTGTTTTCCTTTTCTTACATTTAGAAAAAATCTGCCACCCAATGCTATCTTTTACTTGAAAACTACATTCAAACTCAATATTATCATTTCTTTCAGAACTCTTTGACAAATTAGTCTGCTCTACACAACCATTAACTAATTTTTCACTATTTAATTTATATTTTTCTTTTTCTTTATATATCACCTCTTTATTCACTTTATTAAACAAAATCAATTCAGTATTACTCTTGTTTTATTAGGCTCATTAATGATATTGGAAGCTTCTTTTTGAAGCCTTATTGTATTGGCCATTTTGTCACTAAAATTTTTTTCCAATTTATAAAAATCACATTTTTTTCTCTTCTTTTTTTCTTTCAACTTACTTATTTTTTCTTCATTTACACTCTTGTCATTTTTTCCATTCGGCATTTTCTAATAAATCATCAAATTTTCATTCAATTTTAAGAGACATTTTTAACAAAACATACCAATAAGACACACATGCATTATCTATAATGGAAACAAATATATAATTATCTAATATATTCTATATATTACATTAAGGATTTATTTTAATGTAAATACACTGACTTTATACTAAAAAAAATACTGATGAGTTTATTTTTTCTTTTTTAAAGTGTGTGCCAACTTTATAATGACATTAAATAAAGACAAATTTGTTAAGTAACCAAGAAATGCATTTAATAAATAAGAGTAGTTGGTTAGCCCATAGCTAACCCAGTTAATAAGCTAGTATTGTTGGTAAATAGGTATTTAGATGGTCTTAGCTAGAAAGCAAAATAAGAATAGGTAAAATTGTCAATCAAATAAACAGGATGAATATGCATACGACTTTTTTTGCTGCTGCTGCCACCGCTGCCACCACCATCACCACCACTACTACAATTATTATTAAAAGATTGAATGTTCTAAACATTTATAACTTTTATTTTGGAGAAGCCAATATAGCAAACTTAGATTAAAATAAATTGCCCATTGCAAAGCCAGTACTTCCAGATTGCCTCCTACAAAGAAACAATAACAAAGGAAATATTGAGTGTTTAAATGTTACTACATTTTGTCAAAACAACTAGATTCATTTGCCAACAAAAGTGAGTATTTGGTAGAAATAGATATTTAGGTGTTCTTAGCCAGAAGGCAAAATGAGGATGGATAAATTATAAATATAATAAATAGGATGATTATTCATGTTTTTGTTATTGTTATCAGATCTATCCAGCCTAAATAGATTGTGGTTTTTGCTTTAACAAATTTTTTTTTAAAGATTTAATGTAAATTAAATAAAAGTTTTTAATATTATATAAATAAATGTGAGAATTGTTGGCCTGAAAGCTATCGTTTCTATTCAATTATTCGCTAATCACATCTATCCCCCCCCTCACAAAATATCGCCTTTCAAACATGAATTTATGAACTTTATTCACATTTTCTTTGTGGTTTAAATACTATACCTAAAGCACCTGTACTGGTTTTTTTCGGAGTGTTTTTTTATTAATGGGCATAAACATAATAATAATTTGCTAACCAAAACTAAATGTAAATACGATATTATGCATTTTTTATTAATGGTGAAATCTTTGCAAAACATAATATATTTTTTAATTGTTTGTGAATTTGATATGTGACCGTAGTTGTGAATTTGGCACATGACAGCTTTACAGAGAAACATTTATACATTCACCAATTAGACAACAAAGAAAGCAAGGATTTTATAAATAAGATTTTTAAAAATTTAATGTTCAAATATTTACAACCTTACTCCTGAGAGTCCATATTAAATAAGGTTCAAATCAAACATAGTAAACAATTTTTTTAAAAAAACTGCTCTTAAACAGACCACGGTAAGGCAATTAGCTCCCAAATTGTCTCACAAGGAGAAAATATATTATTAATAGGCTTGCCAATTGCCATGTTGAGTTTAAATGGTAATACATTTTGTGGTTAAATTCCGTTAGATACTCATTTACCAATCAAGATTGAATAATTAGCAAAATAGTTTATTAGCTGACTATCTGGGAAAAGAAATCGTAATATAATGAAAAAAATGTTTTATCTGCAAGTAGGCACACATTTTAATAAATTATTGTTATAATTTACTTAATAACAAATAATAAACTATTGCATTATCATATTTTATTTATTATTAAACAAGTCTTAAGGATTAAAAACAAATTTATTTAATGTAAATTATACATTTATTTCTAAATAGAGGGTAAAAATATTTACTATTGAGATCTTTGGTTTTTTTTTATCGATAATTTAATTTGGCTGATTATAAATTTCATTCCACTTTGTTTACAAAATTTATCACTTCAATAAACATAGTAGGTTCTTCAAATTACAAATAATAGTTTATTCACGTACAAATAATAATGAAAGATTATTAAAAAAAAAAACAACAACAGATAATTTACGGTTAATCAAATTTTGATTGCTAAAACATCTTTATATATATATAATAAATTATTCATGTAGTAATATAAGATTATTTATTATTAGGGTTTATTATTATTTAGTAATTATATAAAAAATCTGATTATAAATTTCTGCAATGTTTCATGACATTTTAATTTTGAACCATGAAACTTGATCCATTGTATAAAGTTTCCATTATATAAAAGATCAATATAAATTTAAAATTATCTTTTCTAAATAAATGAATTATGAATTCATTGTGTGTATATATATGGTCCCATATTTATGTACGATAAAAATGCAATATAAAAATTATTCAAACATGCCAGTCAGAATCTAGTTTATATATAAATCACTTATTTACACGTGGGTGCAGATGTAAGGTAGATACATATATATAAATGTACAGACTATATTTTATATAAGAGGAAAAATACATATCATTGATAGTATAATTAATAATGCTAATTATTCAAATAGACCAATGAAATATTTGTATAGTACATGAATGGACCATTTCCAACATTTTATTTAACCAAAACAAAACAACAGCAACAAAAAAATCAACAAAAGAAAACTTGAATCCATATTTTCTTAGAACAATGATATTATGTTTTATTAAGAATATGAATAGGCGTGAGTTATATATAAAATATTATTCTTCAAAGTCAAAATGATAGTGACATTAAAAAAACAATTTCTGTCTGTAAAATATTTACGTTTACTTTTTGGAAAAAGTTTCTAGGATTAGGAACTAAAAGTATAAATGAAAATTTCAAGCTGACCATATGACTGAAACAAATTTCCATTCAGGAGTGTGTTGAACACAGACTTTCAAACTCCATTTAGCTATCCACTCCACAGAGCCGGGGAAGGATCATCAGCGCTCTTATGCAAAACAGTGATTGTCTTCTCCTCCCTCTTCAAATTTTTTTAATGTTTTATTAAAGATAACGAAAAAATTACTATTACATAATTTAAATACAAGTATATTATATATACTGAACTTGAGATGTAATTATTGGGGATTTGAACAAAGAGTTTCAAACTCCATTCAGCTATCCTCTTCATTTTATATAATCTATACACATAACCACATATATGTAAAAAAAAAAAAAAAATCCAATATACATATTTTGTGCTGAACCAGCACTCATCAATTGTTTCAGATCATCATCTACTCAGTGCTCAGTTTATATTAATATAGCAAATCTTCAAACTTTAATGGAAAGGCTTTCAATCTTTTCCACCTTCCAATTCCTGAGCTTCATATAATGGAATGCTCAAAGCCATTGTTAAATGACATGACTTTAAATCACTCTGACAACTCATATATAGGGTCTTAATATGTCCATTTAAATACACAGAAGAGAGTTGGACATAATTCAGGCTGAGTCTGTAATATTTTAAATATAAATACTGAATTTTAGATGTAATTAGAAGAGATTTGAATACAGACTTCCAAGCGCTTCAGCTAACTACTTTATCTTATGTAACCAATGCAAGAATTGGAGAGTGGAGAAGATTGAAGTCTGTCTATTAAAGTTTGAACCCACAGTATAAATAATATATGTGCTGAAACATACAGTTAGTTTTCGCACCCCTTCCACCCAAAACTACCTGATTAACAATACAAATGATAAGCTGCCCCCAGAACAGGTTTCCCAAGTAGTGTATAAAATTATATGCATTAACACAAACTGCAACACAGTTTATTTTGGAAAATTTTGTGCCAATCTCTTTAGAAAAATCATACAACACAAATACCAATAAAAAACAACGAAAACTAATACAGATTTTAAATCTATCTTTTTCAAACATGAGTTCACCCAAAGTCAAAGTTTTAAATGTACATCTACCAGTATTATCTGCTCTGTGAGAAATGATGCCAATCACAAAGTTAGAGACCTGGTACATCACAAATAATATACACACAATAAACAATAAAGAATCCCAAGTCTTCCTGTTAAAAAAATGGTTCATGTAAATAAACTCATTTACATCATATAATTAAATTTTATGTAAATCACAACTTTCTTGTAATTCTTCTGTAAATCAATGATAAAAGTTCTAAATGGATTAAGCTTGTATAACTTAGTTAATTACTAAATTTCAAACAATTCTATTCAACTTAAATATATTAAATCTTGATTTTAAAATTTCATTCTAACTTGGAAAAGATTAAAAGTTAGAAACAAACAAACAAACTGATTTTCCAACTTCAATAAAAATATTAAAAAATCACCTCAAACATACATTAAATAGATTATTCACAAATTATATATGAATTATGTCTTTATTATTAAAAGTTATTATTATAGATTATATAAATAAACAATAACAATAAAGAACAAAATTTTATAATAACCTTAAGATAAAAAACACACACAAAAGCAATACTTGTTTTAAGAAAGAAAAAAAAATTTCAACTGGCAAATGCAATACCACAGATATTTAATCAAGAACAATGTAACTTAATAATTTTTTCATCAATGACAGAAATGATTGTTAGTATAATAAATAATATTTGTTTACAAATTATTAAAAATAATCAAAGTCTGAAAAAAAAAACATCAAATATTTTGTCAGTTTTAGTGAACCAATCCATACAAAAATTTAATGCCAATATCAATTAATAAAAATGTAATTTCTTAAAAAGTGAAGTTGGGTGCTTAAAACCCAACCAACATCTAAAAATCTAATGTTAATCTTGGAATATTGAATTACTTTCATAGATACAAATAAATATGTCCAATTTTGTAATGTCGAATGTTTTGATAAGATTAACATACATCATATCAATAAAAATCAGAAATATTCACAAAGCAAGAGTTTTTATCAATTGCAAGTTTTATACAACATTTTTTTAATATATTAGAAGAATTAAAGTAAATCGAAAGGTATCTAGATATTAATATTGATAAAGAGTTGATAAATTCATATAGAACAAACCTAAATAATAAATCCTAAGGAAATAATTTGAGCTGACTGCTAAAACTAGCAATTGAAATGAACGTAAGTAAACATAAAAAGCTGTAATATATTTCTAAATCCATTAATATGATATTAAGATCTTACTTTTATTACAGTTGCAATGCTTATACCAGAATTTATTTTATTACTTCTACAATTTTAAATATAATTTATTGAATAGATCTACAAACATCAACATAAAAAAAAAAATTAAAATGATTTTTTTTTCTTGATAGATCTTGTAACATCAAAGAACCAGAAATCACAGATTAATAAGGTATTTTAATTCAAGTTCAACATACTACATCCACACTAATGTTTTCTACAAACTTCTTTATATATATGTATATGATTTTAAAATTAAAAACATTATAGATAATAAATTATATAATAGATATTTATTAATTAATTGCTTCATACAAAATTTCATCTAAACAATTATTTTATTATCTAAATATGTGATGTCCATTTTCTATTTTATTTCTCTGATTCTCAAACAATTTTAAAAAGTGTCATATATATATATACGAAAAAGTTAAACTACATTTAACTTTTATTTGAATAATTTTTATAATCACTAAAACATGTAGTTAAAACAAAAATGCATTATATATTTATAATTTCAATAAAGTTTAAACTTTAATAAAAAATAATAATTGAATAAAATCTGAAAAATAAATATATATCATATACTTGTTGCATTTTAAGTGATTTAAATATCATATTTATCACAATTTTTATATCAATAAACTATTTATTAAATCTGTGCTAAAACTAAGTATGAAATTAAACAGCAACAATAGTAAAATTGTAATATACAAATAATTATTAAATGAAAGTTTGAAAATAAATCACTAATAACTCATTTAGGTACTGTGGTATTAGAGCTGCACATGAAAAATTATAATCGCATCAAATTAATTAGGTTATTAAATCAAAAACATATTTTAAAATCTACATTTAAAAAAAAACAATTTAACAAAAAAAAAAATACGAAAAGCATTAATGTGAAGAATAGTTAAAATACGTGCTTAAATCAAATTGAGTGTGTGTTTGCACGTGCATATCTGCATAATCTATTTTAATACATTGTACAGGCTTATACCTGCATTTATATATGTAATATATGTGGATTCGAACTCAGACTTTCACACGACCTACAACTCTCAGTGCCATCTTATATTACTGACTCACCTGATCACACACTTAAAAAGATAAATAATCACCAATATGCCTATTTCGTGCTAAACCAGCCCTCATTAAAGTATGAAGATTGGTTATCTTAATATAAAGCTGAGTATTAATTGTATATATGTGTGGAGATGGTAATCTGAACCAACTGATGAGTGCTGGTTTAGCACGAAATACTTATATTTGTGATTATTTATCTTTTCAACATGTATGTGATCAGGTGAGTCAGCAATATAAGATGGCACTGAGTTGTAGATCGTGTAAAAGTCTGAGTTCAAATCGCACATATATTACATATATAAATGCAGGTGTAAGCCTGTACAATGTATTAAAATAGATTATGCAGAATATGCACGTGCAAACACACACTCAATTTGATTTAAACACGCATTTTAACTATTCTTCACATTAATGCTTTTCGTATTTTTTTTTGTTAAATTGTTTTTTTTAATGTAGATTTTAAAATATGTTTTTGATTTAATAATCTAATTAATTTAATGATTAAACGATTATAATCCTTCATGTCGCAGCTCTAATACCACAGTAACCTCATTTAAAATAACACAAGAACAGTTCTCCATTTTAGTTTCATATAACATGAACTTCAATAATCAGTAATTATCAGATGCATATAAAATCCTCATCTTCAGATTGATTTCCAACATTTACTTTTAACAACAAGACTTGAGCCATAGTTGGAAGGAACATCCAGCAATCATTTTTAACTTCATTTTACTTGTCAAGATAAAATAATTCAATAATTATATATTTTAATACCTTCATTCTTTATTAGCTATAGACATTTGTTTCTCTGGCTAAAAATTTTAATAAAAACAAATCATCAAACTCCCAATTAAAATAATATAATAAGACAAAAAAACAACTCTCCAAGCTAGATAATAAATAACAAAATGAAGAACTGCTCTTGTTCTTGTTCTATCATACTTTTTAAGCTGAAGATTTGGTAATTTGTTATTATTAGTAATATCATAGCCAGAAGTAAAAATGACTTGTTAATGAAGAACTGAAGATACCAAACTAAATTGAAATTTATATAAATGTTTAATCAGTTTGGATAGAATTAAAAACTTTAGAATGATTTAAATTTCAAGTTTTTATCTTGACAAATAAAATGGAGTGAAAGACGTTTGCTTTATGATGTTTATATTTCTATCAACTTTGAATCCCAAACCTCATTAACAAAAGCAAAAGCCAGAAATCAGTAAGAAAATGAATATTTTATATGCATTGAGTAATCACTGACTACTCAAGCCTTTTTGAGATGGCACTAGAATGAAAAAAAATCTTTTGTCTTATATTGTTGAAACTGAATTGATTTATTATTAGTACTCGCAACACATTTGTTGCAAACAATTTTTAAAAATGCTGAACTCGAAATTAAATTGCATCAAGAAAAAGGTATACTGGAGAATAAGGCAGATAAAACTATACGAAAGATATGTATATATAATATCAATAAAATGTCCGTTAATTAAAACAAAATTATAATTATAATAAATATAATAATTTTAATGGTAACAAACTATTATAAACAATCCTTAAATGCACAGAAGTACTTTCAGTTAATTTCTTAAAGCTGCCTCAACTGCCATTGAATTTAATGGCAGTTGAGGCAGGTTTAAGAAATTAACCTAAAGTACTTCTGCAGATTTAAGGATTGTTTATATCAATGGCAGTTGAGGCAGCTTTAAGAAATTAACAGAATGCACATTTAAGGATTGTTTATAATAGTTTGTTACCATTAGGCAGTTGAGGCATGTTTAAGAAATTAACAGAAAGTACTTCTGCAGATTTAAGGATTGTTTATAATAGTTTGTTACCGTTAAAATTATTATTTTTATTATAATTACAATATATATATATATATGATGAGACAGAAAACCTCAAATAGTAAATTATTATAGATAAATAACTAGTGAAAAATGATAATAGAAAACAAAATCACTAGTGATTATCTCTTTGGGATAGGGTGACCAAATGTCTGAATTTTTGGGGATTTGTCCTTATTTTTGATTAGATGTCCAAGTGTCCCCAAAATATCTTTTTTGGATGGTTCTATGTCCCGATTTTCAAATACTCATATTATTATTTGTCATGCATAAATAATTCATTGCAAAAATGATAGTTTCTTCACCCTCTTTGTCCATTTCACTCTCTAAAGTAATATGACAAAAACTTCAGGCAAATTCCAATACAAAAAACAAAGATCTATGGCATAATTCTTGAGCTAGATGCACTCTTGTATCCAACTTCACTTAGGAGTATGCACATTTGGATTTTTGTAGGCTAAAAATTGAATGCTTGCACTTGATTCAATTGAGAGTGTAATTTTGTTAGTTGTTTGTTGATATTAATTTTCTGCAGTGATAAAATTAATATGAATATTAATAACCCTAAACAAAAGACAACATGCCAAATAGGAAGGGTATTTAAAATGATGAATATAAACAAAAATGAAGTTTTATATAAAAAAAATATAATGACTATGAAGAGAAAGGTGAATTGTGTAATGTTTACATTAGTGTTTCACACAGTGATAAATCTGACATAAAAACTCAGATAAACAGTCAGAAACAAAATGTATTTCTCAGGGGCATCAATGTCAAAAAAACTAGACTGTTTCATATACAAAATAGACAGCACAGATGGAGATACCATTACAGCAATTAAGTTAGCAACAGCATATTATATTGTTCAGCACTATCAATCATTTTATTCAGTGGACTGTGCTAATAATTTAATTAGTAAGATAATTTTCCAGACTTAATAATTTTCATGTGGATGAACTAAAATTACCATCTTAATTATGCAAGTATTGGGACCACACTGAGAACAACAACTTAAAGTGATTTAAACAATGCTAAGTTCTTCAGTATATCCATGGAAACAAGTCATCAAAATGCAATAAAAATGTTCTCATTAGAAATTTTCCACAACTTTAAAACATAAATAAAAATATTAAATAATTACAATAACTATTATTTTTAACACTATTGAACATATATTAACAATAAGTTTTGTAAAGTAAACATATATTTTTATAGGAATTCAATATCCTTATTTTCCCCCATTAATTTATTAAAGATAAATATTATATATTAACAACTATTAACTTTAATATATATTGGAATTAAATTTATAGCATGTTTTGAATATCACACTTTTACATTTTCACAGCATATTCAAATAACACAATAAAATACTGATTAGTTTGTTAAATGCTTTTAACTGCTTCACTGTGGATTAATTTTATTGGCCGAGTGACGTAAAACTCTAAACTTCTAATTGGTCAACTCACAAACTAAAGCACCAAAATATATTCATATTTTAATATTATAATCACTTTAGTTTTGTTTGTAAAAAGTATATTAATAATTTGTCAAGTTAGGAAAGTGAATGAAAGTTTTTTCAAAAATAAATGTTTATTGATAATTATAAAAATATTTGGTAGCAGGAAATTTAAAATGAACATTACCAATCAAAAACTGTTGCTGACATTTTGTGACGTCGATGATTTTTTATGGTGCTGAAAAATAAATAATTTTTGCTAAACTCTTAACTATTTTTCTAAAATAACTTTATTTTTAGCATATTTTATCAAAATAATTTATAATTTGTCAAAAAATACTTTTAAAATGGTCTAAAACATTCGTTTATCATTTTTGAAATGAAACAAAAAGAAATTGTAATTCTTTAGTTATTGACAACCATTTTCTTTGTTGTCAAAATGTAACAGCCAATAAGATTGAAGAAGAAACCACCTACTCCTTTTGTTAGATCTTTAATGACAGTTTTATTGATTTTTTACTTGCAAAATAATTCAAGAGAGGGCAGCATCTTACAGAACTTTTTTAACCTAAAAAAAATGCAAAAACGTAATTTTACCGTAAAAATTATGGGAAATAGACTATTTAAAGTGGAATCTCGAGTTAACTCAAACTTTGCAGTCAGACTATTAATGAAGTTGGAAAATTGATTTGTTTGTTGATAGATTTTTTGGAAATTTGATTTTTTAAAAGTTAGAATGAAATTTTTAAATTGAGATTTAATATATTTAAATTCAATAAATTTGCTAGAAATCTGGTATATAACTAATTAATATGAGGCTAATCCAATTGTAATACTAATCTTTTCAGTAGGTCACCTAGTTTCTTAAATATGGAATGCAGGGTGGAAAATATTGAAAATATTCAATATTTTTCATATATCAAATTTAAAAATTCTTCTTAGAAAATTCATTTGTTTTAAATAAGATTCACAGGAGAGTGGTATAGAGATTTTTTTCTTCCAATTTATTATTTTAAAATTGATATTTAACTCATTTTTAGATAGTCACAGTTAAAAATGTGACTTTGATGGACTTTCCATAGTTCAAATCCCGGCAATTTTAGATGGAAAATAAAGATTTTTACATCAATCGAGAGATTATACAAAGTTCTGTAAGATGCTGCCCTCTCATGAATTATTTTACAAGTAAAAAATCAATAAACCTGTCAGTTAAGGTTAAACAAAAAAGGGAGGTGGACTTATCTGGACTTATCTTAGATCTGATTGGCTAATAAATTTTGACAACAAAGAAAATCTCTTGTCAATAATGAAATCGCTCCAATTTCTTTTGTTTTATTTTGAAAGTGATAAATGAATGTTTTAGACTATTCTAAAAGGTTTTTTTGACATATTATAAATTATTTTGAGAAAATATGCTAAAAAATAAAATTATTTTTAGAAAAATAGTTAAGAGTTTAGCAAAAATTATTTATTTTAAGAACTGTAAAAAAATAACTGATGTCACAAAATGTCAGCAACACTTTTCATTGGTGAATAACATTTGTTTAAAGATTTGTGTTATTGAATTTTTTTTAAACTATAAACAAATATTTATTTTTGAAAAAAACTTTTGTTAACTTTCATAACATGACAAATTATTAATATACTTTTTACAAATGAAACTAAAGTGAATATCATATTAAAAGATAAATATATTTTGACAATTGAGTTTGTAACTTGGCCAATTAAACGTTTAAAGATTTTTCCTCACCTAGCCAATAAAATAATCAGCAATAAAGAGGTTAATAGATTTAACTTCAAGATAACTTGTTGAAGTTTGGGAAATTTTTTAAAATCTCTATGAAAGTAATAGAATACATTAATATTTTAAATAATACTCATGGATTTTCTTTGTTGCAATTTTAAGCTTTATTTGATAATAAGAATGTTGTTTATAATATAGTTTTATTAAACTTTTTTTAATAAAAAAAATTTTTTTTTTCAAATAAAAAGAAAAAGTGTCAATAATTTTAAAAAGAAAAAGTACTTAGTAATTTCTTATGCATATATAATTATGTACTCATACTATATATAATATATACATAAATAGTATACATATTAACTTACTTCAGAAATATCTAGTGATATATGTGTGAAATTGAGTTAATGCAATATTATATTTATTAAGTAAAGTTCATTTACAATATAATTTTGGTAAGGATTTTTAAAAAAAATTTCAATCAAAGCAAAAATGTTAAACACATTTCACTAAAAAAATATTTGATATTTTTAATCACTTATATACTCATATATTATCGTGTATACACACTAAATATGATATATAAATAAGAGGAATATATTTTACCTTATACTATAATTATTTAGTGATATATATCAATTATAAGTGACCAGTCAATTTAAAATACAATAAAGTTTTACATTTTTATATACTGTACCAATACTAAAATTTTAAAAATACTAGATAATTTATATATATATTAAATGTTTTTATTGACAATACACTAAAAAAAATTGTTTCTTCAATCACAATTGGGTTTTTTAGATTTAACTTGAAATAAAAGCATGGGGATCCAGAAATTAATTAAGTTAATCCCTATTTTTTATAACAAGGAATTGACTTAATTAATTTCTGGACCCCCTATGCTTTGATTTCAAGATAAGTCTAAACCCCCCAATTGTGGTTAAAAAACAACTATTATTTTTTTAGTATACAGTCAATAAAAGCATTTAATATATATTTTTTTTAATCTCTATTATTTTTTTTTTGCTTTCATGTGGTTAGTAATGTTCTATAATATTTAGCAATATATTCATTTATTTTGGAAGTAGCATCTCTACTGGTTTTTGATAATATTTACTCAAACAATAATTATCAATTACTTTTAAAAAATTACTAATTAATTTTTTCAATTACTATTTTCTAAAATAAATAAAAATTATGAATTAAAAAAGACAAAGTAAGAAAAAAAAAAAACAAATGCCTGTTGTTGTTTTAAATTATTATAAAATATAAATATTAATTTATTTACTGTATAGAGTTTATTTTTAAAAAAAATTAGTATACAAGATTAAATACAAGTTAAATAAGTTATGCCATACTAAAATGATTATTGCAATTTTTTTATTCTCAATTCTTTGTTATTATCAGTTTTTCTCAAGTATTTAAAAGCACTAATTCAATATTAACATTTTGTTCCACTGATAATTTTTTTTTTTCATTGTTTTAGATTTAGTCATATTTATTTTTATTCAAATTTCATCAGTCCTACTTAACATTTTGTTAAATCAATATCGCTATAAATAGTTCCACATTACAAAATCTGATTCAACAACACACTTCCCTTTATGATTACTTTCTCCTTATCAAAACAATATTTAACTCATCGAACGCTACTGAAAAACTTTTTTTTTTTAAAAAAATCATTCAATTCAGGTCCTGAACACCATTGAGGTATGTAAATATAAATACAATGTTAATGTGATTGTCATTGTAATTATATTTTTGACCATTGTTAATATGATGTTATATTTATTTTATTTATCATTATTCCATAGCTAAAAGATAAAATGAGATCAGAAAATTAATAAAAAAAAAATTTATAACTGCATTATAATCATTCCAATCAACTGAGCAAAATATATATTCAATTTCCTCAATTCGAAATTGATCTAGAAAGATTTAATTCTACAGCTGGTAACTTTTATTATTTATTGGCAAACTGCTCAAGACATCATATTAATTATCAAATAACATTTTTCTAAAAATAAAAACTTTTTATTTATATATAAGTGAAAATCGTCGATACTATATAATGGATTAAAGTTTATATTCTTAGTAAAATATAAATATAATGTTCTAAATATCTATTTATTAGCAACAACTGTGTTTTTGCTTGTCTTTTTTTTTTTTTTTTTTGCAATTCTGAGAGTAAATTTATTAAAATGAATAAAATGAGTCATAAAATGAATAAACAAAACATTTTGGGGTAAATAAAATGACAATGCTTTAAAGTTAATTAAATGATTATTAAAATTAGTAATTATATCCACATCTTTACAAAAGATCATTATTATTTTTCTCTTTTAAAAAAAGGAAACTTAGCAATACCAATGTGATGTAAATTCATTTTATTGAATTTACATCATAATAAGAATTATTGTTATTTTTGAATAAGTTATCACATACGTAATACACAATATACAAGTATATGAGCAGCTTTAAAAATCCACTTGTAGATTAATTTACATATAGAAAAAGCATAATTTTTTAATAGCATTCTACTCAAGTTTCTAACAGAATTATTAATTACCTCTTCAACTTTCATTTGTGATTGTTAATAGTGAAAAACAATAATTGAATTATTCTTTAACTACCTTTTTGAACAATTAACTTGTACTTCTAAATTTCTTGACAAACCTCAATAAAGCTTCGGAAAAAAAAAATCTAATTGTCTAATTAAACAACGACTTAATTTAATATAATAAATGAAAAAAAAAAAATGAAGAAACAATATCCAATAAAAAAATTCTTTAAGAATGAGAGAAATTTTAGATAATTTATTAATTTAGAAAAAGTAATTAAGTAAGGTGATTTTTTTGATGTGTATATATATAGTGGAATGGAGAATTATACAATAGAAAAGATCATAGAACTTTCATCATTCGAATTATTTACAAAGGCCACAACGATTAATTAATAACATGTGTACATGAGGCTAAGATATAAATTGTTTGAAATCAATAGAGTCTATTAAAAATTTTATATTTCAATAAATAATAATTATTAAGAATAAACCTCTCAACATAATATTAATGCAAACATAAGATTGTGGGTTGAATGAAAATGACATGCGTTGATATCTGTTTCATTAGACTTTTAAATAATATTTATTTGCATCAATAAACATAAAGTGTTCTGTTTGTTTAAAGGTGATTATTATATATATATTATTACAATCTTTTTTAAATATAATCCAGGTTTAAAAGTATCCAAAATTTTAATGAAAGACTGTTATGGAAAAGTGGACATATATATTAAGTGGTTGTATTTGATATGTTTGTGCATATACATACGCACACAGAGGTAAATATTTTTAATTAGAACAGTATGAATATGCTGAATGCGCAGAAAAAGTCAATTCATTTGCTTTTATGTGTTTGAATGCAAAACATACATATTTTAAATAAAATACATACAGATATTATATATACATTACTTATGCAACTTAGAATTTACAACATGCTTAGTGATCAATGGTTTTTGTCTACTATTGTGTAAATAATTAAATTTCAATGATAATAATGTTAATTTTATAGAGGATTTCTGATTATTAATCTTGAAATTATTATTAACATTTATTAGCGTCGGAAAAAAAAAATGTTATTGTCAATTTCAAAAAATTACTATTTCATATTATTAAAATATTGTACGAATAATTCTGATTTAGTAAAATTATTTTCTCATAAAAAAATAATAAATTGAAAAATACTCAAATTCTACATAAATTATTTTTGTAAACAAAAGTATTAATAACACACATATAAAATGAATTTAAATGGTAAAAAGATTTATCAACACTCAATGATATGCTAAGTCAAAATGTATGGTCTTAGCACTGTAGGTGGATAGAAATTTTATTATTGTCAGACAACTTCTATGTTATATGGCTAATCTATATTTATAAATCTATAATATTGAAAATTGCTATATTAAATATATATTTCCATTATTTTTTTTTTTACAATTTTCTTTATAAAGTATAATGTACTTTCATATTGTCTAGTTATAAAATGAAATTTTAATCAGATTGATAATTTCATGAAAATATTCTAATATAATCAATAGATAGAGAGTATATCATGATAACTCATAGCTTTGACTTTTTTTGGAAAAATAGTTTTCAATAAAGATAAATAAATAGCCTTTACATAGTCCTCTGCAAGTCAAAAACTTCCCCAAAAGTCTCCTGCAAATCAACACTACAAGAAAAAGTATTACTCACCAGTTAGCTAATTACTGGATAGTGTAGATTTGAGTACTTTACTCTCTTGTTTTGCTCACTAATAAAAACCTGCTAGATGTTTATTTATCAATCAATGCTCAATTGGATATAGTTAGAATATTAATAAGAACATGATTGGAATTTTTAGCCCATATTTAAATCCAGGTTATATGCATGCACTGTATCATGAAATTTTTTAAATATCTAAAATATGAAAAATTATATACTTTTTATGAGCAAAGAAAATAATTTTCAGGAATATTCATTAACAGCTCATAAAAGTATATAGAGATATTGTATAATGATAACAAAAAACAGGCAAATATTACACTATGAATAGCAATCTGAAATCAAAGTGATCATACATTTATTTCTACAGTCATGTAAGCATACATCAAATAAAATGTAAAAAATGATGTCAAGTACCATTGTGGTTTATTGCCTTACTACGACACGCATTGTACATATTAATCTTTTTATATGTTATTATATATCCAATTAATTTCAGTTTTTCAAAAACTATCATAAAATAAGCAAAAACAACTTATATAATTAAATGATTCTCAATAGCAGTGTGGGCAAATTGTAGTCCATGAGCAACATATAATCCTTAGAACTATTTCACATGGCTCTCATAAATAATATTTACCTCAATCTCTTTTTGTAGGACTGCTGAATTTGACAACAAAACATATGAAAATTATCCATTTAAAATGTTCAGCAATTGTACTAATTATTATTAAAGCATTTACATGCAAATATATGAATGCTTTTTTGTTAATAATTTGATTAGTAAAATTTTTATTCATTATTATTCTATTTTAAACTTTTTTTTTCACATTTTATGTTGATCTCAATATCGTTTCAACGTTCATTCAGAAAAATATAGATATCATTAATATCGTCTAAGACAAATTTAATCGAAATCATAGAGAGCACAATTCATAATTTCACAGTAATTGCATTGTGTTATTCCTATGATGAATGTTTGTGAAATTTCATAAACAGTTATGTTTTTTAATACTTGTTTCCAAACTTTAAATGATTATATTATAAATTATAATTAAATTGTAATTTTCCGAAGCTGAATAAAAACAGAAGAAGCAAATTAGAGCCAAAAATTAATTCTTCAATGACAAATAAAATATTCTTTATACAAGTTAACGAATTGCCTTATTTATCAAGAAAATATATCTCATTTAAAGAATATAAAACAACACAAAGAGATATTTTGATACAAAACATTCAAATTACTATTCTGACTTAATAATTCAGAGTAAACAGTAAAAGAAAGACTATTTGGGGAAAAATGTATTAGCAAAACAAAATGTTTTATTAATCAAAATTCGGATAATACTTTCACTACCAATATTTCAAATAGAACATATTGCTACCATGTGAGCTAGAGACTTAAAACATTTGCATTATTACACTTTTTATTTAAATAATAATTTGGGTGCATATTGCAGTTTATAATGTTATAATTGACAATTTATTAGTTTGCATTCAGAACAGGCTATATTTATCTGTTTACAGAAATTTATTTAAACTTCTTTGTATCAATAATTTCAATATCTGTGGTCAAGTTTGTAATCTTTAGTGTCTATATAAATA
Organism: Epiperipatus broadwayi; assembly: GCA_028023455.1. Lineage (NCBI taxonomy): Eukaryota > Metazoa > Onychophora > Udeonychophora > Euonychophora > Peripatidae > Epiperipatus > Epiperipatus broadwayi. The sequence continues at coordinate 1,586,325 of JAQFVV010012571.1, forward strand.
TATTGAACTATATATTCAAAGATGAGATTCCAAGTTTATTGTTAAAATAAGATTGCCTTGATAACAGATTGTGACTATTGATTCTTATTGATATTGGGATTGTCTGTATTGATGGGTTTCTAATGACATACAAATATATTTATACAGACACTAATGATTGCCACTTGACTACAGAGATTGAAATTATAAACCTTCTTAAACAGGTAAATATAACTTATTCTGAATGCAAACTAATAAATAGTCAATTGTAACATTACAAACTGCAATATGCACTCAAATTATTATTTAATAATAAATGTAATAAATCTCGGCTAAGTGAGTTTATAAATAATCACTGGAAACTAGTCAACACTTATGCAATCTCAAATTGTTGTCAAAGCAACCTCCTTTTAACAATAAAGATGGAATCTCACTTTCATTTATGGTCCAATATGTTTATATAGATACTAAAGACTGTAACTTGACCATAGAGATTGAAATTTTGATACAAAGAAGTTTAAATTACACCCCCTTAAATAGGTAAATTTAACCTGTTCTGAATGCAAGCTAATAAATAATTAATTATAACATTACAAACTGCAATTATAATTTTCAAATTGCTCCCAAATTATTACATAAATAATAATACTGCTCAAGGCTAAATGCATTATTGTATTGAAACATTAGCTATTTAGCTATTATATTTTTATTACACAGTAACTATTGGAAATAATACTATGAATTCATCATTTATCCATGAGAATATTAGAATTATTCTCATGGATAAATGATGAATTCATAGTATTATTTCTGGGAGCTTCTGTGAAACAAAAATATAATAACTAAATGGCTGATGTTTCAGTACAAGAACAAGTACTTTCCTCAGAACTTCTTTTTTCTCATATCATTAATGTGTGTGGTGAAATTTAAAATTATTTTTTTCTTTGTTATTTTCTTTTCATTCTCAAATTCTATTGGTTGGGAAGTTTTAAAAAAATATTTTATCCTCCAATAGCTTTTGCCAAATATTGTTATTTTTTTTTAATTCACATTTTTCATTTAAGCTCTTAGACCCTTTTAAAAATCTCTATAGTATCCCTTAGCAGTCTCTGGTCATATTGTTCTTCGATATATAAAAGGAGTACCTGATAAAATTGGTGATGTTTTAAAGAAAAATAATATCCACATAGTTTATATTACATTTTAAAAAAATTAATGATGTATTTCTATGCCCTAAAGATAAAAATCCTTTGGACTGTCATGATGTATATGAAATTCCATATGGAGTTTGTTTGCATTTGTACATTGGATAGACCAATAACAGAATAAACATAAAATAGGAAGAACACATTTTGGCTGTTAGAAGAAATCTTATTCATCAGCCATTTATTCATTCATTAAATTAACTAACCATGACATCAATTTTAATAAAACCCATTCTAGAAAAAATTGAACAATATGACCAGAGACTGCTAAGGGAAGCTACAGAGATTTTTTAAAAGGTCTAAGAGCATAAATGAAAAGTGTGAATTAAAGAAAATTAACAATATTTAAAAAAAATCTATTGGACGATAAAATATTTTTCAAAAATTGTCAACCAATAGAATTTGAGAATGAAGAGAAAGTAACAAAGGAAAAAAAAAATTAAATCTCACCACAGACATTCTTATGATTTGAAAAAGCTCTGAGAAAAGTACTTATTATTGTACTAAAATATCAGCTATTTAACTATTAAATTTTTATTATGTGGACGCTCCCAGAAATAATATATATATATATATATTACAGAGTGTTGATATCTACTATTTTTGTTAAAGTCCTTAGGTTATATTGTGGATATCATGCAATATCTTGTATTTTGTTTATAAGCAATAAGATATTGTGAATAAGTTTTATCTTTAACAAATCATATCAAAAAAAAAAAAAAAAATTTTCAAAATAAATTAGAATCTGGTGCAACCTTTGTTGATTTAACCATAGCTTATAATTCTGTTTGGAAAAATGGTCTAAAAATTTCAAAAATTCTTAAATATAGACAATCATTAATTGTCTAAATAAAATGCTATTCAATAAGCATATTCAAATGACACTCTAAATGACAATCATAGTAGATTCAAAATTTTACATAAGAGACTAACACAGATTTCAATCCCCTTACCAATTGTATTTAATATATTCATCAGTGATTTTATCCAAAACAGAATGCATGAAATTCATTTATGCTTATGATATTGCTTTGCCTTCTCAAAAGATATGCATTCATGAAATAGAAAAGTCAACAAGGATATGAAAAGATTGGAAATATTTTTTAAAGAATTGGTTCTTACAATCCAACAATGACAATATACTTAAGTTTTTATCTAAACAACACTAATCATTTCATACTCTGAATATAAGCTTTTGCAATAATAGACTGAAACACAATTCTATCTCATGTTATTTAGGAGTTACCTTGGTTTATAGCCTAACTTATTTTTCTTCTTTAGCTAAGATTAGATCAAAATTGATTTCTAGGAATAACCTCCTTGGAAAGCTAACTGGCCCCTTTGGGGTTGTGATATAAATAATTTATAGATAGCTTTTTAGCATTAGTATACTCTATCAGTGAATATTGTGCTCTATTGCTATAAAAATATTGGGGCATTCAAGTCTACTACTTTACAGAGGTTTTTCTTCTCTCATATTGCTCATCCAGATATCAAAAGTGAAGCTGGTACACAGATAATGTGTAAAAAGCTGTTAAGCTATAACTTCGTGATCTAATACACATCCAAAATCAAGATCCCCTTTTTGGATGTTGAACCAAAAAACTACTATCAAAGAATTATGATGTAAAAAATGGAATTTTTTTGATGATCCAAACAAATTTCTTTTCCCAGATTCCATAATAAAGCCAGCTAGAATTGACCATTCTAGGTGCAATGGAAGTCTCATCAATAGATTTAAAAAACCTCAGTCATTATGCCCACCTACTTCATAAATGACATTATCAGCTACTAATATATGTAAATATGAACAAACACAAACTATGAACCACATAGTTAAAAACTGTATAACTACTATGCCAGAACTGAAGGACTAAATAAGGCCAATGATAAACCAATTTTCTAGTTAGAATCTCTGCAGGTTTCTTTGATATTTTCTTAATAGTTAAACTTAAAAAAACAAACACTAAGTAACTAGACAATTGTAGTTAGCTGTATTGACCTGCTCACTTAACTGGATTCTCTCTTACTAATTTTGGAATGTTATTTTGGCACTAGTATCCCTTCAGTTTTTCTACAATATTTTGTGATTATCTACTATGTTACATTACTGATTACCCTTTTTTACAAACTAAAGTTATTAGTTTTAAAAATAATCTGAAAATGTCAGTATCATACAGACTTCATACAAATATCACAAAAATTTGAATCTCAACGCAAACCAACAATTCCCACACAAATGTATTATAATACAAAGAAACCAACAATATCACTGATTGATAAATTATTTGGCCCCACACAATTCAAATAAGTTTTATTGTAGTATTTCCCAAAGAAAATTTGTAATTTTCAGTAATTTATTTACATATTTAAACTTACTAATGCAAAATATTTATTTTAAATCAAAAAAAACTACATGACTATAATTAAGTTTCATTTTAAAATGTGTTTTTTAAGGAGACAAGCCATAAAAATGTATTCATAACAAAGTAAAATTGTTTTTACTACTGCAAAAAATTATTTTCATAAATGTTTCTAAAAGTTTTTTTGTAAAATTTTAATAAATATTAAATGTAATTTTTATTTTTAAATATATTTTGATTCTGTTATAACAACTCAACTAAAACTTATTTCTATTTTAAAAATGGAATTCAAGTACAGAATATTTCATTAAATAATTTTTTATGAATAGTGAATGTTCTGAACTAATATACAAAGAGTGCCATTGTTACAGTTAAGTGTTCACTTTATTACTTTATTTTTCTACTTATCAAAGTTCAAATACTAACTTTCAGAGTGTCTTCACATGTAAATTTATATTTGTATCAAATAAAGATTATTAAAATATGATACACAATAATGGCTTAATTGTAAAAAATAAAATGGTGTAAGTAGAACTAAAGTTCTAACTAGTGACTTTCAAATAAAAATGGGTGGAAGATGACATGGAATCACTTATAATAAAAAAAATATCAGAAACTTATTATACAATGTCTTAAATTCAAAAATTAACTAAAAAAGGATCACATTCTCACTTTCTGAAGCCATTGATATATAAGATCAATCCAATTTCATCACATTTTTGGATAATATCCTTTTTCTTCCATAACTTTTTTTCTACAGAAACTAAATAGCAGACTTATTATCACCAGATATATCCTTATGTTTTAAGTCCATATTAATTTTGAAATTTTCAATTAACCATTTTACATTCTAACCCTAAATTCTTCATACAAATTTTAAGCATTCTTCTTTTCTGTCATTATTAAAATAATAATTTCCATTTCATTACTTAAGGAAAGTACTTTATAATGTCTCTTAAATTTTATAAAGATTTCAGCTTTATGTTTTAGATATATTTTATTACACAAAATATTTTACCATATTAAACTTTTAGAAAGGCAAAAAAAAGCATATGCTTTCAATATAATCTGAAGAAATGTAATTAATAAAAGATCTACAGCTAGAATTATGCAATCTCAGTGACAGTGATCCAAAACATAAAAAAATAGCTAATGCTTATTGTAAGTACATAATTCATATAAAATTTATTAATTTTATGAATTTTAATGTTTTATTTTTTGACTATTTACATGTTTTAGTCATTCGTGGTTTTTAAAGGCTAACATATACTATATATGTGGAGTTTATAATGATACATTGTTTATCGCAGTTTCCCTATATGTATGTATATATATATCAAATTAATTTGTTTGTCTTTAAAGTTTAAATGTATGTACAATCAAACATATATATTTAACTGTTTCCTACATGATTAATTAAAACTCAGAAGAGATTTAAGATGTATAATTAATTTTTCATATATAAGGTGGCATATTATGGCGAGTCTAGGGCATCCATCCACACAAGACTCACACAATATGTATATGCATACAATAAGGCTCTGGCTGATCCATCCCACCCTTCTATTTTTGCACAGCATGCAGTTTCTACAAGATGCCAGTGCAAGTTAGACAAACATTGCATGGTGTGCAGAGAGCAGCATGAGTTGCGAAGGAGAGTTAAAGAGGCATATTATATCACCTCTGACATCCAGGCCATGAATAAAAAAAAATTTTATGCCATCTAATGAAAATCTAGTCCACTCTAATTTGCATATTTTATTTCAGCTATTTCTTGAAAATGAAGGCTTAGACCTTCAAAAGTGCTTGAGTATAAAATTTATCATTTGTTAAGGTGGTGATTGTCTATTTAATATAGAAATAGTATTTATATATATATCTTATAGTTTACATGTGTTATATTAACACAAATATAGATTTTACAAATATATAAGGCTTCTAATTTGAATATTAGTTTGTAGCAAAACAAATTTATTTTTTAGCATTTATTATTAAAAACTTTTTAGAACCAATAAAAATAATATTTATTGTTTACAAAACTGCACATGTGCATTATTTTTCAACACAGACAGACATATGTATAACACAAATACTTTTTGTGTGTATAGTATGTATATATAAATTTTAGATTATGGTATAAACAAAATTTTAAATAATAATAATATAATTACTAATAATAAATTGAGAAGACATATTTACATATATTTTACAGAGTGTGAGTTCACTCAAGTATGCTATGAAAAAATAATAAAATAAAAAAAACTTTCTGAAGCACATTTTAATTCTTTAAATAAAGTAAATTAAAAGATGTCTGACTTTCATCAAATTTAAATATGCTACAAGTGATTTTTTTTTTTTTCAATAATTTTTTTCTCTTATAAAAACATAATAGACTAGTCTCTTTATCAATAAATAATGCTCTCTAATTGTTTTAACATTTTTAAGTCAGTATTAATTTTAAGTAATTTTAAGATTTTGTAAAACTTTTAGCAGTACTCTTAGAAAATATTATATTTTATGAAATACTGCACATCATATTAAGAAATGATAGTAAAAAAAGAATAAAATGTTGTGTGCATTCAGCATAAACTGAACATTTTTTATTGGTGAACATGATCATTTATAGTGCTCTGAGATAAAAAAAAAAAAAAAAAGGCTGCTGACATAGTTTAAAATTTATTCACAAATTTTATTTTTATAAACATGATCATATACTGTGCTTAGAAATGAAAAATAGCTGCTCAATTATCACAAAATATATTAAAATTGCAAATTTTAATGATTTTTTTTTTGTTTATTTATATTTTTGACTTTTTTTTTTTTTTTGCTGGTGTATAATTGAAGTCATGTACTTTGATATAGTGTAGTTTATGGCTTACAAAAAATCATCTTGAGAAATAAATACCACATCTTCATGATATATTTTATTCTTGTTTATCACCATTTGAGTGTTCCATGCTTTAAAAAATATTAATGATTATAAAAATATAAATAACTTTTGTTTTCATTAATATAAAGTTAAAACCACTTATTGAATTGTTTAATAAATAGCACAGTTTAATTGTACCCACTATCATATAATCATAGCATTAAATTATAATTATTAACACAATATTATGGAGAGAACTACAAACTAGAAACAATACTGTGCCATTTTGTATTATTTCAGACTGTGTCATATAACAACAGCAGTGCCAATTCTTAATATTCTAGAATGAAGTGCAGATTATTTAACCTATTAATGTGACATTAAACAAATATCAAGCATTAAAACCAAACAATTTTAAACGATATATCCTTTCAAGCATTAAACTCATCTAATAAAAGAATATTAAACTAACAGTAGTGAGAGAGGATAGTTTGAATGTTTGTATATAGGAAGATAGTTTATAATAGTATAGATTCAAAATGATGAGTGGATTACAAATTCTAAAATCTCACATTTCTCCAGAACAATCTTACATACATTGAGATAAACCCTCCAAGTACAAATACTTTTCTGACTCTTTATGGCTGTTATTAATAAATTTTAAAACATAAAAGCATTATTTTATAATTAAAAACTTTAAGAGTTAAATTTTTAAAAAAAATTAATTTAATTAAATAATACATTTTATTCAGGAAAATTATATACATAAATAATTAACATCTTCATTGCACAGGAGTTCATAAGAACTTTCAGTACTGGAAATGACAAAACAGGGCATGATTCATGAACCATAAACTCCAAAGTCTATCAGTCTACACCAGTGCACCAAATCAATTTTATTCAGTTATGAAAGTCTATTATATTAGATTCTATCTTAAATATATACAGAAAGAGATCATTTCCAGAATAGTATTACAAGAAATCATTATAGCCTAAAAACGATTTACTTGATGACGAAGAAGCTTCCAAATAAACAAAACAAATTTCGCTTAAAACTATTAAATGGGCCAAGCACTTTCGAGGTTTGCCCTCATATTCATGGCCGACGAAAGTAATAAATCTTTACGTAGTGTTATTAAATAACAAATATGCAAATGTAAATGCAAATCAGTTTGACCATTTTTTTGAAATGGAAAAACACGTGTCACGTCTATTGATAGAATTGTTGTCGCAAACAATAAAGTACGCCTCTTTGATCTTTCTTTTACAGTCGTTGGTTTCAGGGCATACAATCCTGGGGTTGCCTGGTTCGAACACATGGCCAGTCTGCTTTTCATGTTCCAGAAATATTGAAAAGTTATCGCTGTTCTTTTTTGCTCTTCTATAGGTATACAAGTGTTGAGCAGCTCTGTTGTGAACAGTGGCCTTAGTTTCCCCATAGTATATGGCTTTGCATCCGGCCTGTGGACATGACATGCTGTAAATCACCTGGGGTGTATGGGATGGGTCTGTTCTATCCTTTGAATTATTAATGAGTCTGTTAGAATTTATTTATCTTAATTAGAATTTAAAATTATTATTTTAGAAAAATATTTTTTATAGCCCAAATGACATTTTTTTTTTTGTTTTCAAATAAGTTAATATTTTTTAAAAATATATTATTTCTCTTGTTCTGTTTGATACTTTAAATAACTTGACTATCTGATTAATGTGTTAGTTAAATTAAATAATTTACTTTATAGTGATAAAAAAAATAAACTATATATATATATATATATAGTAGTTCCTTCAATATGTACATCATTAGACTCCATTGTTTTACGATGATAAAAAAATTCTATATAATATATATTATCACATTTTTAACATATACATACAGTTTGTATATATAACTTAATTTGAAATTATTCATATTAACACAAAAAATAACCATTATAAAAAAATTAGAATTCTATACATATTTTAAATATAAGCAGCACATGCATAGTAAAAATTACCTCTTTTGTTAAAAATTGTTGATCAAATGCAAAATATATATATATATATATAACTACAACCATTAAGTTATTGAGTAAGCCAAGGGTTGCATAAAAAATATTTATCCAAGGTCTATATCCAAATTAATAAATACAGTATATATATTCAGTTATAAGAGAATCCTATCATTAGTTGTAGACAACTATAACTGAACAGAATTACACATTAATCATGCACATATATGTTGTGCATGCTCAGATCATGTACACTGGATCAAATAGTACAAAACTGCTTCTTTGACATATCTTATATTTGAAAAATATGATGCAAAAATACTACATAATAATACCAACAAGAATATTATTGATTAGTTATAGAATTAAAATATCTAATAAGCATTCAATTCATTTTTGTTTTTCATTTGAAAAAAGCAAAAATTTCTAGGTGGGCCATATAAATTCTCACTATTTGGCCCATAGCCCATGTTTTGAAGAGATCTGACCTAAATTACAATTTGTAAAATTAAACTACTATATTTCTGAAAAAAGTATCTGCATTTATTTTATGTGTATATAAAATAACTTTTTTTTTAATTCTTCAAAAGAATGTAAAAATAATACACATTAATTTTAATAATTTTCTTCATAAATTTTTTTTTAACTACATAACTTTATAATATAAAGATTATAATGATGAAATTATAGCAATTTTCCATATACTGTTTATCTTTCTGAAAAAACATTGAGTTATGCAGTGGTAAATTTTTTTGAAGATTATATATTATCAGAAAAGATAATCATGTAGTCAATTAGAACTTATGCACTGCATATGTATATAATAATTTGTGTATTAATGAATCCATAGATTTCTTTGGACATAAAATGAAATTGTTAACATGCTTAGTATAATAATTAGCACATATGTTTAACTGTTATGAGATTTAACTGCAGGCTATATAAATCATAAAAACTTTTTCAGTCACAAACAGATTTAGGATTTATCTTTCAGGTAGTTGGCTCATAACCAAATGATTATCTACCTAGTAAAGATCACAGCCTAATCTGATTTGGTTACATGATTGTTAATGGATGTACTGTAAAACAGATATGGTTGGAATTCTGTCATTCTTATGAACACAGAGTCATGGTTTCCTTTTAACGTGTTTACTATAATAGATTTATGAGGTATTAAATAGCAAGTAGATATTTATATAAATGTGATGATTTTAAAAATATGTTCATCAAAAAATAAAATAAAATGAGTTCATGTATATAATTACTACAATCTAAACTACTTATATATAGTTGAATACTATAAATACTGACTTCTATTACATACTGAGTTATAATTTTTTTTTAATTATTTTTTGTTCTGAATATATTATACCTGAAGTTCTCATTCTTGCATGAGCTGGTGTATCTTGAGAAACAAATATTAGTTCATAACAAAAAATAATTTTCTATGCACTTTGACTATAGTAACACACCTGCTGATAAAGCAAAAAAGAAAAAAAAACTTTCTCAAAAATTGTGAATATATGTGAAGAAAAACGCCATTGAAATTAAATGTTATGGCTTAAGTTATACATAAAGAAAAAATAAAACCATGATCATCATAATCCATATTTCTTATGCATTATATATTTTTATCTTAGGACTGCTAAGATAATTGCATTTTGCAAATGACTATATTAATTTGTTCCAAAAAAATAGTAAAATAAAAATTTTAAAAAAGGAATATATTACCACAGAAGTAAATGGTAAAATCAATAAAGTTCTCGAGAATAAATTTTGGTTGTTTATCGGGAAAATTAAGCCAAAAAAAAAAAAAAAAACGACTTCTGTAAACCTATCATCAATGCTTACAATAATAGATTTTTTTTCAGAAACCTTCATAAATATTTACTTCTTCCAAAAATAAAATAATAAATAAAATGAAAACAAAATTCAAATTCCAGCAAAAAAAAACAAGGGGTGAAAATTAATAAGTAAATTCAAATTATCTCTTCTTTTTTTCCTCTTATATTTCTTGAGAGAGAAAAATATAGCTCATGCACAATTCACATTAAGTTTTCATGCGGGTTATGAGAGTATTTGGGATCTAGAGCCACTCTGGTGGTAAAGTGAGAAAATTAAATCGCAAAAAATCTTCTTCATGAATTGTGCTTTATGTAAACAAAAACCCCAAAAGTCAAAAGTGATCTACTAATTGTTAAGTTATGAGCAAATAAATAGATCATGATTTAATTTTATATATGCAAAAATTACTTCTCTCTCTTTCTCTTTTAACTAAATTGTTAACAAACTGCATTAAATATAAAATATAAAAACTAAAAAATGAAGAAGTAATAAACTATTAAATTAATAGGCAATATACTTTGATATATTTTTAATGGATCATAGTTCAAAAGTTATATCAATATAAAGTTATTTTCCAAATGTGTGGGAATATCAAATAACATTATTACATATTAAAAGAAATCGTGGTCTTAGTTAGTTCATAATATATATATATATATTAATTAGTTCTCATTTGTGATGATTAAAATTAAGTAGATATAATTCCTAAATGAAAAAAAAAAATTGTTACATAAGACAATCCTATTCTTTCTTGATAATGCAAAGTTTAAAACAAAATATTATTATAAACATTTAGTAATAATAAAGATGAGAATATGTAATTAAAATCGCCTATCACACTAACACAAAAACATAACAAGATTTTTAAAAAAAAAAAAAAAAGGTGGGAGAAGGTAGTTTTAATTAAAAAAAAATGAAGAACAAATTAACCCATGCATACTTAATTAAAAAATCTTTCCACAATAAATCACTTTCATTTTATATAATGTATTGGAAATAGCAATGAATGATCACATGACAATTTTCTCGGATATCAAATAATCTTATTTTACGTAATATATTAATTTTTTTTTTTTTTTTAATTGTGGCAATGGAAATTATTTCACAGTTATTTTAGTCAAATGCTGCATAGATACCAACAATATCAATTAAGTAAAATATTTTGAATTTCATTTTAAAACATTAAATTAAATAGCCTAAAATTATTCAAAATTATAAAAAAAAAAACAAATATGGTTTGAAGAATAATTTCAAAAATAATAATAAAATTGGTTAGGCTAAATAAAATAAGTTATTAAAAATACAAATATTGTTTTCAGTAATTATCCAATATATACAATAATATTGGAAACTTATATTCGAATCTGCAATATTTTTGCAAATAAATTTTATAATCTTCAGTGTAAACTTTTTATTGCTAAAACAAAAAAAGGATATAAGGAAAAGTAATAAATAATCATAATCGCATCATATTATTTGAAATAAAAATAATTCATAATTTAGATTACATAAATGGCAAACATAATTTATATATAAATTAATATTTATTGGAATAAACATCATCATTAGTTATTTGACATAAAGGATATCAATTTGATAACTTTATTTAAATGTTTCTGTCTTTTCTGCTACGTTTAAACATGCATTATTATTGTCCTCTTTTACGTCATCATTTCCTTTCAGAGATATTTTAAAATTCCTCTACTTCTAGCTATATGTTCAATATTTTTTTTTTGTCTGCTTCATAATTATTTTAATAAATACCTTCTTTTATACTCTTCAATACTTCAATAATTCAAATTTATCCACTCAATTTAGACCTTATATTAAACGTGTAACATCTATTTTTTGCCAGCATTAGTAGAAAACCAAAAACAACACAAATTGGTAGTTTTTTTTTTTTTTTTTCCGGGAGAAAAATAAAAAATTGCTACCTTAATTTTTTCACTATTTTAAGCCTGATTAATTAATAGATCAGAAGTCTTGCAATAGTACTAATTTAATCTAAATCTAACGTTCTTCTATCTATATCCTCAGATTATTTTCTGGTTTATGGCTTTCAACAACGATATATTTTGGATCTGAGCACAGATCATTTGAATTTGGTTCTCTGTTTATTTAATTGCCTCAAATTTTTGCTCTAAACAAAACTAGACTTCAAACTAAACATTTAAAATAACCTCTTTCTTAAATCTAATTAAAATGATAATAAAAAAATCTCTTTGCTTGATATGTATTTTAATGATGTAAATAGCTCATTAAGATATATAATGAGATTTTAAATATTGAAATGCCAAAACAAATTGTATTAAAAGATGGAAAGCAATGATTAAATTCTGCCAATAAATTTTCATAATAATCTATTATTTAAAAAGTCTACCTACTGTCAGACAAAAAGTTTAACATAAACAATAAATCAGTGTTGATGTGTTAATCTAATTATTATATACATATAAAAAATAAAATATTCATTATGAAATAAATATTGTACAAAAATAATGAATTATAACAATGATAAATTTATAAAAAGTATAACAAATAACAGAAGTACTTTCAGTTTCTTCAATTGAAAACTATTTAAATTCAAATGTAGTGGAAGTAAATGTCATCAAGGTATATCCTAAGATTCCTAAATGTTAAACTTAGCAAATTGTTGATTATTATAAACATCCTATTTCTATTAATAAAAATTGTCTTTTTTAATTTTTCTTTCATTATAGTTTCTCTTCTCATAAAGGATTTTAGCATTTTCAAGATCAAAATTGAATGTAAATATGTGTTTTCATGATTTAAAAAAAAGCTGTTATAAGTCACTATTACTCATATGTTTATTGAACAATTGATGCTGTAACAGTCATATTTGTACATTCACGCAACAAAATCGAAAGTTTTGGTAAATTATATCGGGGCTGATCTAGATGAGGGTTTGAGATCTCAAATCTGACCGCACCTCCGATCCTTCACCAATACTCCCTGACTTACAACCCTATGAATGTCATATATGAAGTCACACTCGTAATCTCTTAATTCCCATGCAGACAGTAGCAAAGGGTGAAGCGAGAGACTCGAGAATAATTAACTAGACGCTTGATACCTTAACTAGACACACACACAAATTATGGCTGGTTATATAATGCATATATCACTAATTATGGAAAGTGATTCAATATAAACAAAGTGAATAAGACATCCCGCATTAATATATTTAAAATTATTTAATATTGTCAAAATAACACAAACAACAACAATTAAATGTACTGAGTATTCCACTTGCATGTGGGATAGTGAATATATGAACTACAAGTTCTGCAATCTATTGTACTTAGTCATACTCATTTTACTACAGTGTTTATAAATTAATAATTATTTCTATGTCTATAATGATGCCTAAATTATGATCTGCCATTCCTACTGAGTTTGCTAAGGGTTAAATCTTAAGAGAGTGTCAACTTTATATAATGTGTACTTAATTTTATTATTATGTAATGAGCAGTCAATGTACTCTTTATGTAGATATTATTATATAAACTAGATCTGAGGTTCAGATCAATGATGAACAATTAATATAACAGCAGGTGAACTGGAACTTTGTAGCATAACTTCCGAGACTATGGCACAACACAAATTACATCAGAGATGTGGCTTGAACATGCCTTTACTCATGAGATTCAGTAATGGTTACTTGGTTCTCAGGTACCGGATGCTTGCTATATGTGAACATTTAGTTTGGATGATCGAACAGTCTTAATATACAATGCTGGATACCAGTGTTCCAGTTCTGAAGGAAGTAATGGGAATGACCCTTAAAATCATTAGCCCATTCAAGAGAGAGCTGTCCAAACTAGGGATAATAGGATGGCCCTTAAAACCGGATACTATCTTAATAAGTATATAATAGCGAGGCATAATGCACTGAAGTGCTTCATAAAGGCCCATTCACAATGCTTTCTAAATATTAATTATTAAAGATAGTAAAGCGCAAAATCTATAGTTTCATTCTGCGAAACTACCCTACGTCAGTTAGGTGAATTAGCATACTTAAACTGTGCTAAACGAGGACTTTATTAAAATGATCTAGTTTACCAATTAGCCTACATAGTCTATGAAAATAAACTAATGGGGTCTAAAGCATATTTGGGACTTAAACTTGGCTAATTACTGACAACATGCTTTAAAATGTCACTTTCTCATATTCAACTAAACAGGTCTTTAATAAGCAAACCTGGATGAAATATTAAGCTAAAACATAGCAGCTTTAATATATATATATATATATATATATGAGTAGGTTTTCGGACCAGAGATTTAGAAATATGCCGAAAACAGCATGAGTTAATTTACTTGAGAACAAAAGCATCTCTTTATGTTTATAATAATTAGTAATCTCCGCTCTGAAGGCATAGCATAAATTAATAAATACATTGTAATAATATATATGTATATATATTGTAACAGTCAGATTTGTACACTCATGCAACAAAATTCAGAGCCCAAGCAAAATATACCAAAGCTGACCGGAGTGAGGTGGTTGAGACCTCTAATCCGACCAACTCCAACTCATCTGCCCGTACTTCAAATTTAACACCTTATGAGTGACATTCCTGAGGCTACATTCAGTTCTCATTTAACCGCGAGCCGACACAGAACAGGGAGAAACACGAGACTTAAGGTCATTACTAACCTAACTAAATAAGTGATATATATAACACTTAACACTCTATTAATCTTAACTGCCAGACATACACATACAGCAGATAAACTCATTAAGAAATTGGAGTATGAACTGTGACATTTAATAATATACTGTGGATTGGATAAAATACTATGGATTGGATAAGATACTGTGGTTTGGTTTGATCTAGAGTCTGAGCAAGAAAGATATACAACAGTTTATATTTAAAAGGATTTATTAAAACAATAACAAATGATCTAACACAAAATATCATAATGGCAGGGATTGTATAATTTTCACAAGGTATTCAACACAGGCAAGCATGTTACAATAGTTGGGACTGTTATCAAGTACATCTGTTCCCTTTTAAACATATTACAATACATGTGTGTGTGAGTTATAGAGGTCATGCCTAATTATTTAATATGCTCATCTTATGAACTTGACTTGCTTAAGTTAGAAGTTGATACTTTAGTAGAGATGATGATGAGTACAGCCAGTTTTAATGTCTGTTATATATACTAATTAAATGAGCAACTAAATAAACTCAGAATCATGCAGATTCAACCTGATAACCCAGATTCAAACTCCAGTCTAAAGCTGAATGATTAATTAATATGGGAAAAAGAACTGTTTACCATTAGGTCCACATATATGCGCTATGGCGCTATATAAAATATTAAAGAAATAAACTTGCAGTGCGAGTGTGTGATTCTTCAAGAGTTTCAGCATCAAATGCTCGGTTTGCTCTGAGACCGACGGTTTGCTGCTATTGATATATGAACATAAAGTTCAGGAAGTCGGATTGGCTTTAGGAAAAATCTGGGTCCGCACGCCCCCAGTTCTAATGAAGATAGCCATAACCCGAACTAAATAAAGGGGCGGTTTGTTACCGTGAACCCTTGTCAGAGGCAGCAAAACGCAACACATATAAGTGTACTATATAAAAACACACCCGCAATGCACGCAATATATATATAAAGCAATAAGTATGCATATAATTAATTGCGCCTAAAACAGATAGCTTTTATCTGTCAAGCTAATTCAAAACAGTTCTTAATATTAGCATAATAAGTCTGCTAATAAAACGGGCTTAAACTATATAAAAATAATCTAGTTAAGATCCTGAATCTGCATATAAATATTCTTAATTAAGGAGGGAAAGTATATTCGATGGGACTTAATACAAACATTAGCAAATATACTTTATCATCTCTAGACAATATATATATCCCCTTCCAACTAATAGATATCAAAGGTTATAATATAAGATCGGTTAAGCAAACCTTAAAAAATACGATTTTACAATATATATATAACTATGATAACGAGTGGTTAGTGCATTCGTTTATTACCAATATTATAATTTCGAAACAATGATTTAATAAAATAAACAATGCTTTTAAAATGTCTAAGTGAAGATCACAATTATCTTCACCTATAAATTACTTACTTAGTTTCATTGTTTCGAAATCTGAGCATATTATCACATATTAAACATAACAAAATGCATTTAAACAAACTATTAAAATTACTGAAATTAGGCAAGACCGTTAGTTTGTAGGAATTGAAGAGAATAAATTTCGGACTTTTAATGAGTATAAAAAAAAATATGAAATCTTTTAATTCATAAAAGATTTCAGCAGTTTATAAAATTAAAGTAAGTGATCATTTTTTTTTTTTATATTATATATAAAGTTACACAGATTGATAGTTTCTTTTTATAAGAGGGTAAAAATTAAAGAGTTTTTATAATTTAGATAGAACGTTCTTTTTAAAGTGTTATAAGAATTTATAGATTAAAGTTCATATCGCAGCTTTTTCTAAAATTATTACCATCTCTCTGCCTCCTTGATTGGACTTGAAGCGTATATCAATGATAGTGGTTGGAATAGGGTGTCTGACAGCATCATAATCTTCAGTGGCCTTTCAGATAGGTTAAATTTCTTCATATTCTCCATGCAGGTTGCTGGAAAGTCTATTCAAAGGAATGTTTAGAGGAACTGAGAGCAGCCATCTGGCTCAAGAGCAGGTAAATATATTATTTTACTCGATCATTTTGGATTCTGGTCTCCACAACAATTTACAGGAAAAAAAAAAAAGCAAGCTAAAGAGATCTTTTCAAAAAAATCTGCAATATTTATATTCCCTAGATCAAAAGCCAGTGACTATCTATTTTAAAACACCATTCAAACTTCTTCTAAGTTTTAGCCTTAGGTCTCTTTTGATTCTTATCTTTTTTTTATCTTGTTGCCCAAACTTTTACTGGTTTGATCTGGGAAAAGAAATTCATTACAATCGTAATGAATGAGCTCTAGAACAATGTCAATAACCTAGGGACCATCTGATCCCACCTGTGAATTATTCTAAATAAAAATCTGCGATATCTATATTCCCTAGATCAAAAGCCAGCGACTATCTATTTTAAAACACAATTCAAACTTCTTCTAAGTTTTACAGCAGTCTGTCTCTTTTGATTCTAATCTCTCTTTTTTATCTTGTTGCCAAATTTTTACTGGTTTGATCTGGGAAAAGAAATTCATTACAATCGTAATGAATGAGCTCTAAAACAATGTCAATAACCTAGGGACCATCTGATCTCACCTGCGAATTATTCTAAATAGTCTTATTACCAATCTGTGAATTTCGCATGTGATTTATAATTTACCCAAAACAAACTTGTTAAAGAATATTTAGCCACATTTTCTAAACAAAATAACCCTTATACAATATATTATTTATATAAATGCTGCAATATATCCATACAAAAATTAATATCATTATCATTTACAGGTGCTTGTACGTGTGACAATAAACATACAATTGTTTGAATACATATAAAACTGTGATTACATATATAACTGTATAAATGAATATATCGCTGTGTGGACACATACAACTGTGTAAACATATATATACAGCTGTGTAAAGGCATATACCACTGTGTAGATACATACACACTTGTACTAAAGAGTGTTCAAAACCGGCATAGATGTGTCTATGGAGACATAAAGGTGAAACAGATAGGACAGTAACATCTGTTTCAATATATATATATATATGTCCACAGATGGCGTTCTACCAAAAACACCGATCAAGTGTATGTTTTGTTTACATAAACGTCAGAGTAGCATTCACTATCTCTAACTATAATTCCACTTTTAGATCATGATTTCAAGCTATTTGCTATCATCAGTGAAAGACAGGAATAAAGAAACTAGATCTAAATACAAACTCTGAGCGTTTATGAAACAATTTCTATTCAGCTTGCAAGCGTGAATTTTTTAGACACGTAATGTCTTCAAACTCAGCATAGCAAACCAGATAGCTATATGGGTCTGATCTCAGTTCAGCATCACCACATAGTAGAAGCCTCTGCAATCTATATCATTGCAAGAAAGACCTCAAAGGTACATTTATGATAAACAAAAATGCAAGTTAAAAAATTTGCTAACGCTTGTATTTATGTCCACAGATGGCGTTCTACCAAAAACACCGATCAAGCGTATGTTTTGTTTACATAAACGTCAGAGTAGCATTCACTATCTCTAACTATAATTCCACTTTCAGATCATGATTTCAAGCTATTTGCTATCATCAGTGAAAGACAGGAATAAAGAAACTAGATCTAAATACAAACTCTGAGCGTTTATGAAACAATTTCTATTCAGCTTGCAAGCGTGAATTTTTTAGACACGTAATGTCTTCAAACTCAGCATAGCAAACCAGATAGCTATATGGGTCTGATCTCAGTTCAGCATCACCACATAGTAGAAGCCTCTGCAATCTATATCATTGCAAGAAAGACCTCAAAGGTACATTTATGATAAACAAAAATGCAAGTTAAAAAAATTGCTAACGCTTGTATTTATGTCCACAGATGGCGTTCTACCAAAAACACCGATCAAGCATATGTTTTGTTTACATAAACGTCAGAGTAGCATTCACTATCTCTAACTATAATTCCACTTTCAGATCATGATTTCAAGCTATTTGCTATCATCAGTGAAAGACAGGAATAAAGAAACTAGATCTAAATACAAACTCTGAGCGTTTATGAAACAATTTCTATTCAGCTTGCAAGCGTGAATTTTTTAGACACGTAATGTCTTCAAACTCAGCATAGCAAACCAGATAGCTATATGGGTCTGATCTCAGTTCAGCATCACCACATAGTAGAAGCCTCTGCAATCTATATCATTGCAAGAAAGACCTCAAAGGTACATTTATGATAAACAAAAATGCAAGTTAAAAAACTTGCTAATGCTTGTATTTATGTCCACAGATGGCATTCTACCAAAAACACCGATCAAGCGTATGTTTTGTTTACATAAACGTCAGAGTAGCATTCACTATCTCTAACTATAATTCCACTTTCAGATCATGATTTCAATAGCAAATAGCTTGAAATCATGATCTGAAAGTGGAATTATAGTTAGAGATAGTGAATGCTACCCTGACATTTATGTAAACAAAACATACGCTTGATCGGTGTTTTTGGTAGAACGCCATCTGTGGACATAAATACAAGCGTTAGCAAGTTTTTTAACTTGCATTTTTGTTTATCATAAATGTACCTTTGAGGTCTTTCTTGCAATGATATAGATTGCAGAGGCTTCTACTATGTGGTGATGCTGAACTGAGATCAGACCCATATAGCTATCTGGTTTGCTATGCTGAGTTTGAAGACATTATGTGTCTAAAAAATTCAAGTTTGCAAGCTGAATAGAAATTGTTTCATAAACGCTCAGAGTTTGTATTTAGATCTAGTTTCTTTATTCCTGTCTTTCACTGATGATAGCAAATAGCTTGAAATCATGATCTGAAAGTGGAATTATAGTTAGAGATAGTGAATGCTACTCTGACGTTTATGTAAACAAAACATATGCTTGATCGGTGTTTTTGGTAGAACGCCATCTGTGGACATAAATACAAGCGTTAGCAAGTTTTTTAACTTGCATTTTTGTTTATCATAAATGTACCTTTGAGGTCTTTCTTGCAATGATATAGATTGCAGAGGCTTCTACTATGTGGTGATGCTGAACTGAGATCAGACCCATATAGCTATCTGGTTTGCTATGCTGAGTTTGAAGACATTACGTGTCTAAAAAATTCACGCTTGCAAGCTGAATAGAAATTGTTTCATAAACACTCAGAGTTTGTATTTAGATCTAGTTTCTTTATTCCTGTCTTTCACTGATGATAGCAAATAGCTTGAAATCATGATCTGAAAGTGGAATTATAGTTAGAGATAGTGAATGCTACTCTGACGTTTATGTAAACAAAACATACGCTTGATCGGTGTTTTTGGTAGAACGCCATCTGTGGACATAAATACAAGCGTTAGCAAGTTTTTTAACTTGCATTTTTGTTTATCATAAATGTACCTTTGAGGTCTTTCTTGCAATGATATAGATTGCAGAGGCTTCTACTATGTGGTGATGCTGAACTGAGATCAGACCCATATAGCTATCTGGTTTGCTATGCTGAGTTTGAAGACATTACGTGTCTAAAAAATTCACGCTTGCAAGCTGAATAGAAATTGTTTCATAAACGCTCAGAGTTTGTATTTAGATCTAGTTTCTTTATTCCTGTCTTTCACTGATGATAGCAAATAGCTTGAAATCATGATCTGAAAGTGGAATTATAGTTAGAGATAGTGAATGCTACTCTGACGTTTATGTAAACAAAACATACGCTTGATCGGTGTTTTTGGTAGAACGCCATCTGTGGACATAAATACAAGCGTTAGCAAGTTTTTTAACTTGCATTTTTGTTTATCATAAATGTACCTTTGAGGTCTTTCTTGCAATGATATAGATTGCAGAGGCTTCTACTATGTGGTGATGCTGAACTGAGATCAGACCCATATAGCTATCTGGTTTGCTATGCTGAGTTTGAAGACATTACGTGTCTAAAAAATTCACGCTTGCAAGCTGAATAGAAATTGTTTCATAAACGCTCAGAGTTTGTATTTAGATCTAGTTTCTTTATTCCTGTCTTTCACTGATGATAGCAAATAGCTTGAAATCATGATCTAGTTAGAGATAGTGAATGCTACTCTGACGTTTATGTAAACAAAACACGCTTGATCGGTGTTTTTGGTAGAATGCCATCTGTGGACATAAATACAAGCGTTAGCAAGTTTTTTAACTTGCATTTTTGTTTATCATAAATGTACCTTTGAGGTCTTTCTTGCAATGATATAGATTGCAGAGGCTTCTACTATGTGGTGATGCTGAACTGAGATCAGACCCATATAGCTATCTGGTTTGCTATGCTGAGTTTGAAGACATTACGTGTCTAAAAAATTCACGCTTGCAAGCTGAATAGAAATTGTTTCATAAACGCTCAGAGTTTGTATTTAGATCTAGTTTCTTTATTCCTGTCTTTCACTGATGATAGCAAATAGCTTGAAATCATGATCTGAAAGTGGAATTATAGTTAGAGATAGTGAATGCTACTCTGACGTTTATGTAAACAAAACATACGTTTGATCGGTGTTTTTGGTAGAACGCCATCTGTGGACATAAATACAAGCATTAGCAAGTTTTTTAACTTGCATTTTTGTTTATCATAAATGTACCTTTGAGGTCTTTCTTGCAATGATATAGATTGCAGAGGCTTCTACTATGTGGTGATGCTGAACTGAGATCAGACCCATATAGCTATCTGGTTTGCTATGCTGAGTTTGAAGACATTACGTGTCTAAAAAATTCACGCTTGCAAGCTGAATAGAAATTGTTTCATAAACGCTCAGAGTTTGTATTTAGATCTAGTTTCTTTATTCCTGTCTTTTACTGATGATAGCAAATAGCTTGAAATCATGATCTGAATGTGGAATTATAGTTAGAGATAGTGAATGCTACTCTGACGTTTATGTAAACAAAACATACGCTTGATCAGTGTTTTTGGTAGAACGCCATCTGTGGACATAAATACAAGCGTTAGCAAGTTTTTTAACTTGCATTTTTGTTTATCATATATATATATATAGGCACAAGTATAGACAAGAATAGAGAAAATAATAAGACAGCATTATCTTTTACAAGTTGAATTTAAAAGATTTAAGAGAAATTGAGATCAGGCAAAATTTACATTTTAACTTTTAAAGTATTTTAAAATTATACAAATGGAAATACACTTATCTAATACAGTTTAATTAATTTATGAGATTTAAGTTTAAAAGTTTGTGCACATTACTTATATATTACAGCTAGCTTTAGGAAATATTTAGAATTGCTATAGCATTAGGTTAGCTTGGTTGAGAATTTATTACTGGTGGTTCAACTATGAAGGCTTGCAGCTTGACAGGATAAACACACACGCATGGGCTGGTTTATCTGCTGTTTTTATGGGCTATTCTTTCAGGTAGGCTAGTGTTTGAGTCCTCCATCTCCATAAATGGTTCTAGCCACCACGGAGGCAGCAATGATGGTCTCTAGCCACTGGTCTCCATAACAAAAATGGGCACATTGCCTGGATATAAGTTAACATGAGAGTAAAGCAAAATGGATGCTGTTCCTTTCAAACTGGGGTTTTTATATTTCTTTACTCCCCCTCTCACAAGTCATTAAAATCTTTATTTTTAAACTTTAAAACTTAAGAAGTCACTAAATTTTATCAACTTCAAACAAACCAGCTGGATTTATTTCAGGCTTGCTAATCATTCTAACTTTTATTTTATAATATTCATAAAGTTCAACTGGATTTATTGCAGGTGGACACTGTCAAAGCTTGTTAATTATTCTAACTTTTATTTTATAAGATTTACAAAGCTCGTTTCTCAGCTTAGTGTGAAGTACTTGAGATAGCCATAAACCTTGAATTGCTTTTTTTTAAACAGTGAATTTCTTCTTTTTTTTTCAAAGAGATTCAAGCTACCAACCTTTAGCATACATCTAAGAAAAAGACCTCTGGTTTTAATTACTATATGTGAATATTAGCAATTTAGTAAATTGAATAACTTCAAAGGCAGTTTGGAAATAATTTAGAAAACTTGTAATGTTTAGCAAACTGATTACATTACAGTTACCTTCGCATATATATATAGGTATGTTCTCGTATATATACAATGTCCTCAGCTTAAACCAAATTTAATAACTTAAAATCATAAAACCAATCTTTATATGAAATTACAAAGGCGAATACATTATACATAATATTATCAATCAGATGTGCGAATATAAAAGTATTTATCTAATATAAAAAAATGCTTATACAACCATTTAAAATAGTAGATGTGTGTGCATATACAATTATACACATATATGTGTAAATATATGCTTCTATATATATTAAATTACCTAGTATACTGTTATATATGTGCACCTCTAGGGTTTGAATTGGAAAAATGAAGACTACTATGTTATATGGTAGGTGAAACTGTATGATGGCTAAATCATACTGTTTCAATGCACTTTTAATTTTTTCTTAATACCATATCTCAATTCACCTATATATGAAGCTTACATAAAATTGGATAAACAATATTACTTTTTTGTTAGAAAGATATATTTTTTTAATTGTTTACCAATCTGTTAGCATTATGAGAAACACAAAATGAAACACTAACAAATAAATCCTCATATATATATATTTTTAAAATTAGTTTGAGTCCTTGACACATATAGAATAGAAATCAATTTTTTATTAATAATTTTCAGTTCCTTTACAGTAGTATATTTCTTTTTAAATTAACATAAAACACAATAAATTTGTTTAATATTATAACCAACTTCAATCAATCCTTTTAAGAATGTCTTAATATTTTGTGATTTATCATAAATGGCATAATGTTTCATTACAAGTAAAAGGCTAAGACTTGCCATCTTATGCATAATGGGTACTTTTGATTTACAATAAATATAGCTTCTTACTTGCAATGGTTTGATTATCAATTTATAATTTCATAAACCATCATTTCTTATAATATACAAATCAAAATATTTAATAGCTTTATTTTTTTCTTTTTCAATAGTCCATTTGAAACAATTTAACTTGTTTTAATTATTTACAAACCAAATGAATGTGGCAACCATATAAATTGTCTTATAGGTAAGTTAAATGAGTTTAATGGTTTGAAATGGACTACTGAAATAGAACAGAATAAAACTATTAAATATCTTGATTTGTATATCACAAGAGATGATTGTTTATTAAGTTATAAATTATTAATGAAACAATTGCAAGAAAAAGCTTATATATATATATATATGTCCACAGATGGCGTTCTACCAAAAACGCCCATCAAGCGTATGTTTTGTTTACATAAACGTCAGAGTAGTTAGTATTCACTATCTCTAACTATAATTCCACTTTCAGATCATGATTTCAAGCTATTTGCTATCGTCAGTGAAAGACAGGAATAAAGAAACTAGATCTAAATACAAACTCTGAGCGTTTATGAAACAATTTCTATTCAGCCTGCAAGCGTGAATTTTTTAGACACGTAATGTCTTCAAACTCAGCATAGCAAACCAGATAGCTATATGGGTCTGATCTCAGTTCAGCATCACCACATAGTAGAAGCCTCTGCAATCTATATCATTGCAAGAAAGACCTCAAAGGTACATTTATGATAAACAAAAATGCAAGTTAAAAAACTTGCTAACTACTCTGACGTTTATGTAAACAAAACATACGCTTGATGGGCGTTTTTGGTAGAATGCCATCTGTGGACATAAATACAAGCGTTAGCAAGTTTTTTAACTTGCATTTTTGTTTATCATATATATATATGTATATATTGTAAATCAAAAGTACCCATTATGCATAACATGACACATCTTAGAACTTTTTATTTAGCAATGAAAAATTATGTCATTATAAAAGTGACAAATCATAAAATATTGAGGCATTCACAAAATAATTGTTTCACTTTATGTCAATTTTAAAAAATATATACTCTTTTAAAGAGCTGAAAGTTAATGATAAAAAATGGATGTCTATTCCATAGGTATCAAATACCTAAGTGCAATTTTTTAAAAAATACATATAAAGATTTATTTAATGTTTCATTTTGGTAAATCATTCAAATAATATACCTTTCAAAGAAAAAAGTAATATTATTTATTAAATGTTATGTAAGTGAACAGCTTCATATATAAGTGAATAGAGATGTAGTCTTGAGAAAGGATTAAAAGAGCATCAATTAGTATATAAATGTATAAAAAAATAATAATGATTTAATGATGATAAAAAACATGTTTATCTTTCAATTTGATCTTGAAAATGCTAAGATTTTTCATGAACCATAATAAAAAAAATTAAGGAGGCAATTTTTATTAATAGAAATAGGACATCTATAATTAATTGACAATTTGCTAATGTTAAAATCCAGGAATCTTGGGATATGTCTTGATGACATTAACTTTTGCTATATTTGAATTTAAATGGTTTTTGGTTAAAAAGTTTAAGATATTAACTGAAAGTATTTTGAAAATATAAATAATGAAAGTAAAAAAACTACCATTACAATACTAAATTTAAAGAATAGTACATTTTGAACAGTGCAGTGTAAAGCAAACAATCCAAATTTTCATAGTTTACATGTTTAAGAAAATTTCCAGTTTCATCAACTAATGCAATAATAGAGATTAATTTATAACTAATATAAGGTAATATATATAATTTTCAAAGTATGAAGATACAATTTATATTGTGTTCAAACAAATCAAGTAGTCAAAAGTAATTACAGGCTTACCTATGTTAAAAAAAGTTTATGACAGTTTGGATTATTTATGTTATTATGCAATAGCAATTGATAAGGTTCTAAATGTATTATATTTAAATTTTGTGATATAAACACGATACTTTGCAATTTATTCCAGTTGGTATTTATAAATATCTATATAATTGCAGTATTTATAATAAATATCATTTTTACTATAAGGTTATTAACATAATCCTGTGTTTATTCTTTATCTTATATAACATGTTTTGTATTTCATAATTTATTAACTACAATATTAACTGAAATCACATTATTGCAACAACCACACTTTGAAAATAAAATCTTACTATCATAAGTTAATTATAAAATAAATTATTATTATTGTTATTATTATTATAATCATCATTATCATCACCATCATTATTATTATAAATTAACATAGAAAAAAATGTTATGAACTCAAGCATAATTGATGAGGTTGGCAATGTACCTTTGGCAAAATGCTTGTGGTATGAAAGGTTGGTGTATTTATTTATGTTCTATACTTTATCAGTCAGCAATGGGGAAAAATCTTCAACATCATTTAGTCTGGATGATTATTAACTTAAAAATGTGATCAACTTACATATTTTCATAGCTTTTTAAATACAAGGATGGATTTGAATGTAGAAGATTTGCTGCATTGAACTAATTAGAAGGACATTTTATCACATGTTGATAAGGCTATTGCAACTAATTAGTTATATATAGAGCTTCTACTTTACTCAATTTATTGCATGGAAGTAAAATCTGAATTTCTATCAACATAACATACTAGCATTCAAAATATTTCATTTAAATATACTTTAAAAGATTCTAAAAATATAATGGCAAGATTATAAGACCAATTATTATAGTCTTCAATTTTTTGAATATGATACTCTAGAGTATATTATTATAAAATCATTATTGTTATCAATCATGTGAAGTGAATGAGCAATAACAATATTTTATCATTAATTTCAACATGAATTTCATGAAAAAATCAGTAACATATTGATTGCTTTCATTTGGGAATATACAGCTGAAAATAGAATATAATAGAATTATAACATACCTAATAGACACTGCTCATGAATTGATTTGTATAATTATTACAAAACTATTTTTTTGTCTTCTGAAATTAGAATGATTATATTTATTTATAGGTGATTGCTAATGATCATTACAATAATAACTGGTATATATATATTAAATTAAATTACAAGCATATTAATACATGGGATTTCTGAATTAAGTTCAGACCCATATGATTATTCCAGTTGGAGAGCTGAATTTAAAGACTTGTAGATGTCTAAAAATTTCAGATTTTCTTCTTAAGAGTTAACTTTTACATAAATACTTATCTTGAGTTAGTTTTTTTTTAAATCTGGTGTTTAGCTCCCACTGAAGAGAGCCATAGCTCGAAACTGTTCTGGGATGGGGACAATCCTAGATAAAGATAATTTGAATGCTTTTTCTTGTAGCATTTTGTTGTGTTTAATGGTGAAATAAATATAACTTTTGTAAATATTACTCCAGAAGTATATATATAAATATGTTAAACTTAAATTTGTGTAAATAGAAATATTTAAGAAATTCAAACTTTAATAATATGTATAATAGAAATAATTATAACATTTGAAAGACAATAATAGGGTAATTGAAAAAGATCAGTACAGAGATAAAGAGACATATTTAATTAAATGAGAAGCAGAGATTAAAAGGAACTGATAAGAAAAACAAGCGGGACTACATAAACTGTGTAGGAGAGAGGCATGCATTCTTTTGCTGTTGTTTCCTGGTTGAGATCAGAGCTAAGACTTTTATTTTGCTGATCAGGACCTATGAGGGAGAAAAACCCAGATTATTGGATATGAAGGTTCAAAAGTCTGACTAGGGTAAATATAACTGATCCTCCCGATCTTTTATTATTTAGCACACCTTCAGGGCTCTATTTAGGGTTTAAATTAAACTGATGTAAACATTTAATTCAATTGACTAAATAAATCTTAGTAGTTAGTAATTTTTGTATTGGTTATTTATTTGCAAAACAAAGCTAATTCACTTTAGTAATTTATTGTATGTTGTTTGTCCCTGTTATTCCTCTCACGGGGTGGATACATTACACATTTATCATAAAAAATAAGCTTGTTTAGAGCTATTGTAATGCTCTTTATATTATATATATATATAGTTTTACTACACATTATTTTATTGGACACCAATAATATTAAAATAATATTGATAAGTAGAATAGACATAGAGAAGCATTCTGATATATTTTGATGACTGACTCTCAATGTATTATATTCTTGATAATATATGCTGCAACAATTAATCTTGTTTGCATTGCAAATAAAGATATCATGCACATGTTACATCTTTTATGATACTAAACTTTATCATTGATAGCTAATATTTACAATGGTTTTTACATTTCCTAAAATGAAAATACTTAGCGAATACAGAAAGTGAGAATAAAATTAAACTGATGATATATATATATGCATTAGGATATAAACGTACATTTGCTCATAAATAATTTACAGCTGCATTTATTACTTATTTTTGTTCTACATATTTATTATATATGTACGTTGCATTTATTTGAACAAGAACAAACTTAATTTATAAATTAGTGATTACAATATTTTTACCTCCCATTTTTTTTAAATAAAAAAAAACTTTATTGATAACAAACAATATGCAAATATCAACATACTTACAATAAAATAAATTTATGTTGCATAGACAAAAGTATGATGAAACTGTAACCATAATAGTACAGGTAACCCAATAAGTTGTTTAACTGGCATGTTCTAATATTATATAATCATGATAACTAAATTAAAAAAGAATCCAGATATTTGCTTTCCAAGAGTGAAATCTCATAGGTAGTATTAATGAAAATAAAAGTTTAACTTTGAGAGAGCACAACTGAAACAGATTATTGATTGCCAACTTTTGGTCATGATATTCCCAAGTAAAAATTTGAAAAATACGAGTTAAATCATTACTTGTTATTTATTTAATATATATATATATATTCTATTGTCAAATATTATGGAACAGCATGTGATCCAGATAGTCCTTAGTGTGTGAATAAATTATAAATGCATTATAGGGCTGACAGTATATATATATATATATAGTAATGGCTTGAGATTGACTGTATGCTTATGAAGCACAAATAAGCATAGAAATTAAAAGTATGAGCAGGTTTGAAAAAGATTTAGCATTTCTTTCATATATTTATTGTACAAAACACATATAGATTCAAGATTTAACTTAAATTGGTCCTTAAAAAATATTTTGGTTGGATTATACCCTATAATAAATTAAAAATAAATTTCAACCATGATTCAGAGAGATGAAGGGTTTGAAAATTGGTTAGAATTTTAGCAAGTGGCAGGATTGTCCATAGATGAATGAATCGGTAAGTTATTTTATTTAAATCTTTAAATGATATGCCATTGGGCATATATATATATATATATATATATATATATATATAATCACTAGATAGAGTTTACCAATAGCTCTAATCAAGCTTTATTTTATAAGTGCTGAAAGAGAAAGAATTCAAAATCTCTATCGGAAAGTCCCTATCTCCTGACCAATTGGTTTCAAGCTTATGGCTCACCTCAGTGGAGCACTGGGACTCTAGAAACTAGATCTAAAATACTAACTCAAAAGTCAGCACTAATAAAATAATTTTCTATCAATTTGAAATCCTGAACTTCTCAGACAAGTAAAGGTCTTCAAATACAGCTTTACAAACCAGATAGCTATATGGGTCTGAATTCAGCTCAGTTTCACCATATAGTAATAGCCTCTGTAATATAGCATCACAAAAGCCTTCAAAGGTACACTTATAATAATTAATAAAACAAGTCATAAATTTCATAACTTGCTTTTAAGCTTGCATTTAAATGATCATCAGATGTAGCTTACCAATAGCTCTAATCAAGCTTTATTTTATAAGTGCTGAAAGAGAAAGAATTCAAAATATCTATTGGAAAATCCCTATCTCCAGACCAATTGGTTTCAAGCTTATGGCTCACCTCAGTGGAGTGTTGGGATTCTAGAAACTAGATCTAAAATACTAACTCAAAAGTCAGTACTTATAAAACACGTTTCTATTAATTTGAAAGCCTGAACTTTTCAGATACATAAATGTCTTCAAATCCAGATTTACAAACCAGATAACTATATGGGTCTGAATTCAGCTCAGTTTCACCATATAGTAATATCCTCTGCAATATAGCATTGCAAAAGCCTTCAAAGGTACACTTATAATAATTAATAAAACAAGTCATAAATTCCGTAACTTGCTTTTAAGCTTGTAGTTAAATGATCACTAGATGGAGCTTCCCAATAGCTCTAATCAAATTACAAAATTTATGACTTGTTTTATTAATTATTATAAGTATACCTTTGAAGGATTTTGTGGTGCTATATTGCAGAGGCTATTACTATATGGTGAAACTGAGCTAAATTCAGACCAATATATCTATCTGCTTTGTAAAGCTGGATTTGAAGACATTTATGTGTCTGAAAAGTTCAGGCTTACAAATTGATAGAAATGTGTTTTATAAGTGCTGACTTTTGAGTTAGTATTTTAGATCTGGTTTCTAGAGTCACAGTGCTCCATTGAGGTAAGCCATAAGCTTAAAACCAATTGGTCTGGAGATAGGGACTTTCCGATAGAGATTTTGAATTATTTCTCTTTCGGCACTTATAAAATAAAGCCTCATTAGAACTATTGGTAAACTCCATCTAATGCCCATTTAAATGCAACTTAAAAGCAAATTATGAAATTTATGACTTGTTTTATTAATTATATATATATTAAGTATAATTTTTAATGTTGAAATTTTTTTTCTTATATATATCAACATAAATAAATTAGTTAGTTTTGAGACATTTTATTTTTAATCATTATCATTCATCATCATCATCATCAACCATTATCAATCCACTGCACGATGAAGGTCTCTCCAAGTTTAATCCATCTTCTCCGATCTTTAGCTTCTCTTCTCCACAACATCCCTGCACATTTTCTTATTTCATCCATCCATCTCACATGTGGTCTCTTTCTGGGTCTTTTACAATCTCTTGGAATCCAGTTTAAAATTTCAATTGTCCATCTATTATCATCTCTTCTAGCAATATGTCCAGCCCAACTCCACTTCAATCTTTTATTTTTTTCAATGAGGTCAGTAACACCTGTTTGTTGTTTTACCCATACATTGCATTTTCGATCTCTTCATGTTACTCCCAACATACATCTCTCCATACTCCTTTGAGTGGTCTGAAGTCTCTGTATTGCTCTTTTATTAAGGCTTATTTTAATTTTATTTAAATTATAATATGTTTTTCTTTTACTTTTTTTAAAAGAAATAATAGCATGTGTGTAGTCATGAAGTATAGATGATTTAAAGAACATATAAGTATAAAAACCGTTGACAGATTAAAAATGAAAAAATAATAATATAGTAGATGAAAAGCTATGAAATGAAGATATTGATTTTCTGGCTTGAAAACATTATTTCAATTACCACTGTCAATCTATATCAGTATATTAAACATAGAGAAAGGTCAATTTATTTCCAGATTAGAGAAGATTAGATATTTTAAATATAATGGTAGAGATAAAGTTTTATTTCCAAAACCAAATGTTATAAATGTAGCTCTCTTGCAATTAATGACTAGAATAAAACACATACAAGATCTGATCATTATTCAAGTATGCATGTCAATTAGTAATAAAAAAAAAATGAAGTTGAAAATATGCTTGAAAAAAAATTGTGACAGAAATCTATAAACAGGGCAATTTATTATGTGATAAAAAAGATTAACTATATGATTTATAGCAGAGTGTTGCATCATCGAGTTACCTTTAATAAAGCCTTAATCCAGAAAAAAAAACAAAAAAAACAAATGATCCTAAAATCTTACAAGTTATCTAAAAATACAATGAAAATCCCTCTCGACTTTAGGAAAGGTAGATTTGATGTCCAATATAAAATTATTCAACGTTAGATGTCAAAAATTATAAGCACTCTGAGGTAAAAAAACTATACATATTAAATTTTCAGGTCTCAAGTATATATCCATAAATTGTAATATTGATATGTTTTTAAAATAAAATAATTTGTTAAGGCATATCCATATTCATGAGCTAAAACTGAGATAACATTGATTTAGCATCACTAAAAATATTAATATTAAATAATGCTTTAATATTCTTGATTTATAGTTCAATAAATAAAATATAAGACATTAATATTGATTTAGTCAGAATTATCTTCCAAAACATTTGAGCACCTATATTTTAGAAATTAAACTCAGCACTTACAAACAATTTTATCATGTAAATATAAATTGTACTAAAATATCTGCCATAGAGCAAAACTGTCCTGATTCTCCAACCTTTCAAACTTAATTTATTGACAAATTTGCCATACTATTGTTACAAATCCAAAAAAGTAAAGCCTCTGATTTAGAAACTTATTTGGATACTTCAAATATACACTCAGATTTTTAATGAAAGCCATCTCATTTATTTTAATTTTATAGACTACTAGTGTAAGCAATGTCACTGAATTTGTGCTGCAAATATAACTTAAAGGATCCATGTATTACTTCTGTGTATATGTGTGTGTATTATATTTTTCCAAAAATATCAAAAATGTCTGCAGTTAGTTTATGGATTAGATAATTAAAATATATAGTTATTAATTTAATGTGAGATTTATGGAAATATACAGGAAAATGTACTTGAATTAAAAATCTTTTCATATTTATTATTTTCAAACCATTACCTTTAAAGAAATATGCAAGATAGGTTTCTACCAATGAAGGCCTACAAACAAAACCTAATCTGAGGATCAATTTTGAGCTAATATCCGGAAATTGTTGATTATTCATAAATTGATTCCAATGAAAAATAGATTGAGTGAGTAGCATTTTGCTATCATATAATCAAATGAATATTAATCCTTAAAAAAAGCTAAATCTCATCAATATTTAAACAATATTATATTTATTTTTAAAAATACAAAAAGATCAAAAGAATGCTATATATCCAATATAAAAATATTTTGAACAATCATATCCAATTAAAGACTAAACATAAATTGTGTTTTACATAAAACAAAAATACTTTTTCTATAAATATTTCAACTATTTATAATATTAATTATTCAATGTAGGTATTAGAACTAAATGCATGTTTACAATTATATATTTTAAAAAATACTGCTATAATATATAACATCACAGATATTTGCATTTCATTTGATTCTTTCACTCATATATTCATAATTTAAAATTCAATTTGCTCATTCATCAATATTTTTAGACCTAACTAAATCTTCACATCATATCCCCCCCCCCATTCAAATACAGAAAAGTCTATTTTTTTTTTATCATATTTGCACTTTGCTTTCAAATACTTTAAATTAATATTTTTACATTTACTACTGGAAATGATATTTCTCAAATCCTTCGGAAGCATGATACATTAAGTCAATTGAAAATGGATCTCTTATCTCACCTTGCTTATTTTTTTGTAGCTAATTAAACAAACATTTCAATTATAAAGACCATAATACTCATTATATTTAAGATCATGCAAGAGCACATTTGGGGGCAATCCTTTTCCTCTATCTTCAGTCTTATACTTCAAAATGTATAGAGGAGTGGAGGTTTTGAGTATATCTTTAAAAAATCTTATACACATATACTCAAAACTTAAAAATTGTTTTGAGTACTTTTGCTAAATCTTTTATCTCTCTAATAACAGCATTCTCAATAGTATCTACTCCAGGTAATTATTGATCTAGCCTTAAGTAGAAATACAATTATATATTTCTATTAATGCTATATTGCTTATTTCCAAATAAAATATGAATTTCAATTTCTAAACTGAAAACTTCTTACAATTCAAAGATTGAATGATTAACATTTGTTAATTACATCAAAATCACAATTTTAGAACAATTAAGTTTAGCATTTGCTGATTACTATTTTAAAAAGCTTTTATGCATTGTACTTTATTCTCGTTTTAACAACAATAACAATGAAATGAATTAAAATATATATTTCAAATAAAAATTATTTTGGTATTCAAATTTATATTAAAAAAATTTGAATTAAGCAACAAATTCTTACATTAAAATGAATTAAATATGTAACTGAAAATAAACTCATTGTGTTGTCAACTCTTAAACCTCAAACTAGAACATTTTCATAAAGATTCTTATTTCAATGTATTTATCTCCTATTTTTAATGTTTTTTTTTTTTTTTAATGTGTCAAAGCGTCAGCCGGGAAGCGATCCCCGGGATAACTGCTTATAAGGCATCTGTGCTAACCACTCGCCAACAACGCTTGACAGAATTTTGTTTTCGTACATCATTATTATTAAAACACATTATATTAAAGACAGAAAACAATGATCAAGTCTCCTGATTAAAATATGATTACTTGCCCAACTTTAAAAGAAAAACTACATACAATACATTGAGTTGTAGAAGGTACAAAAAAAAAAAAATCTTAAATTAAATTTGTAAATATTTATTTGCATAAAAAAAGTATTTTACAAAAAAAAGAAAGATAACCAAATTCTATAAGTGCAAACACAAACAAAAACAACAACAATACCATAATGATAATGAAGACATATTACATTATATATCCTTTTTTAAATAAATAAATTTAATAATAATTTTATTTTTCTTTAAAAACTCATGATTTTATAAAATAATACCCATTACCAAAAGCATCTAATCTCAATCTATAGCCTCTCTTCTCCACATCACACCAACAATTCATCCATCCATCCAACATTACTATGTGAAAACTTACTTCTTTTCAAAGTATCTAAAATTTACAATGCTTAATCTTGGGTCCATTTTTTATCAGACTATACAGTGCAAAAAAGTGCACTTGATGAAATCTTAAAATAATATATATCAGTGATATTATTTTAGGTAAATCAAAAAAGATTTTAATTTAAAAAATGTATTCAGAGTGAATTCAGTAAATAATCACAAGATTCAAAACATTCTGCTTATCTTTTTATAAAGAGACCAATACAATAATGGTTTTTTTTTAATGAAAGCAATTCCTTAAATGATACAGTTATTATTCAAAGAATAATGAGTGATTTAAAGAAAGAAAGAAAGGAAGGAAGGAAGGAAGGAAGGAAGGAAGGAAGGAAGGAAGGAAAAAAAGAAAGAAAGAAAGAAAGAAAGAAAAAGAAAGGAAGGAAGGAAAGAAAGAAAGAAAGAAAGAAAGAAAGAAAGAAAGAAAGAAAGAAAGAAAGAAAGAAAGAAAGAAAGAAAGAAAGAAAGAAAGAAAGAAAGAAAGAAAGAAAGAAAGAAAAGAAAGAAAAGAAAAGAAAAGAAAAGAAAAGAAAGAAAGAAAGAAAGAAAGAAAGAAAGAAAGAAAGAAAGAAAGAAAGAAAGAAAGAAAGAAAGAAAGAAAGAAAGAAAGAAAAAAGTCTGTGCATCCAGAAAAAGAACTATTAATTTGTCTGAAGTTATATGACTAATGGCATTTTAGTCTTAGTTATATTTTGGATTATTTAATATTTAATAATAGATGATGGGAATAGTCCAATATATAATTAATTTTCACTAATTGTTTTTAACTATGTAAATTAACACACTATACAGGCTTACACACACCTGCAAATATATAATGTAATATAAGAGTTTCAAACTCAGACTTTCACACAATCCTCAACTCTCCATGCCATCTCATATTGCTGATCCACCTGATCCTTTCACATGTTGCAAAGATAAATATCCACTAATTGTTTTTATAAGAATAAATATTACCAGAAGAATAAAAAAGATTGCAAAATAAAGATCCATATGAAAGCAGTATCAAATAAAGATAGAATGAAAATACTGGACATTTATTACCTTATCCATATGTGCAACTTACAGAAAACTTATTAAAAAAGATTTAGCATTAAAAGCAAATGCTACAAGTGATAATCCGATAATTATCAAAAAGCATTTGGGATCTTTCAAATATGTTCTATTAACAGTCTATAAAATATTGTCAATGCTAAATCAAAAAGCTTTCTGACAATAAATTGCAATATTTACTTAGGAGTATTAGTTCCAATAATAACTAATCACTTCAACAAACAGAAAAATATTAAACTAAATATGAATTAATTAATTAAGCTATGCAACATAGCTAATCAAAATCATTCAGAAATTGAAAAGACTGACAAAATAAAAATCAAAAATAGTGAGTATAATAAAAAAAAGATCTAAATTATACAATGAATTAATTACTTAGATTATGAAGACACATTTATTCATTCGAAATTTAGACATTAAACATTGAAATCAGCTACAGGAAGCTTAAAAAACTACTCAAATATTTGTCATCTTTCTCTTTTCAATTATCATAAATTAAATATACAAAAAATATAGACCCTAAAATAATTTGTTTTCTTAATCATATTTGTCCATAATAATTTCCACAGCAAATAATTTTTCTGATAATATGTGTGTGTGGTCAAAGTGAAGAAGTTTCTCTTATAGAATTTAAAATCACATATATTTACCAAAGCAAAACATTTGATATTAATTACTCATTATGATTTACTAGTTATTTATGCCAGAAAAAAAAAGTGACACATGTTAGATTATGTGAATTTAATGTCATTTATAAAATAGGACTGGAATGGAAAAACATTGGCTAAAATAATTATGGTTAACATCTAAACATGACTTCCAAGAGTACCAACATTATCAAATTTAACATTTTTTCATTGATGTTTTTCCCCCTATATTGGCACACCTAAATTTGTTTATCTTATTAAAAATAATACCCAACAAAAAGATAATAAGAGCTGTCACACTTATGTGGGCATGTAAATGCTCTTTAATTTTTAAATAAAACTTGAATTCACTTAAAAATTGCTATAGTTATGGAAGTTATACTTTCATAATATAAATTCTAGTTCCCACTACAATTACACCCACAGATAAGTCACCAAGTTATACAATTACTAGAATAAGTTAATTTCTCCTTTATTATGCATTCCCAATTTCATATATTGCTCTCCCAAGAATAAAATTAAATACTGGGATGTATATTCAATCTGTGCTTCTCCATCCAATGATAATTAAAAAAAAAAAACCTTTAAAACATAATCAATAAGAAGTTGACTAAACAATTCAAATACTGATCATTAGAACCAAAATATTACAATTTTCTTCTAAAACTAAAGTTTGAAGCACTTCCTATTCTTTATTTCTATAAATATAATAGAAATTGCACTAACAATGAAGACATATGCAAAGTATGTCAGAGAGAATCAGAAACTAAATCACATTTTCTATTCACATATCCCATGTTTAATAATATCCAGTGGGCTATCCCCAAAATATTTTAAGTAAAAATTAGTACATACATACATTTCTCAATACATTTAAAAAAGGTATTTATGCACACAGTCAAGCCTGTACATTTGTACTATTCTCATTATGTAATTCAATTGTTACTAATTTTCTTCTTTTCTGAGCCAATGTAATATCTGGCAAAATAAAAATATACTCAGAAAAGGTAATTTTTAAAATAATATTTAGCTTTATTACTGCCTGCTTTCAATATATTTTTACCATATATAGTAAAAATACATTGAAAGCCTACTAGGCAATAATAAAGCTAAATATTATTTTAAAAACTACCTTTTCTGTGTGTATTTTCATTTTACCAGATATTCTCATTATTGTGTACCAGATGTACATTTATGTACATTTCATAGACAAAAAGACATCTTAATACATGTAGAAACAAAATGGATATTATATGCAAAAGAGATAAAAAAAATTCACCAACTAACATTTATTTGGACACATGGTCACAAATGTGACTTCACTTGAATTTATGACATAACTCACTATTATAAAATGATAACTAGATA
Source organism: Epiperipatus broadwayi (assembly GCA_028023455.1). Taxonomy (NCBI): domain Eukaryota; kingdom Metazoa; phylum Onychophora; class Udeonychophora; order Euonychophora; family Peripatidae; genus Epiperipatus; species Epiperipatus broadwayi. Next base: position 1,623,906 of record JAQFVV010012571.1, read on the forward strand.
ATTAAAAGCAAAATAATATAATGATATACACAGAAAGATGTAAATCCTATGAAGCAGTCAGAAAGTGCTAAACTGCTTTCAAGACTGTTTTTTTTTTTCTGTTATACATAATTTGTAATTTTTCTCATCTTTAGTATGTAATAAAAATCAGAATATATAATGTAAACCACATATTTCCCTTTGTTTAAAACCTCATAGTCTTTTCTTACTCTATTCTATGTATGTGATATTAAATACTTTTGAAATTAAAATGTTCAGATTTTTTTTAAAATCTATAAATAATATCTATAATGGTAAAAAGAAAATAAAAACAATAGATATGTGTAGGATATTTTATGACAGTTCTAACTCATACGTACCATACATCTTAATGAGAATGTTGAAATTGTAGTTCTTTACACAACTTCTCAAAATTAAAGGAATAATTTCATATTGATATCTTCAAACAATCATTCAAATTTTCATCTGTTGGGCATGATTTAAACTTATTTTTAATAAAACACATTGTAGAAAATGTGGCTTCACTTAGGTAAGTAGCTTCAATGCACTTTTCTCTAATATTGGATATTTTTGTGTATCACTTAATTTCCAAATTTTTTTGTCCCTGTTCAGAGCATTGAAGACAACATCATTTTGTAACTCTATAATTCCTAATTCTAATTTTTCTATATTTGCTGTACTAAATTTATGTTTGTAATTCTAGTTTTCCTTTTAATTTATCATGTATACATATTTGTCACTGTAAACATTGTACTTGTTTAATAAATATTTTGAAAGTAAATTTATTTAACTCTGAATCCAAATAGTAATGACAACATTATTTATTGGATTTCCAAAGAAAAATAAAGTCAACTCCAAATCATTGCCTTGCGTTGTTAGCTGAGAGGTATTGCAGCCACCATGCAAGCAAGTAGTTGGTTGCAGACGGTTGTGGGTTCACATTCCGGCCGATGCTATGACACATGAAAAAAAAAAACTCCAAATCATTTACAAATTTAAAAAAAAAGACAAACTCCAAGTCATTAAGTTGATAAAATATTTCATTAAATTCATTAGTTAATTTTGTTAGATAAATGATATACACTTGAGAATGTAATTGTTTTTCTAGAAACATTTTAAACATTTGTTAAAAAATGCATCAAGGAATTTGTCTGCAGGTGCAAGCTCCAAAAAACTAATTTATCTTTAAATGCTCTAATAGCACTGATGGTATTTATAAAATCTTTATTTTTATCTAGTAGTTCAAGATTTAACTGGTTTAATTTCTGACAAATACTGATTAAGATAGTTAAGTGACCTAATCAAGAAGGATCTTCCAGAACATTATAAAATGCCTTCTTTTGTTCAAAAAATTGTTTTATTTTGGCAAACAAATTAAAAAAATGGTCTAATACTTTGCCTGTGCAGAGTCACCTCACTTCTGTATAAGTTATTAAATTAGAGTACTAAGCATCATTATGTAATAGTTTCTTTAAAAGTCTGTGCTATCAATGGCACAACTGTTACAGATTTTATAATTTTAGTTATGGGATCTAAAACATGATTAAATGAAAGAACTTTAGTTCACAATGTTTGCTAATATAATAAGCAAAAAATTCTGGAAATGATTTATCATTTCTAAATAAGATTGTTTTTACCAATCATCGCTGGAACTTCATCAGTTGTAATTGAAGATAATTTATATAATGGAAGTTTTTGTTACAAAACAAAACCTTTAAAAATTTGATAAATATCTTCGCCGTTCATTCTTTCCTTCATTGGAAAAAGACCCAACATTTCTTTTTTCACAGAGTAATTTTCAAAAAAACACTTTTATTATTATTATTATTAGAGAAGTCTCCATTACACCTAAAGATTCATCCATTAGAAATGAATATCAAGAGCACCCATCCATATCAGTTCCAAGTTGATCTTTGATATTAGACAATATTTCAGTTCTTTCCATTGCATTTTGTGATAATTGTAAATAGTTTATAAAAGTGAGTATTCTTTGTTTGTTAGAGAAAGTATTGAGGAGAGAATTGGTACCAGATAATACATCATCTTTAAATAATTCTCCATCTAAATATGATTTCTTCTTCTTTTCAAGAAAATGTGAAATTTTGAATGATGCTATAGTAATATATTTCAATTTATCCTGTACCTTTTAAAACAATTATTGCTGGTTCAATACTTCTTCAAACTATTTATTTTCTCCTTTCTAATAACATTTCACAACATATATTTTTAATCAAATTTCTCACGTTCTAATTTAAAATGCCTTTCAATATTATATTTTTTAATTGTTACATTGTTATTGCACAAAAGACACATGACATGTTCCTTTATTTCCACAAAACAATATTCTTCCCATTCTTCTTGAAAATTGTAAAAATGAGGCCATTTATTTAATCCTAGTTCAGACATGTTAGCAGGGTCCAGTTCTTTTTTTTTAATGTTATAAACAAGAAACTTTTATCATAAATTCCCAAAGTATTATAATCAACTATTTGACAGATGATGTACACAATTCATACCATCCACATGGGTGAGAAGAGTCTGTGCAAAATAAATTTTAGCACCTCCATCTTCCCATTTTATAAAATAAAATTTGTAAATTTAAAGACATTTTACCCCAGTGCTTTCACAATAAAATCTCGAAAATATGTTTGGTGAACACTTTACATATTTTGTTCATTTATTTCTATAAAATAAATGAATAGATTAAAATGCATGCTAAAATAAAACAAATTAATGTTTAACAAAATAATTTTTGAAAAAATAATTCAATAATACCTTAAAACAAAAATATTTATTTTGCAAATTTGAAATTTTTAATAAAATTTTCATATTATTTTGTGGACAATCCTGCAAAACTCCTAGTAAAGATAGAAAATATCTGCAAATATATATATACAGTATATATTTTAAATATCTAAGTATTTCTATCATATGTAAAAGAATCATCTGACACACAAACATAAAAACATTTCACTATTCTCCTCCACTTCTCAGCCAGCTCCCCATATATAAGTAATTGTACTTCTAGTTTACCTTAAAAATATTATTTGCAGCCAGAGTATGATTCTCTGCGATGCTTCACCTGTAAGCTTTGTCCCACATAGTGAGAACCAAAGAGAATCAAGTTTGTCAATAATTCATTAAATATAGTTATAGTCCTTCAATAATAAAATATTTACATTATTATTTAATTTTCTATGTGCATGCTATTCCACTATTAATGACTATAATTTATTATATATAATACGATATTTTGGATTTTCATACTTATTTACTGATGCAACTTTTCATTAAAACCACTAAATTAGGTCAACTTTAAATAACGTCACTGATAAAACTATCATTTTATTAGCATCTACTTGTAACATGATCCTTTTGTTTTAAAAATCTATTAAAAACTCTCAGAAATAACTTGTTTATGTTTTCTATTAATAAAATAGTTTTTGTCCAATAATAAAATATTTATACTATTTTATAATTTATTTTTTTAATGCTTACTTAATTACTAAATTATATTATATGTATATCAAGTAATATTAATGCTTTTATATTTTTATTCTTATTATTTATTATTAAATTATCTTTACATATTTTTAAAAGAGTTGAGAAATGATGTTTGAAATGTATTTTTTTTTAAATGATCGTGTTGTGGACATTTAGAAGACCAGTCCCAGGTGCATATGTGGATGCAGATGCATGGTTGCCATCTCTGCTCTTCAGTGGGGAAAGAGAAGACAAAGATTTCTTATTGGGGGATATAAAGTTAAGTGTGGTGAACATATATAGTTATTTGGGAATCATCTTGAGTAATAAAAAAATTGCTTGGATGAATGGGAGAAAAAATTGATAAATGAAGCAAAGAAAAGAAAGGGATTGATAAAGAAATTAACAGTATTTTCATATAATAAATATGATGTAGCTAGAATTGTATGGAAGGGAGTGGCAGTAGCAGAGTTAACATATGGCAATGATGCTTATGTGTTAGTAAAGGGGTATTAGATTGCTTAGAAAAAGTACAAAAGGAAGTAAGAAAACATGCATTAGATGCTGAGGTGTGGACAGCAAAAAAGGCAATTCAAGGAGAAATGGGATGGTCAAGTTTTTATATGAGGGATGCAAAAAGCAAATTGAAAATGTTCGGTAGATTGCAGTTTATGGATAATAAAAGAATAGCCAAAATAGTATTTAGATGGGTGAGAAAAGTAATGTGGTATGCAGAAGATTTGGATAAAGAAGTTATGTCAGTATACTTGTACAAAAGATGGGATGATTGTGTTAGGAGGATTGTTGAGTGTTATAGTGGAAAAAGTGAGATAGAAGAATAGATGCACTAATTAAGAATAGGGAGTTGGAGAGATGGAGAACTAGTATGGAGAGTAAAATGAGTTTAAATATATATAGAAGTAAATGGAACATTGGGTATGAGTTAATTTATGATAATAGTAAGGAAAGTAGTTTATTGTTTAAGGCTCGAACGGGATCTTTAGCAACAAGGGAATATACAGATAAATTGAAAAAAATATGGGTGATTTAGTCTGCAAATTGTGTAAGGAAGGCATAGAAAATATTAGATATTTGTTACTTCAAGGTAAATGTTTGGAAGCAGAAAGGGTACAAATAATGAAGTTATGGAAGGTTAAATATGAACAAAGTGATTATACAGAAAGTGAGTTATTGGTTTTTATGCTAGGTTTGGGAAAAAATAAGGGGGATTTAGATATGAAGGTCATGGAGTTGACAAAGATTATGTTATGGAAATGGGATGGAGCAGTTTATGGGAAAACTTAGGGTGGACAATGGAAAAGGAAGGTAAAGTGGCTAACAGGTTTCTCTGGGCATAGCTGCTGAGAGATTTCTGACTCCGTTTAAGGAGAAGACACAGTACATCACATCACATCAGTCATCAAATTCTTTTCTCTTTTAGACTTCTAAAAATTCAAATGAGATTTTTAAGTTCCTTGTGTTTTGACCGTTTTAATTTTAATTAAACATTTTACAACTTTTTTCTTATCGTTTCACTGATATATAAATAACCTAGTTTTTCAATTAAAATAAATGAAATTATTTCTATGATACATATGGTAAATTCTTATCATTCTTTTCCACACATTTATTTTATAATAATTTATTACTTTATTTTTAATAAACTATGACAGAATATAATAATTTTATGCTATCCAATATAAATTAAATATACAGTACAACAATACTGCAATATCAAGTAAGTAATTCATTTTGCTCAACTATATAAAGTCTCAGGTTATTGTATTTAGAAATTAGATTATAAAAACTTTTACACTAAAAAACTAAATCTAAAATAATTGTTCCCATTTTCTTCCAGATCATCATCATCTAGTAATTGTAATTACTGACTAAATCTTAAACTCTTACAACTAAAATAAAACTATAATTACCAAGTTACTCACTGATTTCTTGTTCAATAATATACAAATCGATTTAAAAAATATATAATGTTGTCATGATTGAATTGGGACACTATTTTAACTCATCTAAAATAATAAAAAAAGAACCTTTCAAATTTATCAAAATTTCAAAGCAACAAAAGGTTCACTGAGCCAGCAAAAAGTTTTGCTTACCTGACAGTACGTTTTTCTTCCACTCTCCATTAGTTTAAAACATTTTTAGACATAACAGTTAGCATATTCAAAATAAAATTAAAAATATGAACAACAAAATATGTCGATTTCTTGCTAAAAATAAATATGAGGTATTTGCCTACATTATATTTTTTGAAGTAAAAGAGAAATCTTACCAATACAGAAACAATATGTCATTTATTCTTCAAGAAAGAAAAAGATCAAAAACACCTACTTTTTAAGTGTAGTTGCCTGCAAGATGCTCCTTCATACATCATAAAAAAACTTAAGAAAAAATAAAAGTACAATTCAATTGATCATTAAGTTATTTCCAAAAGCTTGCTTTGCAGAAATTAGAATCATCACATTTACACTTTATGTTCTGTGGTGCAAAATATGCTTATTTCTTTTCAACAGTGATACAAGAAACATATCAACACATTTAAAGATAAACTAGATACAATTAAAGAAACAGACCAAAAATTACTCCAACGGATATATCTGTAACTACTTATTCATCAGTGCTCGAACCTATAGCGAATCATTCTAACAATAATTTCTCAGGTCTTTTTTTTTAATGGATAGTAAAGTCATTACAATTTTATATGTATAGCAATTCCCCTCCCCCCCTCAAAAGTAACCTTTATTAGTCAAAAGATTACAAAAAATTATCGGGTACACTTACGCGTGGAGGATTACAAAGTGTTCAATGTTACAAGGCAAAACAATTATTGACCAGGTTTACAAGGTATGTATGCTCGATAACAAATATATCCATAAAAAAGTTGTATAATTTTGCTTAATGTGTATCTATACATGGACGAGCACAGATCTGCACTGCCCAAAAACAATCCATCAAGGGGGCGGAAAAGGTCTGAAAACTTTGACCTGTACCCTCCCGGCAGGTTTTCCGGGTAGCGTCAATAATTGTCACCAGCCCGCATGTAGTGTTTTTTTTCCTCATAATTCTAACAAATTGTAAATATGTCAAGTTCTTTATATAGTTTTTATTTTTCATTTCTATTGTAATATACTAAGTATTTTTATTAATAAAATTCCCTTCTGAAACTAAATTTTATGGGTGATATCTGATTTTTACATTTTTAAACGGATTTGTTATTGATTATATTACACACATATTTTATCGCTTTGTGACTAGATTTCATGATTTAATAAACAAATATTTTAATAACATTCGTAATGTTACAAAAAGATCCCACTCAAAATAATTAGCGCTTCCTTTTGAAACTATACAATATAGTTATGATTTTTAAAAATATATTTGCTAAAAATAAAAATAAAATCAGTTTTAATAACGACAAAACCGTTTGATCAATAGTGATGCCCCTTTAATACTATATTCTAACATTTAATGAATACAATTGCTTTAAAGAAGCTTTTAGATGTGTAATGCTACTGTTATTTTTTATAAAAAGATCTAAATTACTATGCAGCATTTACAAACATAGACATTAATTGGATTCAATTATTTTAATTTATTATACCATAAATTCTTAAACAATAAAAACTCACAGGTATCAAATTCTAATAGAAGCAATTGGTGTCTTAAAAAGTTCAGATAAAAGAATGAGAAGAAATTTATATAAGCTAAGAACATCTGCAACCTCTTAATACTAATTAGCTTCTAGTGCAACAAAAACTAGGCAAGTATACTTTTACTAAATAAAGAATATTTTATTGCGTGCAGGGAGAGAAGCGGGGAGTATGTCTTTTATTATAAAAAAGAAAAAGTAACATTTAAAAGTTTTAAGTTATTGTTTTCCTATTTGTCATATAATAAATAGGAAAAAAATCACAATAATAATACTTACCCAGAAGTATTATTTACATATATAAATCAGATTATTGTTTAATTTTTTTTTTTTTTTGAGATATATAATTGTTAGGCAAGTCATATAATGTATACAGTACAGACATTTGTAATTATATTTGGATTATTGTCATCGTTTATGTAATTGCTAATTGACTTTTTTTAAAAATTCAACTTTATTTAAAATTTTCAAATATACTCATATTATTCTTCACTCTTTTCTATAGCTAATTAAGCTATTCTGTCAAAGGCAACAGTCTGTAGAAATTTTATATATTTATCTATTTTTCTTCAAGCCCAAAATTAAAACGAGTGTTTTCCAAATATTACAGATTATTACACTAGTTTGACTTCTATAGTTTGGGCCATTGTCATGCGAGCAATTGCTTGAAATTTTCTTCTATTTTCTTTGCCTAATATTATTGACTTTTTCTAATTGAATATATATGTTCATTAGTATATTATAATCTACTTTTTTTTAGATACATCTACTTTTCTCTCTAATCATTATTTTGTGCCCTTTAAATTATTTTTCGATGAATTGCAAATCAGACATTAACCAGCATATATGAACTACAAATCTAAGAAATATCTAATATATTCTCATAAGTTCAAAGAACACAAATTAATGATTAGAGAGGAAAAAACACACATGTTTAAAGTAGCAAACATTGCATCTACCAATGAATATATATGTCAACATGAAATAGACAAAATATTAGGCAGAAAGAAAAAAAAAATTAAAGAAGCTAATCACATAGACCATAATAAATAACATTGTATGTCAACTTGCTAATCCCCAAAGTTTGGAAATATTTCATTAATAAGGCAAAAATAAAAAAATCAGGAGAACCTTCACTGATACGTATATAATATTTCTACTAATTGATGTCATTGATCGAATAGCATAATTCAATTCCCACTCTCAGATCAGTAACACTTGAAAATGAGAGGATAATATATTTGAAATAATATGATATATGTTAACTTCTGAGTTATTATTAACAACAGAATGTATATGAAAAGTTTAAATAAAATTTGTTTTTCTATAAACATTTAACAATTAATAGACTATTATTTATATAGCACAGACTACATATGTAATATTATAAAAAATAAACAAACCTCATGGCATGCACTTTTACAAATTTACATGCACTCACCCATGAGCATACTACTCATGAATGATTGCATATAAATTTGTAAAAGTGCATGACTGGAGGTTTGTTCCTTCTTTATAATATTTAACAGTTAAATAGATAATGGAAATAATACAACATATAATTACAAATAAGATTGTTATCATCATAAACTTTATGACAAATATGATGTAGCTATGTAAACATTAAGATAAAGTGCCACTTATATAGATGAAGAAATCCACAATAAATATATTAATAGATAGATTTACAGAAAGAGTGAGCATTTAACAATTCAAGTTAATATAAACCAATTTATTTTTTTTTTTTTTAAATGTTACTCAGCAAAGAATTGATTTTGAAATCTTTGGCTCTGAGTCCACCAATAGACCATTTCAGTAAATCATGTAGGACAAAAATAGTCAAATTGAAAAATGCATCAATGTAAATATGATTATAAAATTAGTTGCTTATGTAATATTTGATCACTTAAATGGTAGGTTGAGCATAATAATTCATTAATTTAATAAAACAGAATTGTTGTTGTACTTTTTTTTTTACTTTACTTAGAGATAATCATTTAAATCATTCATATCAGATCTTGGATTTGCACTCTACTATTATGACTAAGTGCATACATTTTTAATTTAAATAATCATATCTTTAATCATGAACTCTATTTTGCTTTGAAACTTATGAATGCTTTGTATAGTTTCATATATCGATAGTGTGAAGAATTTTGAAATTCAAGTTCCATGGATTGTGGCTGAGTTCTTTCATTTTCTGATGCTCAAACTTATTATAAAATCCCAAGCAAAAAAACCATTAGATTATTTTTTCCCTATATGAATTAGTGAAGTGGTAAAATGGTGTACTCTAAAACTGAAGGTCCATATCAAATCTGATGTTTGAAATTATGATCCCTTGAACAATAAACTATTTAATTATTTAATAATTATAAGTTACACAATCACAATAATCTTTTCAAAAAAAAAAAAAAACAATTTCATTAGATAGTAAACTTTTAGATTCTATGAAAATATGAGGTTCTTCAAATGATATCAACTTAGCAGAAAATTCTATAACAAATATATTAAATTAAGATGGTTTCTATGTTATGGCTCTAAATATACAACACTAGAATAATTGGATAAAGATATGACAAGTAATCACAACTACTACCAATGATTATGTCATAGTATTCTACTGACTTGACTACATGAGTGCCTTCAGAGAATTATATGACATATTGAAAAATAACCCAAATTTTGTAATAAAAAATTGTGTATTTAATTTTAGATGCTACAAATTTAATCACTTTCAAAGTATTGTCCATTTAATGCAATGCATTGGGCTAAAAGTATTTTTCACTTTTTATAATAGTCTGGAAACTGTTGCTAAGAGATGCCTTTTAATATTTCCATTTTTTTTCTTCACCACTTCTAAATCTTCAAAAAATTGAGACATTTTTTTATTCAAGAGAATAAAAAGAAATCATGTGGAAGAAGAATGAACAAATATGACCAATGGATAATTGAATCATGCTGAATTCAATTAATAATTGTTTCACATTCAAGTCACTGAATATTAGTACATTGATGTTGTGAAGATTGCACTCCTCACTTTGTCACAAAATGGGACATTGACATTTTATGATATCAGTTTCGGAGCTTATAAGTTTTAAATGCATGATCTTTACAAAAAAATTGGGAGTAAACAATGCTATTTGCATCCAAAGAAAAAAAAAAACAGCATTGTCTAGATATTGGACTTTACTCATCACAATTTTTTAGGACATGGGGAATTTGATACTTCCATTAAACTACTCATTAATGTGTTTTCCTAGATCAACTTAATTGTAAGCTGTTTCAAGCATTACAACTGTTTTTCTTACTGTTTTCGATTTAAAAAAACAGCAGAATTTCACATTGTTTAAACTTTTCAGTCAATGCAAAAATCAACTAATATACGAAATGCAATTTACAAAAAAAAACATGCTATGTGGTACCACAATTTCATACAGTGATGTTATTTGGAAGATTGATGCAGATGGATTTCCACAAGAAGTATCTACAACAGGTATGTTATTTTTCTTGCAATGTAAGAATCAGTTAAATATATTTTGTCCATTTTTATAGGACTTACTATTTTTTCTTCACAGTTATTTCCAACCCATACACAATCATTTTGACCATCTTTATAAACCCATCTAATAACTTCCTCCAAATACCAGTACACACACCTGTTCAATGCTATTTCTTCTCTATTTCTTAATTACCTCAACACAACTTTTTTTTAAGATTCCATCTTTCTTATTTTTTCAATTCTTCATTAGTTTTAATAGAAATAGATATAGTGATTTACAGTACAAATTCTTATCAACATAAATACAAACAACATTCACATGTGTACTTCTTGTATTAATATTATATATTTCTTTAACTTATTATTAATAACAATTTAAGTTATACATTAATATAGAAGAAATTTATATACATTTGGTATATTATTGCTACTGTAAAAAAGTGGGAAAATTGTGTAATTATTAATGATAATAAATACTAACATATAAGAATGGAACAAGTCAATAATAAAAAACCTTTATATTAATAATGAAGAAACCAGGTCATTTGATAAAATGGGGGAAAAAGATAAAAATACAAATTCAGATCTATGAACAGAGCAAAAACTAGAATTATAATTATATAAAAAATGCTGATAATTAGGTCGAAAACAATGTGAAGACTAAGTACTTGTGAAATCTATCAGCTAGTTAGTTTGATATAATTGTATGTGTGTATTGAATTTAACTCAACTTGTTCCTTGTCTTTTACATATTTTAAACTGCCAAATTTTAAAAGTTATCTAGAAATAGCAAAATTCTATAAATGTCCTACACTATTTTATTATTACTATTATTACTATCTTCATAAATATACAGTTGTATAAATATTCTACACTGCACTTTTTTATTCATAAGTATATAAAATTATATATATGTAAAATGAATTTTTAGTCACAGGCAGAACTTTTCTAATAAGTGTTATGCAAGCAAGTTAATTTATAATATAACAACTAAAAGAAAATGTACAAACAAAATATATATCAACTGTAATCTGGAAGTTTATTTACAAGAATATTGTGCTTCATAATATTTATTGCTTCTGATTTGATATTTATGAATCTTGGTCTCATTGTAACCATAACTTCCATTTATTTTTCTTCTTTATAAAATTATTTGCCTTATTTTCTGTTCTTTGTTTCTTAATTTTAAATTCTCATCTCTCCATCACTATATCCAATTTGCTTGATAATGATTTATACAAACTAATTTTAAGCAAGGTCTTAGGACAGATCATTCTCATGTTAGCATAATGATAGAAGACAAATTCAATACTTTAAAACTCTAGTGTTTATTCATACTAAAAAATATACTGTTGGAAAAAAACTGAACTATTGTATACAGCAACATATATATGATCAAACATAGCAATTGATCTTACACTATATTGTTATTACAATTTATAAGAACATACTCTGGGATACCAATTTTCATTAGAAAATTCTTTTTTAATTTAACCTAACTATTTATTTACTTCACATTTTTCCATGCATTCTCCTCCTGTATTCTTTTAATCACTAAGAACACAATTTCTATAGCTACTAAACTCTTACTTTATTGCATTAAATCTTTTCTTTACAAAAACACAAGTTGTTAAAAGAATATAAGATATTGATTTACTACGCTACCTAGAATAAATTTTCTCTTTAACTATTTCTTTAAAACATTGTCTCTATGTCATGAAATAAATCTGGGATGAGTAATTGATAAATTTAAGATTAAATGTACTGAATGTACCTAAAATCTAGATTGAGAAATAGTTGACAAATACTATATAAAATTAAGAAATAAAAATGAAACATTTTCTCACATATTACAAGAAATATCTTTTTTTTTTTTTTTTAGAAATTAATTTAAAAAAGAAACTCTGTTCTTCATTGATATTGCTAAAATAGTTTTATTTCAAAAAAAGAAAAAGTAAACCTCCATATGTCTTTCATTTAGACCTCAGGTTGTCTATGATGGAGGAAAAAAAACTAAAAAAAATTAAAATAATTTTGCACTGTTTATTCACATTGTGGATTCCAAAATATGTGATCCCTATAATGCAGATTTTGATATCTTATATTTTTAGTTTTGTAAAAAAAAAAAAAAAAAACAACTATCAGACAGTGGGAATTCAAAGAAATAAAATTCATTTTACTCTTCTTTTAATTTGTTATTGTTGTTGTTTTAAACCTAATAATTCATTTTTCTTTGAATTTTTTGTTGTTTTATTTGTAAATTTTTCTGAATGTAGCTAACAATTATTGATTTCCTAAAAGTCAACAACACTTATAATGTTTTCCACCCACAGACTACTTAAGTTTTTAAATGCAAATAGGATGAAATTTAAAAAAAATTTAAAGACAAGAATAAATCTATCAATTATAAATAAGAAGAGGTTGTTTAAATTCTACATAAATTAATTTGAAAGTCAATATTAGATAGTAATAAACAAAATCAAAATAAACCATGAAAATTTGCAATTAACGTAATTTTCTCCCTTCCATTTTCTCAAACCAAATAAATAATTGAAAAGACAAATAATATTAAAAGTTCAAGAAAAAAAAAGATCTGTCAATGATAAGTAGTAAGAGATTTTAGAATGCAGATTGACTTATATATTACATAGTAGTATGATAAATTCCTTTCCCAGATCAAAAGAACCTTAAATTTATCAATTAGTTATTCCAGCATTCTTACATGATGTTGAAGAAGTGTTTAAATATTCAATTAAAAATAAAATAGAATGTAGATATCCAAGTAGATCAGTACCAAATACAGAATGAAAATTCACTTGAAATAAAAATCACTTGCAGAAATTAACAAATTTATTTAAACTCTTTTTTCAAAAAATTGTACTATCTCAAATGGATTTTTTAAAATCAATTATCTTGCTTTTGCAAAGAATATGTTATCCAAATCTCAAAATAAAAATAATAGATATCATTATAAAAAAAATCCATAGAATACATATAACATTTAAAAAATATAAGTTTTATATATAATTTTATAAAATGTGAATGGATAATATCAACATTTTTCATGATTTCTATCTTATGAACATTAATGTTAAGTTCATTTACTGTTCATTCCTGATGAAATAATAACTCTGAATTTGTTTTTGTATATATATAAAAAAGAAAAATTTAATTCTTCTACATGATAAATGTATTTCTTCTAATGATTACAAAATACTTTGATCTTTTCATATAAACTGCTTGCTTGGTCAAATGTCTAGGTTATGTGGATGCTCCATGTTTTTTTTTTCAAATTTAAATTATTTTTCTCTCATCAAATTCTATGACTAATGGTGAAAACTATACTAAAAACTTTTCCTATCTGATAATGAAATTCTTTCATGACTTGAGTGCTTTGTCAATCTTGGGATTCTTTTATTTATAGTATATAAATTATTATTTAACTATCCATAAAAAAAACAAGTTTAACTCTTGTTAAAATCTGTTTGAAAATCTTTTTGTAAACCCTAAATAATAAATGTCAGAGTTAAACTTTATCTATGTCTTGCATTGGTGGTCGAGGGGTCAGCACGACTGCCTTGCACTTGCAGGCAGTTGCCCGGGTTGCGGGTTCATGTCCCGGCCGATGCTATGACACTTAATAAAAAAACTTTATCTATGTCAACTACAGATAAAAAACTCAAACTATGATCTTAACTAGTTAGTATTTAACATTGATATCCGAGTAACACTTTTAGAAAAAAATTATAAAACTCACGAATTGGCAATTATTTTTTTTACAAATCAATTTATGATGAAAGAAGATACTGCACTACTAAATTATGCCATGAGAAAATAAAGCTATTGCTTTTTATGCAACTAATTATTGTTCCCCTAATATTGATTACAAATATATCATGGGCACTTACTGTAAATAATGTAAATCCTCTTGCATAATTAATGTTTGCTTGATTTGTTCATTTGAACAATTTAATATATCTAATGTTTGTTTATTTAAATCAAATTATTTTTATAAATAAATAAGTTCTCAAAGTATTTATTGATTATAAATTTCAACAAAACAAAAGAATGTTGTATATTTATTGCGATTTTTTTTTTTTGTTTCTTTAAATTCCGTTAATTTTAAAAAGATTTCCATATTATTATAAAAGGTAATTCAAAATCAATTTTACATTAAATAAACGTAAATTAGTGTAAAAATACATGTTTTTAAATTAATATATACCACAATATTTCCTATAAAAAGGAAGTTGAGAATTATGATAATACGTTGTTTAAATTTATAAATAAAAGATTAGGTTTTCAAATTAATAGTTGCAGTTCTATGTAAAATATTTATTATTTTAAAATTTTATTTAATATAACATTTCCTGTCATTTCTTTTCTATTATTTACGATAAATACATGTACATTTTCTGTTTTTAAATATATATTCAATCCCAAACAAGTAAATTAAAATTATATATATAAAGTTTTATCACACAAATAAATGCTATTACAACATTATAAAATTAAATAATGGTAGAAAAAACTAATTTGTCAATGTAATTCTGTTTATTTATTTGTATTTTTTCCTATCTATCACTAATTGAATAGTAATAAATAAAAATAATACAGTTTAAATGGTTAAATAAATAGTTTATTAAAATAAGCAATACTTCAATTTATCCGTAAATATATATATTTAATAATGAATTAATTTTATCATTTTGAAAACAAGTATTAAAAACAGACTTGTTAAATGATTTATGTGAATAGTTATTTTGCATGGAAAAATATATAGACAATTAAGAAAAAAGAAAAGATAAACCACCTTACAACTGTGGAATCAGATGGAAAAATAAAAATAGTAACATGGAAATGTTGAAAATGATAAATGAAAAAAAAATTTACTAAAAATAATTATGAAGAGAAATGAATATAATTGGGATATACATCAAATCAAAACAATAGAAAAAAAACTGTAAAATTATAAAAGAGTGATAGAAATATGAATATGATAGATAAGTTTTTAAGAGGTAGCCATCATTAATTGTTTAAGAAATAAAAAAGGAAGTAGAAATGATGAGTGAAGTTGATATGTTTTAATGTGTGTGTCCTAAATTTTGGCAAATAATTGATTGTAATGATGATATATACTTATAAAAAAAAGATAGCAATTGTTTCAATTTTTGTCATTTAATTGCAAATTATATAGAATGTTTATATATAGTTTGTAATGATTAAATTGTATTACTTTTAATAAAAATTAAGTATTAAAAATGATTTCCATTTCTCCTTATTTGCATTGACAATTATTCATATATAAAATACCATATACTCCTTAATTAACACGTTACAATGCAAATTCAACATATGATTTATTTCTTCTTGCTTACAGTTTCAACTGCCCTGCAGTCATCATCAAACTTACAATATTTAAACATACACAATTAATACCAACCATACACGTACATATATATCAATACATACATATACATATACAAATATATACACACATATATATAAAATAACCATAAATGACATTTTAAACCGTATTTTAAACTATGGATTTTTAATATTTTAAAAAATACTAATATTCTTTTCTCTATTTATAATCAATTAATTTCCTTTACATAAAAAATTTACTCAAAAAATTAAACATTTATTCTTTATATTTTATATCCCCATTATTTCAAAATTGTTCAGTAATCCTATTTATTTCTTCTATTTTAATTATTCTATACACTATCCATGTATTTATTAACAACAATAATATTATTAACATAATATCTATATAATTCTACTTCATTTTAATTTTTAATTAACCTTACCTCGTTTAAACTTTACTACTGCTACACCATTTTCCTAAATGAAATAACTTTTAACTTTTATCTCATCACCCTTACACACTCTATGGACACCTTTTTGAAACTATATCTTATATATAATTTATTTATTAACAAAAATATATATTTCTATAAAATCAATGTTTTCAAACTCAAATCTTTATTAAGAGATGCCCTAATATTTCTAATCAATATAAATTCTTTTATCTTTCTACCTCTTCCATTTCTAGAATGATTTATCATTTTTATACTTTCTTTTTCAAATTTACATCCTGTCTCTAATGAATGTAAATATAGAAAATATAGATAATTATATAAATTGAGTATATAAAATAGAATGTAATAAAATAGAATGTAAATCACGTCAGGTTAAAAATATTAGGAATGACTATGTAGGTGAAACAAAAAACTCAATTTACACAAGATTAAGCCAACATAAGTATAATAAAAGATCACCTATTTATTTACATTCATTAAAGACAGGACATAAATTTGAAAAAGGAAGTATAAAAATGATAAATCATACTAAGGATAAGAGAGATAGAAAAATAAAAGAAGCTATATTGATTAGAAATATTAGGTCATCTCTTAATAATGATTTGGGTTTGAAAATATTGATTTTATAGAATTATATATTTTTGTTGATAAATAAGTTATATATAAGATATAGTTTCAAAAAAGTATCCATAGAAAGCATAAGGATGATGAGATAAAATTTAAAATTTAAAAATTATTTCAGTTAGGAAAATGGTTTAGCTGTAGTAGAGTTTAAAAGAACTAAGGTTAATTAAAAATTAAAAAGAAGTAGAATTAAATAGATATTATGTTAATATTATTATTGTTGTTAATAAATACATGTATAGTATATAGAATAATTAAAATCGAAGAAATAAATAGGATTGCTGAACAACTGTGAAATAATGGGGCTATAAAATATAAAGAATAAATGTTTAATTTTTTGAGTAATTTTTTTATATAAAATAAATTAATTGATTATAAATAGAGATAAAAGAATGTTAATATTTTTAAAATATTAAAAATTGATAGTTTAAAATATGGTTTAAAATATCATTTATGGTTTTTTATATATGTGTGCATACATTTGTATATGTATGTATTGATATATAACCATTATAATATATATATATATATATATATATATATATATATATATATTATAATGGTTGGGGAGTATTAGTGTTACTGTATCTGCCGTACAGAGTGCCACCAGGCCATTAGAAACTGGAAAATTTATATAGTAGGCAAATACTTATTGTTAAGATCCAATTTTATTTTATATTTGACCATCAGGCCATGTCACTAGCTCTATGATTAGCTGAGATTTATAATCTAAATTCTTAATGTATATATTTAAGAATGACAAGAAAAAAAATAAAATTTAATAAACTACTGACAGTAATATTAAGCAAAAAAAAAAAAAACATTTATTATCACACATATATAAAGTTGAACTGGAAGAATAAGCATTATTACTTTATATTTAATTTTTACAGTTATTATATTTAAATTTTAGTTCACGCAGATGGAGATTCTTATACATACATTTTAATCTTTTGATAGACGTAATTACTCTACATAGATTGTGCACATAAAACCTACAAATGCATGCAGTCATTTAGGTACAGTTGAAATTTTATGCTTTAATATGTTAAAAACCAAATGAGCATGCACATGTATATATATATGCAGCACAACCACCCACCACATTATTCTTGTTCAATTATTATTAATTGGAATATATAAAAAAGATTATACTCTTCTTAGAGTTCCTTAAGACATTCATCATGAGGTGTCACATCCATAAATAATAAACTTATAGGGGAGGCTTAGGCAAATATATTAAGACACTCAACATAAGATGTCATATGTACCAATAGAGGCCAAGTGTGGAAATGTGCACTTACATATATACATAATACATCACAACATTTAATTGAACTAACAATTATACTTATTAATTAAAAGAAATAAATTAATAGAAATGACTGTTTCACGATTAAATTTAAAATATTAATAATTAATTTAACCTTCCATGTTGATCAGATAAGAGTTCATGATTTAAACTTGGTTAGGCCTTAATTGTTTAAGATATGATTTAAAGTTCATTTAGTAAAAGTTCTATTATAATTAGAGTTCATAATTAATAGGTTATGCATTGCATTTGAAGAGCTCCCGGTTTCTTGTGCCAATTCCTGCAAAGTCTTTTATTATTCATAATTTCTGTTCATGCTGTAGTTATCAATCTGGAGGCAGCCTTAGTTAGTTTGATTCTGAAACTATCTTATTGCAATACCCATATGATTCGGGGTCTGCAATAGTGCCATTCATATTTCAACAGTCTCTTCATTTGGAGAGGGTGAAAAGGGTGTCTTTTCCCCCTCCTCCTCAAAAATCAAGCTGGAACTGTTCTTAATTTAAATATTTTTCTTTTTATACTAATCCTTCAGATTCACTGACCATGGTTTCCTGTTCCGATGGTTTTCATTAGGGTCTGAGTGTCAGCTGACCTTCCACAAGTGGTAACACAATCTTTTTTAAATTTTTTTATATCTCTTATCTGACCTTTAATTATAAATTTTCCCCAATGGCTCATTTACTTTAGATTAATTAAAACCAACAATCATTTCCATTTTGAGTTTTAACACAATAGATAGTAATTTAATTATTGTACATTCTTTATCTTTGAATCTTTTAAGTTTTTGCTTAAAATTTAGCTTTAAAACTCTTTTTTTTTAAATAAAGTTTTCTTTTAATAATTTTCCATCTGTGTGATTTATATATATGTTTTTGCAAGCTTTTACTTTTCAATTTTTAATTCTAACTTTTATTTAATAACTTTTATTTGCAAACATTTATATGTTATTTTCTTTTTTAAAAATAATGTAATGGCATGTGTGCCCATTACTATATATGTGTGTGTATGGTTAGTTATTAATTGTATATGTTTAAATATTGTAGTTCTGATGATGACTGCAGGGCAGTTGAAACTGTAAGCAAGAAGAATTAATCATATGTTGAAATTGCATTATAAAGTGATAATTAAGAAGTATATGGTCTATTATTTATATTTGGTACTTACGGATAATTTGCCTGATGACGTATTTGACCCACCGGTTTCCCTTCCGGTAGGCATCGACGATCTTTGTATGACAACGTTGTCATGGCAATGAAGTGATTGGCGTGATTAATCCATCAGAGAGTCAATTTTTTTTTTTTTTAAACCGCGAGATTTAAAATTCGGAGAGAGGTTTGGGAAATTTTTTGATTTTTCTGTCTATTGTGATTTTGCTATCCACTTGATCACAGTGATTTTTTTCAGCTCTTCCATTGCGTCCTTGATATTTTACTTTGTGATATGGCTGAAGCTCCAAGAACCTTGTTTAGTTTACCTAGTACGGAGGAAGAAGCGATCATCTTCTTACAAGACCGCGGTCTTCTCCCCAAAAGGAAATTATGTCAAAATGGGCATGAAATGAAAAAATATATTCACAATTCCAAGAAACAATGGCGGTGTAACTTGAAGGATTGCCTGTCAGAAATTGCAATTAGAAAAGGCACGTGGTTTGTTGGCTCCAAAATGACTTTCGTGACCGCTATACGTTTCATCTATAGTTGGTCCAAAGAATTAACATCGATAACATTTTGTGCGGAGGAATTGAATATTTCGGACAAAACTGTTATCGATTGGAACAACTACCTCCAGGAAGTTTGTACCTGGAGATTGTTAAGAAATGAAAGGCGGAAAATCGGAGGTCCCAACACAATCGTTGAGATTGATGAAAGCCTCTTCACAAAACGGAAGAACAATGCCGGAAGAGTCCTACCACAGCAATGGCTATTTGGCGGCGTGTGCAGAGAGACTGAGGAATGCTTTATTGTAGCCATTCGAGATAGAAGTGCATCTACTCTCATGCAAGAAATTTTGCAAAATGTACACGAAGGCTCGACTATCTACAGCGATTGCTGGAAGGGATACAAGAGCGAAGAGTTAGCTGAGGCTGGATATGAACACCATCGTGTTAATCACACATACAACTTCGTAGACCCCACAACTGGTGTACATACACAGAATGTTGAAAGGTTGTGGGGTTTGGTCAAATGGCATAATAAAAAACACAGAGGGACAGCACGTCAGCACCTGGACTCATATTTGAGCGAGTTTATGTGGAGGCAGTCGTACAAAGCTGATCCTTTCGCTGCAATTTTAGAACATATATCGCAATTCAGTCCTCCACAGTGAACGCTATTTGTAAGTAATTTTAATTTTTTTTATAATAATTATAATTTTAGAATTAATTATATTATTGAATATAGACAATAAGTAATCCAAATGCATGTAAAAGTAACGTCACCATTAATGCCATATTCGCATTAAATCTTTATTTTAAATGTACAAACAATTTTTGTTAATATTTCTTCAATTAATTTGTAATTAATTTTCAATAATTTTTTTAATAAAATTACCAATATACAGTCCGTTTTTAAAATTACCAAATGCTTGTAGAAACTACGGCGTCTTACACCACATTTTATACAAGATGGCGATTAATGGTAGATTCGCATTAACTTTTTTTTTTAAAAATTTACAAAAAAAATTTTTTTTTTATATTTCTTCAATTATCAAACTTCCACTTAATTACATTTAATTTGTAAATAATTTTTGGGTTAATATTTCTACAAATATCAAATTATTTTTCGTAAATTCATTAGCCAATGTATGTAAAAGTAGGGCATGTGATCGCGATTTAATATTTCTACAAATATCAAATTATTTTTCGTAAATTCATTGGCTATACAGTACGGTTTTAAAATTAGGCAATGTGATCGCCATTAACGGCACATTTTCCATAATTTTTTGTTTTTATATTTTGTATTGACCTTATTTTGTATTTCATGCATGTAAATTTTGACTAATTTGTTGGGTTTTTTTTTGTATTTTTGGGTTAATATTTCTACAAATATCAAATTATTTTTCGTAAATTCATTGGCTATACAGTACGGTTTTAAAATTAGGCAATGTGATCACCATTAACGGCACATTTTCCATAATTTTTTGTTTTTATATTTTGTATTGACCTTATTTTGTATTTCATGCATGTAAATTTTCACAAATTTGTTGGGTTTTTTTCTACAAATATCAAATTATTTTTCGTAAATTCATTGGCTATATTTTGTATTTTATATCTTGTACTACAAGCTTCGCTTGTCAAAAACACCCAGCCCCCCCCCCAACAACTACAGCGCTGCGCGCTGTTATAATTGGCCACATTTTTAAGATTTTTGAATAGTTTTCATGCATGTACATTTTAAATAATTTTGTGGGTCCTATATTTTGTATTCACAGTATTAAATTTTCACTAATTTTTTCGTAAATTCATTGGCTATACCTTGTATTTTTCGTAAATTCATTGGCTATACAGTACGGTTTTAAAATTAGGCAATGTGATCGCCATTAACGGCACATTTTCCATAATTTTTTGTTTTTATATTTTGTATTGACCTTATTTTGTATTTCATGCATGTAAATTTTCACAAATTTGTTGGGTTTTTTTCTACAAATATCAAATTATTTTTCGTAAATTCATTGGCTATATTTTGTATTTTATATCTTGTACTACAAGCTTCGCTTGTCAAAAACACCCAGGGCCCCCCCCCCAACAACTACAGCACTGCACGCTGTTATAATTGGCCACATTTTTAAGATTTTTGAATAGTTTTCATGCATGTACATTTTAAATAATTTTGTGGGTACTATATTTTGTATTCACAGTATTAAATTTTCACTAATTTTTTCGTAAATTCATTGGCTATATCTTGTATTTTATATCTTGTACTACAAGCTTCGCTTGTCAAAAACACCCAGGGCCCCCCCTCCAACAACTACAGCGCTACGCGCTGTTATAATTGGCCACATTTTTAACATTTTTGAATAGTTTTCATGCATGTACATTTTAAATATTTTGTATTCACAGTATTAAATTTTCACTAATTTTTTTTTTTTGTATTTTTTTTTCAGGACCAAGAAACATGCTGGTGTTCAGTCGGTGTATCACGTGACATTCCTTTTGTTTTTCATCACATGGTCAACCGATGACGTATTGCCCTGAAGGCATACCGATTTAATGTTGCGCTTTTTAACGTGACGTGTTCACGTGATATGCGGACACATCTTATCGAGTAGATGTGTCTGCAGATCACTTGGAGACGTTATCTTAAAAATCGCAACATTAGACCGGTATGCCTTCAGGGTAATACGTCATCAGGCAAATTATCCGTAAGTACCTTATATTTAATAAAAATGAACAGTGATAAATGCTAGTTAATAAGAAACAATACTTATTTCTTTGTATTTTAGTTACTTTTAAGGTAAATTTTATTGATAATAAAATGCAAAAGGAAAAATATATATAATATAAAAAAAAAGTTATACAATGAAATAATAAGATTATATCTATATTTAGTACTAGACTGAGTGGTGATTACATAAAACAGACTACAGAAACTGTCATTTATTTGTTACATAATTGAGATAAAGAAAAAGCGAGAAAAAAAGGAGGAGCAGTATAAAGAAAAGATTTCAATTTTAAAAAATGTAACAAAACCAATTTATTTTCCAAAACCTAAAAAAATAGTTTAATTTCACAATGGTGATTTTAGTAAAATCAAGATCCAGACGGCAGCAAAAATATCTGCAGAAGATCTTGGTCTTGGTTTTAATTAGGTTTAATTTAAGGAAATAGATTGCAGTTTTTGAAAATCAAGATAAATATAAAATGATACCTAGTTTCCCCATAAATAAGACCTAACTAGAAAATAAGTCTACATAATTTTTTAAAATGTTTATAAAATAAGCCCTAGTTAAAATTATTACTCAGATGAAAGGATTTCTTTTGGTTGTTGAAGTACATGATGTATGTATTGAATTATAAAGTAATGGATGTATAAATAAATAATATTATTGACATTAATACTTTAAATAAACGATAACATAAATTGTAATGGTAGTTGTATATTTTACCATTGAACATTTTCAATAAACACAATTCTATTTCATAGAAAAACAATTTCCTCTCAGCTAAATCTTGGATTTAGGATAACCAATTTATTGACTTGATGAATGATTTAACAAACTTTTAAAATTTTACCTGCTACATGCCAATATATCAGACAATGTATAATTTCATTTATGTAATATTAGTTACTTATTTATATTTAATACTTTAATTTAAAATGCTTGTCTTAGTTTTAGAATGTGGTCATGGTAGCATTTAAATATTGAAGATAAAAGAAAATCATTTTTTTTCTTTTAAAAGAATTTAAATAATGGAAGTAATTTTAACAATTCAAGTTTAGTTTAAGTTAAATCAATCTTTCTCCTAAAAAAAAAAGTTTTAAAAAAGAATATCCAAGTTAGGCTATTATGAGCAATTTGGAATGTGTTTTCAATGTGTGACCTTGATAATGAATGGATGTGGTTGTGTCTGATATGAATCTTCATAATTCTGTATGTCATGTGAAGTAACAGTCATACTTAATGCAGTGTTTATAAAATACAGAAATGTTTCCAGAATTTTTATGCTCACATTTTTTCATCACTTTTGTATGGATACTCATTCTTAACTATAATCATTTTTGTTATTACTCCTATCTCATAAGTTTTCAATTAACACTTGATTTAATGGTAGATTTAAAAGTAATAATATTTTGATCTCAAATAACTTTTGTACTTAAATAAATGTAAATATCCTAGTGCATATAGCTGGCTGAAATTTCAAATACTCACAGAGGATGTTGCTGAAAAATCATGTTTGGGAAACTGATTTGAGATTTTGAATAAATCTATACTTTTTGCATGAATAAATGTAGATTTTTGTACTTAAAAATCTCTGAAAATAAGCCTTAAGGTATCCTTTGGAATAAAAATTAATATAAGATCCGGTCTTATTTTCAGGGAAACACAATATTTCATAAACCAAAGCATAAGCATAACAAAAAAAAAAGTGCATTTTTATGCTCAGAAAGACTTTTTTCTATATTTTTCAATAAGGACTGTTATGGAAATGATATTGTTACAGATAATTGTTAAAATACGTATTCTCAAAGAATAACATATACTAAAATGAGTCATATCTAAAATGATTATATTTAATTTAAGTATATTACACTGAACCTATTAGTTGAAAAAGTAAATTATAACAGTAATATTATCTAATGGAATCTTGATTTTAGTAGAATAGAAATATTTAATTTGTTATATTGGTTATATATGGTATAAATAAAAGAGTAAAAGGGAAATAAATGAAATATATGTAAAAATAAATTCTTTATCATCGATATTTACTTTCTATCCACAATTTTCTATCAGATTACATTAAACAAAAAATCCAAAACATTAGAATATTTTTATTCTAATTTTGAAACACTGAATAAATAAGCAGAAAAATTAAATAGCATGAATGCATATAAAGAACATATATGAAAACTGATTTCTTAAACAATTAATGATTCATTTCTCCTGAAAGAATACAATATAAAAAAAATTGAGTTTGTACATGTGATATAACTGCTGCTCATCTGCATCAGTACTAATTATAATGAGTTCAGCCATTCCAATCCACAAATACACTCACATAAACTATAGATGGGTTGTTTATCTGATTACCTGACTGCTTGTGATGTGGTCTTATAATTTCAATCCCTTGAAAATTTTCAATATCTTTCCTAATTCTATCAATAATGATCCCCCCCCCCCAAAAAAAAAGCAATTGATTTTTCCCTTTTAAAATATATTTGTAGTATACATGGAGTTTGATTATTCCACAAAAACTATGCTTAAGTTCACAATAAAATATTTACTTTTTACTTCTCTTTTGACCAAACCAATACATATGTTTGTCTGAAGATTTGTGATGATGGTATATTATTAGATGTGATACATTGGACTATTTCCATCATCTTTGAGTGAATGTTGAAGGTATAGAAAATTTTAAACTTTCCAAATACAAACAACTTGTTAGTATTAACACACAAATATGTTGTTTTGCAATTAACCACATCTATCAAGCTGAATAACTTAAACAAGTGGTCTTACAATACTGCCATCATACTTTTCAGATCATTGTAATTTGCCATTAAGTAAAATTATTTAATGCTTTTATATAAGTTCATAATGCATAGTATAAATCATTTATCTACAATAAATCTGTTAGAACAGGAGTCCATACCCAACAAATTTACTTGAAGTAATTATATTATTATGATAAAGTATTAATTTAATTATAGAATCTGCACTTCATCTCAACAATTAAGTCCGTTGTTTTAAGAAAAAAAGCCAACAAGTTATTTAAACTGATCTACTCTCAGAATAATAACCAGCCAAGACCAAAGTTGTTTCATTTTTCTTCCATCATTTGCTAATAAATCACTGAGATTTTTAAAACAATAATTACTAAACCAATGTCTTTGTAGATTATATTCAAAACAATGAGAAGATCATTTTATGAATTTGCAAAAATAGCACAATCATATGAATAATGAAAATCTAAAAACCAATATGACTAGTTTTTTTTTTTTTTTTTAATGGTATAAATTAAAAATTCAACAATCAAACCTATATCACATCTTTATGTGTACTTCATAAAGGTTGCTATATATTATTCCAAAGATCAGTGTCACAAAAATAGAAAACACAACAGAAGTCACTAAATATCTTCTTTTAATAACTTTTTTTTTTCATTTCAAATTCTTTAGATTTTCATCATCAGATCCTTACCATAATCCTGCAGATGTTTTATATCTATTAATTTCAAAGAACAATGATATGTTTTCAGACATTGTAATAAATCTTGTCATTTAAATGAATCAAATTGATCAAAGCAATATTTATAATTTTCTCATTAAATTCCTCTTCAATTATATTATAAAACAATGCTAAAATATAGTAATCGTTTTCTACAATTGAAAATCTACTAATAGATAACAATAATATTCTATCATTAATACAATTATTACTGTAATTTACAGACAACCAAATAGCTTTTAGAAAATGTATAAAATGCGAATAATATTACATAGACAAAAAATAAGTTCTGGAGATTAAAGGCAGGATTGTTTATATTTTTATTCCATATGATATAAAATTATAAAATATGATTGATATTACATTCCTTAAAACAAACAAAAGAGAGAGAGCAAAAGACAATTAGAAATATAATGCATAAAGAATTCTGGAATGATTACAATAATAAGAAAAGATTTAATACTTACACAGATTTTTTAAAATGCACTATATTAAGAAGTAATAAAAAATAAATACCATTGCAATAATTACTCTGTTTTCATCCTATTAACTCATATTATCTTTAACTTTTTATTCACAATCTTATTATCTAATAAATGAACATTGAGACATTTTGATGTTTTACATTTTATAGCAAATGATATATACACTATATATAAATTACATTATCAAAAAACTTAACATAAATATTTTTTTTAATTAATCAAAACCTTTATTTCGGAATTTTAATTATAAAGATAATAAATCTATTTTATGTTTAAAAAAAAAATTCATTTTTATTTAAAATTCATCATGTAAATTAATTAAAATTTGTGTTTTCAACTTTATCTTTCAAAGATACTTTATTTATTCTTTGACCAAAAAAAGATATTGATTACATTTTTAATATTTTTCCTTTATCCACATGTAGTAATATCCACTGCTAAAAAAATACAATTAAAAGACAACAAAAATATTAAATTATTACACAGGAATCAGAAGTATGTAGAGGGCAGAGATGACATATAGTTCACATCAATTACATATATAATAAATAAGAAAATTAAATAAATAGTACATGTGCAAAAAACTATTTACTCTATTAATATATGATATTGCTTATAAAATGGCGATAAATAAAAAATCATAATAATAGTCATTTTCAAATGACGTTTTTATTCTATAAATATTCTCATAGTTTTATAACTGTTCTCACTAGCAGTTTTATACCTGTTTTCAGAATACCTGTTATATTTTTACAAGAATCGAAAAAAAAAAAATGAAATTTTAAAAAATAATGGGAAAATTATTTAATTCAACTCGGAAACTATGACATTATAATTTCTAAATATAAATAAATATTAAAAAGGCAAGATTAATAAACATATATTTTTAAATTGTTACTTTGAACTATCAATTGAATAATTATAGCAGCAAAAATTACCATATATGCATAAATATATATGTTTGTATATGGAAGGAAGAGCACCAAACAAATTAAATTAATCGTTTAAAATAATTTTCTGAAGCTTATCAAACAATAAATTCTACTGGGATTTTTTTTATAAATAAATAAATTAAAAATAATAAAAAATAAATGATTGATGAATTTAATTAAAAGAAATTGTTTCAGTTAAATCTATTTAATTAGTCATGCTAGATTAAATTGTTTCCTACTGTCTCTGTCATTACCAAAGTAATTGAGATTTTTAGTCAATTAAAACGAGTAATATGTCTCTTCATTTTTATAACTGCGTATCACAACTTCATGTTTATATATATATAAAATAGCCATACACATAAAATTGTACCATCAATTTATAAAAATATAAACAGATAACTGTATTAGATACAATATGAACTAAATAGCTCTACTAAAGGTATAATCAATGTGTTTCATTTATCTTTGTAATGTAAACAATCTGTCAATTCATATAAAAAAAATAAGGGTTTCCTAAAACACTTTTAAAATCTCAACAATCATAAGCATGACTGGTATTGTTTGGACAATGCTTTTCATCTGATTGAAATCGCTGTTTATGCTAATAGATATTGATGAAATTTTCGTTGTGTAAAAAAGTAATCAACAATTTGTAATTGAAAGCTATTTATTTGAATCTGATGTCTGATTTATTTACTTCTATCATCATTATATCCACATCAATTTTATGATGTTCATGTTTAATATAATGAAAAGATATCCAATTGCACTTACCATCTAATGATTGGTTTGACAATTATTAGATTTATCTTAGAGCAGTTAGCTACAGTGATTTTAGAATATTAATTTTGCTGAAATAGAATCCCAAATTCACTTCCAACCCAACTGTTATTAAACCCATTCCCCTTTAATGACATCTTTTTAAAATCTCAAAATATATTACTTATTGTTGCTTAATCTTTGTGTTTTAAACTATTAACACTATTTTATCAATGATATAAGATAAAAAAATAAAAATTTATAATAAGAATTTTTAATATATTTTATATAATTTGTTTAGTAAGGAAATATATTCGATATCTAAATTAGAAATTTGATTTAATGTCCAGTCCATTATCTTTCTCCAAGAAGAATTATATATAAACTTCAGATGTTTCATGTTAACTCTAATAACAAGTACAATGTATCCCCTCTCCCCAAAATCTTACTTTAAAAACAATTATAATAGTTTCTTATATTAAAAATGTAATCTATTACAGCAAATTTAACACATACCATCAATTTTGAATACTTTATTTAAAAAGTAATTTAAATTTAAAAATTAGTAGTAATTAATAAATAAACGTTTAATAAACATATTATCATGCAAAAAACATTAAACCGTATGAAAATATAATAAAACATTATAGTAGTCATACATTTTTATAACAAAAATTGGTAGCTACATTGCTCAAAAAGTATTCAACATAATCTAATTTATTTTTGGTGGACTTTATTATTTGATCTTTTTTTTTAAAAAAAAACATAATGCAAGTAATAAATTTATTTTATTTTATATATATAGTGATTTGAAAATCAGAACTTCCAACATAGTGTTGTTATAATGTTTGAAATACCATTGTTTCCTACTGTAATTAGAAATAATTAAGTAAATGGAAAAAAAAATATTATGATTAGAGTAATGACTTCATTATGTAATCAAATAATGTTAAATACCATAAGCAATAAAACTTTTAGTGATTTTTACTGCAGAATGAAAACAACATTTTCAATGTTATTGTTATATTGCTTTAATTAAAAAATGTTAGCAATCTATAATAATTATCAAATGACTGCCATCTTTCAAGAATAGCTATAGAAAAAAGATGTATATTTTTGATTATGGCAAATCCTTGCATAATAACAAGCATAAAAGAAATTGAATATAGCTTCTATAAAAAAATTTAAACTAAAAAACAGTATATTATATTTTTTGATATTTTTAAAAATTATATTTACATGGAATAATCAATATCTTGAATCAATTTGAAGTATAAATCGTAAGAGATATGTTGAGGATTTAAATATTTTATTAAATTTATTTTAACATATACACAAAACTTATTTTTAGTAAAGATGGTCAGTTCGTAATAAGTTAAAAAATAAATTGGATACACATGTTTTTAAAAAGTATTTCTTCTCAGAATTTAATACCTTACAATGTTTGATTATAAAGACAAATGATTATATTATACTGTAGATAAATTTCATAATAAAATCCTCTGGATATAAATAGAATAACTTTTTTAATCAAACATTAGCTTTAATAAAAATAATAATAATAAAAATTAATGTTAATTATGTTGGATTTGACCAGTTAAATCACTTAGTCTTTCAAATCAAAATACACATTAAGTCAATTTATACATTTTAAAAAGCCAGTTAAAAATGACTAAATCACTAAATCATAAAAGATGAAACAAAGTTTGTAATCTTCTTTTTAATGAAATTTATGAAAAACTAATTTCCATTAACTCACGGTCTTACACACCACATCTCTGAATTTATATCTTATCAAAAAAAAATTAAAGTAATAAATCAGATAAAAAATATTTTATAATGTATAAATTTTTCTTCACTCCATCCATCATTGCCAAAGATAAAAGTGATGAAGGAAAAAATCTAAACAATTAAATTAATTGTAATATTAATGACCTTTAAAAAATTCTTAGATTGTTTTTTTTTTTCTGTCAGTAAAAGTGTTAAATGAAAATCTATTCATATATTTTTAATAGAAAATGGTGATTAACAGCTTTGCATTACAGAACTTTTAAAATATATAAATATGCATTGACGGTCCCATAAACTAGCAAAATAAAAAAATAAAAAAAGGAAAACAAAACTTTTATGCACAAAACATGCTCAATATATCCATTATCATTTGCAATTTATAAAAATTTCAATATTTCAGCTAAATCACATAGCTATTAATATCAAAGCATTGGTATTTTAAATACTTCAATGGATTGATGCAAATATTCAACATTTTAAATTTTCTTTGCATATATTTGATTTGGAAGTTATACTGAGATAAAATTTGGTGGCATAAGACACTGATTGATTACTCAATAAACTTTCATATTTTAACTAATGACTAAAAACAGTTAGGCAGAAGTTTTCTCTCTTAGTTGTTGTACTAATAAAAATATTGTCTTGCAGAAAACATGTCAATGATACTCAAATCTTGCATCTCAATTAAAATGACCATTTCAAAAAATGTATATATGATGTGATTCTTCTGAGTGCTATATTATATCATCAGCAGTATATCCCTCTTCATGCTTTACTTTCATTTCTTATAAATATAATTTTTGTCTTCATTCTTCCTTGTTTCTGCAAACTGTGATCAGTAAAATATACACATTTCATTTAGAATGATAGAGAACATGTTTGCATACATGTAAACATGATAAAGATATAAAGATTAAGTACGAAAAATAATTGCACAAAAATAATTTTAGGGAATAGGAATATTGGACTACATCAGAAAAATAAAATGAGATTACCAGAAATTATGGAATAAAAATAAGATTTTGTCATGAAAATATAGCATGGTAATAATAAACACATACTTAAAAAATTACAAATAAGAATTTACATGGAGAAACTTTTGATGGAATTTTTTTTACTAATTCAAATATTGATATCAAGCTCACTACTACAAGGCCATGAATGTACTTTCAATTTAATAATAGTTAGGATACAGGTAAAATTTAAGAGCATATGAAGTTCTGACCCCCCCCCCCCAAAAAAAAAAAGATGGGTGAATTGTCATTAAATTAAAGGTGAGTAGACTATTAAACAAATTCAGATTTATTTAAATACAAATAGCAGAATACTTAATAACATAAATTTAAATAAAAAAATGTGAATATTCAAGGAAACTTTAATAGAAGTTGTTGTATAGATAATAGGTTATAATAAAGACAAAATATACAAAAAAATCTAAAGAATAAGATGGTTAATAAAGAAAAAAAAATCAATACTAAAAAAAATGTAACCAGATATAAAAAGCTTAATAGTGACTAAAGATGAATAATGGATAAAAATATATAAGTATAAATGGAGTGAGACTGTTCTGAGAAATATATTATAATGAACTACAAGTTTAATTTAATTGATATATAGTAGAACAAAATAGTTTGAATGAAAATAAAAAATAAAAAGTTTGAAGTAGCAAATAAATTGCTTAGTAATCAATAGAAAAAGTAAATATAGGCAGTCTTCTACTATAGGCTTTTGTAAAAAAATTATTGATATACACCTAGGTCTCTTTTTACGCAGACTTATTTAACACGATTTTGAAGTTATGCGATTCATGTTTCCCAGAAGTTGACCTCTGAAAATGCGCTATTACTTTAAATAATAAATTTCATGCACTTACGTTATATTGAAAGTAATAGCACATTATTGGAATTTGACTTTCATCTTAGTAATTTCAATATTTTCAGTGCTTTATAAAAGTAAGATTTTATGCAATAATGAAATTAAAATCATGATTTCCACATTTTATGTATACACACATTAAATTTTACAAGATTATAATGTAAATTTATTCAAACATTGTGCGTGTTAATTTTGCATCTTAAATCACATTCTGTTTTTGCTTTTTAAAAAAGAACGTAATCAATTATTATTTTCTTATGAATGACACTAATCATTAACATGCTTTTAAATTCCAACGAGAGTTAAATAGTTGTATGTCTGGATATCGTGAGCTTCATAAACAATTAATAAAATCATCGTCTCAAAGATTAATTACTAATTAAGTTGACACCAGAAAATGATTAACACAACATGAGAGTGAAGTTGGTGCTAATTGTATTTCCTCTTGAGAAGAATCTGATTTTTTTACCAGTTTGCAAACGAACTTGTTTATCGATAATAATTAAAATGTGTATAAAAAAAATGTAAATTGCTGTACAGTAAATTATGCATAAAAATATATTATTTTGAATAAAATTAAATATTATAGTTAAAAACAGTTTGTCTTGTATCAATTTTTTTCAAATTTGAAATTTTTTATTAGTCATATTTTATTTCCTTATTTTTTTTATGCGCAAATTATGCATAAAAATATATTATTTTGAATAAAATTAAATATTGTAGTTAAAAAAAGTTTGTCTTGTATCAATTTTTTTCAAATTTGAAATTTTTTATTAGTCATATTTTATTTCCTTATTTTTTTTTTTTGCGCGAATTTTAAAGTAATTTTATGTTGGTGTTTTGCTTTTACGTGAACTTTGAAAAATCACAGACTGCATCCCCCCTTTTTCAATGTAAGTTATGTCTATTTTTGCGTGATTTCGTTTGCATGTGTTTTCTGAGGAACCTATCTATCGCGTAAAACGAGACCCAGGTGTATATATAAAGCACAAAACTAAAAAATGGGATGCAGAAACTGATACAGATCTCATTTTCAACTATCTTGTGTTGTGTTAATATCTCTTGTAATATATTATAGTGTTTATTTTCATTTGTTAAAAATATTTTCATATTCAGCATTAAAACATATTATTTCCAAAAGTTAGAAATGTCTTTATTATAAAAAGGATAAGAAAAATGGCATAGTCTCTATGATAAAGATAATAAAACCATATATAATTTTATTTCCACTTCATTGTTTATGTAATAACTTTGCTTATGCATGTTAATATAGCTGGTGAAGTGTATTATGTTTTTATCAGTTTTCTTATTGACTTAATTCATTTTCAGTGATGAGCACCATAATCATATATGTAATATATCATTCAGATAGTGCTTTGAGTGTGTCTGTTTATTATTCTTAATCTGTAAATGGGCAAATTTAAATATTCTATTAGTTAGATAATTGGATGCTAGTAATTCTTTTGTTTATCTCCTTTATTTTCCTCTTTCTGTTGTTGCATTCTGAAGATACAAGTTTAATGTTTTGAGGATCAAACCTGTGTCTCTATTCTTTTTTCTGATCTAAGAACTCAGATATATTCTGAGTTTTCTTTTGCATATTTGTATAGTTATTTGTGCTACATAATTCTTGTGGTAATGTTGGTCAGCAGTTCTCCATTCCATAGATGTATATCCTTGGTGATTGCACTAAACCTCATAGAATATTTTTAGGATTTTTTTCCTTTTTTAAATATGTCTCTGATATTGCTGATCAGTGTGTTGAGACTGGCTGATGTTTAGAAGTTACTTTTATTGGCAAATGTTTTTTTTTATTTTATCTGCCATTTTTTGGTATGTAAGGCATTGTAATCCATGATTTATTGTTCCCTTGCCATCTTAAGTTCTGTTTGATTTTGGTGTTAAATTTTTGAATTTCTTTGATGAGTGCTTCTTGCTTGTAACCAATGCTATTTAGTTCTTTCATATACACATAGAAGTTGTTTTTTGATCTGCTTCATGTTTGCAGAGTCATTGGCTTCTGTTGAGAAATCATTTGAATTCATTTAATTTGTATGACATTAGAATTTTTGATTGTGGCTAGATTGTACAACTTTCTTTTAAAACTTATAATCATTTTGTAGTCAATGTTATTTTTGTTTCTATTAATTATTAGGTCTAGAAATGTAATGCCTTTTGTGGTACTTTCATTTTCAAAAGTTTATCATCTCAATGATTTGATGGTTAATTGGTTGTGCATTTCCATCACTGTCAATGTGGATCTATAAAATTCATGGCCTATGACACTTCTATGAATTATTGAAAATGAATATATCACAAAAGGCATTAAATTTCTAGACTTAATAACTAACAGAAAGAAAAACAGCTTGGACTGCAAAATAAAGATAAAACCATTAAAAATAAAAAGGTGCAATCCACCCACAATCAAAAATTCTCAATGTCATATAAATTAGCTGAATTCCAAGGGTTCCTCAACAGAAATCAATAACTTTACGAATATGAAGAAGGCCAAAAACATAACATCAATGTATACGTGAAAGACCTAAGCTGCATATGTTACAGTCAAAAAGCACTAACAAAAAATTAAAAGATTTAACATCAAAATAAAAAAAATTCAAGACAAATACGATGATGATAAACCATGGATTACAATATCTTATATACCAAAAATGGCAAATAAAATAAAAAACATTTGCTAACAAAGGTATGAATGACTTCAGCTTCTGAACTCTAGCCAGTCCCAACAGACTGATCAACAATATGAAAGACAAATTATAAAAAAGAATAATTCCCATAACTAGTCTATGCAATTCAGTACAATGACTCAGGATGCACAGCCATATATTATGGAAAATTACAAACCAACATTGCCACAAGAAATGCCCAGCATAAGTACCTATATAAACATGTAAAAGAAACTCAAAAATATATATCTGGGTTCTTAGATTAGGATAAAGATTGCAGACACAGCTTTTGATTTACAAAGAATTAAACCAATGTGTTTAGAATGTGATGATAAAAAGAAAGTAAAGAAAGTTTGGTACATCCCAAATAACAACATTACAAACAAAAGAGCTAATAGCATTCTATTATCAAAGTGGTAGAGTATGAAAATTAACCCATTTCCATATTAAGAATAATAATCAGTCACTATAAAAGTAGCCAACAGAAAAATAATACAACTATTATTATGGTGCTTGGTACTGAAGTGCAGTAAGCCAAACAGACTGACAAAAGAATAATAACATAGTTTGCTAGGCATACTAACATATGTATACAAAATTATTATAATAAAATCACATATAATAGATGGTATAATATTGCAAAAAGCAATTATAAAAATTTGATTAACATAAACATAGAAAGTCCACTGATGAAATTTCAGTAACTTATGATTCCTTTATAAAAATATATAATTCAGTGAAATGCAAAAAATTAAGAACAATAAAGTTTAATCTCATATTATTTTATGATAACGAAGAGGTTAAAATGATTTTCTGTATTACAGGGATCATGAAAATTATTGCAAAGATATACATTAAATGGAATGAAAGATTAATGTTTATTTGAATCTTTCAAAAACTATTGTTATGGTGCTTGGTACTGAAGTGCACTAAGCTAAACAGACTGACAAAAGAATAATAACATGCTTTGCTAGGCATACTAACATATGTATACAAAATTATTACTATAAAATCACATATAATAGATGGTATAATAGTACAAAAAGCAATTATAAAAATTTGATTAACATAAACATAGAAAGTCCATTAATGAAATTTCAGTAACTTACGATTCCTTTAAAAACATATATAATTCACTAAAATGCAAAAAATTTAGAACAATAAAGTTTAATCTCATATTATTTTTATGATAATGAAGGGGTTAAAATGATTTTCTGTATTACAGGGATCATGAAAATTATTGCAGAGATATACATTAAATGGAATGAAAGATTAATGTTTATTTAAATCTTTTAACATTTATAAGGATGATAAGACTCTGATTCTGGCTGTCACAGATGACAACATCCAGCTATTTAAATTCCCTGTTCAATTTACTTTTCGAATTATTCACTACACATGGCATCTGGGGTTTGGTATACAAGGTGTTGCTTCACCCTAATGACAGGTATGTGGTGATTCAGTTCAGCAACATTATAGCCAAGGAGTCATTCCGTAATAATCATAAGAGTCTATTTGTCCGATATCTGATAACCATAGACACATATAGGCCGAGCTCCATTGATGGCTATATCAAGAATTGTGGCATAAACTTCAACAAGACAGGCAGATCACCAGAGAGCCTTAGCCCCCTTTGGGAACATCATAGCATTTAAATATCAGACAATCTGGTATGGGGGGGCCGAACCACTCTCCAATATAGCAGACTTTTGCATTGCATTGAATAAAGGGATTTCTCCACTCAATTTACCTGGGCTTATTGAGTTCATTGATGTTCCACATTCCATCATCTTTCAGGGTGTTCCCCCAATGTTACCATTGCAGGGTTAGGAAACACCTCATGAAAGACTGCAGAGATTGAAGCTACATACAGTGTAGACTTATTAGCCAGGGACCACATCAATGTCACTCTAAAGATAGCATGTCACCCATCCAGCCCATCTCAGGCCCCACCTCTCAAGGCTTTCAGGGGATCAGCCTGTAGGCTTCCTGGCCATCAATCTGACAGGACTCACCTTCTTCTGACCCCACAGATGCTGCGGGAGGTATTGGGGAGGGCCCTTCATGCAATCTGGTTGTAGAGTCAGGGGAGGACCAACCTGCCAACCTGGCTGTAGATGTATCAATGGTAGATTCCCGACTACTGATGGCCAACTCTCCAGAGGAGGAAGGATTCATTACAGCAGTCTTAAAGAAAAGGAGGAGAAAAAAACCAAAAACATCGTTAGACTCTCCTGCCAAGTCATCGATGGATTCAGAATCCCTGACAGTGGATGACCTTCTGGGCCTTTTTGATCCTTGTAATCCAGGTAACAACTCAACATTCCCTCAAGAAAAAAAGGTGCAGCACTCCTCCCCTCTGATGGCTGGGCCTCCACTGGGGGACCTCTCTAAAACAAGGAATAAGACTGAGGTACCTAATTCTCCTACCCCAGTAGTATGTGATGAGTTCACCTCCAGGGCTCAGGGTTTTCCCCCCTTTCTCATAGATGTCATGACAGCCCTGGTCCAGACAATGACTCAAAGCAGTTAGAAACTATACCAGTGCCCGGTGATCCTTTCCAGAATCCAATGGTTTCCCTGTGTCCCCAAGTCCGACTGATCCCCTGAAACCACATGATCTGCCAACCAAATAATCATGCTCAAGACACTCTCTGTCCATGTAAGGGGCCTGAACTCACGGAATAGGACATATGCCTTGTCACATTGGTTCCAAGACAGGCCCCAGATATTCTGTGCTTATCAGAAATGAAGATACAACTCTGGACCAACCATTGTGTGATTCAACTAATCGAAGAATTCGACTTATTCCACTTCTCATTTTCTTCTGCTGCATCAGGAGGCATGGCTCTCATAATTAATAAGAAGTCACCAATAGCCCTATTCAAAATGTTATACATAGACTCTCACTGCCTGATAGTGATTCTTCCAATTTCATGGATGGTCCTTCAATCTAATAAATCTATACCTACCCAAAACCCAGACATCATAATCAAAGTGATCCACTCCATCAAAGCAACTCTCAGAACAAGCCCACTTGCCACATTAATTACAAGTGATTTCAATCAATCTTACCTTTTCTTCAGTAACAAGTACATAAAATTCCTTAATCTGTCCATGATAAGTGGAGAAAGCCTTTTTCCTGAAGGGACATTCTCATTTTATACAAGGCATACATGTTCCCTAATAGACCTGGGTTTTTTCCCCTGTGATGGTGGGATCGATTGATACCCATCTCTGGCCCAATGCCTTATTTGACCATTTGGCAATGGAAATCTGACTCAGGTATCAAAATACCATAATTCCAACAATCAATTTCCCCCACACTATGAGGATGCTGACTAGATCAAATATTACCACCCAACTGAGGCCTATATTGCATTCTGCCATTTAGAATCATGTCTCTTCCTCTGCTGGAGGCATGGATGGTCTTTGTTAAATCGCTAGGCTACCTAATAAATCAATGCACCCTGAAAACCAAAGGTCCCATCCAACTATTGGCTGAGCTGGACGGGATTGCCAGAGTTCTGCACAACCTGACTCTTGAGGAACAGAATATCCTGCACATAATTCACTTGAAAGCAAAATATAAATTAGCACAGTCTACCCTTGCTGAGTACCTTGCAATTAAAAGGGCCTGTCAATACCTACAACATCAACATAGCTGGACCAGAGAGTACCTACGCTGGGACCTTGGCTCAGGAAAATGATCCCAGGCCCCTACATCGATTGAGGTGCAAGGAAACTGCTACTCTGGCTCTTCCATGTTGGTCAAAATCAGGGAGTTTTATTCCCTAAAATTTCAGCCATTGGGGATAACTAATGCCTGGAAAAAATTTGCCTTGGTTGATGCTGCCTCCCTCAAGATTATGGAAGGGTGAATTCTACAGATTATGGAAGGGCAAATTCTACAGAGACTAAGCTCCCTCCTGGACAAGACCCATCCTGGCCTGCATGGAATTCCAAAATTTCTTTTATTCCATCTGTGCACATTTACAGTACCAATTAAACTAAACATCATAAATTTCTTTGCTAATGACAGTTAGGAAGCCTTGGAGATATATCCAATCACTATGGTACCCCTCATCAAAAACCCTGAGGGTCCACTGGTTCTTGAGAACCTTCAACATTTTTCCATGGTGCTGCTTATCAGAAAGGTTATCGAGAGCCTTATAAAAGAAGACATCCAAGATAACATCATAGAATACCTCTCTCCTTATCAATTCACAAAGAAAGGTTGCTCGATGGCCGATGCTGTCAGCTGATTTCGCCTCATCATTGACCATGTATGCAGGAGAAGGAAATCCCAGCCAGTTGTAATTCAGCTTGATTTTGCTGGAGCTTTTGACTGTGTCAGAATTGACATACTGCTTGGTGTACTGGAGAGGCTCCCAAGGCATACCTTCAGATTATAGAGAACCTACTATAAAATTGGGAGGTTTTTCTCTCATTGGATGGCAGAGTATGTCCAGGATTTAGGCCCTGTGTTTCCATCCTGCAGGCCTCACCACTGAGCATTCCTTCTCTTCACAGCCTATGTAAACCCCCTGCTTCTAAGCATCGAGGCTGCCCTCCCAGGGATAGCCATTCCTGTGCTTGGAGAATGCATACATCACATTACCTATATGGATATGTGGTGTTTCCTCTGGCAAAGAGCTCGCAAGACTTGAAGAGCTCCTATATCAGTTTGCTCGTGAATTTGGTCTTGAGGTCAACGAAGGCAAATTGGCAATGTTGTCCAACCTGACAGG
The DNA here is from genome assembly GCA_028023455.1 of Epiperipatus broadwayi. NCBI lineage: Eukaryota > Metazoa > Onychophora > Udeonychophora > Euonychophora > Peripatidae > Epiperipatus > Epiperipatus broadwayi. Next base: position 1,663,486 of record JAQFVV010012571.1, read on the forward strand.
GAAGCAAATCCCAGGCAGATTAAAAGCAGCCCCCCAGGGCTTCCTGCAGTTCCATCTTGTTCCCCCTCAGTCATGAGGAGAGACATGGAGAAGAAGCTATTTACTAAAATCGAGAAAACAGTTAACTCACTATCAAAAATTTACCTTTCCCTTTTGGGCAAGGTCACCCTACTGAATTTGGTAGTCCTTCCCAAAATCACGTATTATCTAGCTAGCTTTTCACCCACCAACACCTTCATTAAAAGGATCAAGATGCTTTGTAGGAAACTATGCTGTGGCAAGGAGGCCACGGACATCAGCTTAAATATTTTACAGAAGCCTAAACCTCTGAATGGACTGGCCTTACATGCCATTAAGGTCTTCCAAATTCAAAGGACATACAATATTCTGGTTAGGCTAATGAATTCTCATTCTGACATTGAGTGCCCAGTTCCCATAGAAAGAGTTGAACCTACCGATAGACCCCAACCCAGATTGAGGAGACTTTGGATCCAACAACAGGTGACAGATGTCCTGTCATGGATCAAGACCTCCAGCTCTCTATTCCAGTCAAAACTTGCTTACTGGGACACATACTGACTAATGTTCGAGGAAAAAACATGTACCTACATCTTGCTCTTAATTTCTATCTCCAGACTTGCAAGATGGACACAATTCCTCAGACTTAAGCCCAAGTATGTGGACTTCCTGCTCAAGGTCAACCTTAAGGCCCTTCCCACAGGATCCCTTTTATTCCATCACAGAGGCTATAACATCAATACCTTGTGCCCAATGTGCGGGAAGCAGGAAGAGACCCTGGACCACATTCTGTTCCATTGTGATTCGTGGTCTCATCTCTGAGGCATGGTTCTGAGGAAAATGTCTGTATCTGACTTGGCTTGTATAATGATTCCTCTGGCCTTTGAAAAGGGGCTTTTTGCCAAAATTTGGCTGGCTTCATTTGTCAACATCGGGATTTGAACTATATGTTGCAAATTATTGTTTAATAGTTTGAAAGTGGGATTGACCATAATCCCGAGAACCTCCTTATAAATTTCATACAGAAGGCTATGGAGATTGACAAGAGAACTTGCCCAGAATAGTTGGGAGATTCAGACCTGGGATCAACTAAAAATATGTTTCGAGACATTCCATTTCATTCTATGGATGATGCCTTTGGCCTTATCAGGACTGATTCTCCCCCTATTGCTGTGATGACAGTGATGGGATGACCTACCTCCTAACCATCTTATTTGAATGGTATCCCTGTAGACCCATTGCAGAAAATGCTTGTTAACAGCAGCTCTAACTATTGCCTGTATACACAATTATGTACCTTGCTCTATAAATGAATAAAAAAATATTTCAATAAATAGGTTTTTTTTTTAACAATAATTTTATGATTTCGTTTAGATATTTTCCAGTCATACACAGTATGAATCGAAAAAGATTTTATTTTCAGTATATATATATTTTAAGGATATATAATCTAAATGTGAATTTAAAACAATTCATAATTAAGTAATTATTTTAAAATTTAAAATTAAGTTTAATACCTGCAATCTATTCTTATTAATCAGTTCTATTTGTGTGTGCATATATATATGAAAGTTTGGAAAAGAAGTATATACATTTATTACCACATGCATTTGTATACTTATGTGTTGCATTACGTTTTTAGATACCTAAGAAATTATTTTCTAATTATTGCAATGCTTATTATAAAATAATAGATTTATTATATAAATTGTTTTTTTAAAATACATTTTATTTAATATAAATGGCTAAATAAATAGGGGGAGGGAAATAATTATAAAAGTCTGTTTATTATGGTCATCATTCAAGTTAAGAAAGATCTTTACAACTGATTAAATACATACACAGGACAGAAGAAAATTTTTATCACTCTTTTATTGTTCCAATTAGTTCTGCACACTTGATAAAAAATGAGAGGAAAAATAATGTAAAAAAAAAATTGAATTACTATCATTGTTCAGTTAATCAAAAATATAAAATCTACATTTTGAAATATTATCTATATATTTTTAAACACTACAAGAACTAAAAATCAAGCCAAAAAAAATTATTGACAAATCACAAAATACAGAAAACTTCTAGAAGCATGTTTTGCATTCCTAGCTAATTCTTTGATAGAAAGAAAAATCATAATCAAAGTTCACATATACATTTATATAAAAAGATCTGTGAATAAATTCCTAGTGGATAGAAAATAAAACTTATGCAACTGAGAAATTATATTTAATTTTATCAGGGCAATCATATATTTAAGTATCAGAAATAAGTCATCAAAGAGTTCCATATCTCAAATATCTTCACAGATCATACAATTCTTTATATTAATTTCTCCAGTTCCTAAAACCACATCACATATCTCTAATTGTGGAGTATTTTTAGATAGAAATAGACCAGAACTATAGAGATATGACAAATATAATTGTACATATTTTAAAAAATATCTAAACTTAAAATAATCTCCCATTCTTGTTATTAATAATTTCCATGAATGCATCATAAAATGTATTATAATTTTTTTTTTAAAAAATTATAATTATCGCATTAAGATAAAGTTTGTCAATCATTCACACTACAAAAATGATGGTCATTCTAAAGATCAAAATAAAATACAATAAATATTCTTTTAAATTATATAAAAGGTGTAACTTTATTAATTTAATTGGAATATAATATATTTATAAACATTTTATGATTTTAAATGCCATAAAAAGAGTATGTGCATAAACAGGTATCATGAGATTTATAACAAATACGATTTGTTAAAGCAGTTCTTTATTTAAGTTATTTTCTTTCAAAGATAAAAATAATCTAAACTATATCATGCATGACTTCATGCATATCATTATTTGAGATGTGAATGTATTTGTCCTAAAATAGTACATTGAAATCTAAATACATATTTATTATTGTTACTGTAAAGCCAGAGATTGTAATGATTTTATTAAAGATGAAAATATATGAAATAGTGTATATTCATATAGCTTTTCCGCAAATAGTTGTTCATTTTGTCTTTTTGTAGATGGGAATTCCTTCAGTTATCATTCAGTTAAATTTTCTGTAAGAACTTTTTCTCACATTTTACATATATAAGAGAGAAGAAAAATTCTTTTGTACAATAAAATATATTTATATGTCAGCAATAATTGTATAAATATATTAAAAATAATAATACACAAAAACTCTTGTTGGCAAATATTTGTTTTTGCCCTTTTCAATGTGTTGGAACTATTTTACAATTTGAATTTGCATCGCATATATGGTGACATCTATCTATTTTATGAAATTAATTAGAACCCATTATAACAATAATACAATATGTACAAGGAATTTTAAAAACTTGTATAAATGTATACTATATTATTTCCAGTCATTTATCATTAGTGAATTATTAATAAATTAATTGATGTTTTATATATATATATTTATACAGTTTTGTTTGTCGTAATTAATAAAATTGGTTTCATATATATTTTATTAGGTTCTTTAACCTTTTTTAAAAAAAAAAAAAAAAAAAAAATTTTTTTTTTTTTTTTACCCCAAAAAAAAAATTAAAAAAAAAAAAACCAAAAAAAAAAAAAAAAAAAACAATTTTTTTTTTAAAAAAAAATTAAAATTATTTTAAAAATTTTTTTTTAAAAATAAAAAAAATTTTAAAAAAAAAAAAAAAAAAAAAAAATATTTTTTAAAAAAATTTAAAATATAAAAAAAATATTTAAAAAAGTAAAAAAAAAAATTTTTTTTTTTATAAAAAAAAAAGTATATTTTTTTTTTTAAATAAATATTTTTTTTTTAAAAAAAAAAATTTAAAAAAAAAAAAAAAAAATTTTTTTTTAAAAAAAATTTTTTTTTTTTTAAAACAAAAAATTAATTATATATTTTTTAAAAAATTTTGAGTTTAAATTAAAATTTTAGGGGAAATTTTTTAAAAAATTTTTTTAGTTTGGGGGTGGGCAAATAAAAGATTTTATTTTTACCTCATACAATCAATGATTTAATTAGCGGTTTAAGGGTTAATCTAGTTTAAAGGTTTTATATCTTTTACACACTTTTTATGTCTGTATTTAAATAATGAATATATACGGCAGATTTATCATCTCTTCTATTAATTGCATGATTATATTCTTTTACTCTTTCATCTAATTATTTCTCTGTAGGTCGTAGTAAATCATACAGCAATTTTCACAATTAATTTTAGATACAATTTCTTTTTTAGATTTCATATCATTTCTTTTGGTATAATTGCCTATTAATTTGTCAAAATTTATACTATTTGGTCATACTATGTTGATGCTTTTATCTATATATTTTTTATTTTTTAGTAATGCGTTATAAATTTTAAAGAAGTATGACAGTTTTATCCATTTTTTTTATTATTAGAGCTGATATTATTACTTATAATAGAATTATTATTTCAATTAAATGATTTCTGATTAAAAAGTTCATTTTTAATACTCTTAGGGTTAGTTATATCTATAATTTTTGTATAATTCAATAAACTGTTTCTTTTGTAAAGTAGCTATATTTTTATCTATATTGTATCTATCATTTTTATGATTAAAATTTTTAAGAACTGACATCATTTGTAACCATGTTTGTTGTAAATCTATAGAAATTATCTTTTTAAATTTATCTTCTTTAATAAAATCTTTTAATATAATTTTGTTATCATTATCTATCATCATCATCATCATCAACCATTATCAGTCCACTGCAGGATGGTCTCTCCAAGTTAAATCCATCTTTTCTGATCTCTACCATCTCTTCTCCACATCAGGCCGGCACACTTTCTTATTTCATCCATCTCACATGTGGTCTCTTTCTGGTCTCTTTCTGGGTCTTCTACAATCTCTTGGAATACAGTTTTAAGATTTCAATTGTCCATCTATTATCATCTCTTGTAGCAATATGTCCAGCCCACCTCCACTTCAGTCTTTTAATTTTTTCAATGAGGTCAGTAACACCTGTTTGTTCTCATACTCATATATTGCATTTTTGAACTCTTCTTGTTACTCCCAACTTGCATCTCTCCATATTTCTTGAGTGGTGTGAAGTCTCTGCATTGCTCTTCTATTAAGTGTCCAAGTCTTGGTGTTATCAGTAAAAACCAGATGGTAGACCTCACAGTAAGACAACTTGTTATGGAAAATGGAACCGAAAGTTTTAATGTTTTGGATAATCTTTGTAACTTGATGTTGCAGCCACATTTTCCACCAATTAGGTGGAGTCCAATCAGTTAGTTCAACCTTCTTCATAAGCATTGGGCATTCCATGTTGGAGTTATCTTGAAATATTTTATATAGCACATTGTGATTCCATTGTAAATAAAAGATTCTAAGCAAATAAAGAAAAAGGCTGTTAAGGAGGCTAAGTTTCTGTAGTATATTCAGGCTGATGACCAGGGTCTTGCCCCCAGCACAATTTCCTGTATATTGTCTCAATATTGTTAATGAATAAATTTGTTGGAGAAAAATCAGCCAGGTAGTATAATATTTTTGGCAAAAATAGGGCAACTTTCCCCAAGAGAAAGAGGTAAGCTTTAGACAGGGATGTAACAATGTAGTCAATCAGGAAGGAATTTTGCAATTCCTTCTTCATGATAGATGGGGGGAAGACAGATGGAAACCCCAAAAAAATTTTTGAGGGAGAGCCCCAAAACCACCTGGGACTTGTTTGCCTGTTAAAATGGATCACATGGCTGACTTCCTTCTATTGACTCTGAAACCAAAATGATGAGCAAATCGGTCCAAGAGTTCTTCAAGCCTAGTTAATTTATTCTGGGACAAGAAAAATACAACCACATCATCCGTATGAGATATGATATATGTTCTCATTCAGCATAGGGATGGCTATCCCTGAAAAGATAGCCTCAATGCACAACAACAATGGGTTAATATAGGTCATGAAGAAAGGTGTACTCAGTGGCAAGCCCTGCGGGAAAGGAACATGGCCAAAACCTGGAGCAACTTGACCATTCAAAGAGAAAAACACCTCATGGTTTGGAAGAAGGTTCTCAATCATTTGGAGGTATGCAGAAGGCAGTTGGAGTTCCTGCAGTTCACTGAGTAGCACATTGATTCTGATGCAATCAAAGATCCCAGCAAAGTCAAGTTAGACTGCAAATGGCCAGGACATTCTTTTTCAACAAATATGATTGACAAAAAGGCAAAATCAGCTGACAGCATCAGCAGTGGAGCTCCACCTCTTGGAAAATTTATAAGAGGATAATTGATGTATGATGTTTGTCTTGAATGTCCTCTTTAATGAGGCCTTCCATCATCTTAACAAGCAAAGGCACCATTGCTATCAGACAAAGATTTTCCAGCCTCCAATTTTTTGATAAAAGGAACCATAGCGATTAGACAAATCCCATCAATTTCACAGATCATCAGCAAGAAGATCCACAATACTCTTGATGATTGGGATGGTAAATGCACAAAATGCAGAAGCAAAAACTTGGGAATTCCATTCAGCCCAGGATGTGTACGGTCGGGGAATGACTTCAACTTTAGTAATATTCTGGCTTCATAAATACAATGCAGATTAGAGTCTTCCACAACTAATTTTCTCCATGAATTAATTATATTGAATGTTTGAAATTTTTTTGAATAGTGGTCATGAATTTTGGCCAGTATGGAGAATCCAGAGTAACAGTCCCCTTGCACCTCAATCGACCTGGGAAACTTTGATCTTTTGCCAAAACCAAGGGCCCTTCTAAGATATGCCCTAGTCCAGCAGTATTGATGATGGAAATATTGCTGGGCCCTTTTGATCAAAAGATACTCGGCTATGGCCTTCTGCATGAATTTGTATTTAGCTTTTAAAGCAAAAATATTTGAGGGTTTTCTGTGCCTGAAATGGTAGGTGTTTAAGTTCAAAGGCAATCAAGTCCAGCTCATGGAGCATGTGAACCAGACCCTTTGCTTCACATATACATCTGAAAATTCAAGTCTCTGAGAGATTCACTGAACAGATCCAAGGAAAATTGCACAGGGAGGGATAATATCTGGGTTTTATTGAAAACAATGTAAGCTTTGGAAATTAATTGTGTAGTGATATTATATCTGGTAAGCATGCGGTGATTTTAGGATTAATTCTCACCTCTAAGGCATAATGATCTGAAAAAATGGTCAGCCAGAGATGATCCTCATAAAAGGTCAATTATGAAAATGGAAAAATATTAACAATATTCAATAAATCAAAAACAGTTGAAAAAAAAATTAAATGATAATATATATATATATATATATAATATACAAATAAGCAAGTAAATAATAATTACAGTGAGACAAAATAAGCATAAAATAAATTTATTAATTTGCTAAGGCAGGCTTTCAATACGGACGACTGAGGGGAGTTAGCAAAATGTATCGGCATTTTTACCTGCATATGGAGATAATATATATATTTGTTAGATGATACCCATATGAACCCTTCTGTATTATAAAATAGGCAAATATTTATAAATGAATTAGCAAAACAAAAACTGTGAGACTATACAAAGTATAAAATTAAATGTGAACAACATACATAAGTTTAAAATATTGATTAAGTTGACATGAGTATAAAAACCAAATGATACTACGTAACCTGCATGAATGGCAACCATCCATTGCTTGTTCACCTCTTCACTCAGTTTATTCTGACATTTAAATTCTAGATTTACACTATGGATAGCTGAAGAGTTGGAGTTTGGAGTAGATTAAAGTCTCCATTATAGTTTGAAGATTTGCTATTTAATATAAACCAAGCATTGATTATATATATATTTGGGAGATGAGTGCTGGTTCAATTGAAATATATCTATTGAAGATCATTTATCTTTTTTCACATGTGATCATGTGTATTGGTTGTATAAGATAGATTGGATAGCTGAAGGCACCTTAAAAGTCTGGATAAATCCCCTATAACTATTAACTCAAAAATAAATAATTTTACTCTTTTCTGGTTTATTGTAATATTTAAATAAACAGTATGGTCATTCATTTGATTTTATTAATGCTTAGCAAACTTTTAATATATAAAATATCACATTCATGGTTATCTAATTTCTTTAGGAATCTCAACTTTTATGTATAATTAGTAATTGTTTAAATATCCAAAAATATCTAAATGTATTTAAATAGCATATTTCTTTGAAAGGAAAATGCTTGTATCTTTACTGTTTATTCAGAATCAGTCTTTTGCAAGCCCAGACTCCCTTAATCTTTTATTTTCTATCTGGCCTATTATTGTACATAATTACAGCCTTTGATAAATCAAATTTATGGCCAGATTTCTGTTTATGGTATATAAATATTAAAAAATATCCTTAATATTTATAGACTAGAAAAATATAGAGCTAATCTCACAACTAGATTAGCACATCATAAATACCTATACAATATAGCACTTAAAAGTTAAGAACTTTGTTCAATATTTAGTCCATAAACAGAAATCTGGTCATAAATTTGATTTATATAAGGCTGGAATTGTGTACAGTGAGAGGGAATACAGGAAATGAATCAGTTAGACCATACTTGTGCTGCCTCTTGGCCAGTTTTGGTCATTTTATGCTTATTTTGTAGAAAATCATATAAAATTTTAGTTCCAAGAAATCCGCATTTGGCAATATTTTTTTTAAAAAAATGGTTTTTTATTGCTGACTATTGTTACATAGTATTGCCTTTTTTCCCTTATAAGAAGCCAGTAAGCATTGACTGTGAGGTTTGGCTATTGTCCACTAGGTGTTTCTAACTGTCAAAGTCATAAATCAAACCAAAATGTTTTAAGAATGTTGTAAGCTTTCACAATAGATTTTGAATGTAAATAAAATATATTTCTCATAATTTTTTACATTGATAATTAAGTTTTTACACTCATTTACTTAAAAATAAACTTTGATTTGAAAATTTTTAAATTTTAGAAAAAAAATAATCAAAGAAAAGAGAATAGTTTTTGATCACTATATAAGTGATTGCTATTTGCATATCAATGACATTCAATGTTCTAGAAAAATGCAACTATTTTTCATAAATATTTAAGTATTTTATGATTACTTTTTACACTATGTTGACTAATAAAATGACTATATTGATTAATAATGCATCTAGATTTAGATTTTTATTTAAAATATTGAATTGTAGATGAAAAAAAAGAAACAAAAATGAATAATCAGAGATCATAATTTCTAAGACAAAAAAAAATCACCGGCGATGTCATGTAGTGATTGGTTGAAATATAAATATTTTGTTTTACTGGAGGTTCTTTTTCAAATGTTTTTCTTATATTTTTCTTCAGTTATTAACATTATTTTAGATTTTTCGTAACATTTTACCAATTTGAATGTGCAATAATTCAATTTTTAAAAGCTAAATTAAAACAGTTCTGTTTATTGAGGGTTATAATTTTTTGTATAAAGGCATACTCCAAATGTAATTGATGAATAACATTACTTCAAACTTTTATGTAATTGACCAATAAAATTAATTCTTTGGTTTTCCAAAAAAAAAAAAAAAAAATCATCAGCTGAAAAGTTGGTTAAGGAGACCTGAACAATAGCAAAAGACCAATTCTTAATAAACAGAAAAGATACAAGTATTTCAAAGAAATGTGCTATTTAAATTCATTTAAATATTTTTAAATATTTAAGCAATTACTAATTGCACATATAAATTAAAAATAATAAAGAAATTACATTGTTATATATATATATAATATTTTACATATCAAAAGCATGCTAAGCATGAATAAAATCAAAGTTTAAATTATAAAGTCTACCTTTTCTGTATGAATGTCCATAATATTTATTTAAAGATTAAATAAAAATTTATTACCAATAATAATAAAAATTAATCTCCAATTCAAAATTCCAGCAGATTTTAAAGTGAGTAGCAAACTATTATTTAAAAAAAAAAAATCATGTCGTGAGAACATTGACTTTTATTAGGTTTTTTTCCCCAAACATTTATATATATAAAACAAAAATTAATATATATAATGAATTTATCATTTAGATTTAGTCATTCTTTTAATATTTTTTAATAAATATTTTACCAGAGCTTTTTTAATAATTAATATCATTCTATATGAATCTTTAAATAGATGTAATATGTAAAAATATAAGTAATGCCTTTTAAGAACAAAGTACTAAACCAAAACTGATAGCAAACTATGTAATGTCTAAGAAGTAAGCTTTATAGAGCTCTAGTAATTTATTTTTATGAAGAAAAAAATTACTATTTTGTTAACAATAGCAAGGAAGGTAAAGATTGTAAAACATAGTTTGAATTATAATGACAATGTTTTGGTTGGTTTCCCCCTCATTTATCAGTAATAGCTAGGTTTTTTTTAAAAAAACAACTAATCAACAAACAAAAAATTATTAGATATGATATGTTGGACTATTTCCATCATCTATGAGTGAATGTTGAATGCATAGAAAATTTTACACTTTAATTAAACTTTTCAAATACAAACAACTTGTTAGTAATAACACACAAATAGACAACACGGATTTTAAACTTCATTTCAACTTTCCAAATACAAACAATTTGTTAGTAATAACACACTAACAGACAACACAGGTTAACCTGTGTTGTCTATTTGTGTGTTATATCACATCTAATAATACATCATCACCACAAACCTTCAGACAAATAAGAAATTATTCATTAATAGAGAAACCAAATTCACTTATTCAAATTAATAGATGTATTACACACTAATTATTTACTCCTTACATATTAGAGAAGTTATGTAATTTAAAGAATTTGAATTGAATTTCAACTACTAAAAAAAGTGTATAAGCACAGTGAACAGTTTGATTCTACAGATAGCTAATGATACAGATTATTTATCAAATGATTACATTTTATATTAAATACTTATGTTTTCAATAAAGATGTAACATTGAAAAGTGTAATAATTAGAGCTGCAATATTTAGACAATTCAGTTATTGACTAGGGATGGTAGGTTCTGAAGGGCAGCAGAATTAAAAATTCAATATATACTAACTATAGGAGATATTTTATTTTTTATACTAATTTCCAATTCTCGGAAACATTATATTTATTAGATACTGGATATCAAACAAATCCTTACTTATTTGAATTTAATAATCTTTTAAAAATAATTGAAATGTTTATTGCTCAGAACTTCATAAGAAATTCAAGCATTAGAAATGATAAATTTCAACACAATCGAAGGTCCTTGAATTTTAAAGTCTGCCATTCTACAACTGCAATAACCCACACAAGGATGCTTTAAAAATTATAAACTCCAAATAAACACAAATTAGATTTTCTACAATTATTTAATAAACTTAGAAATATTATCCCTTCTTTGGTTGATCCACTTGAGAATGTTAATTATATTATGCGGCATATGAAATTTACAACTCTAAAAATGTTACTATATATTCTTAGCATTAGATATTTAATAGACATCATTTATTTCCATAACTGTCAAAGTTAATAGGATTATTAATACTTATATTTCTTTTCTATTAAAAAATTAATAAGCAGAGTCATATGAACCATAAGAAAATATAGATATCTTCATTTAGTAAACTTTGATACAATGGCTCTTATGACTGAAAATGAATGAAAGTTGATCAATTCAGTTTTTATTTAAATGACTGAATAAATAATATATTTTAAAAATAAATAATTCTTATGTTTCATTAGAATAAGAAAAATATTGCGTACAATTCTTATTTAAATGCACATTTAATATTTATGTTGTGTATAATGACTCGTTTGAAGATGTTTTATACATATACATAAACAATGTATTGCCATCTGAAGGGCATTGGAAAAATAAAAAATATAAAATGTGATGGCAATTGTTTATCCATATAATTTATAATTCAGTATAAATAATTCTTTATTTCAAATTTGTCAAAATATATATTTATATTATTATGTTTAAAGGTAAACTTTATTAAGATTCAAAAAGAGTTACATGACTTACATATGAAAACATAAGGTCTTAGATACAAGTTAATACATGATATTACATATGCAATAAGAGTTTACAATCTTACATGTGATAGAGAAAAAAAATGTAACTTATACTAATTGAAAGAAGAATGATCATTACATAACAAGACACATATGTCAAATTAGGTTTACATAGAATTTTTAAATGGGATCTTGACAAAAATACATGGAAGCACATGAAAGTATGAGGAAAATATATATGGGGTATGGGGTTGAAGTTGGTGTTACATTGATATATGATTGTATATAAATTGGGCCTATTTGGTGGGAAGGATTATAGTTTTCATCTTATTGCTCATATGTTACATAAGTCAAGTGTGAAAAACATGAGTTTTTAGATACAATTTGATATATGAAATTACATATGCAATGAAGGTTTACAATTTTTCTTATGATGAAAAAGTGATTTACAGTAGTTGGGAGCATAATAATTGTTGAATAACAAGATACATATTTCAAATTAGATTTAAAAAAATATTATAAAAGCATTATGAGATAAAAACATGAAATCACATGAAGATATTAGTTAATACATTAATATTATATACATTTAGGGAGGATGAATAAAGTCAGTGTGTTCCCTTGGTATATGGCTATACATAAATTGTGCTTATTAGTTGATGAGCACTATAGGTGACAAGGCTAAGTTGTATTGTTTATGGGTTGGGCATTTAATATTTGGGATAAATTTGTGAAGTGTTCTTGTAAACGTCTTTGAATCAGTAGGTTGATGAGGTAGGTGTTCACTCTGGTGTGACATTGGAGCTGTGAGTTCACATGTGGCAGGCACTTGAGCTGAATGAGGTTCCCAAGACTAGGATGGAAGTGATATAGAGAGCAGTTAGAATGTGTGGCTGATATAATGATGAAATTGAAGGGAAAATGTCTTAAATGATGTAAAATATACCCTACGGCATGGTACAATGGAAGGGGGGGGTGTTACAATCATGTGTTTTAAGTCTAGGTTTTAAATGTTGTTTGCACTTGTTGTTCTGAAACTTCAAATTGGCTTATTCATTAATAAATTTAAAAAATCTTTATGATTGCTGACATGAAAATTTTTCTTGAGAATGCTGGCATATGTTTTTTCATAATAAAGCTAGCAATATAATAGAAATTTGGCACCAACCACTTGGTCATGTGGTTGTATGGCGGCCATTTGGTTGGTTTTAACGATTTAAAAACGTCATTTTTTTAAAGAAAATCTTTTGTAAATTCAAAATTATAATTAATTGTTAATAAGTAATTCAATATATGTTAATTTTATCTGAAGTATTGCAGATTTTGAATGGTCTTTTGGGGATTTCAACCTGGAAAATTTTCCTTGTTGCCTAGCAATACTAAGGTTTACTGCAGCTAATGAAATATTGTTTCTTGGAAATTATCCATTACACACACGAAAATTTTTTTATAACTAGAGTATTATCTAATTAGGTAAAGTTCCGTCTTTATGATGACTTGAAATTTATCTTTAAAAAAAATAATATTATGAAATTCTTAGGATTTGAAACAGGAACTTTTAGAATGAACACGGTAACAGGACTAAGATTAACTGCAGAACTATATATTTTAATAAAGATATATTTATACGGTATTATTATTTTTAATATTCCAATGTTTTGTATTTATACATAGATCTTATGTTCCTTTACATTTATAGCATTATATTAAAATAAAATATTTTAAAATGTGTGAGATGTTTTTTAAAATATTATTTCATTTTATTTGAAAAAGAAAAAGAAAACTTTTTTTTCTTAAATAATTAAAGTACTTCTTATAATAAGTATGCAGAATATTTTAATAATCTGTACATTGAAAAGAAGAGAGAAAACATTTAGGTAGAACTGTTAAAGACAAACATTTCATACCCCATACTTATACTGCGAAACCATATGAATTTTATTTTCAATATTAATCTCTAAACTATATACTATTTTAATATTATATCACTTTGTAAAAAATCACACTATTTATTATACTCTAGGCAGTTTTCAGTGAATGAAAAAGCATAAAAGCAAATTGGAATTAAAATTTAATGAATATATATATGGCTTGGGATTTTTTTTTTCTTCAAAACACTTGTCAAGTCTGATTCCCATAAGACACCGATTTTGATAAAGTTAACATCAAGTTTTGACATTTTGTATTAATAATATTAAGAATGATAATAAAGTATTAAAACATTCAAGATTGTAACTAATTAAAAAGAAGGTAAAAATAATAAATTAAACATTTAAAGCAACAATATGTATGAGTTTTCAACAAAATAGGAAGATGTTAATCAAATAAATTTATAATATATTATAACGAACCGGATGATGTCCATTCTGGCAACTCATAAAAACATAGGAATGAATACATCTTGCATATATATATATATCAAACTGATTTAGATCAATAGGTGAGTCATCCCTTTAATACTAATTAATTTATCATTTAAAAAAAAATCCAAATGCTAAGTTTGTCTAATTTAGTATAATTAAGATTAATATTGATGTTGATGAACAAACTCTATGTCATTTGTACAATAGCTTTATATAAGATATCCCGGTTATATTTCCTGATTATTGTATATCAAATCATCACTTATAGGACTGCACATAACTTTCAACTATGAGTTTCTTTTTTATAGATGGATTTGAACTACGCTAACCTAACTTTGAGCATTATTTTCTTCTCAGAAAAAAATACCTATGGATACCTTACTCTCTGCCAACACCATCCCAGTTTTCAAAAAATATCCGGACATTTATCCCAGCTCAGAACATGATTTGTCATGATTTAGAGTGAATTGTTCATGTACATATTTAGAATGTGGGTAATAAGTTGAGAATGGCACAGACAACTAAATAAAATATCAACAATAGTTTATTTAAGGGAATCTTTATAAGTATATGCTAATTATTAAACATCAGACAGACTTTATTCTCCCATCTTACTGATAGAATAACAAAAACAATCAAAAAATTTATAATAATTAAATATAAATGCAACTATTCAAGTAAAATATGTCTTTTTATTATAAATATGTGTCTTATGGGTATAATACTTTTAAGCTTCAGGAAATGTAAAAGTTATCCCATGAAAGTAAAAAAGAGGCCTAAAATTAAATGAAAAAAAAAAAAAAAATTAAAGTAATGTTCAATGGTTTTTTTCAAAAGAAGAAAATAAAAATTGATAATGATGAATTAGAAGAAGTTATTAACTACAAATACCTTTACCAGAATATTAATGTAAATGAAAACAATGGGTGAAATTATCAGAATTAAATTAGGATGGAATGCTTTTAATAAAGATAATATTAAAATGAAGTATTCCTATATGATTGAAAAGGAAAATCTTAAATAAATGTGTTTTACCAGCTCTTATTCATAGATCTGTAACTTAGACACTTAAATAGAATAGCAATATAATATTCTGATCACTCAATGAAAAATGGAGAATGTTAGGGGTAATAAGAAGGGAATGAAAATGAAATAGCTAAGTGAGAAAATAAAGAGGCATTACTGATATCATTGAAGGAATTAAGAGAATGAAGGAAACCAAGCTAGAGATACTGTTGAAGAGATGATGATTGAAATCTTGAACTAGATTTCAAGAGATTATAAAATACCTATAAAAAGACCATATTTGAGATAGATAAAATAAGAATATGTGCAGAAGCTAAAGATTGAAGAAACTAAATTAAAGGTAGAGAGTCCCTTCATTCTACAGTCGATTGATAATGATTGAAAATAATAATGATAATGGCTATTATTCATATATATATAATACTTAAAACAATGCTTATATATATTGTAACGATCCAGAGAAGGTGACTTAACGTGTTCTGCACTACAGGGCGCCATCTATGCATTTGAACCTAGAAAAATTTATAAAGTAGGCAGATACGTAAGTAAAAAAAAAAATTTTTTTTTTTTTATATATTTTGATTCCGGTTGTCAGCTCATGTCACTAGCTCAGTGGAATAGCAGAGATTTAAAAATATAATCTAAGAGTATATATAAAAAAGAATAAAATAAGCCACTGCCAGTAATTAACACACAAACATTTATTTATTTCACATATATATAAGATTTAAAATTATTTTAGTATTAGTTTTACATTTCAAAATTTAACCTACATTTTTAACTTTGATTTTTGACTTTAATTTACATTTAATTACTATTATATTCTAATTTTACATTTTAATTAAGTTCGCACAGATAAATTTATGAAAGCTTGTTTATAATGTTGAATATAGATCGGTTACATAGATTTCACGGTCAAAAACATTTCAAAATAAACATAAACGATCAAAATACAAAATTATTGATTACTGACAATTGCAGAGGGAAATTTATACATAACCCAATAGTATTCAACATAAGATACTTGCATTGTCACCAATAACTTAAAAGACATCCAAATAAATACATTTTAGATACTCACCAGTAAGGTATCATTATTTATCGAATGTCTATATATTTTGATCAAATATGAAATCCAAAACATAATTAACCGATAATGAATCCATGCAAACTTCTATAAACAACTTAAATTTAATGCATTTTTATTTAGTGTCGAGTATGAATAGACTACATAAATTTGCTTTTGAAAATAAACATTCTATCCCTATTTAACCTTAGGCTAAAAGTCACAGCCAAACTGGCACCAATCCATCTGATATATCGATGTATTCAATGTAATACGAAATATGGCGGCACCAAAAAGTTAAGAAAAGAAATTGCCTCTCGTCAAATAGGAATATGACATCTATCTGACAAGAAGAGCAATAAAAAAAAACTCCATAGAAAGGAACTGCGCTCTGCGTCTTATAATTCCTTCCATAGGCAAAATGGGAGAGTGCGGCGTATGAAGCGATTCTGCCAGTAGCGAATCTCCGACTACATCTACTAACTACCTCAATATATCCAATCCATTGACCCAATTTAACAATGACACAAATAACCTAAGATTACCCTCCCCTAATATAACTTTACAAATCTATACAGCCATTCACGCCTGACTTAAGTTTAACATTTATATAATTAATTTAACGAAAAACAAAAAATCATGATAAAAACTTAAAGAACAAAAAATAAATAAATGGAAATGATTTTACATAAATAAGAAAAAAAATACATCAAATAACACTATTAATAAAGAATTTAGTTTGGTCAGATAGGATTCTATTTGTAACAATTAAATACTAGGAAAGTTTAAAATTTAAAGTTCTTAGTGTTTTCAAATTAATATTGTTCGTTATATTTTATAAAGTTCTTACGGTTTTAGAAATGTTCATCTTTTACAGTTGCTTGCCATTTGAAATCCAGCGTTAAATTTCCCGATGATCCTGTGGTCCTCTGAATATAAGAAAAATGATGTTTCATTTTTCCATTTTATAACAACTGAAGGGATTGAACGTGCGTCTTTTTCAATCCCTTCTCCTTCACTTCCGCACTAACACATATCTGTCACATCATAAATAATCAATAATAATTAACCAATAATTTCCAAACTTGTCCTTTTATATTACTTTGAAAGATTGACTTAACATTACGTCATCGATGTGATGATCCTTTTCATTGAGGTCCGATTTCCCAATGGATTTATTTCATTTGCTAAAAGTTTTTATTGTTTTCCTATCTGACCGATGTTTTTACATTTAAATGCCCAAGGCTGGTTTACATTTGACTAATTAAAATTAAATTTATCATTTCCATTTCTGATTAATTAACCTGTTTTCCAAATCAAAGATATATTTAAAGATAAATTTAAAGATATAATTTTATCTCCAAATCTTTTTAAAATTTAGTTTTAAAATACTTTTTCTTTAATAAAGTTTTATTTTAATAATTTTTCATTATCTGTGCGATTTAATATATACGAGTTTAAGATGATATTTAATTTCAATTTTTAATTCTTAAAGAAAATTTTTAAATGCGAACTTTTTAATTTACTTTCATGTTTAATAAATAAAAAAAAAACAATGTAACGAACGTCTGTGCTCGTTACAATATATATATATAACAAACTATTTTATTCTAATATATATATTTTTTAATAATTGAAGTCTCTTATTCATATGTATGTAAAAAAATATCTAACTGTAACTTCTTTAATAACTCAGTAAATTTATTATCATAGGTGTACCTTTAAGCCTTCATTGAACTTTTAAAAAAAATAGCGATTTATAATTCTTATTTAAGATTAAATTCGGAACTGTTGGCTGACTGGTTTGACTCCTTTTAGTGTCTGTAATTTTCTCTTTTAATAAATGGACTATTTAATTGTAGAGAATGAGTAACAGTTTTACTGTGGCCAACCAAAAGCTACATTTTACATCATTACCTTTTCTGGACGTACTATAAGTGTTTTTAATAAATTTAACACACGGTTTTCTCATAACCATGTTCAAATTAATAACGAAAAGTAGTTTTACAATCATATTCTTTGCAGATAAGTAATGAAATGAGAGACAACTGCAATAACTTGAAAACTTCCCATGTTTTGATAGGTTCATTAATTTATCACCTACACAATATTACTGTCGTTCACATTAACTCACAACCTATATTTTCTACTTCTCTTATTTCCATTTTGAATATACATAACTATTGCAAATGCACATTGAGTCCACATTTTCCTATCAATGTTAGCATGTGTGTTTCTTGCTGGCTTTCATTTATTGTTCTTGTGTTATTTTATCTGGTAATTAACACTAATCAATTGCTGTTCTCTATTTGTTATAATTTTAATTAAATTTGGTAATTATCATTCATCTATTGTTTTTGATTAACATCTTATTATAAGATTTAACTTTAATTATGCTATTAAATGGACTTGTAAAATACTAATATAGTTATTATATTTACCAAAGATTTGTTCCTGACTTTTGGAAATTCATATCTAAACTATATATCTGTACTCTACTTCTTCTAAAGAAGGCATAAATTGTTTATTTCTAATTCCTTTCTTTGATAATATTCGTAACTAAAGAAATGAGTAATTTATATTCCCACATTTTGTTTTTAAGATATAGGCAATTTTACAGATGTTTTCCTTTCCAAAATCACTTTTATAAATAAAAATAATACTTTATTTTATTTAAATTATGCACTGTTTTAACAAAGTATAAATCATCAATCAACAGTATTTCGTTTTTTTCATCATTTTTATTTTATTTTAAAAATGTTTGCTCTTTCTCTCTATTTGTGTTTGAAGTAGTTTATAATAATATAGCACTATGCCATACTTGATTAAGTTCTTATTATTACAATATAATAAATTGAAATATATATAAATTTCTACAGCAGTCACCTTATTGGTGCATCAGTCTAATTAAATATCATAATAATACTAATGGTTTTGAAGTCAGCTTTGAACCTGTAAAAGGTAAAAGTTTTTTTCAAAATGATACATCCACAATGATTGTAATTAACTATTCTTAAAGATCTTTTTTAAGTCTAAAAATCATTTAAATCCTACAATTGTATATTTTTATACAAGATTCCAATGAGCTTTATAAAACATCTACAAAACCAATTAAATTTGAAATGGATGAGCCGCATTGCTTTACTGTTTCACCCATACAAGATATAAATGTTTATTCCAAACAATATGCTCTAATATATTTTACTTCTTGATAAATTAACTGAAAAATAATTAAATACTATCTCATAATCAACTACATTATATATATCATGTGTCACAAGAAACACATATGGTTTAAACATAAAAACAAAAAGAGGTAACCATCTGACTATGCATATAAAAATAAATTACACAAGAATTCATGCATAATTTTCTTATTTTAATATCTAAAAATCTCCCATCAATAATGACACCTGGATATCTTTATAAGCAGATAATCCATGAGAAAACTCATATATTAAAATTAAAATTACATGATCTCTGATATGAATTACAAGTATAAGCACAAATATCATTATAGAATACAAATGGAAAACATAATTAAAGTTAAGAAATCATAGCAGCTATGAAAATGGTCTTTACAATTACCACAATTTCAGTGAGTAAATATATAACTGCAGTTTCACTGGGGATATCAAATGCTTGTATAGAAGCTTTATTGAAACATATCTTCAATGTTTTTTTTTTAATTCTCATTCAAAGCTATACTGATGCCAAAGTACAGTACTTCTGCTACAAAAGTTTAAAAGTAAAATCAAGAATGTTGTTTCAATTTTTTATTTTATTTGGATAGATCATTATAAGTATTCCATAATTGCACTACTACTTACTTGAAGGTGTTTAATCATTATTATAATGCAAAATATTGTTTGTTTTAAAAATCTATTCTAGGGGCAGAAGAATTTCTTTTTCAGATTTAAAAACAAACAAAAAAACACTGATATTTTGTTTCAGTGAACTCTTTAGCTCTACAATATATTGGGTACTTAACATCTGTAATATTATAAATGTTCTGCAAATATTATAGAATGATTTTTTTAAAATATAAATATAATGAACAAATATTTATATGTATAGCATTATATAAAACATTTGAAAAATTAATATATATATATATATATATAACATTTGAAAAATTAATATATATATATATATATATTGTAACAGGATGGGGTATTCAATGGAAAGATTTGAGGTACACCTGACATGATGGCAAATCATTATCATCCCCAGTTCATTTAAAATATAAAATTAAAATAATAAAGTAAGATATTACAGTATAAAGATATTAAGTAAGGTTTTATCACAAAAATATGTTAAGAAATTTATATATTAAAGAGTATAAGATCAGAGAGCTAACTCCTTAGAACAACTATAAGCATAATTATACATGAACCAGCCTTATATTAAAAGTAAGTATATGAGTACTACTCAAAATACCCATTCATCATCATGAATGATCAATCAAAATACATCTGAATAAAATCAACAGTCCATCTTGTGGCTGGATTTGAACAATAAAAATATAAATCAACACTCAATCTGGTGACTGGATTGGAAATGGATCTTCTGTAGACAACTATTTAGCCATTGCCAGCTTGCACAAATATTTAACCATTAATTTGGAGATACAAACTAAATGCTTATCCATCAGAATACATAATAATAGAAAATAAAAATAAAAACAATAATGTAGGGACATTAAAACATGCTAATTATCATCGATGCTCTAGCCACTTGTACTGGCCAACTATAAACTTAACTTCTAACAAGACTAAACTAAAATAAAATGTAGTGTATGGGCTTTAAAGATTATTCTCTTTTGTGCCAACCAGGATGGTGATTGATCATCTCTGGATGTCCAAAAGCATTAATATACACCCCTATTCATATATTCAGCCCATGCTCAATTCTAGCAATTAATTCACTTGCTTATAACTAAGTTAATAAGCTCTGGCTGTTTATACTTATAAAGAAATCAAAACTTTAAACTAGCAAGAAAAAAAAACTAACTTAATATATCTTTCTCAGTTTTTAATCAGTTGATAATTTATTTCTAATTTTGTGTTAATTTTTTCATTAAATCTCAAGATACTAGATAAAGACATAAGTTACTTCCAATAGCAATGCTGAGTCTAACTACCTATCCAGATTTGCCATCTCCTTATGTCTAGACTCTCTAACCATGAATTTTACACTTAAATCACACCAAAAGTCTCACTTGACCTCTACCTCTAATTCAGCCTGACACAGAGTCTGACCAACTAATGACAAACTCCAACTCAACAATAGCAACCAGTTCTAACATAACTCTACCAGCAGTCCCCTCTGGAAATCATGACTCTCTACTCATGGATCTCACACTTAAATCTTATTGAAAACCTTACTCAGCCTCTACCTTTAACACACAGATTGACCCAGAGTCTAAGCAACCTACCACAAACTCCAACTTAACAATTGCAACCAATTCTAACATAGCTGTCACTCTCTCCTCCTCTGGAACATTCATCTACTCAAATGTATCAGAAAGCAGGCATAATGGGGTTGTACCAATTATGAAAGCAATCCCACAATGTTTTCCATCCACACCAATACCCTCCCCAACCTGCATTGCTAATGAAACCAAGAGAAAAATATGGTCAGCTAAAGAAGTTCCATCACCCCAAAAAATCCAAAATAACCCATTGATCTCATACCAGTGTGGATTTCACAGACAATTGCCACATTACCATGGAAATTGCTAGTCCCTCGACTATGTTATCCAGGCAACCTAACCACATAAAACTAAACCTGATTTGCATCTGTAGATACAGCACTCCAGAACATGTAAAATGTATGTAATCTTGGGTAAATCAATAAAATAACTTTTATATATGTAAACCTACAACTACAGATTGCCCATGTAACTTATGACAATCCCAGCTACGTAAAATCCTTATAACTAAACTGCAGCATATAAAATTACCTGTAATCTTATGTACATAAATAAATAAATCAACTTATATATACAAAAGCTACAATTACAGATTGCCCATGTAATCATAGCAATCCATGCCATATAAAATTCTTATAACTAATCCACAGCATAAAAAAATTATTGTAATCTCATGTAAATCAATAAATCAACTTTTACATATGTAAACCTACATCTATCAATTGCCCATGTAACCACAGCAATGCAAGCTATGTAAAACTCTTCTAACTAATCTATAGTATTTAAAAATTTCTGCAATCCCGTGTAAACCAGTAAATCAATTTATATATATATAAACCTACATGTAATCACAGCGATCTAAACTATGTAAAATTCTTGTAACTCTCTAAGATAATAATAATAATATTAATTTATAATAATAGTAATAATAATTCAATTCTTATTTATTACATGCATTTCAACACTTTCGCTTTAACAGAAATAAACAAGATTACAAAAAAAAATATACAACAAACAAAACAAACAAAACATTATTCAATATATTAACATTAATAAAAATATGCAATAAAGAAAATTACAATTCATAATCAAAATATGAAAATAATATAAATAAATATTATCTACATGTAAATACATGTTATCTACAATAGATTCAATTTATTTTTAACATTATTTATAAAGTAATCACAAAAAATATCAATGTTATTGAATTTTTGATTATATAACCTTTGCAATCTCTTAATGACAGATTTGTTTATAAAAGAATTTTTACTTTTTTTAATATTAAAAGTAAATGAGAAGGAACTCTTAATTCAGTTTTAGATATACAATCATTAACATCAATTTTTCCATTAATTAACTTTTTTAAAAATACCATATCTTTATTTAGTCTTCTTTCAGTTAGTATTGTTTTAAGATTTAAATTTCCTCCCTTTATTAGCTTAATAAATTTTTTCTCTACATTAAAAATTTTAGACTCAGTATAAACCAAATCCAAATTCCATATAGAAGATCCATACTCCAATAAAGGTACAAGAAAACAGAATGATGTACTTTATATAAGGAGATAAGTCTCTGCCAAATCTCAAAATACATCCCATCCATCTATATGCTTTACTTATAATAATGCTGCTGCATGTATAAGTGGGATATTTGCATAATATTTTTTTTTTTACATTAAATAGCAAAAAAGTCGAACAAGTCTGTAAATGAATTAATGCTTATTAAATATGTGGCACTGATAATATAAACTTATTCATGCACCAACCAAATCTGAAAACATTACTGTGATAAATCACAAACCAAATTCCCTAAGAGTCATTTTTAAAGAACTGACAACTAACATTCTTATATGAATATTAATACATTTAAAGTGATTTTATGGCAGTCTTGGCTTGTGAATTATTATAGTAATATTTTTTGATTTAGTTGTTTGTGAATAGATTTAAATAATGGAAATAAGAAATAAAATTAATGATAATTGTTATCAGATCTTATCACAATTTCATACAATAGCAATATGCTTATAATTATTAATTTACAAATAATATCATTTTAAAATAAGCATCAATATCACTTATGTTAAATTACATAACTCAATAAAGTTATTGTTAAAATAAAATATTCTGGAAAAACAGAATGCACTAATAGTTTTCCAATATAATAATTAGAACACTATTTTTTTTCTTACTTAGGGGTTGATGGTATTATTGTGTAGTATTTAGAAAATTCTATGTAGATAAATATGATATTGTAAGTTATTGCTAAATGTTCATTTCCGTGACTGATTTCCAGATTTGTAGAAAAATATTTTGATAAATCTTTGACTAAATTATAATACAACTTATTAATTCTTGGAAATGACTCTATAGCAATCAATATAAATGGATTTGTAAATTAATTCTTTGATTATATTCTGTGTAAATATTTAATATATTGTTCTAATTATTAAACATAGCAGGTGTATGAAACAAATACTGATATGGCTAGATCACTGGAGAGAAAACTGGAAGAAGAGCACTTACAATTGATTCAAAACTGGTTTTCTCTAGCCATTCATTATTCTTGAAATCTGGACCATGCTGGCGATTTTAAGTTTTGGTGTTCCAAATGATGGGCCACTAAGTTAGGGGCTAGATTCATATTTCTCAATATTATATTTCATATTGTTTATTGACTAACTAACCTTATCAATTCACTGCAACCAAATGATCACTTCTTAGTGCTCTCTCTGTCACAATTATTTCAAGTGACCATCTTTATTTTAAATACTTATCATATTTTTTTATTCTATTGTTTTTAAATAAGCATTAATTAACCTGATTCTTTGATAATGAGTTAATTCTTATTGTTTATTCCTATACGCAATGTAGACAATATATGATGACAAGCTTAACTTCAGAGTTAATTACTATGTACCAAGATTATAATGATTAAATTATGAAAAGAAAATGCCAGAAACTTTTTTTAACATATAAAGTAGATTATTTTACTAAACATGGTTTTAGTACAGTAGTACTGAGAGAGTTGTCATTATCCTTTGGATTTGTATATTATGAAAAGGCATTTGATTCTATAAGTATTTTTTCAGTGATTAAAGCATTGAATCATCAAGGTGTAGACCCAGGATATTGTCATATTCTGAAGAATATTTATAAAAATACAACAGCAACAATTAAATTACCTAATAATACTAGGGAGGTTAACATTGAGAAGGGTGTAAGACAGTGTGATTCAGTATTTCCAAAACTTTTTATAGTTGTGCTGCAAAAAGTATTTTGTGGATTAAAATAGGAAGCTAAAGGAATAAAAGTAAATGAGGATTATTTAAGTCATTTAGATTTTGCAGATGATGTAGTTGTTTTTGCAAATAATTCATGCTTTAGAGTTTCAGGAAATGTTGCAGGAATTATCAGATGAAAATAAGAAAGTAGGACTAAAAGTACATGCTAAAAAGATTAAAGTAATGCTCAATGGATTTTCTCAAAAGACGAAAATAAAGATTGATGAGTTAGAAAAAATTAACAACTACAAATATTTTGGTCAGATTATTACTACAGATATGAACATAATGGATGAAAATAATCATAAAATTAAACTTAGTTGGAGTGCTTTTGGTAGAAATAACTTAATACTAAAAAGAAATATGCCTATGTGTTTGAAAAAAAAAAATTTTTTAAAAATGTGTTTTACCAGTTCTTACTTATGGCTCCGAGACTTCAGACCACTCAAAGAAGCATGGAGATATGCATGTTAGGAGTAACAAGAAGAGATTGAAAACACAGTATATGGATAATAGAATAGGTGTCATTGACATCATTGAAAGAATTAAAAGACTAAAGTGGAGTTGGGCTGCACATATTGCTAGAAGAGATGATAATAGATGAACAATTGAAATATTAAACTAGATTCCAAGAGATTAAAAGACCCAGAAAGAGACCACATGTGAGATGGATGGCTGAAATAAGAAAGTGTGCAGGGATGATATGGATGGAGAAGAGAGGCTAAAAATCGGAGATGGATTGAACTTAGAGACTTTCATCCTGCAGTAGATTGATAATGGTTGACAATGATGATGACTTTACAATAATTAAAGATATAAAATACATGTGTCATGCAATTCTATATATTTTGTATTGTTTGTTATCATTATACAAAGACCTTATTACTTCAATATATATATATAACATTTAAATTTAATATTTTTAATGGCCAATATAGATGTAAATTAATTAGTAAATGGCATTTCCTTTTAATTAATAATAGCTTGGGCAGAATTGCTATTGTTTTCATTCACCCTGCAGAGCTGGTCATGTCGGTTACTGTCTATCAATACACTTTGGCTGTGGATTTAATTTCATTCATATAATGGAGATCCCATTTACTAATTAATTTACATCTATATTAAACATTACATATATACATATTTACACATTGGCAATCAATATCAAAAGAAAATGATTAATTTAAAATTATAATTAATTTAAAGTCACGAAAAATGTATGTTAATTGATCTTCTAGCTTTTGTCTTTCAAAATAATTTACAACAAATATTGGAATGTCTTGCATTGGTGGTCGAGAGGTCAGCGCGACTGCCTTGCGCTTGCAGGCAGTTGCCCGGGTTGCGGGTTCGCGTCCCGGCCAATGCTATGAAACTTTAAAAAAAAATATAAAAAAATATTGGAATAAAAAAAATAGCCAATCATTATCAGTAATAGTATGTCATTGCATCGCTTTTATGGATCTGATGGTATTAGATTTTTTAATTTTATTTTTTTAAAGATATTTTAAAACAAAAAAATGTATATATTTTCTTTTTAAAACAACTTTTATTAATATTTATTGTCAAGTAAATATGTAAATATATGATTGCTTTTGAAAATATATATGATTTATATAATTAAAATTATATAATACTGTATAGTAAATTTCAAACTAATAACGCTTTTCAGTAAACTGTAATTCTTAAACATTCTCTGACTTCGACTTTAGTTGAAAAGGTAATTAGTTAATAATATAAAACTAATTAATATCACTGAGCTAGTTTTTAGTAAACCTTCTGGCAGTGATTTGCCGCAAGCTAACTCGGTGGTATTAATTAGTTTATATTATTAATTGGTTACCTTATCAACCAAACTCGAAGTCAACGAGAGTTTAAGAATTACATAGTATTTCATAGTGTTCTTATGATGTTCATAGTTAATAAGGTATAACAGTTACAAAAGAAAATATACATAAAGAAATATATATTTACAATCACATCTAAAAAAAAAAAAAGATTAAGAATGAAATTGCCTATATAACTTCTAAAATATTGGAAAAATTATGGGATGGGACTTTTTTTGTGCCACCAATAATAATGCAGTCAATTAAGCATAATTTTTTTTTTTTTTTGCAATTAATAAAAAAGAAAATCTTGAATGAAGTTTTTATTTTTATTTTTTATATTTCACAATGCATCTTAAAAAGAAAGCCAAATCTTTCAGGAACTTTGTAACACCTTGTATTCTACTTTACTTTTGAAAATATTTTCATTTTGCTTTATTAAAAAAAATAAAGCATATGAAAACAAAAGTCAGGGTTTTTTTTTTTTCGGTTTTATTGTGAAATACATTAGGATTTTTTTTTAAAAAAAAAAAAAAGAAAGAAAATTTTAATTATGCTTTTTAAAAAATGTTTAATTAAACTAATATAGATAAATGAAATATTTAATTGATTGTGATTTAAATGTATATGCATTTTTATTTTTAATTGTGTTGTTATTTAATTAAAATAAAATAAAAATAGTTGTGTTATTATAGAGGTTTTTGCATATTTATATAGCTCGAAAGCACCTCAAACACAACTTGTATTTATACTAGTATTCTAGTTCATGAATATGTATGTACATATAAATGCATATAAGTGTATATATTGTGAAGGAAATTATTCTAAAACATATGAACATGCTAATGAAGCAACGTGTCTCATAAAAAGCAATAGTTCCTTGTTGGATGAGCCAAATGTAAATGGAAGCTATTAAAGACTGTCAAAATGTAAAGGTAAAATAAGTGTTGTTCACTGAATAGCTCCCAGATTTGGGTAATAATGAAACACCTGGGTCTCTTTTTACGTGGACTTATTTAACACGATTTTGAAGTTACGCGATTCGTGTTTCACCCGAAGTCGAACTCCGATAATGCGCTATTACTTTAAATAAAAAATTTCACGCACTTACGTTATATTGAAAGTAAAAACACATTATTGGAATTCGACTTTCATCTTAGTAATTTCAATATTTTCAGTGCTTTATAATAGTAAGATTTTATGCAATAATAAAATTAAAATCATGATTTCCACATTTTATGTATACACACATTAAATTTTACAAGATTATAATGTAAATTTGTTCAAACATTGTGCGTGTTAATTTTGCATTTTAAATCACATTCTGTTTTTGCTTTTTAAAAAAGAACGTAATCAATTATTAATCATTTAGTGTCCATAAGTTTATTTTTAAAAGGTCAGTAATAGCAGTGGGCACAATTAAATTTGACAATTAAAAATTAAAATCTGATTTTTAATTGTAATTAACAATTTAAAAATTACTTATGGCAACTTGAAATTAATGTGATGTGAAATTTGATTTTTAAACGGAATTGAAAATTAAAGACAAAAATAAGAATTTAATTTTTAGTTGTTAGTTTCATAAACAATTAATAAAATCATCGTCTCAAAGATTAATTACTAATTACGTTGTCACCAGAAAACCATTGACACAGGGCAAAGTACAATAAAAGAGAATAAATGTATAAAAAAATGTAAATTACTGTACTGTAAATTATGCATAAAAATATATTATTTTGAATAAAATTAAATATTATAGTTAAAAAAAGTTTGTCTTGTATCAATTTTTTTCAAATATGAAATTTTTTATTAGTCATATTTTATTTCCTTATTTTTTTTGCGCACGAATTTTAAAGTAATTTTACGTTGGTGCTTTGCTTTTATGCGAATTTTGAAAAATCACAGACTGCATCCCCCCTTTTTCAATGTAAGTTACGTCTATTTTTGCGCGATTTCGTTTGCACGTGTTTTCTGAGGAACCTATCTATCGCATAAAATGAGACCCAGGTGTATAACAAAAAATATTATAATTGTCAGGGCTAACTAATTTGCAAATACCTCATAGATTTGGACAACCACATATAATAAAAAATATCCCGAACCAAGTGATTTTCTCCACTTATGTACTAAATATTTCGGCAATATAAAATATACTGCATAAATGTTGTGCTTAGACAACTAAAATAGATAACTAATAAATAGACAAATAAATATGTTGATCCACAAATGGCTCAATGGCAGTTTGGATTTACATCTACAATGGACTCATGAATTTGTAAGGTACCAATGGTTTATATTAAGTATATCTGCTTGACAAAAAAGATAAAGTTCAATAAATAATATTTCACTTGCTAATGAGTTATAGTATGAAGTATACACTTAAATATTTTAATTGTAAATAAACTGTGTAATGAAATAATTTTATAATGATCCATCCAATAGGTTATTACTAACAATAAAAGTTTATTTAATTAAGCTTTAACTCACTGAGGTGACTAAAATAAGATTATATCTCTAATTCATAATCTAATATCACATAATATTTCTTTATAGTTTACCCTCTGCTGAATTGTGATTAATAGAAGTGATCTATGAGTAAAATTATTAAAG
Source organism: Epiperipatus broadwayi (assembly GCA_028023455.1). NCBI lineage: Eukaryota > Metazoa > Onychophora > Udeonychophora > Euonychophora > Peripatidae > Epiperipatus > Epiperipatus broadwayi. The sequence goes on from JAQFVV010012571.1 coordinate 1,693,046, forward strand.
CATTCAGTCATAAAAGGGTTAATGACAAACTCTTTCTCACAAAAAAAATTAATGCATTAACAATTGATTTAAGTCTTAATTGTGTGAGCCTATTATTTATGCTTATAATGAATGATAAGATAAAACTGCCTTATAATAAAAATTATTAATAAAAAAGAACTTTGATAAATATTTTATCTTTACGCTATTATTATACTCTTAACCACTATTGACAAATGGAATTTATTTCATTTAGCTAATTTAAAAGAACTTTTTCTCTTAGTGTCTGTTACCAATTTTAGCTTATATATAATTTCAGCTTAGATTCTACTATCCCACAATGTTTTTCTTGGCACATCGATGATAAGAAAATACAAATGCAGGTTTCCATGAACATTTTTATTCTTAAATGATATTCACTTATTTCTTTGTTAATCTTGCAATGCATGGAAAATTTTGATATTTTCGTAACTTCATGGCAGTTAAGCATAGCATTTGTTATTGTAATCATTCCATTTCATTTTAATCATAAAGATGCATTCTGAATATATTTATAAAGGTAAGGTAAAATAAGCACAAATTTTTAAGCAAAATAAAATCTGTGTGTTCTCCTTACTGAAATAATTTCTGTAGCTATGATAATAAAATACACAATCCTTTCCTTTTTTAAACATTTGTGAACACATGGTTTTGTTTTTTCTAATCTTAATAAGGCACTTTTACTATTCGATAATAAATTAAATAAAATATTTCATTTTTAAATTTATTAAATAAATCATACACTTATTCCAGATTCATTTACAACAATAAATATATTTTATTAAACATATTAATTGTTTTCTATATTTAGTTATTTATACATAACAAGGAAACTAGATGGTAACATGTGTACATCACATATTCCCACTCTTAATAAAAATAAAGAAAACAATTCTAAACAATTAATATAAGATTATCATTGCCAAATGAACATTATATGAATAACTCATGGTTAAATGAAACTAATCCACTGCAATAAGAGAGTTAATGATTATGTACAATTATGTGTCTTATTCTTTTTTTAAACACTAAAACAAGACAAATATCACATAACAATTTTAGTCATCAGCACATTTATATTTCATCTTAACTGAATATTTGAAAACTAAGTCTAGTATTATTATATAGGTTGCATAAATTTTGACCAATAAAATCATCTCTTTTATTTTTGATAATTCTTGATTTTTTATACCAAATAAAATTATGAATATAGTCATCATAAATTCAATATTTACTATTATATCCATAATGATTAATGCATTTGGTCATAATCTTGCAATAAAGTATATTTTTTAACTCACGAATCCAACACATATTACAGCCCTTACACTGTGATTGAATTAAATTCCCATGTCCTCAGTCAAGGTACTTACATTCATGACTATGTATCTTGGGTGATAAAATCAGTTAGATTTTAAAGATTTTACTTCTAATGCTAAAATCTTACATTTATCAACACTATTTAAGATTATGATGGAATTTATCTTTGAAAAAAACCTGATCATCTACTTTGGATTACATCACATCTAAGCTAACATAATATGAATGACTTTGCTCTTTCTGAGTTTCCATACACTAGACTTCTTGTTCTTGTCAATTCTCTAGCTTTTCTGATTCTATCATTAATTTTTTGATACTCATTTAACCTAGTCTCTAAGATACTACCTTTATTCTGGTATACCAACCTGTACTTTTCAATTATACTTTCCATGTTCCAGGTCCAACTTAATGCTTCTTCTATCTTATCTTCTACCTTACTGATTTTTATTTGCATTTGACCTTGAGTTTCTTTGATCTTATTCTATAGTCTATTAAGCTTAACTTTCAAACTCTATATATGCTCATGTCCCTTTTTTTTTTATCAATTAACTGTATGCACATGCTTGATCTCTTATTTCAACCTATTCTCTAACTCATATTGATCCTCTTCTGTTTTCATGATGAACATTTCTTGCTTTTGCTTCATGTCCAGTTTAAGGTCTTCTTGGCCATGCTTCATTTCCATTTGATTCTTGTCACATTTTTGGGGGTTTTGTTTAATTTCTACCATTAACCTCTGTAATCTTGCCATTATAGATTCTTTTTTATCATTCTTTGATGTAACAGAGACTTCAGCCTCTCTTCCCTGCCCTAATCTATCTAACTTTCTAATTTTCTGTAATTTATTTCAGATTTCTATTATTACTTTAAATTAGAAAGGAAAGAACATGATCCTCCATCTCAATTCAATATATCAGGCCAAACAAAATGAATAACTTGTTTTCTCTACTTTGGTTTATATGATGAATCCTACCAATTAATTAAATCTCTACTCACACACATTTCAACTCATGTAATATACCCTTTTAATATAAAATACTACAATAACATCACTTATCAACAGTAATAGATTTACCTATTCACAATATTATCCCAGACTAATGCGTATAATTTTTTTTTTTTTTAAATTTAACTTATATTGCATATATGGTATAAATTTCATGATTAACCTTAAAAGACTTTGCATCATGCTAGCATCAATAAATTCAAATAGTGAGCACTAATATTTTCCATCTATTTTCCAAAATAATTAAGGTATAATACCTTTAATAAAATAAGCTAGTTTCAAATACTTTTCATTATTTATTTTACAGTTACTTTATGAGAACTTAATAATATTTATTAGCAATGAGCCCACATTTTTCTAACATATAACACATATCTAACACTTTTAACATCACAAACAAACATTTTTATTAGTATATGGCGAGGCCAGGCATCATCATTTGGTATTTTGCCTCCACATGCTTTTTTGGCATATATATATATATATATATACATCTCATATTAATATATATATATACTATACATTTCTCAGGTATGTGGGGTATTTCAAGCCCTAATTAGCTTATTTTAATAAATAAGGACATATAAATTGTTAATTAAAAAAATTATTTTATTTACAATGATTATTAAATGTAATAAATTATAATATATGTATATTTTTAAAGACATCAAATTTTCAATTTAATATTTTATATATATATATACTTGATATTTTATTTTTATTTTAATGTTAATTGTTTTAAAAGAGAACATATATAACATGAGTTTTAAAATAGCATCTGCTGGCGCATGGAACGATAGCAACAACAATAAAGGAAGCCATTTTTTTTGATATATTATTATTGGAATAGATATAGAACAAACAACTGAAAAATAAAGATTTTATTGTACTTTAGTTCTACAAAATTTACTATTCTTCAAAATACTGAAATAATATATATATTTTATGGTAAATACATAAATTATGGCAGGTTAATCAAGAATCGCAGCCAGGAGGCTGCATCATCGCTTTCATTAATTCCAAGGCAATTTTCAATGGAACAACTAAAAAAATTCAATGTATAAATTTCATCGCGTCTGGAGTTGAAACTAGATATAGCTATCTTAAATGTATAATCATCAATTTAATCATAATTTGGAAGTAATTGGAATTAACATGCTGGATTTAACATTTTAATTGGTTTATTTATTTTTTAAAAAGGAAGGAAATTTTAAAACGGATAAAATATGCATATATCTAAGGATTAACAATTTTCTTTAATATAATAATTTCTTCGCCTTTCGATAGAATGCATTCTAATAATCAAAAGTAAACGGATAAAAGAACTCATGGAATAAATTAACTTTTTGGAAAGGAAAATTAGCTAAATGAACTTTAAAAGGTATTTAATAATTTTATATATGTATGAGTAATATATAAATATATTTTTGAGATTGATATATTTTTTTTTTTTATTATAAAAAAATACAACGTTTTATAAGTGGTCAATTTAAGCATCTTGTTTTATAATAATATTAAACGTATAACAGATGTTCAGACAATTATCTTAAATAATTTAAAAATCTTAAAATGTAATTTATAGGTTGAAGTTATATATGAATTGTTATATTTATATTATAATAGTTAGGCAAAATATGTCTTTATATATTTAATCTATATATACTTATTACAAGTATATACATATAGTTATTCTTTGTATTTATATTTAAAACATCAATATTATTTAAAGTTGAACTATAACATAAAATAAAGGATGTACTATTTGTTTTTATAAATAATGCCTTTGTAATTATTTAAAAGAGCGATACTATATTATTCTTATTTTCTTTTAATGCCAAAGTTATTATGAAATTAATTGAATTTATAAATAATAAAAGATAATTTCATATTTCATTTATTATTTGGTTTGTAGGTCACTTACACATATTATTATTCATTTATATATTTAGAGGTACATAAATTTATATAGTTAGATGTGTATATTTGAATTTAGTAGAAGTCCCTTTGTTTCTAATATATATATTGATTAGTTGGTTACATCATCTTTAAAAATAAATTATAAAGATAGATCTCATTGCTTTGCATGATTTTAGATTTGTTTTATATATAGCTAGCTGGAAGTGCATTTAAACAATTTATTTAAATATAACTGGAATAATTTCGTTTTTCTTCAATCTTTAATTTTAATGGAATACCTAATAGACGTTCCATTATATTTAGCTTATCCAATTGTAAGCTACCATATAGTTTCCAGTACATTTGGCTTGTCCAATCGTGGGCTGCCTCATATACGTTCCATTACAATATATATATATATATATAAGCATTTTACAACTTTGCTATTTCTCAACTCATATATTCTTACCCCTCTATTTTTCAGAAAACAGTTTGACAATCCACTCTAAATTCAAAACCCTTAATGGATTCCACAACTACGAGTTTAAAAATTATTATCTATTGAGCCATTACTCTGTTTAATCTAACACTAGTATACACAAAAATAGCTTTTATTAATTGTGATCATTCATCAAATATTTTAATTCTATCAACTTGTTATACAACTTTAAATTTTCATAGGTCATAGGTAAATATTCAAGCCCCATGTTGGGTGTCAATGAACAATGCTAATGAAGCAACATTGTCTTATAAATTATATTTTCTTGCTGGATGAACCAAATTATAAAAGAAAACACATAAAGACTCCCAAAATGTAAAGGTAAAATAAGCACTGTTCACTGAATAGCTTGCAGATTTGAGTAATCATAAATGTTATAAAAAATATAAATAAGCAGGACCAGCTAGACTGAAAGTGTCTCACAGATTTTGCGATCACATATAATGAATAAAATTATGAACTAAGTGGTTTACTTCAATTATGCACTAAATACTTGGATAATCTAAAATATACTAACTAATAAATACAAAAATTAAAATGTTGATTCACAAATGGATCTATAATAGTTCGTAATAAGTACATCTGCTTGGCAAAGAAGATAAAATTCAATAAATAATATTTTACTTGCTAATAAACTAAAGTATGGGTTATACACTTAAATATTTTAATTGTAAATAAATTGTGAAATGAAATAGTTTTATAATGGCATGCAATAGAAAAATCAATATATTTAGGTTACTAATAACAATATAAGTTTATTGAAATAAGTATTAACTTATTGAGGTGGCTAAAATAAAAATTATAGCTCTAATTCACCAACTGCAATCTAATACCATTTATTTCTTTATAGTTTATCCTCTGCTAAATTTCAATTAATAGAAATGATCTATGATTAAAATTAGTAAAGCATACAGACATAAAAGGATTAATGACAAACTCTCATTAAAAATAATATGTTAATAATTGATTTCAGTTTTAATTATGTGAGTGTATTATTTAAGCTTATAGCAAATGATAAGATAAAATTACCTTATAATAAAAAATATTTATAAAAATGGACTGATAAATATTTATTAAGTTATTATTATACTCTTAGACAAATGAAATTTATTTCATTTAGATAATTTAAAAGAAATGTTTCTCTTAGCTTATATTACCAATTTTAACTCATACATAATTTCAGTTTAGATTCCACTATTCCATGACATTTTCCTTGGCACATTAATGATAACAAAATACAAATGTAGGTTTCCATTAACATTTTTATGTTTAAATGATATTAAATTTTCCTTTGCTGATATTACAATCCATGGTAAATTTTGATATTTTTCATAGCTTTATGGCAGTTAAGCATAGTACTTGTTGCAATTATTCCATTTCATTTTAATCATAAAGATACCAAATGGGAAACTCATGCTTCCCTCTCTAAGTTGTCTTACACACAATGCATATTTCTTTGTTATATGTCCTGAATATATTTTATAAAAGTATGGTAAAATAAACATAATTTTTTAAGTAAAAGAAAGTCTGTATGTTTTCCATGCTGAAGTTGTTTCTGTAACTACGGTAACATAAAACACAGTCCTTTTTTAAAAACAAGCTTGTGAACATACGATTTTCTTTTTTCTAATCTTAATAAGGCATTGTTACCACTCTGTTTTGCATTCATCCATGAAGATCACCAAAATTATAAACTATACGTTTTAAAAAATAATATCAAAATTAAGATGACAATATATTTATTTGCATTTATATACGTAACATATTATATACAATTTTGCCTTCAGTAATTCAGATGACCACTGCCAACTGACCCCCTGGCAGTTATTCCCACACATATCGCTTCCTAAGTCTGCATTTACTAGCATGACACAATCAGTCCTTGAATTGGAGGACTATTTCCCACTAAATGCTAGCACTCCCATGATTAAACATTAATCTCTGTCATCACTATTCTCAGACCTGATTAAATAACTAAAAAATGGTTTATATTCACAGTCTGACTTTGCACAGTTCTCATGACTCTTACCAGGCATACACAAATAAAAATAAGGCTGGTAAAGTCTGTTTAAGTTTGCAATCTGGCTGTTTGCATTTACAGAAACACTGTCTCTGGATGATATCCCTCATAGCAGAAAAGTCGCTACAACTTTTACAACAGTTTTTCTTTGAATCCTTTTTTTATGATGTCCCACACCACAACAGCAACAGCACTATTACACAAAGAATAAGAAAAAGTTACTGCTCTTTTTCAACACACATTATTTATATATTTCTACAGTTTAATATCTGGTATTAATTATTATAAAAGGTAATAACTCTTTACATTCAGCTACCTCCCAGTAATGTGTCTTTTCACAAATTATCATCAGGCTTTTAATTGCATCCCTGTACATTCTTTTCACCTGCAATTAGTCTTTCAAATATTGATTAAACTGATCCTTCCTCAGTATTCTTTTGTTTAATAAGTTTAAAATAGCTTAAGGCTCCAATTAAACAATGCAAGCCTTTTTCTATACTTAAATGCATTTAGCCTTTCTGACATTATTATTCATATTTCTTTTATCTATCAGCAACCTTTTTTCACTGCTTTTAAATTTACCATATCTTTCTATATTTAAGTTTTTATTCTTTTATCTATCAGCAATCTTTTTTCATTACTTTTAAACTTACAATATTTTTCTATATTTAAGATTCTATTCTTTTTTATTTTTTCTGGAGTCACAAATCCTAGCTTTGTAACTTATACAAATTATAGTTACTAAAGCAAAACATAGTCCTTTCCCATTTTTAAAGACAGACTTTTGAACATGTGATTGTTTTTTTCTAATCTTAATAAGGCATTGTTACAATTCCATAATAATTTAAATAAAATACTTCATTTTTAAATTTAATGAATAAATGGTTCACTTATTCCAGATTCATTCAAAACAATAAAATATATTTTATTAAACATATGACCTTTTTAATATTTTCTTTATTTAGTTATTTATACACATACAAGGAAACTATATGTACATCACAATATAAAGTACATGTAACTTTTCATATTAAGATAGTTGAAAGTGTCTGGTCAATAGGGTAATATTAGATAATCTTTGTATTAATTGCCATAGTTGATATTGTTTTATTAAAATAATTTAATCTAGCATATCTTATTAGACATCATAAATTTTAGTGATTCATATGCAATAAAAAAAAACTTAATTGTATAAAAGCATATGCAGGATTACAATAAAATAATTATATTGGCTGATTTGTAAATGCAATAAGTTTTCTAGATAATATAATTGCAAATATTTTCAATTATGGTAAATAATAACTGTAGATTTATACTTTACGTTTGTCTTCAATATAATAATATTAAATCATGCTATCACACTTCCAACATAAAGCTGTAACAACAAATAGAAAACTAAATTAAATGGCTGAGCGCTTTCAAGAAGATGTACTTCTCATATACATAGCCAGTTATGGCAAATGTAATTATTTATAAATTTTAAAAAAGGAAATATATGTTAGGCTAGAATCTTACTATCTGTACAAATTTTAAAAAAACTACTCGATAGTGAGATCTGAGACCTTGATATTGGTTGTCTCAAAGTCTGTCATCAAAAGAAACATTAATTGAAAATGCTTTCTTTCTCATCTACTTTAATGTCATTATTGAAATTAAGGTGATACTATTTACAATCATGAAATTTCTTTCATAAAAAATAAAATTTTAATTTGAAGATTTCATTTCACAGTGCAAATATTGGCACTATGATTACAACATCACAAAATAAATACTATGTATATGGCAAAGAAGCAAATATGTTTAAATTTATAAATTTAATATCATGTAGACATTATTACATCAATACCATTAAAAGATCTTTTTTCTTGGATACTTTATTGTACATATTTCATTTTAATCAGTAATCTTTGTTCATGTAAATTCAAATAATATACTGTTATTGAATTTTTGATATTATATGAATTAACTATTACAATCACTTTATTTAGAAAGAAACATTGCTAAAGAATATAAATAAACATTTTATATCTAATAGACTATTTTTGTTAGGAGCAGAATGTGATTTCATAAGGGCACATCGTTGGACAAATCATGGACTAATAAACAGGGTTTATTTCAATTGCATTCACAAGAAAATGTCAATTTTTTAGAAGCATTTGCTACTCATCTTAAATTTCAAGAATAAAATTCTTTTAAAAAATATGGTTGGATATGTGTAAATCTATTCTTAAAAATATTGAAGAGTTTTAACAAGTTCTTTGATAATGATCTTCTTATTGGTGATTGTTTGACAAAAATTGATAAGGCATATTTTACTTGCAAGAATAATAAATTGAATGTGGAACTTTATAACTGATATAGAGATTTATTTAAAAGTAAAAATTCAATGACTGTCAAGAAAACTTCAAAATGATTGGTGGATTAAAATTACCAAGCAACAAATTACTGCTATATTATGAAGTAGTTTGATTCAGAATTTTTTATTTTTAAGCAAAAATACTTTCAGGAAATTTTATTTAAAAAATTTTAAATTATTAAATAAATAGTACAAAATTTGTATAAATAATTAAAAATATTTTAGCTGTCATATTCTCTCTGCTAGAATTAGAATAAGTGTAATTTTCATGTCAGTTTTTGTCACTTTGAGCTATTAAGGAAATTTGAAAGACGTTTTAAATGCAACCTGTATTTGTGTGTATGTGTTTGTGAAGTTATAATAAAAATGTGTATATTTAAGTGTAATTACTTTTAATAATTTTAAAAATATTCTATTATGTATTATTTATTTTTTTAGTTTTATTTATTTAAAATAAAAATCAATTATTGCTCCAACCCACTTTTTTTTCCAAAAAGCAAAGCATGTCCCTTCTCGTCTCTTATTTTTAAATCAATCTGATAAATTTAGAGAGAAAAAAGAGCTTTAATTCTCTCTTTAAAAAAAAGAAAAAAGAAAATATTTGATATTCATTCCTAAGTGCCATAAAAATTGATTTTATTTAAAATTGCTTGGGAAATAAAAAGTATAATATATTTTTTAAATTTCCATTTTTGATTTTTTTTAATGATCAAGTAATATTTATATTATTATATATTCTTTTAGAAAGACTTTAAATATTATTATGATATATTTGATTAATATGTGTTGTTTAATTGGTTATAATACTTTTAAAAAAAAAAACACATAGCTTTGATTGCTGTATCCATAATCTGTATATGCGTGTATGTTAAATAATATGTTGATTAAATCTCTTGGAAAAGAGAGATATGATTGAATAATATAAAAAGCACTTGATCATCATCAATTTTAATTGGTAAAAAATGGCAAATTATAGTGTTTTATTAAGATAATTCATGGTAAAACATTATTGTATGATGTTAGACCAGTGTGTATTTGTCTATTTTGTATGTTCTGGTGTTTTTTCACAATCCAATAATGTGTTAGTTATTTGCCTTTTTATTATATATTTAGAATTTTTACAGTTTAGTTACACAAAGAAATATTTATGAAATCAAAAACTAAAAAAAAAATATAAAAGAAACTAAACAAGAAAGCAAAAAAAAAAAGGCTTAAAAAAAGAGCATTTTATTTTGAATTATTTGATTATTTAGCTTAGATGTTTATAAAAATAATTTTAACATTTAATTTTTTTTGTTGTTGTTGTTTATTTAGGTTTTTTTGTTCTTTGCCTTGTGATCAAAGTTTTTTTTTTTCATCTTGTGAGTTTTTTGAATCTAATTCAAATGTATTTAGACTTTTTTAGAATTTTATTTATAATGAATTCATAAAAAGATCTGAGAGTTAGTGAAAGTTGATTCTAACATACTGCCTGCCTCCCTCCCCCCCCCTTTTTTTTTTCTTTTACTTTTTTCTTGATATTTTACTAAATAGTCAGAATATTTCTGACTAAACTTAAAACATTGTTTATTAGAATAATTTATCTTTCAAAAACCAAATTTATTGTACATTTAGACCATAGAAATACAGACCAAAAAGTAAAAAAAAAACAAAAAACAAGTAAATGATTATGAAATAGCATGCAAATAAAAAAAGGATATATTTGAGTTAATGTTTGCACAGGAAACTTTTGTGACTTGTTTGTTGTTCCAAAAATAGACCATAGAAACCCAATTTGTCTAAAGTTCATAGCAGGGAAGATTAAAATGAGATGCTGTTAGTAGGTAGTATTAATATCCATGTTTGAGTTTTATGAAATGATGAAAAGCAACAGCCACCCAATAAACAGCAAAGTTGCGGGGAGCTCTATCCAATTGCAATGGCGTCCCAGGTTTGTGCAGCTGTGAAGGGGTCAGCAGTGCTCATATCTCTATCCCTTTCCTTGTTTAGTATTTGGCAAAACGCTGTGAATATATTATTCAAGGTCTCAGCCTGGAACACCAGCTTACAGCGCAATGCCCAGATGGAAAAGTTTTTTTATGGCCGAAAGCCAGATCTCAGAGAATATGCCCTTTTCAATTGCTGTCTTGAGGTTCATTTCAATTTGATTTCTTGTCATGTTTTGTTGAAAATGAGTTCTTAAATTGTTTAAAGTTATGCATTCGAAGAGGGAGTGATCGGTAGTCTCTTCCTGTCTTTGACACAATGTGCAATTAGGGTCAATATCTTGCCCCCTTTTATAGTGGAGGAAGGCATTTGTTGGGAGGGCATGCAGGTTTGATTTCAATAGGAAGTCCACGATTTTTGGTGGCAACTTCCAGAGCTTGGTCATCCTTATCATTCGAGGGATGTTGATTGAAAGGCAGCTGGGGATCCTCTGTTTTTGATGATCAAGAAGATCAAACACTTCCCAATACGCAAGTTTTCTTTGAAATAGGGTTGATGTTGGTTTGATATTATCAAAGATAAAGTTGATCTGCTGTTGAAGGAGCAAGGCACGTCCTCTGGGGGGTGGCCGATCAGTAGGTTGAATGTCCTTTTCCAGAAGTGGGCATTGAGCACGTTCATTTTCCTTGAAGATGTTGTAGAGTACATTATGGATGCGTTGTAAGTTGAATATAATTAGCGAGTGTAGTGAGAGACCATTTAAAGTTTTGGGCTTTTGGAGGATTCTCAAGCTAATTACGGGTGATCGGCCTGCCCAACACAGTTTTCTACAGGCGGTTTCTACTTTGTTGATGAATACCTTGGTGGGGATGAACCCTGCCAAATAGTATATTATTTTTGGAAGAATGAGAGCATTTAAAAGGGGTTAGCTTGTGGTTTTATTATGCTCAGAGTTGTGAGGTAGTTGGTTTGAATCCCTGTATTCAGGGCTTGTGATATTGAATTTGTCAAACTCTGGGTGACTTAGTGAAGATTGTTTTGGAATGGGAGAGTGCATATCATTATGGTTTATGGTCGATTTCTGATTTGGTTTAATTATTGTAGTTTTGGAATTTTTATTTTCCTTTAAATGTTTTGGAGATTTTATGAGATTTAGATTTGTGTTATTATATAAATTATTGTTGTTAATCTGTTTTCCCAGTTCTGGATTATTTAGTGGAGATAGATTAGTTTTTGATGGTGTTTGTAAAGTTTTGGTATTCTCTAAGTGATTCATTTTTTTGTTTGAGGCTGTAATTGGGGAATCATCATTTTTCCCCTGTTGCAAAGTTTTCCCGTTGTTTCGCGAGTTTATGAGAGGAATTATACTTTTTTTAACGGTATGATCATTTCGAACATTTTCACCGCTATTTTTAGGTTCATTAGGGGTTGCAATCTTTGCATTTACAATTTGAAAATCACTAGATAATTTCGAATTATTTTCCCCTTTCACGTGACAGTGTTTCGATTTTAGCATAGATTTTATTATCAGGTTGTTAGTAGTCGAAGAAGAAAGAAATTGATTATTTGAAATGCTTTCTACCATTGTAGATTTATTCTTAGGTTCTTTGGAGGGTTTATTGTTGTAATCCAAACTTTGGGACTCATCAGAGGTTTTAAGGTTAGTATATATATTTTTCCTCCCATTAGAGCATTTAGGCCTTAGTATAGGCTTTATTACAGAGTCCATTTTAGCGGTTAACCGTAATTAATAAACGTTATTTAATTTAATGTTTCAAAACTACTTTAAAGTAGTAAATCGCGCTAAATAATTGCATAGAATAATAAAGATTGTACTCACAGATATAGTTTTGTAATTTTCTCTCGAATTTTTCCCTTTTTAGTGCAAATATATTCACATCAGATGAGAGATAATGCAGAAGATCTGCATTCAGAGGCCGCCATTAAACCGGAAGTGATTTATATTATACAGCTTGCAAGAAATGACTAATTGCAGTAATTCATTAATGTAATTTATTGTCAAATATTATTGCTTACCACTATGTAGATGAAACAGTTTCAAATTTCCCAACTGCAGATCAAAGACTTGTTTAGCATCTTTTTTCTTTTTTTGAAAAATCATGGAAAAGGCATTGCTCATCAATGTAGTTAGCTACTAGTTAATTAGATTTTTATGAATTAATTCTCTAACTAAAAATAATTTGATAATCATTTTCTGACCAAAAATTGGATGACTGATTAAATTATAGGCAGGGCCACACTCGCCTGAGGGTACAACAGGCCCATCATATTTTGGTGGTAACATTGATAGGGGAGTAAAAAACAAATATCAAATATTTTATGTAGCTAATATCGAATTTAGATAACACAATGCAGTATAATCATTAATAGTAATAATAATATTCATTTCTTGGTGTGCCCTACATCTTAAAACTTATGGGGTACATCATTCTGATTGTATGACAATTGTAAAGAAATAGAGATAACATAAAAATTTCCAACTGAAAAATTAATTTTTTGTTGTTCTTTGAGAATCATTTCAATGATAGCAATAGGCTCTCATTATTATTTTCAACAATGAAATTCATTGAAATTTCATGAACCCATTTTTTTTTTTTTAAAATTTGCATCCTTTTATTATTTTAGACATTTGTCTATTTTAACTTTTTGCAGACAAAAGAGATATTGAGTACTACGTGCTTTTATTTTTGCAAAATATATATACCAGTAATTTGTTTTAAGTGTAGAAAAGTATTCTCAGCATCAGGCTTTTTATACTTAAAAAATATGTTGTTAATGAAAAACCAGAGCACAGGCAAATCAATTTTCAAAGCCTATAAAAAATATTTCTGCAATACATTAGACTCAACAATTAATGTCTTATTAGCATAAAACATCAAGTTGCTACTAATTTAGATATGGAGGATATAATAAATGATTTTGCTATAAAAAATCATATGAATTAAACTTTACTTAAAGATATGCACAATTAATCTTTGTTTATATAAAAAAATAATTATTGTTCTTTTTATGTTAGTTTTTGAAAAAAAAGTTAAAAATAACTGTATGAAATTATATATTCTGGCTTTTTAATAAATAAGACATGTAACTTGTTTTGCTTAAATTGCTATTTATTGTAGTAAATGCTACATGAAATTTGCCAGAAAGGTTTGTAATGATGATATATTAGATGTGATAATATGTTGGACAACTTCCATCATTTATCATTAGATGTTGAATTAAACAACATAAGTTCTTAAACTATATTTAAACGTTTCAAATACAAACAACTTTTTAGTAAAAACACACAAATAGACAACACAGGTTAGTAATTACACAATGTTTTATCTAGTATTATTCTCTACTCTTCTTCAGGTGTTCCTGGCCTGACCAATGACAAGATTAGCATAGGAGTCAAACTTACATCTTTGGATTCTAGAATAGCTCAGTTGGTTAGAGCACTGCTTAAGATTCGATATTCAAGAATATAAAGATGTAAGTTTGACTCCTATGTTAATATTGTCACTAGTCAGGCCAGCAACACCTGAAGAAGAAAGGAGAATAATTCTACTCAAAATGTGTAATTACTAACTAGTGCTATCTACGTGTGTTATTACTAACAAGTTGTTTGTATTTGAAAATTTAAATAAACTTTTAAATTTTCTATACATTCAATATTTAATATGATCAAAATAGTCCAAAATATTAGAATATTTATATGAAATTTTTTTTAGTCATTTTTTTATGGGACTGCTGATAAAAATCTGCACTTAATGTGGCAAATATCCTTGGTGCACCTTTGGTTGTGGGCTAATTAACTTGTATAAATTTTAAACTTTTTTTAAACTTGAAACAATCTGAAATTTTTTTTGAGAGTTCTATGTATAATTTGAATCTCCATGTTGTAGAAATGATCTGTTTACAGGATTTAAAAATTATCTGAAAAAAATTACCCGAAGGCTGAAATGTGAATTTTTTATCTCTCTCTCTCTCTCTATATATATATATATATATATATGACTGTCTGCTTATCTATCTATAATTTTATCTATCAGCCTGTCTTTCTATCTGTCTGTCTGTTTATCCATCTATCCAACCATCTAACTTATATCTATACATCTAATAATCTATTTGTCTGTCTGTCTCTTTGCCTCTTTTCCTGTCTGTCAGTCTATCTATGTATATATATAATAACATTTTAGGTTGAAAAATAGAGATATATAATTTTTATTAAAATCTAATTCTGTTTATTTAATTAAAAAAATTGAATACTTTCATATTTTGTGATAAAGAAGCATCTGGGGACTATTTTTAACATTACTCTGAAAGGATTTGACAATTTATAATATAAAACAAACTTTGCTAACTTGTGTCTTTTCTAATAAATAAAAAGGGTGAGCTACATTTAACAGTCAATTTTATTGAACTTACTATTAGATCTATTAAAAAAATATTATATGGGAAGGATATCTTGAATGAAAATAAAGTAAGATGTATGAAACTGGGACTAAAACACTAAAAAAATAAAAAAAAGAAAGAAAAATTGTAGTGGGCTTTTTAAAATGAAATAGGAAAGCAAATTGTAGATTCTATTAGTTATAAGATATATAGCATTATCATAATGTGGATGATCTTCTGAGATAAAACATATGATTACAAACCACTTTTATAGAACTATTGTTTAATACCAACGTCAATTTAAATAATATAAATAAAATTACTTTTAGTTTATAAGTTAGATATATGCATTAACTTTAAATAAGAAAAGATTCAGTTACAAAAAAATTACACATTTATTCAGTGACAAAATAAACCAGTTTGTAGGTTTTCTAACATGTTTGTTGGTAAATAATTGAAATAAAACATTGTAGAAATTGTAAAGAAAAAGATTAATTTAATTACAGCCATCTCTTATATTAATAATGGTATGTTCTTTTCAATAATATGTACTTAACTTGTAAGTCAGAGAATTGTGCTGAATGTTGTTTGTTTTTGGAGTATTATTCTGTTTAAAATATTTGACTGTTTTTTTTTTTTTGTAATTTCTCTATTTTGTAGAAACTAAATATATATAATATCCATATATTGCATATGGCAGGGGTGGGCAATTGTTTTGGCTTGGGGGCCACAGAGGTTGGTGGAGGGCCACATCGGGAGCCACTTTGTGGAAGCAAAGGTTAGCAGAGGATTGCACCTTTTTTTTCATGACACAATAAACACACTGCTTTATTCACTGTATTACCAAATAAATATTTGTTTGTACATTCTTCATTAAACACATGACATTCATCACCAATTTTACATTTTTTTGGAGGGTTCATGGTTTCATTAAAGTTGGAAATGTATATATTTGTTAATGCAAAGACAAAATCGAAATTAATCAGATCAACTGAAAAAGCACTCCACATCATATCTACTCTATACATGTGTATTAATGTGGCCATCCTAATGGAAAATAAGAGATGAATGTTCGGTCGTGCACAGAAGGAAATGTCAGTTCAAGGCAGATTTTTCTGATTGTTTTGGTGGGCTGCATAAAAACTCTTAGCGGGCCATATGTGGCCCTCAGGATGCTATTTGACCACCCCTGGAATATGGCATACATAATATTTTTGCATTAATTAATGAGCTTTTATATAATAAACAATTATTAGCATTGTGAATACATGAAATTAATTGATATTGCAATGCATAGAATAAATTAGAAATACAATAAAACATGCTTTGAAGATTTAATTTTGCTTCAATTAATTGTTTATGTATATATATAGTAAATTATAATATAGATTTAAATAAATAATTGAAATATTTCCCATGGCATATGGATATTGTAACTGTAAAATGATTATTTTCTTTATCTTTATAATATTTAAATATATTGAAACAGGCAAAACTCTCTATACATATTGCCACTCGGTGCAAGCCAGAGTAATTAAGGGATGCCAAAAGGCTTGTGCACAAAGTCACCATCTAGTGCAGTGCTCTTGGATCCAAGGCTCCTCGCTGATGAAGGCCATGCATAAGCCTTCTGGCATCCATTGATTACTCTGGCTTGCACTGAGTGAAATATGTATAGAGCATTTTGCCTGTTTTAATAACAGTTATAAGCAAGCATAAGAAATGGTGATCATGTGATGTTTATTTAAATATATGTTGTATACATATAAACCTATTCACAGAACAAATAACTCCAAATACATTACTAAAATAATTGACTAGAAAAATTCTCAAAGAATCATATGAACAAACTTGTAAATAACGCCCATTTTTTTATTATGTCAATTGTAAAAGATGATCTATTAGTAGTAATTTTTGTTTTATATTAAGGAAGCCACCCACAGTTTCATATATCAGTTTTGATAAAATTTTAATGATTTTAATGTGCATGTAAGTAATTTTTTAGTTTATCAAATATATAAAAACCTATTCACAAAGCAAATGTCTGAATCTGTTATAAAGATAATTCACAATTTAGATTCTCAAAAAAAAAAAAACATTTAAACAAACAAAATGATGGACCTTATTACAAATTCATTTAAATGATTCTTTAAGAATCTAGTTTGTGAATTATCTTAATAACACATCTACACTCTTTATTCTGTGTGTAGATTTATATTTTTAGCACTATATAAATCAATAAGCCTTAAAATTGTCTCTGCGCACATAAATTATTCGAATTTTGTATATATATATATATAAAACTATTATTCCATTTAAAATTTTTAAAGAATTCAATTCATTGGTATACCAAATAATTAAAATATACCTATTATTTGTGGTAATTTCACTTTTCTTAGTTTTGGTGAAAAAAAATAATTTTACATTTTTGTCTACCATCTTACAAATAAAAAAAAAAAGAGAGAGAGAAAGAAGATAACTTCATCTATTTTTCAGCAGAAAAGTAATTTGACTTTCTTTTTTATTAATTATTGTTAAAATTTAAACAATAATTTAATACTATAAATATTTTTGATAAGATAGTATTCTATAAATATTATCACTGAAAGATGTGTTTTAATGCATCACCGCAATAAGAATTTGTCTGTGATTACGATAATATTATTTGCATTTTTTAAATTTTTTTATTCATAAATATTAATATGTATTAAAAGATATTAATGAAATTTAATTTTTAATTTTTTTTTTTCGTGAAATAACTTTTGAGTCATGCTGAGTAATAATAATAATATTTCATTTTGTCCTATATGCGTTGGAAGGCTTTACTCACTCAACTATAGTTTTCACTTTTGGAGATGTTTAATTCCCTATTGAGCTGTTAATGCAAAATATTACTGAATAATAAAAGTAATTAAAACTTTTGATTTCCTCTCCAGTTTTATTTTATTATAGATCACATTTGTTGTAATTTGAGAACATTAAAAAGTTTAGATTTGAAAGGTTGAGGTGGGGATGAGGAATTCACTTTATGTTGAAAAGTCTGTTATGAAGTTATTCGAAAAAAAAGGACATTAATATTTGTTTTTCTATTTTATTGTTTTTTTATATTAATAAATATATAAATAGACTGTATAATGCGACAGCAACTAAAACATATATAGCTTTTAGGGTGAAGGATTTAATTATAAGTGAGAAAGTGATTGGAAAATACATGTTGAATGATTAAATACAGAATTAAGAAATATGAGTTGTGTAAAAAAGATTTATGTATTGAATTTTTTGAAGTCAGAGTAGTTTAAAAATTAAAGTCAAGCGTTGGTGGTTTAGTGGTTAGCATAGCTACCTTCCAAGCTGCTAGCCCGGGTTCGCTTCCCGGTCAACGCATTTGACATATATAAAAAATTAATCATGAAAATGAAAACTGATGGAAAATGTAAAAAAAATAAATAATAATAATTAAATTATGTACTAAGTAAAAATAAAATAGACAAATTAATGCATTTAAGGTAGATAAATAAAATTGAAGGGACTAGAAGATATTTAATAAGCAAAAACTATTATCTTATGGCTCAAAGTAATTTTAAATAAAAATCGCAAACTCATATTATATAAGTAGATTGTGTAAATATGGATGAATATGTGAATGGAAGCATAAATTATAAATATGCATTAGATAAAAAATAAAAATAAAAGAATATGGAAGAAAGAATTGAAAGAATCTTGATTATTGATAGCAGAGTGAAATTGTCTAAGTTTAGCCATATCTTGAGAAGATGCATTTCATTAGAATCATATATAATGTTTGCAAGGGTTGGTTATAAATTAAAAAGAGAGTTATTAGCAATGATATGTTTAGAATTCAGCATTACAACACTAAAGACATGTTTGAGCAGGATAAAAAACCAGTCATATTTATAGGTTTTTTCTGGTAAAATGCTATTTATATGATTACAAGGAGTCATTGGTGACTTAATTTTTATATTAATATTATAAAACTATTAAGAAAAACTGATGGAAAAATTTTACTGAGAGGATTAAATTGGGTAAATTGTTTGAAAATAATTTTAAAGGCGATTTTAAATACAAAGTTCTGTGAATAATAAAGATTAATAAAGTTGAAAAAAAGAGAAAAGAAGCATAATCTAAAGAAAGGATGAAGAGTAAAGAATAATGAAAGATATTGCCCAAATAGATATTTGGTATTTGCAAATAGCTATTGATAATGGTGTCATAAGTCTAAAACTTGATATTAATTATTGTGACTTTGTGAAGTTTTCTTAATCATCATAGTACTGTAATTGCACTATGTACTCTGTATGAATTGATGCAGTGATAGAATAGCATATTCAGGAGATCCGTGAATCGCAACACAACTTTTTTCTTCCAGCGTTTGAACTTCTTATGAATTCTAAATAATAAAACCATTTAATTTTTTTTTGTATTACATTAATCAAAATATATATTAATCAAGATTATATTTTGTAAAAAAAATAGAAAAAGATCATGTTCAATTTAAATTTGTTGTAGTTATATTTATTTATTAAAATCTTTTTTTAACTAAGACATCTACTTCCATTAAGATTGAATAGTATATTTTTATAAAGATATTTTGATAAAATTATATAATTTTTTTCTTCTTAACAAAAGCGTTTTATATTTAGGTTAGTCAACAACTTCAAAATAGGTGAAAGAAAAGTATTTACATCATTAGTTGTGGAATGTAATTTTATCACTGTCCTTGACGTTTTTTTTGAAAAAAAAGACTATTTTTTATTATTATTTAATTTTCCAGTATCTTAATTTTTTGAAGTAAAGGATTTAAACTACCATATTTTTTTTTCCTCAAAAAATTGATAGTAATTTATTTTCAATTGTTTTGATATGTACATTTTAAAATTTAAGTTTTTATTTACATCTTAATATATATATATAAATAATTAAACGATTGATTGTTTAGGAAGTCACGTGTGTTCGAGTAAGATTGAACATTGATCCAGAGACTTTTAATTTTCAAATCTGCCACTCTATTAAGCCTTCAACTTCATCAGTTATGCATCTTAAGGATGTAAAGGATTAGCATCATTTATGGTGACGTTCTAAATAATGTTAATTTAGGTTAAGAAGGTTGCAAGCAGTTACAAAAAAAATTGTCACCGACACACAAATGTTATTATTTAGTTGTCCTTCAGAAAAAGAACTTAACATACATATATGTTTTTAAACCATCGTTATAACATAATATAAATTGTCTTATATTTAATAACTTTTTATTTTTTATATCTAAATAATAATTTCACAGTGTTTTTTTTTATTTATAAAATATAAATATGATTAATGGTATTTATTCTAAAATGCTTTTCACATTTATTTTATTTATCTCTCGTGTCTTTACGTGTAAGAGAAATGTGATTCATAGAAAGAAAAAAAATTTCAAATACAAAGAAGCACAGATTAAATTCATTTTGCTAAAATTATTTTTTTAATAAATGGCAGAATAATTCAAGGGTATATAATAATTCTTAAGGACAATGAAAATATTGAATTTTATTATTGGATTAAAAAATGAAGACCAATTTGTTCATCTTTTAGTTTACTTGAGAAACGAGATTTTTGTTTCTCCTTGGTCATGGTCATCACTATAGTTTACGCATGTATGCTTGATATTGTTTTAACTGCTAATAAAAGTTGAACTATTGAAAAAATAATGGATGCTTCTGTAGCTTGTGATTTATCACCAGATGAAGCTACATAGTATATACAAATGACAAAAAAAAAACATCAATAAAAAATAAAATGTATGTATTTATTATTGAATGTATGACAAAAAATGTATTACCTAAAACATGAAAATGGCTTACATTTTAGCAAGCAAAAATATTCCATAGCATATTAATGAAAGTGATCCAGCTAAAGAAAAATAAAAAAACCTATGACATAAAATGTACACAGATACAAATATATACTTTTTAAAATATAGACAGCTATAAGTTTTATACTTCACTATTTTCACACATTACCACTGGATTATAATATAATACATATTTCTGTGGTTTAGCTTTCATTTACTAAAACATAAATTGTTTCTTTGCTTTTAATGAATATATTTGTTGCTGTAAACAGAGTATATTTTTGAATTTCAATTTTATATATTTGAATTTGGCCTCATATGTGCATTTCATTTCTTATGGATTGCTTTTATTTAATACACTTATTACTGACAATTAGTTTTTATATGCTAAAGTGTAAATAATGGTTTATGTTTTTATTAAATATAGTCCTTGCTGTTTACAGATTGCTTTTTGGAATTTTTCTTCTTATAGATTTGCATTTGGCCCCATACCTTTATTTCATTTGTTATAAATTATTTTCATTTAACAACATTTATTACCACCAATTACTTTATTATTGATTACTTTTTAACATAAAACACAATCTATTTATTTTGTGTTACTTTGGTTGCTAAATATATTATCATGTTTTATTTCCTATACTTCTTGATATAAATTTATTTTCATGCTTTTATTTAATACAATTTTTGGCATAAATTCTATTATAAAAAACATTCATTTTATTTTTGTTGATTGGGTTTTTCTTTAGTGATGTAATTGATATGATGTAAAATGACTTCTTGAATGAAGTCAGAAGTTTCTGTGAATACATATGTGTTCAGTTAAACATTCTCTTCCATCAAAATCCTTACATAGCACAGTTAAACACAACTATTTCTTATTTTTTATTTGGTTCACTTCTGTTTTTTTCCTATCCTGCTTTAATATGTTTTGATAGTGCAACTATTCACTCATATTTCCAATTTCACTTTAAAATCCTAAATAAAAAAAAAATCATAAAATCTCTATCTCCTTCATTCTCTTTATTTTTAAATTTCTTCTACTTTTCATACATTGTATCCTGAACCTTTTTAATCATTTTATACTCTAAAAATAAATGTTTAATACTCTCTCATTTCTACCTAAAATTCTTATCTCATTTTTGAATTTTTTTCTTTAATATCTAAAGCTCTTGTCCTTGTATCAAATAACATTAAGCTTTGTTTAGTGTTATTACACATATTTTTTTATATTTTATATAATATTTATATATAACTTCCAATTATTTTTTATTCATAATTCTTTCCCACAATTTTAATTCATTTTTACTAACCAATTTCTCTTTTCTCATCCTGCATAATTATACACCTACATTATATTCTCTATACATCTCATTTCTTATATAAGTACTTTGAAATAAATTGTCTTTCTATTAACTTTGCATATTGTAAAACATTTAATTGCCCAATTTATTTGTTGTCCTCACTACATAATCCAACTGAACATTATTTTTAATAATTTATTTTAATTCATATATTAAAACCTTTCAAGCATTTTAAATTTACTTTTGATACTTCTCCCTAAAAAAAAAGCCCATTTCATATCTTCTTAAACAAGTCTCATTTGCTATTTATAGTTCATCATCCAATGCTGCATTATTTTTGCATTTTGTTTAAGAATTTCTTACTTCTCTGGTCAGCACAAACCATATCATTTCTAAATATTAAAGCAGGAACCATCACTCTTTTTCCAATAATTATACTTTTCTTATATTTATTATATGAGAAACATAATGAATCCTATTGTATGTTTTTTTTTTTTTTTCAAATCTAATTTTTAACTGCTTAAACAATTTCTTTTTCTATTTAACAAAGTATTTTATATTTTTCTTTTTCTTTAATGCTAATATTTCCTATTTTCTATTCTTCGGTTTTACTTTTCTCTTTAAATATTAGAATCTTAGATTTTTATTCACTTCATTTAATTTTTATACTTCTTCCTATCTCTTCACATTTCTTTAATAACATCTCCATATCTTCACCCTACGGTATGGGGAGTTTTTGCCTGTTTTAATCCCCATATCTTCTACACTGATTGTAAAAAAATTCACATCATCAGCAAAAGAAAAGCTGACACATTATATATTTTCTTGGTTCCAAATATAGAAATTTTTACTCAATACCAAAATATTTTTATTTCAACCTCCAATTCTTTGCAACTAAATAAATAATGAAAATAATTGTTTCCACCCAATTTTTTATATTTAACTTCAATTGATTCTGTATTCCCCAATTAGTATTTATAGCAAATAGTTTTATAAAAAATTTTAACATCCTTAACAACCCAAAATATATTTTTATATTTTTAAGATTTCTCCATAATCTATTTCTATTTACTCAATCATAAATCTTTTTATATATAAAAATGCAATAAATACTAGTTTATTGTTTTAAAAACATTTCAATCAACTGATATTTAATGACACAATGTTTAAAATGAGGAGGTTGGGATTATTACTACATTTTAATTCAGCATAATCATTAAACTTGGCAAGTTAATGAATTAGAAATACCAGTTAATCATATTATATCTATATTATTAGTAAAAAAAGCTTAATAAAAAAAATTAAACATCAAGTAATCTATATCTTTTTGTATTTTAAATTTATAATAACATTAAAAGCACACATATTAAAGTTTAAAATAATAATTAAAAAAGTTTGATTTCATTTTAACAAATTGATATGAACATTTCCTCACCATCTGGATGATAATATTAGATCAAGATTTTGGAATTTTTCTAATATTATCTTTATTATAATGTATATCACTATAAGGAACATTTCACAATATTGATATATAACTAAAAATTGCTGCAATGAAGGGATTTTTAAATTTCTATTCAATGTATTCTGTATATATCAGAATTTGTAACTTTAGTAAAAATGTTTGGTTGAAATTATGTAAATATAATAGATTATGGAAAAAATAAAACCATATTAAATGTCTATTTTTAATCAGTCTTCAAAACGTAAATTTTTTTATTTTATAAAAATATAGGTGTTTTTCATATTTTGATTTTTGTAAGAAAAATAAACATATAATATATGAAATGAAAAGATATCGTAAAATATATTATAAACTTTCAAATGTTATATTTTAAATTTCATCTCTAAATAATAACATATCACATCAATTATTCTAGTATTATTTGTTTAGATTATTTCTCTATTATATATCTATAGGGATATGAATCATTTTCAATTATTTTTCTATTTTCTTAATGGTTATTTATATTTTGAAAATTGTAGCTATTTATGTAATGCATTTAGGAGGATTATTAATTTTATTTTTGATTGTTTTTAGATTATGAATATTTAAAAGTATTATATTAATTTTATTACTTTTATTTATTATACTTTCATTGTTTTAGATATTTTGAAAAGTTATGATGTAAATCAATTAAATAATCAAGTAACATATTATATAATGAAACTATTATTTATTTATAATCCAGTGGATAAATAAATCATAAGATAAATAGTTGAAGCTTTTACATGCTATTGTCAAATAATATATATTGCTTTTAGAAATTTATTCCTGATAATCTTGATAATCCATTTATAATCAGATAACCGTACTTAAGTTTCTATGTTTTTTATTTGTTTTTAAAGCTATATCATCATTGCATGTTCTGTTTTATATTCTTTTGATGCCACTAGAGATCAGACCAGGTGATAGAAGAGAAATTGACTTTGATTTATACTTCATGCTTAATATAGATGAAAGTATCCCCACTTCAATTAGTATTTCTAAAGAGACTAATTCTATTCTCTCTTGAATCTCCATATATCTGGGATTAAAACTTGATTGATCATTATAACTGCTTTTTTTGATGCTGCACAATGCTTCATTTAACTTATGGTCATGTTTAGTCATAATATTCACAAGTAAACATCTTTTACTCCATCATCATTATATAGCTAATGTATCACCATCTATCTCATCATCACATAATCATCATCATCTGTTATGTATATTTTTATCTATCATCTTCATTGTATGCCCACACATATCTTCACTTAGATGTCATAACAAAAAGATAAAAAAACACCAACTAAGACTTAAATTTAATAAAATTTAATAATTAATAAGACAGATTTAATACTTTATTTATTTGACTACACATAAAATTATTTATTTCATTGTTATTACCTACAAAAAAAAAACTTTTTATTAGATTAAAGTATAACAAAATTATGCTAGATTCTCTATCACCAAATTTTTTATCAAAAGAATAAATTAATCATATTTGTACAACAGTTACGATATTTCATTCATTATCTCCCAACCTCATAGTATCAACATATACATGCCTATTGACAACTCTACATTAACATGCATATTTATACACCCCTGCTATATTTCTGGTAAATATAAAATAGAAAAAAAAACATGTAATATTGTCATTTCACAATGTGAGAAAAATCATTTCAAACAAAAGAAACATACTGAAAAATATTTTTCATCAATCATTATTGTTTTAAAACAATATCATAACTATAAACATTTTAATATATATATAAATATTATCTAAAAAGAGAAAAGTATTATTTTTGAAGCTTAATATTATATAGAAGTTCTGTTATAGTTTAGAAATTATGATTTTTTTACCTTCAATCTAAAAGTTATAATATTTTTTAGATTTATTTTATTTTCAAACTTTTATTGTTAATGTATTTTGATGGCTTTTGACTTTTCCCCTCACTTTTTGTATTGTTTTATTTATTTCTTTTATTCTTTTTTCATATATTTTTTATATGTGATAATTTCTTCTTTTCTTATTCAGAAAACTTTACAAATTAATTCAGAGTTGGAAATTCTTGAGATTTAGACAACTTCTGTCTTGCTCCACTATATTATTTAAGAAAAAGAAGCATTCTTAAGTTCTTTGGTTTTTTTTTTTTTACAAATATCTATCAATATTCCCATCATAGAAAGGTTGATTTTTACATATTTGAATAAATTGTGCAAAAATGTTGTCTAGATATGCATTTTCTACTAGCTGAATTATTACATGTGTTCCATAATTTTGAAATTTTCTCATTATTTTCTTTTTAAAATTATAGTTTACCATGATTATTATTGTCATGCTAGAATTTCTCATATCTATTCTTTGTTCTGTTCTCCCTGCTAACTAACTTAGTCTTAATTATTTTGTTGTTGTTTTCTATCTGAAATTGTCTGTATTTATATGCCTTTCCCCCTAATACACAGAATACAAATCAATAAACAATCTTCCCCATAAAAATCCTTTGTTTTGTCAATTATGTAGTAATTAAGTAATCTTTTAATTACAATCTTATTTCTTCTGCTTCTTATTGAAATGTGTTTTCTAAATCTGTCTTCAAATTTTAATTTCTTTATTAAATAATGAAAATCATTTTAATCATGTTTCAAAAATATATTTTGGTTTTTCAGTACAAATTTTAAAATTAATATTTATATATTTTTCAAAAAATACTATGTATTTTTATCAATACTATATAAAAAGAAAAAAGAATTTCACTCACCACTAGCAAAATATTTTTATTCAAAGATATTTTTCTATTAATAACAAATTTTGCCTTTATTAAAATTATATAATCCCTTAATAAGTTTAACAGAGCTATATCATTGTAATGAAATAAATATTTTAGTACTTTTTCTCTTTTGTTCAACTAGTACCATAAAGATTTCTTATTAAATTTTCATTTATTTAAGAATAAAAAATACATTCAATTGTTGCTAATATTTTGATCATTTCCATGCAAATGTTTTGTATTTAAATGCATAATCGTATCTATGAACACACCTTTCAATATATAATCTTGTTAATTGCTATTTGACTGAATTAAACAATCATCCTTCTGTATTATTTTATGCATATGCAAACATACACCCAGTAACAATATATACATGCAATTTTGAACTCATTGTAACTTTATATAGAATAATGATAGATAATAGTTACTAATTTTCAATAAATACATTGTTTACTTCTGTCCCATTTATTTTTTGTCTATATATTTATATGTCTGTAATTTTGCTTTAAAATATTTTGTAATATCATGAAACTATGATAAAACGATCATAATACAATTGTTTTATTCTATTTATTAAAAATAATAATAATCAATCTGCAGTTGTAAGGTCATGTTTTCATTCTGATTAGTAATATGAAGTAATTAGAAGGGTAAGTACTTTTTAAAAAAGTATTATAATTTATAGAAAACTTGTTTATGGGTTTTATATGAGAATCAGATCTTGTTTTCTATATAAAGATTAATTTAAAGATATTCTACATAGATGCAATATTGATTATTTTTGCTGAGAGATTATGACTGATGACAGAATGCAGTGGACAATGATAATTAGGAAAAGTGTATTATTTCAGTAAGAAAAATATATTGCATAAGAGATAAAGATTTTGCAAAATGTCAAATTAAAAGTCTAAAAGACAAGCATGTAATATATGTAGATATATTTAGTTTCACAGATTGGTTGTGTATAAATATTGCAAACTATTTCTTTTGTTATAGTTAGAATGACTATATTCTACTATGGATAACTGCTAATAATGATATATATTCTAACCTTGTATTTGGTCCAGGCAAGGTTAAGCATTCAATGTAGTACTTTAATTATTATTTTTTATTAATTTAAATGAAGACAACTCTTTTGCTAATTAAAGTTTACTATTTTAAGCTATATAAAATCTTTATTATGCATTTAAATTATATTAGTAAAATATGTGTATATAAAATGTGTTTAAATCCTATTTACTAAAAGATATTATTTAATTTATTTCATAACTGGTTAAGGTTAGAATTGAGAGATAAAGCTTAGACAAAGCTAGTTTAAAAATGGATTATATTTTGAGTTAATTTCAGTAGGTAAATTTAGTTTTGAAATATTTTAAAATATTAGTTATTGACTTGTGATAAATTTCATAATTTTTTAACAACTTCTTGGTTCATCTAATATACATGTATATGAATGCATATGTGTGAGTGTTAAAAGAGAAGTTTAAATGAATTATTTTAAGTGTAATTATCTTTAAAAGAATAATAAATTTTATAAATGGTTTTATTTAATATTAGAGTGGTATTAATTATAATTCCTTGAGACTTCTTAAATAAAAAGTGTTTGTTTTAAATAAAAGGTACTTGCTTTAAATTAAATAAATGGTTTTATTTCATACCGAAAATAAAGTTAATTATATTTTAATTACTGTTTAGACACATGTCTCAAGGTCTAATCTATTTTTATGTGACCTGATTAATAAAAAGATTAATGCTGTGCTAATTTTTAACCCCCCCCAAATCTCAATTTCTGATTGCTTCATGAATACCACATGATCAACTTTGCTAATTGTCTGCCAAGCACACACATATTTAAAAAGGAAAACTGAAAAATTTTACACTAATTCCAATTTTTCTTTTGAAAAGAATAACTTTATTTTAATATATTTTTAAATTAAATAATGTGCTGCTGGAATTGTTGAAATCATTTAACCAAAATTTACTTCAACTGTACATGCTCTTCTGCAATAGACAATATCTTTCATTCGAAAAACAACAAGCTTTATTGTTTTAGAAGAATTTCTAAAGCCTAATAAAGGCATGGAAATGCTTCAATAAACTAATAAGAAATCTTATGTACATTTTACTGTTTCTATGAACTTTATAGCTAACTAGTTCTTATTCTGAAAAGCCAGTTCATTAACATTTTCTTCTTTAAAATGTATAACATTATATAAGACAATTACAAAGATTAAGATTATCGATTAAGACAATGCACATGTGCTTTAAAGATAAATTATAAATGAATACTCTCAATTTTTCCAGACACGAGATATAGTATTTTAGAAAGAATGGAATAAATTACCCATTCTTTTGACCCAAATGTTTTTATATGGGCAAATCTTAAGTATGTGAAAATAAGAGCGTGAAGGTGTTACACTATTACTTTAAATTACATTTGCTATGTTTGAATGAATGACACTTGCGAAATCTTTACAATTTACGAACTGTCATTCTTTAGTAGAAATTAAACATATATAATGAGATAATGATGGTTCATAAAGTGTAAAGATTTCACAAATGTCATTCGTTCAAACATAACAAATGTAATTTAAAGTGATCATGTAACACCTTCATGCTCTTATTTCCACACACTTAAGATTTGCCCATACATAAATGTTTGGGTTGAAAGAATGGGTCATTCATTCCATTCTTTCTAAAATACTATATCTCATGTCTGGAAAAATTGAGTATTCATTTATAATTTATCTTTAAAGCGCATGTACAGTGTCTTAATCGCTAATATTACTATTACATAAAAAACATAGCGCTATATCAAATAATATCTCAAAGACTTTTTTTACTTTTACATATCATACCATTAACAATTTCCTTCAACACTTAATACTATTTTTTGTATGAAAACTTTATTCTAACAGTTTTGACTGTTCTGCAGTCATCATGAAAGCTATAATATCCAAATATATAATTATTCATATACATAATTAAATACACAAATAAAACATACATTTTAACCTGACCATTTATTACTTCTCATAATTAATTCTATCCACATTTATTTTATATTACTTTATTTTGTTTTTAAAATTATTTATTATAATTTTAATTTTAAAAAACTTTATAACTTATTATTCTACTATTCAATACATGTCATTGTCTTTTTACTTATATTTTTATTAACTTCTGACCTTTTCTTATTTTTATTAAATATTTTATAATTAACTATTAACTTTTTCCACATTACAAATTACCTTTGTATATTACAAAATTACTCACTTCTTTACAATCCTATTTCTGAAAACCCAACTGACAAAATTTTCAAAATGTTTACACTTGCTTTACACCTCTCTCTATTGTCATTTTCTTCCACTTTATTCTTTTAACTTTTTCAGATTCAAACTATTATTAATAATATTTGTTTATAAAATTATTGTCCTTACCACAAAATCCCTATTAAGATTTGGTTTTATATTTTTAATCAATATTGCCTCTTTAATTTTTCTATCCTTTTTATTATTTGTATAATTAATCATTTTTATACTATCTTTTTCAAACATATGACCTGTTTCTAATGAATGCAAAAAAATAAGTGATCTCTTGTCATCTTTATGTTGAATTAATCTTCTATTAATTGAATTCTTTGTTTCTCCTACATAATTAATTTTTATATTTTTAATTTTACATGACATGCATTCACTTTTATATATTCCATTTATGTATTTTTCTACTTTTCTCCATATTTATTATCTAACAAGTATATTCTTCCTTCATTTATTACTATCTTAAATTTTATAATATTAATAAACTTTTTATTAATTCTAATAATTATTTTAGTCATTTTTTACAATACTATTATTGTAAGTTTTAATACCTACATATTTCTTATCTATTTTATTTTTTCTACATACTAACCCATTATTATTAAATTTTTCTTTTGATTTTCTTATACTTTTTTCTACAACTTTTTTTGGATAGTCATTATCCCTAAACTCTTTAATTATCAATTCTACCTGTTTACTATAATGTACTTCATTTGAGCAATAATTCCAAGCTTTGTATATTTTTGAATTTCTATTACTTATTTAATATTTAATATCAATATTCAAATTCAAATTACTTATATTACTATCTATATTATTTTTATATATAGATGTCTCTATCCTGTATTCACCATTTTATATGACTTCTTTAACAAAATATCTAAATATGATAACTTATCATTTTCTTTTTCTATTATAAATTTTATATTTTTTTATCTAATGTATTAATCTCTTCAAGGTACATATCTATTTGCCTTTGACTCTTATTAAAAATCAATAAGTAATCATCAACATACCTTTTCATAAAAAATGGACCATTACTATTATTAATCATTAAATCTTCCATATATATATATATTAAACAAGCACGCTGTTTCACATGTGTATGTATTCTAAAAATTATTTTACCCTCCCACCTTAAAAAACAGCAGATGTATAAAAAAGTCGATCTTATATTTTTTCTAGAAAAAATATAGCAAAAAGTTTAGTTTATGACGTTACAAGAAAATCATTATTTTCTATAATTGAGAAAAGAAAATAATAAAGATAAATCATTATTGATTTTATAGTTTTAAATTACAATATAATTTAAATATATCCTTTTTTTTTTTTAATTTTTTTTTTTTTAAAAAAATTTTATTTTTTAATTTTTAAAAAAGTTTTTTTAAAAAAAGGGGGATAATAGCTTGAGGCAGTCTTAATAAATTGGAAAACATGAACTAATGCTTATAATCTGTTATCTATCCCACTAAAAGTAGATTGTCCAATCCTTAAAAAGATAGCAAACCAGGTACAATGGGAAAGGCTGCTTAATCAATCCAAGAATCAGTATAGATATAGTCAAGTTGCAAGTCAGAGCAGATTTTTAAAAAGTTTTTTCAAAGAGAGTTTTTTAGGAGATCAAATAGTTATTTTTTTTTCGAAGAGATATTTTTCAAGTAGATGTTAAGGAAGAATTTTGAAAAAAGATTTTAATTTTAAAAAGATATAAGAGCAGTTAAAAAACCACTGTAATAATGGAAAAAGAAAACATTATTAAGGAAATTATAATGATGGAAGGCTAAACCAACAGCTTCATCTCCTCATCAAGCCATGATTTTCCAAGATTTACCTGGGTAGATAGACATCATGGAAAGCCAATAATGCCATCCAGCTGAAATACAATGGCCCCCTTTTTGAAGGGACAAACTGGATATAAGGAAGGTAACAATTTTATAAATATTTAATACTTATATGGGCTTATAAAAAACAAACAAAATGTCTTTCTTAGAAATTAAAAAAAAAAAATAATTATGAATAAAAATAGCTACATAAAAATACATTTATTAATAATAAATTGTAAATGCTAGATGTCTTAAATGTCAATCAAAAGACATTTTAATCAATATTTATACATGTTTATGAAAATAAAAACCAAACAAACATCTTTCTTAAAAAGTAGCTATGTGAAAATATGTTTTATTAATGATAAATATTAATAATATCGATAAACAAAAGGCATCTTATTCAATATCTATAACTAAACACAAATACTTAGAATGATTTATATTACTGATATACAAATATTTATACCTAGAAAAGTTAGAAATACTGAGCTATTACATATAATTCTAACTGGAAAATAAATAAATGCAGCCGTTGATCAACTTATATGAAGAAATATACATCTGTGGGAGACCAAATAATAATGGTTATGCTATATCACTAAATAAAAATTACAAATACTTACATGCATCTTGATGGTATATAAATAAAAATAATGAAATACTATATGGATTATAAATGCTTACCTGCATATTGGTATTATGTGAAGAAAGTAATGAAACTTATGCACATAGATGCATATTTACACTGACTGGACTATGAATAGTCCACAAACCAAGAATTGTTCACATTACCTGTTTGATAAATTAAATAAAATAATGAAGTACTATAAAAATTACAAATGCTTACATGCATCTCGATTGTATACAAAGAAAATAATGAAACTTATGAGCACCAATGTACATTGATACTTGACTGAATTATAGAAATCTTACAGATCTGGAATAGCCCATCTTACCTATTTACCTACCTAAAAGGGATGTACAGATATGAAATAAAGAGTGGAAAAATATTCATGTAGTATTGGTAGAAGTCTACTAGATAAAAGACCCTTTGAATTCTTTACCTAAAATGAATCAAAATGAGCCTTCATTTGAAATGAAGGATGAACTTTATTAGAATGACTTGAAAATGAACCATTGTTAAATTAAACTGCTTCCAAACTTCTTTTCATAAATGAACTGAAAATGAGTCATCACATGGATATGAATGAACTTTATTAGAAGGACTTGCAAATTAATTTGTTAAATAAAATTGTTGTTACCTAAAATTAATGTTAGTTATCCAGTTGTTCAATTCTAGTTTGTTTTTATTGCATCACTCATCATTCAGTGCACTTGTTCATGAGAATCTCATGCCTCCTGAGCTACGTCTGGCATAACTAGACCTAGGTAAGTCAGGTTGTAGTGAGGTGGAACTCTAGTGGCACCATTTGGAAAACCAAACATAGAAATGTCTAGATGCTTCCAGCCTCTATGGTGCTACATCCTCTGATGAGCAGGAAATATTGTTGTAGGGGGGGGTTAACATCTGCATTGGAGAATGCCAATTAATAGTTCCTTCCTGCAACATGCTCATCAGGAAATTGTTACAACTGAAGTAATAAAAGGGTTGTATGGTGGTCCGGTTACAAAATATATATATATATATTACTAAGTACCCTACTTAACACCCCTCCTATTATTAATTAATCCCTTCTTTTGTTTATAATGTTCTCCATTAAACTCAAATGTAATTTCCTTACAACTAATTTTCATTATTTCTCTCAATTTCTCTATTGGTATTTAAATTTTTTTATATTCATCATTTCTATATCTTTTTATTGCTAATTCTATTGCTTCTTCCACATTTATATTCATGTACATTGACACAACATTTATTTTACCATAATCAACTTATAATTACTATATTATTTTATTTTTTCTTTAATTTCTTTTATTAACTTTTTATTATTTTTAATATAAAAACTACTTTTATCATTTATTTCTTAAAAATATTATTTGATTTCCATTTAGTAATTCTATCAAAATATGAATTTGCACCATTTATAATTGGTCTTAAAGGCATCCCTTCTTTAAATATTTTGGTGCTCCATTTATTATTGTCATACCACAATCTTTATTTCCCCAAAATTCAAATATTTTTCAATCTATTAATCCATCCTTATATGATCCTTTTAGTAACTCATAAATCTTCCATTTTTTAATTTAGTATCATCTTTTGTTATTTTAATAAAATACTCATCTGACAATAATTTATTCATTTTATCAATATATTTTTATTCATTAATACTAATTTATTAACTTTATATGATTTTATAAACACTATTTCTTTTTCGTATTTATTTCTTATTTCTTCAACCTCTTTTATTTTAATTCATCACCATCAACAATCATTATCAATCCACTACAGGATGATCTCTACAACTTCAATCCATCTTCTCTGATCTTTAACTTCTCTTCTCCACATCACCCCTGCACACTTTCTTATTTCATCCATCCATCTCACACATGGTCTCTTTCTTGGTCTTTTACAATCTCTTGGAATCCAGTTTAAGATTTCAATTGTCCATCTATTATCATCTCTTCTAGCAATATGTCCAGCCCAACTCCACTTCAGACTTTTAATTTTTTCAATGAGTTCAGTAATACCTGTTTGTTCTCTTACCCATATATTGTGTTTTCAATCTCTTCTTGTTATTCCCAATGTGCATCTCTCCATACTCCTTTGAGTGGTCTGAAGTCTCTGTATTGCTCTTCTATTAAGTGTCCAAGTCCCAGATCCATAAGTAAGAACTGGTAAAATACATTTATAAAAAACCTTCCTTTTCAAACACACAATTACATTGTTTAAATTATTTATCCCCCTATTTTTTCTTAAGAAAAAGTTAGAAGTTGATTAAAAATATAAGTAAAAAGACAATAATATGTATTAAATAGTAGAATAAAAACTTAAAAGTTTTTTAAAATTAAAATTATAATAAATAATTTTAAAAACAAAATAATATAAAATAAATGTGGATAGAATTAATTATGAATAAAGTAATAAAATAGGAAATAATTATTTATAATTGTCAGGTTAAAATGTATGTTTTATTTGTGTATTTCATTATGTGTATGAATGTGTATAAAATGTATTAATTGTATAATTATATATTTGGATATTGTAGCTCTGATGATGACTGCAGGACAATTGAAACTATTAGAATAAAGTTTTTATATTAAAAATTGTATTGTTACAGTGTTTAAGGAATTTGTAAATGATAGGATATACAATTTGATATGTTGATTTTAAAGCATTAAGAATTGAAATATAATTATTGTTATTATAGAAATTGTCTTGGAAATTATCTTTTCAATCATTTAAATCAATATGATAATGATTTATTTTAAAACTATCACAAATCTAAAGGCTGAAATAAAATATAACTATTTTAAAATTCTTTATTTAATTAAAATAAAGGAGAATGTTATTCATACTGATGCTTTCAATATTTTGGAAAATACGTTATATATTTATAATACAACCAATACAAATATAGTATTATCTTGGAATTCCAGTGATTTATTTATTCATCTATTTAAAATATGTTGTAATATTCTGCAGAAAAAAATAATAATTTGAACTTGATTTTCATCTGTGATACTCATGAGCATTGATTGCTGGTCTTGCATTTAAATCTAATGTATAGTACAAGACAAGTTATCGTGAATAAATTTTTTATTTAAAAAAAAAACTATTGCCCAACTTTTATTATTATTGAAGTGTTTTTTTTTTTTGTTCATTAAAAGGTCTACTTGTATTATAGAGAGTTTTGCCTGTTTTAATTATTTGTTCTGCTCACTGCTCTTCCTCATTTTAAAAATTGAAAGTGCAGACAATATGTTTAAAAAACTCTTGTTTTAAGATAATTATTCATTTATTTGTCTCCTCGGCATTTAATAAAAGCTGTGCTATATTTTCTGTATGGAATAATAGAAGGACTTATAAGTTAAGAGAGTTATTTTCATTTTATTTAGTGAAAAAACTTTCAAACTCTCAAGCTTATTTAAACAGGGTAAAATAAGTATAATGTTTTTATAAAATTGATATGTTTATTATTGTTGTTTTATCATAACTATTATTTATGCTTATTAACTTATTATTATTGCACTTTGTATTATGTAAGGTATATTTATAATAATATAAGTGGTACCGTGGGAATTAATAACAGTAAATTTCCAGGTTAAAAAAGTTTTAATTATAAATTATTCTGAGTTTTTGCAATTCATATTATAATATTATTAAAGTGTATTAATGTACACAAGGTAAAACAGTTTTTATATGTTTTATATATTGATGAATGTACTATTTTGAAGTCAATGTATGAGTTATGATAGTTTTTAAAAATTCTTAGTGTATGATATTGTCTCACAATTAATTTTATATTACTTTGCATATATCTT
Organism: Epiperipatus broadwayi; assembly: GCA_028023455.1. Lineage (NCBI taxonomy): Eukaryota > Metazoa > Onychophora > Udeonychophora > Euonychophora > Peripatidae > Epiperipatus > Epiperipatus broadwayi. The sequence continues at coordinate 1,729,486 of JAQFVV010012571.1, forward strand.
TAGTCAAAGTATATGTATTTTGGTGTATGTAAAAGTGAGTGCAAGTTATATTTCCATATATTATTAATAATTCATTCTTGTTCATTTATTAATTGATATGCTGCACATTTACAGGTATCAATTTTCCCATTATATTGATTTTTCCTGTTGCTTTATATTTATTAAGCCCCTCTATGAGAGAGAAAGTGATTGTGACTTGTTTGGCACTTCTACATTGTGTCACTGAGTGTTCATATAAACGAATGATTATTACCAACCATTTTGCCTTTAGCTTTATTTGTTAGTGCATATTTATTGTTAGAACATTTAATGCATATACATCTATAAACGTTATTTTCAGATATATCTGTTTATTGTTAGTATTGAACTGTTTTTTTTATTATTTTGGTTTTTATATGCATTAATAAATTTAAACCTATATAATTACTTTTGTGTATTATCAAACTATGTTTGCAATATGATAAGAATTATATTTATGCACTGATTTTTAACACTGCTAGTATCATAATTTACTTGTCATCTTTTAGTGGTCTGCTTAAAAGCATGTGTTTTCTAGTCTGCGAACATAATTGCTGGATAGTTAGTCTTTTAAATAAAATGTGATAACTTCTTAAATATGATCTATATTTTATTATTTGATTTTACAGCAATTTACTTGAGAAATATACTTTATTTTAAGTTAAGTAAATGTTTATATCAGCAGTAATTTGTACCATGGATGAAGACTTCATAAATTGAATGGAATAAGTGCTTCCATAGAAGAATTCACTAAAATGTTCAAAAGCTTTAACTAAAATTCAATTTTAAAAATTCACTAAATTATGTACATATTCAACCTCACAAAATTGATCAATAGTGCAGTAAGAACAATAAGTACATTAGAGTATATAAACTATTTTGCCAAACATAAAAAAAAAATTCTAAACTATTTTGCTAAACATAAAAAAAGAAGAATGAACAATTCAAACTCATTAGTTTTTTGTATGGAATTTCTGTTGACTTTCAATTTTTTTACCAATAGTTGAATTGTTTTTAAATAAGGCAAATAATGAGTTTGACCATCACATTATCCGTTGATTATAAAAAGTTCAAACAATGTTAAAGTTAAAACTTAAGAATGTTAAAAGCATTTGGAAGATAAAAATATCTTGATAATGTATTATCTATACTTAAACTAGTCATAGTCTGATTAACAGATAAGATATTTCCATATTTTTCTCTAAACTATTTTGCCAAACATAAAAAAGAAGAATGTACAATTCAAACTCATTATTTTTTGTATGCAATTTCTGTTAACTTTCAATTTTTTTACCAACAGTTGAACTGTTTTTATATAAGAAAAATAATGAGTTTTACCATCACATTATTCATTGATTATAAGAAGTTCAAAAATTGCTAAAATGTAATTAATAGTTAAAACTTAAGAATGTTAAAAACATTTAGAAAAGAAAAATAACTTGATAATGTATTATCTATAATTAAACTAGTCACAGTCTGATTTACGAATAGATAACAGAGTTCCAGATTTTTATAGATGTCTGTAGTATGTATATATTAGCTATTGCATAAAAATTATTGTGGCAAATAATATAAAAACATTACAAAAAAGATATGTAATATGCTTCCATTTCTAATAAAGTTATGCTTCATCACTGATTTGTACTATTGGGTTTACTGCTTATTATATAAATCTTTTTTATTGTATTAAAGTATTGTCATATTGTAAATAAATATTTTTTTCCATTAAATATATTTATGTTTTCATTGTCATCATCATACCAATTTATCCCGAAAATCCAATTAATAAAGTTATATTAAACATTATTGTATATGAGAATACATTTCATAAGTCATATTTAAAATATTATTTATTCAATTTATTTATTTTTCTTTATACCTGAATTATTTTTTAAAAAAATGTTATGTTGCTTTATCTTTTATTACAAGTGTAGCATAACCCTTTCTGTCTGCTGCATTATTTTACTTTGCTTGATACAAGGTTATACATTCAGATATTTCAATAAAATTTACACAAACTCTATGAATTTGTCTATTATGAGAAGAACATTAAAATGTTTTTAAAGTGTTTTTTTTTTATTGCTAGCCAAACGTTGTTTGAAGTATTCATATACTTGAATACTTTCTATTTTTATTTTCTCATTTTTAAAAAAAAAATGAAACAAAATTTTAAAAAATAAGAAGAAAAGAATATCTTGTGCATATGAACCTGGTATTTAAATGTTTGGCAAGATAATTATTTTTTTGTACCCAGTATGCATAAAACCCTGAAATGTGGGTAAAATAACCCAATATTTAGAGAAAATAAGAACATAGTATTTGTAAAGTAGGAATTTGAAATTAAACACTAATATAGGATTTAAATATAATAAGAACCTGAGATTTTATTATTTGTGTTTGTATTATAGTATATTTTGTCTATAAGAGGATTCATACTCTGAGGCATAAAAATATGTAGTTATTATGATACCAGTCTATGTATTCTAGTATTATTTCAATATGCCTTGCCATTTTGGAGTCACAGGGTGTGTAGTTATTCGACACATCTGTTTGGTAGTCACCTATGTTATATGCTAGTGACCTCCCTTATGTTAGGGTTACAATATATATAATGTGCATGTGTTTGGATAGGATTTTAATAATGATATTTTGTGATAGTGCATTGCTATTCATGAAAACTGACCTAGATTATTCTGGATCTCATTTCATCTTGCAGCTAAAAAATTTTAGATGTATATTTTTGATACATTGTTGAATAGCTTGTTGAGTTGCATACAGTCTGGCTACCGGAGAAATTCACAAATGTATGGGATAACACTTAAATTTTCTCAAGATCTGACTCCCAGATAATGATAAACTTGGTCAAACTTTCATTACCTAGTGATTGTAAAGTCTGGTAAGAAATGGCGTTTTTCACTACTGCTTTAATTCATACACCACAAGGTTTTTCTGCAACTTTATAAACAAAAACTATAATTTCCAATATAAAAGTAAAACAATGAGGATTGCCAAGCTTAAGAGATAGGGTCACATGATCTATGACACTTATTTTACTATTAAAAGTAAAACAGTCTCTAAATAATTCATTTTTGGCCAATGACTTCTACAATAGCCTTTCATAAAGAATAATGAAAGAAGCCATTATTCACTAGATGTTTCCTTTGCTAGGTGATAAGAGTTTGTTTTATTCTCTAAGAATAAGCATAGACTTATTTACTGATCTTTATTGAATGGCAATCAGGGTTAGTTCTGAGATGGACACCTGATATAAAATCCCAAGCCTGATTACAACCTGAAAAAAAGTCACTTTTTACCCAGTGTGAAATAAAATAGAGCACATGAAGATGTTTAACACCACTACTGTACATTACATATAACATTATGAAATCCTTATTTTTAATACAAATAATTGTTGTTGTTTTTTTAAGTCAATAATTACGAGTCAGGAAAGAGGAGAATGGTTGTATATTATAATCGTTAAATATTTAATTTTAATGAAAACTCCACCGAATATTTTTTTTATATATATTTACATTCATGTTTCGATTAGCGATATTAACAATAAAATATTCTTTTAATTTAAGTTTTGGTAATTATTATGAAAAACTTCAGTTTAAAAAGGGTTTAATATTTTATAACCATTTGATAATTTTAATGTTATAGTTTTCTTAACTTTTAATTAAAAATTGATTATAAAATATAAAAAAGATTTTAGTTTTCATTTTAGTTGTGATAAAATAATGAGTACAGATGAAAGAATTTGTTTTGAAATTGATTCTTATTAAGTTTTTGTGATTGTTTTAGTAATTACTGATTTTTAAATTTTCTAGAATATTTTATGTTTTTATCTGTAAAAATATAATTACTTGAATATATACCGTTACATCCTTATTTGTTTTTTGTATACAGTACTCGTATTATGAAATTATATTATAAAATTGAAATATATGTTTTGTTTTAGTTATCAGAATTTAACATTTGAATGCTACTTTTTTTATTGTTCATTATATTAACTAATTAAATTATTTCCAGTCCATTTATATTATAATGACTAAAATTATCAAATACCTTTGTATTAAAACAATATAAATTAAAAACGAAAGTCCCTTTAATTAAAGACAGTTTTATAAAACATTTTCCATTTTAGTGTTTGCCTAACGTTTTGTGATGATAACATATTAGTTATATTTATGTATTGGATTACTTCCCTCATCTAACATTAAATCATGAATGTCATTAGAAAAAATTTAAACTTTATTTCAATTTTCTAATTACATTCAACTATTAGAAATAATACACAAGTACTGTCCTGACCAGTGAAAATACTAACATGGGAATCGAACCTGGACCTTAGGTTTTTGAATACTGAATTTAGGATAATACTCTAATCAACTGAGTCATTCTGCCAAAGGCAACAGTTAATAAAAATTTTATATAATTAGCTGTGAGATTGCTCCTGCTTTTTTCCACTTTTTTTAAGAGTAATTAGTAGCTTTCAGACATTGTATATAATCACAATAGATTAATTTATGGGGCTTCATGTCATTATCATGTGAGCAATTTCTTTGAATTCTTTTTCTTTATATTCTTTCTGCACAATATTTTTATATTTTCCCAACTGAACATATGTTCATTGGTACATACATGGACTGACATTTTAGACAAATCTGTTTTCTCTTTCCTAGTCATCAGGTTGTGTTTTTTTTACAATCATTTTTCAAAAGGCAAATAGTCTCAGCAATATACATCCTTCCACATTCACAAGGTATTTCATAGATGCAGTTTTTGTTTTTCAGAATTTCAAGTTTAGGCTTTATAGATGTTAGAATTCCTCATAACATGATAAAGCTCTGAAAAACTTTTCTATTATATTCATTGCAAATTTTCTTTAGTTTGTCTGCTATTATTTCTATGTATGGATACCTAAAGTACCAATAATTGTTTTTATGTATGTTTTAGTTGTCTATTTAATGTTTTCTTAATGAGAGCTGATGGATAATCATTTTTTATGAGAGTTTGTTCTAACTAGATCTTTTCTTTTTCTAAATCACTGATTTCTAAAGAAACTCCTTTTGCACTATTCTATAGTGACAAGTTCCCTTGAGGCAAAATCAAAATTACACTTTACAGAAAATCCACACATATAGAAAAATATTTAGCATATACATTCAATCATAGCAGAAGCAGAAAATATGGAATCATAATATCACTACAGATTAGAGCAAAAGAAGTTTGAAAAAAAAGATATACATAGAACAAATACTCCTAAAAAATGGTTATCCATCAATTATTGCTAAGAAAATCTTAAATAGATAATTAAAATTAACATCAAAAGAAAAAACAATTATTAATACTGTAGTTTATTTATGCATATTAGGAATAGCAGACAAACTAAAAAATATCTGCAATCAATATAACATCAGAACAAATTTCCAGAGCCATACCACATTATAAGGAATTCTAATTCTACAAAGCCTAAACTTGAATTGCTAAAAAACAAAAACTGCATTTTTGAAATACCATGTGAATGTGGAAAAATAAATGTATAGTAATGAGACCAGTCACCCCATAGAAAAGTGATTGAAAGAGCACAGACAGATGATTAGGAAAAAGAAAACATATTTCTAAAGTATCATGTATGTATCAATAAACATATGTTTAATGGGGGAAATACAAAAATATTGGACAAAGAGAATACAACAGAGAAAATTCAAAGAAGCTGCTCACATGGTAGTGGCAAACAACCCCATAAGTCAAACCTAGTGTGATTATATATAATGTCTGGAAACAACTAATTAACTTTGCTCTTAGGAAAAAGTGGAGAAAGCAGGAGGCAACTCATAGATAAATATATAAAATTTCTACTGATTGTTGCCTTTGTTAGAATGGCTCAGTTAGTCAATGCATGACCTAAAGTTCAATATTCAAGAATCAAAGGATCCAGGTTCAATTTCCATGTGAATAATTTTACTGATCAAGAGAGCAACGCATGAAGAAGAGTAGAGAATACAGGTTCAATTTCCATGCAAATACTTTTACTGGTCAAGCCAACAACACCCAAAGAACAGAGGAGAATAATACAACTTGAAATATTGTATATATAATAACCAGTGCACTGTTACTAACCGTTAAATTTAATTGGAAAATTTAAATAGAATTTAAAATTTTTCTAAAGACATTCATAATTTAATGTTAGATTATGGAAATTGTTCAACTCATAAATATAATTTTTTTATTTTAATCACAGTATTTTATTAGGAAGTTGATATCTTTATTTTTTTTAATAAATTTTTAAAAGTATACTTACAGAAAATAATGTTTGTCACTTTTGTTCAAATCAATATTTAAAAATCATATAAAAGATTTGAAAACATTTTCAGATAATTGCTTTAATTAATCGTTTAAGAATAGATTACTTGGAATATTATTGATAATTTTTTTAAAAAACAACAAAATGTATTCTAGTATTCTAAACTAAGAAGGTCATTAAGTGTAGAGTTTATGAATAAAAACTTAATGAATTTATTAAATGAGGAAGCCATTTTGTTTCATACCACATCACATGATTTTTTTTATTAAATATAGAAAATGGACGGGATTAATAGGAATTGTGTTGAATTTTTAAAAATGATCCAAGATCTTTACAAGAATATTTTTTATAAATACACTCTAGAAGATATAAAATCAACAAGAGAGAAATATAAAATCAGACTAAAATAAGAATTTTTATAGTTCACCTTCATTATTTATTTTGTTTCTAAAAAAATTAGGGATTGATATAGAAAACTGGGAATTATAACAGCATTTCCATAGTGGGAACAAGAAAAAAACATAACATTGCTTGTTTTTTTTGTGAATAATATGGCAATCTTTGCAAATAGTATTAAAGATATGGAACTATTATTATAGAAGTGGGCTGAGACAAAAAATAAATTTAGTGAGGAAAAGTTAAAGAGTTAATAATTAATTGAAATTGTACAACTAAAGAATTGAAAATTTGATATATTTGTTTTAAAAAAGAAAAGATGTTTAGAATTTTGTCAAATAGTAAAATGAGTTAAGTAAATAGTTACTAATTAGAATTGAAACAAAAAGCAAAAAATAGATTGATTTTGATTATAATTCTGGCATTTTTTCTACTAACATATATAAGATATATAAAATAATTTTAAAAAATGATAAAAAATATTTGCTTTAATATTTGGAAATGGAAACACTTTGTATTGCCCGTGTACTAAGAAATTATTAAATATAGAATGCAAAAATAAATAAACAAGTAAGCATTGGGTGACAAATGAGGTTATTCAAAGACAAATAGTGATAACTTCTTTTTTAATAAAGGAAGCTAAAAGCAAATTAGAATTGTTTAAAAAGGCTACAATATAAATGAATAAAAATAGATTAGTAAAAATAGTGTTTAATTGGATTTATATAAAGACTAACAAAGATGCTAAGGAAGGCAGATTTTTGCAATATACAAAAGGTGATAAACAATTTCTTTCTGTATATTTTATAAGAATTTGATCAAATGATGTGGAAAATATATTAAAAGTTCATAATTATGAGAATTAGAAAAAAATGAATATACAAGTTGATTCTGGAAAATTAATATGAATGCCAATAAACATATATAAAATATTGAATGATGTATAATAACACTTGAGGCAGGAGGCTTAGGGAAAAATAAGAAAATGGAATAAGAATTTGGCTCATAGGTGTGTTGTATGGGGAGATGGAAAAAAGTTGAAAATTTATTTTTTGAATGCATATATAAACAGAGGATAAACATAATTTGTGTAGAGAATGGAAGAAATATAAAAGTTTAAAGAAATTAGAGAAGTAAAGATTTTTTATTGAAGTATGACAAAAACAGAAAATATATTTATAAGATATTTAAAGCTAATGAATTTTTTTATTTATTAAAATGTGATATAAGAATAAAAAGTAATATACCAATGGTTGGAAAATGTTTTATTGATTGTATATTGAAAAGTAATAACAGGGGGAAGCAGTGGATCTACAATGTTATAGAGAACTTGTAAGAGTCTCTCTATATATAATCTATACATAGAAATTTTTGCTTAACATTATATCGTATTTTCCATTATAGGTGCAATACATATCAAATGATAATTAGAAATAACCACTTATTATTAATATATCTATGACTAAGTTAGTATTTATATAATGATTATGAAAAATAAATGAAAATCATACGTAGCAATGCTACTGATCTTTGTACAATAGAGTCATGACATCTGCTATATATTGTTCCAAACCTCCCTTATGTACAACATTCACTGCATATAACTTACATTTTGTTAATAAGCTTTGGTTACAATAGAATAGATCAAACATAACACACATGCTTATCTTATCTGTGTGTATAATATGCATATATAAATTAAAATTATAGTGTAAACAAAATTAAAACAATAATAATAAAGTAATTATTAATAATAAATTGATAGAGCACATTTACATATATATTTATTGTATGTTCACTCATTTGCATTATTCAAAAAATAATAAACTTACTGTGCCATTTTTGAAAAAATAAAATCAATCGTCTATATTAGACTTTCATCACAATTAAATAAATTGTGGGCAATATCCTTTTTTTTTTCAATAAGTTTTTTTTTTTTGCTATGGAAACAAAATACATGTCATGTTATCAGTAGACTATGGTCTCTAGTTATTTTGATGCTTTTAAGTCCATACTGATATCAGAATTTATACATTCATGTCTATTTGCTCTTGTCCATTTTAAATATTTTCCTGATATCTTAAAACTTTATGGTTTTTGATAATATAAGAATGATTTATAGTTCTTTTTTACTACTACTAAATAGATAACTTTCATTTTGTTATTTAAGAAATATACTTTATAAATTTTATTAAATTTTTAAAACATTTTCTTTCCTCTTAGAAAATATTTTATTATATGAAATACTACACACTTCAAGTGCAGAAAAGATGAAATAAACAAAAGAATAAAATGTGGGTGCTTTCACATAACTTGTGAATATATATTACCATGAGATAGAAAAATGTTTGTTGCCATATTGTAAAAATGATTAAATTTATGAATTTTAATATTTTTAGTTTTTGTTTATTTATAGTTTTTTTTGTTAATATACATTTTTGAATAGCACATAACTGAATTAACATTAAATGATTCAGTGTATCTCATGGTTTAACTGCATTTTAAAAGGAGTTAATCTAGCAGTATTATTTCTATATTTTCAATATTTTGAGAATAACAGTTGTATGTAAAAAATAATAATCTATATAGCACTAGAACTTTATTTCTAATTTTACCATTAATTAGAATTAGTATTATAAAAGCCAACATTCTGAAGCCAAGTATAAATATTAAAATTATCATTTATTTTATATTAGTCAAATTAGGAAAATCATCATATAATTCATACAGATAAAATCAGTATTAATGATAATTTAAATAATGAACAATTTAATAGTTCTGAAAATAGTTCTACAATATGTCTTAAAAGTGGCAGCCAACAAGTCAGGGGTATTTTTAATAGTTAAATCTCTTAAATACATGATTTCTTATGCAATGGAAAAATAATATAATATATAGGAGTTTGTATTTTAATGAAAATTGAATTCCATTGTTCAAATTTTAATATTTATGTTATAAAGATTTTATTGATAAAATGTTAATTTTTTTTTGACATACATAGGATAGCAATAGGACTTGTAGGAATTTTACATTTAGTGTAATTACATATAATCAGATATTTTACCTTGACATAATGATGTCTGATATTCCAGATCATTATAGAATTTAGTTGATTTTTTTCACATTAATTACACAATATATTTATCTCTCTTAAACCATATTTGATTTTTGGTATTTAATATATTTCAGAAGAAATTTATATTGCAGAAGTGAAAGAAAAAAAATTAAATAATGAATGAATTTGTAATGAAAACAAAGAATTACACTGTTTTACACATAAATCTATATAGTCATGCATTTCAAAATCTTCCAATTTTCTTTTTATTTTGACTGGTATTTTTTGCAGACATGCTTAACAAATTATATTATCCTGATGCTAGAATTATTTTCACCCTTATTATCTTCCTTAGTTTTTTAGAAATATATTTTATAATAATTAATACATATATAATAAAAATATTATTGTATAGTACAAAAAAATATAAGGAACTTTTTTAAAAAACAAATTTAAACTAATAATAATAGAAAATTAAATCAAATAACACTGGTAAAATATAATTAAATTTTCTGAGGCAATACTCTGGAAACATTTTGAATCTGAAGCAGACAATCTGAAAAAGAGAGATCCTAAGGGTTTTTATTTATTTACTCATGACTTCATTTCCATTTAGCAGATATGTTAATTAGCATTAAGATTGAGTTCTTTTTCAAAATATATCTGCTGTTGAGAAAAATCCAGATAAAATAATAGTCATACTATCTCCTAGATCAGGAAACATGGTGAATGACTAACACAAGTTCATTTAATTTGTATATAGTTGAGTGGTAGGGACATAGATTTTTTTTCATATCATTTTGCATATCATTTTTCTTTTTTTGAAAGTGTGTAGGCTAGTAAATTCTTAGACTAAGATCACACAGACATTATTCATATTAATGTTTATTTGATCAATAGAACTGGGAAATAAACGTGACAGTGATGTGTCCAAACATTACATCAGCTAATAGTTATGAAGACTTGCTTTTGCCACAAATAATGGATAGTTATTTATAACTCAAATATTTTAGATAACTAATAGGTATTTATTCTGACATGTTAAAAACAAAATAAATCAATTTTTCATTCGATATTGTTTAACACTCATCATGTATAGATGAAATTTCATTATATTTTTTTTTATAAGACAACTTTAAGCTTAATAAAGTCTGCACATATAAAATGTTAATTTTTAGTGTAAATTTATTTAGCAATACTACATCAGTTAAATTTTAACTGTGATTATAATAATAAAGTTTGCTTTATTGCCATAAAAAAAAATTTTTTTATACCTAAATTTGACTTTGAAAATTTGTTTATTCTAAATAGTGATTAAAAATCAAACAGATTAAATATAATGATCCATAGCTTATTAGATTGGAAATTATTTGTTAAAGATAATCTGGCCAAGTATTTATTATTGTTTTATAAAGCACTCATTTCATGAATATGAAAGACCCAATATATTGACTAAAAACTATCGTCAAGATTAAAATATCCTTTCCAAATCAGATGATTTTAGATTTTGTCTGAAAGTTTGTGATTATGATATATTACTTGCAATATGTTATATCACTTATAATTAATTGTTAAATGTCTTTAAAAAAATTCAAACTTTATTTAAACTTTGCAACAGTCATTAAAGGATTACCCCTTACACATGTACTGTATAGATTGTTACACCTGAGGGAAACTCATTTTTAAACCCAAGATAAAGTCTTGTTTTTATCTAGATGTATATATATATATATATAGACAAATCTTAAGAATTTAGAAATGAGAGTATGAAGATCTTTAATTAATCAATTTAATTCCATTCATTATGTTTTAATAAATGATGTTTGTAAATTTTTTACAATTTACAACACATCAGTATTAGATGTAATATTACACAATATAACAAGTTGTTTATTTATCTAGTGCTGTTGTAACAGACATTGGAGAATAACATCTATACGCATGCACTGTATAAATTTTTACATTTGAGAAATATTCTTTTCTAAACATAAGATAAAGTCTTTTGAAAAGATAAGATGAATCCATCTTATCTTTTTTATCTAAACATTTTATGTAAGGGCAAATTTTGAAACATTTAGAAATAAGAGCATGAGGATCTTTAATTAATCACTTTAATTCCATTCACAATTTCTTAATAATGTTTGCAAAATTGTTACAAATTTCTGCATATCAGTATTGGATGTATTAGTAAAAATATATAACAAAATCTATACAGTATATGTCTAGAGGGATGACTATTACAAATTAAACACACTGCTAGATAAATAAATAACTTGTTATATTTGTTTAATCTTACATCTAACACTTGTGCAATAAATTGTAAAATTTTGCAAATGCCACTCATTAAGACATAGTGAAATAGAATTAGTGATTAATTAAAAATTTTCATGCTCTCATTTCTAAACACATAGGATTTGCTTATTCATATATATTTAGGTAAAAAAGTTAAGGTGGATTCATCTTTTCAAAAGACTTTATCTTGTGTCTAGAAAGAGAGAATATTCCTCAAGTGTAAAAATCTATGCAGCACATGTTTAGAGGAGTCATTCCTAATGATTGTTACAAATGAAACACAATGCTAGATAAATAAATAACTTGTTATATTTGTTTAAACTTTTCAAATATATTTAGATGATTATTATAGTATACAAGTTAATATATAACATAACAATTTGGTAGAATTATTGCCTTCTCTTCTTCAGATGTAACTGATCAGTGATAATTTTAGCATGTGAACCAAATCTTGGATCTTTAAATTTATAAATACTGAATTTAAGATGATGCGTTAACAAAGTTTATTATATGTGTTACTACTAATAGTTTTAATATATTTCAAAAATTTAAATAAAGTTTGATTTTTTCTTAAGACGTTTAACAATTAATACCTGATGATGAAGTAACAATATATAATTAATTACAGGTGATTGTAGTTTCAGTAAGTAACATAAGTCTACTTTTTAAATGATAACTTAGCTGATAAAGATATATATATTAAAAAAAAGATATATTAATTGATTCATTTTTAATTAAGATATATATTTATATAAATAAATAAACTGGGTTTACATCAATGTAGAGATATACTTTAATTAAATAAATTGGATTTGCTTCAATATAAATAATCAAATAATTAAACTTTTAGGAAAAAAATTTGATGTTCAAGCATTTACAGTTTCTGCTTGATATTTCATTCTGATAGTTTTACCTTTTTAGTTTTTTACTTTTGATAACTCAAAACAAATTTAACTAAAATATTATGCCCTCCCCACAAGCCACTTTCTTGTGATGTACAGAGGTTTTTCCTCTTTGGACCCTATTTGCTCACTCTGCCATAGGGATGATGATACCATATTTCACACTTTCAACAATTGTTCCTCTCTTCAGGGCTGTAGAATATTGATTAATCAAATTTATGAACCAAAACATCCAATTATCAATACACTCATAGAAGGTATTGCCTCTGGGAATTTTACAACTATAAGAAGTGCCACATTAATCACTTTCTATCTATGGTTTGTCAGATGCATCCTAATCTTTGAGTCAGTTATGCCTGATTCAAAATTAATTTTTCTACAAAAATTAAAAGACATCAAAGAAAGAGATTTGAAATTAACTCCTCACTTTATAGTAAATTCCACATGGCATCTTATTAATATTGGACATTCCACTCTAAAAGAGTAATTTTTTTCCTCCTTTTTAAGTAAATTAATAGTTTATAAATGTATTGCCAAATTTAATAAGTTATTTTACTATTTTCTTTTATTGTAAACATAGTTGAATAAACCTGTTTTTGATAATAAAAAAATATGAATGTTAAAATATTACTAATAGAGAATAAATTGATACCAATCCTTTCATTTATGTAATGATGTTAATAATCTCATTTATTGTTTTATGTTACAATTGTATGTTTCAGTATATATTTATCTATATGAGTAATAAAATTGTATTGATAGAGAATCTTCATAATCTGAATCTAATACATCATTTTAGAAAATTGAAATGAAAGCCTAATAAAATAAAACTTAATAAACTTCATACTAATCCTGAAAATATTATACGATTTTATTCTTATAAGATCTTTGAAAAAATCTTTGTAAGACAGAGACTAAGAATTGATAATCATCTAGCTTCAGAATAGCCTGCTTTCATGAAAGATCAAAGCTATTTTGAGAACAAGTTCTATTATTATTAACCAATTCTGAAAAGTAATTGCAAAATAAATTAAAAAATTAATACTATTTTTATTGATTTCATCTCGGCTAATAATTGTTTAGAAAATTGATCTTTTGAAAGTCTGAAATTTTTAAATGAAAGAAAAGTATTAATTTACTTAACAAAATTATCTTAAAAATTCAAAAAAATTTAATGAATTATTATAGCCAACAAAACTTTTATGGGGTTTCATTACATTTATTTGCCTTTTTAAATATATTTTTCAGCAGTCTCCCAAAATCAAAAAATTGGAGATTTATTTATAGCATTGAATTAGTTTTATAAAAAAGTTCTTTGTAGAAATATAAAACCTTTTTAAATAGATTATGTAAATGTTAGATTATTTTTTTTAAAACTAGGGCTTTATCTTTAACCTCACAAAAATACTATGTTTAATTTTTCATGTAGAAAATAGTTTGCAACAAATGACTGAAACATAATCCTATCTCATGTTATTTAAAATGGGTTGAGCGATTTCAGGGTGTCAGATGCTTGAGGCAGCTGATTTATTGAAATTTTTTTTAATTGCACCAAAACTATAAGCATGACATCAAAAAAATCCCAGCATTCATTGTTGCTTGAACATCTCTTTAAAATGATATATTTTAAATTGAAATCTGATAAAATTTGAATTTTTCATTAATACATTCATTTATTTTTTTCTTTTCTGCTCAGTTTACTAGTTTGCATAGAACAGACAAAGGCAGAATTTTTTAATTGGCCAGATATGTTAGTAAAATGGATTAAAAATGTTCCAATAATTCACATTTCAAGACCTTTAAAATAAAATCAGAATATCAGGTCATAAGTATTCAATTTTTATTTTTTAATTATTTGAATAGCAAGGAATCAAATTCTGATTCTTGCCTATGCTTTGCTACTCATGCTGTAGAGTCAATAGTTTTGCCACATCTTGCATCACATTTTTTTCAAGTCTATATAGCTAGCAAATGAGCTATATGCAAATAAATTATATCTTTATGGGACAATAAATATAACAAGATAGCATCACTGGTGTGCATAAAGAATATAAACATCACTGATGTACACAAAAAATATAAAATGAAGAGATGAAACTCATTTTATCATTGATACAGACAGTAGCCTACAATTTTTAGTTTTATATAGACAAGAAGCCAATTGCTAATGATGGCAAATGTATATCCACCTTCTGGAAATGATTTGTTTTGTATTTTTTATTAGGATGAATCTTTTTTCTTATAGATGCCTTGAGATTTGTTAATTTTGGGGGTACAAGATAAAAATGAAGAATTTTTATGCGAGTAGTTTTGGAGATTCTGAAGCTATGGATTACCTCAGGTAAGAAGTATTATATATGGTTTGAATGAGAATTTTGTGAGGGAGGAATACAAAGAAATTATCAATGAAGATCTAATCTAAACTCAGTTTATGATAAATTAAAAATTATGAACAAAAAATAAAGTAATAATTATCTCGGATGTTGAAATTTCCCCCCCCCCCTATTTTTAAATGGTAATCACTCTTTGTCTTAGCCTTATTGTTTTTCTTAGGTTTTCCAGTTTGTCTCAATGTAAAGCTTTTTGCTCTGACATTATTAAAACTGAAATTATTTTGAAAATTATGTCTAAAATCAGTTTTTTTTTAAAAATTAATATGGTGCTAGGACAATTAACAAGTTTAAAAGTGATCAAAAATTAGTTCTTAAATAAATTTAAGAAACTTCTTGTAAAATTACATGTAGCTCCTTGAAATTATATTACAATACTTTTTTTTCTGCCAAACACTTTGCTCCTATTTGAACAAAAAATGCTTGCATAAATATTCTGGATATGTAATTAAATATGACTGTGAGAGATACCATTGATACACACAAATCCATTATTGCTTCAGCTGGTTATTCTTCACATATTTCTTTACCAATTATCAGAAGACAAGTTATTTTACAAATTATGTATATAAAATAAAACTGTTAGGGATACTGCAAAGTTGAGAATAAAAAGTTGAAATGAAACTCTCTTTTGTATTGTTAAACCTGAAAGAAAATCTTGACAAGGAATATGAATTATATGAATATTCAGGCTTAAGAATAAAGTCAGTTTAGACTTGGTGTTTTCAGAAATTTATTAGTCTGATCAATACATTCAGAATTATTTATATTCACTGTGCTTAACTGTTTTAGAAAGTGAATTTAGATGCCATCCAATCCCTGTATTTGATGACTGTTCAATGTATGCATATAATGGCAGAGTTTGTGAACTTAATAAAATAATGAGTGACTTAAGAAATTCTAAATTCTTTTATAAATGATTGTGCATATCTGGAATATTGGTAATGTGCTTTATATTGCATAAATAGATGAGCAAATAAAACATACCTTACTATGTAATTTGAAATATCAGTAGAAATAGTGTGCAGCTTTTGCAAATAACCACTGAAATTTTTGCAGATTTGATATTATTTTGTCTATTTATCATTTTAAGAAAAAGAATAATGCTGAATATTACTAACCAAGTGTTATTTTATTCATATTCAAAACTGAAATGAAGTGAGTAAATTAAAATTTATTACATAAAATAATAAGTATTTTATCTATATGGATAAAATAACATTTGGCAAGCAATATGGAAGCTAACTTATCTAGTTTAATATGGGAAAAGAGATATATGTAATGAAAAATCATATTCATTTTGGGACGAAATATTAAATGAGAAATATGTTTAATGTGACTTAATATTTCATTTTTTATTTACATCGTACTATTTTCAATTTATATTTTAGTGATTAAAGAAATTTATATTAATCCAATAACATATGTTCAGTATATGTTTACATATAAAACTTTATGCTAAACAGTCTGAATATATAGAGAGTTTGTACATTTAAATAATGTTTGTTGTTAGATTTTTTTTTGTTAATATTTTAAAAATAACTCAAGCATGCATTTATAAAATTAAGTGTTTTATTTATATATATTATGCTAATTTATTTTTAATTGAAGTACACATTTTATTTCAATATTTTTTATTTACTTTTTATTTTCCGAATCATATAAAATATATATTTAAGCCTATTAAGTTAACAAGATAATTTAATTAAATGAAAAAAAAAAATTGGAATTTTAGCAACGTTTTTTTTTAATTTAAATTTATATCAAGTAAATATATTAAACTAATTTAATTTTGGTAAATGATAAAATCTTTAATAAAGACCATTCTATTAAATTTTTTTCTGCTTTAAAAAAAGGCAATTATAAAAATAATTGCTATCCATTTAAAACTTTTAATATTTATTTTTAAATAGCATTTTTTAATATCTTTTTTTAACTATAACTTATTTGTAGTAATTATTTCTTGAAACATTTTGTTGAGGTAGACATTGAAAATGTGGATCATCTTTTTCTAATTTATTAACCTTTTAATACCTTTATTAGTAGGCATAATACAATTCTTCAAGAAGTCGATATTAAAAAAGTCATAGAGCTGATTCTTGTTATTAGTTTTTTAGACAATTTTCATTATTTATTAATTAAAAGATTAAAGAAAAAAAACAACATCAAAAATATTGATAAGATATAATTGAATTATGTTATAAATATATTTCTATGTGTATATATAAGATGATAACCATTGTATTAAAATCACAAAATTGTAAAAAAAAATATTTCTAATAGTAAAGAATCAGGGCATGGTACTTTGACAATGATGTATAACATCACAAATTCAAGTTAAAAGAAAATAATTTATTTTCTCTTGTTTTTGAAGAAAAAAAATTAAAAATTATGCCCAATGTCAAATCAAGATTAACTTGTTGATTCTCCACGCCGACAAATTGAATTTTTTAAAAATCTGACTTGAGACACAATTTTCACAATAACTTTAGTTTCAATAATGTTAGAGCAAAAACTTTACATTGATAAAAACTAAGGGAAACAATAAGTATAAAATAACTAGTGAATACAATTTAAAAAATAAGGAAAAAGAATTTCAACATCTGACATAATTCTTACTTTATTGTTTAAAATTTCTAATTAATCATTAACTAAGTTTAAATTACATCTTCACTGATAATTTATTTTTATTCCTCACAAAATTCTCTTTCAAATCATATATAATACTTCTAACCTGAGATAATCCATAGCTTCAGAATCTCCAAAAGTATTCACATAAGAATTCATTTTTAGTATATACTCAAAAAGTTGACAAATCTCAAAGGTGTCTATAAGAAAAAGATTCATCCTAATAAAAGATACAAAAAGAATCATTTCTGGAAGGTGGACAAGCATTTGTCATCATAACAATTGGCTTCTTGTCTATCTAAAACTAGAAATTGTAGGCTATTCTCTGTATCATTGATGAGGTTCATCTCTTCAATTTATATTTTTGGTGTACATTAGTGATGTTTATATTCTTTATGCATACCAGTGATGCTATCTTGTTATATTTATTGTCCCACAGAGATATAATTTATTTGCATATAACTCATTTGCTAGCTATAGACTTGAAAATAATGTGATGCAAGATATGGCAAAACTACTGACTCCTCAGCATGAGTACCAAGGCATAGGCAAGAATCAGAATTTGATTCTTTGCCTGCATACAATTTCATGTGGTATATACATAACTATTGTAGTTATCTCTACATACATACCATTTGAAATCTCTCTTTATTGGTTTTAAGTGTTTATATTTTCACATGGTACTATGCCCAGCAAATTTTGTGATTATTTGTCAAATGCAAAATTTTTGTATATTTGATAATAAGTCCTAAAATTTACATTGTACATGCTTTATAATACCTTAATTTTATATATATATCCACAGATGGCGTTCTACCAAAAACGCCCATCAAGCGTATGTTTTGTTTACATAAACGTCAGAGTAGTTAGTATTCACTATCTCTAACTATAATTCCACTTTCAGATCATGATTTCAAGCTATTTGCTATCGTCAGTGAAAGACAGGAATAAAGAAACTACATCATCTGCAAAATCTAAATGACTTAAAATAATCTCCATTTACTTTCACTCCTTTAGCTTCCCACTTTAATCCACAAAATATTGCTTGCAGCACTGCTGTAAAAAGTTTTGAGTTTAAGATCAAGAAACCCTATGGTCTTTCTTCTCAGTTGCCTGATAAGGTAGAATGAATGTTTGTGTAAATGGATTTTCTCAATGAGTATATGCATATGTATATTAATCAATTTAGTATAGGTATTTTACTATTTTCCTTTTTTATCAATATTGCTAAACATCTAAAATCAAATTATAGATTCTCTAAATAAAGTTCTTCTATTTAAGTCATGGATTCTGTGGTTGTTTGAAAGACTCCTGTTTTTATTAATAAAAAAAGTTATGATTAACAATGACTGATAAATACTTTTGTACTTCAGTCCTTTCATAATTAAAGTAGATTAATTTTAAAACATTAAAAATATTCTAATTTTAAAACTAATATACTATTATACATAATTTATGAATAAATTTAAAATTAACAGATTTAAAACTATTTAATTTTTTATTTTTATTTTCTGATAATTATTATATTGTATTAGCTTTATTTTTTTATGGTATGTTAGCTTTATGGAACTATTAATATTTATTTTTTTAATGATGTATTAAGTTATAGTGAAAACTGCATTTTCAACAGATGCATAAAATTCTTAATATAGTGTTGCTAAGAATAAAAAGTTAAATAATTTTGTTTTGCAGTTACAATTAAGTTGCATTTAAGAAAATATTGATTTTATTGTTTTGAATATGAGTACAATGTTAAATTTGAATTAACTAATTTTAATAATTACATTTAATTCAGATATATTACAAGATTGAAATATAACTGAAGAATTTGATTCTTATTTTTTACGTCTCCTAAGATTTTATTTTATTGAAGGAAAAATAAAAATGACTTAGAATTATGAAAATTATCTTTTTGTTTTATTTTTTTCTAATTTCATTTATAGCATTCTTTATTTCAACTTAATTTGGAGAGCAAAGCATATACAACAGAAAAATGAAATAAAATTTAAATAATTGTTTGTAAATAAGCATTTATTTTTATATAGCGCTATGCCTACAATTGTATTACATTCAAATATCAGCCTTTCGAGCTAATTGTGCATGCGCTTTTTGTGAGTGTTAATAATAAATGAATACTTTCCCTTCCAATACAAGATATAGTATTTATGCAGGAATAAAATGAATCCACTTATTCCTACAACTCAAATGTTTATATATGAGCAAATCTGAAGTACTGGCAAGGAAAGTGTGACATTTAGTCAATTCTAGACAATTTCACTGACGTCATTCATTCAGACACCGTAAATAGTAATTTAAAGTGAGTGGTCTATCCTCATGATTTCCTTGCCAGTACTTCAGATTTGCTCATATATAAGCATTTGAGTTGTAGGAATAAGTGGATTCATTTTATTCCTGCATAAATACTATATCTTGTATTGGAAGGGAAAGTATTCATTTATTATTAACACTCGCAAAAGTGCATGCACAATTAGCTTGAAAGGCTGATATTTGAATGTAATTAAATAATTGTTATAAAAAAATTATATTATAAAAAATATTATTTACATATTTACTTTTCACTAATTTGAAAATGTATGAATATTTTCTGTCTAAACCAATGGAGTTAACTAGAATATAGATACAAATAATAACACTTTATTATTTGCTGTGATAGTTTGTAATTTTATGCCTTCTTCCTAACACAATCTTCCATTGATAATAATAAAGATTATATTAAGAAACTTCATATTAATTTTGTTTTGATAATTAATGTGTCATAATTTGTTAATTATTATCTTGGTGAAGTTTTTTTTAAAAATAGTAAATAAAATATGGACTAAAAAGTTTTAGGAATATATTTATTGATAAATGGAGAGAATCATTTGACATATTTTTAATATTAATAACTAAATAATATTTTAAT
The DNA here is from genome assembly GCA_028023455.1 of Epiperipatus broadwayi. Classification (NCBI taxonomy): domain Eukaryota; kingdom Metazoa; phylum Onychophora; class Udeonychophora; order Euonychophora; family Peripatidae; genus Epiperipatus; species Epiperipatus broadwayi. The sequence continues at coordinate 1,750,400 of JAQFVV010012571.1, forward strand.
GAAGTATTTTACAACAAATAAAATACAAATTAAACATAAATTATGGATGGTCAAATGCACAAAAAAAAACTATAAACATTCATATCTAATTTTAGAAAAAAGATGAAATAAAAAAATGAAAGAGATTAAGTCTATAAAATTGATTATGAAAAAAGCAAAGAACTTTCTACAACAATTGACAAAAAAAAAAAAATTAGTACTATATGTTCAGTATTTAACACACGATCATAAAATAAATGAACAAATAAATATTAAATGTTACATTAAATTAGTGATTGTAAAAGAAAAAAAGTTATGAAACCAATTACATTTAATTAAATATTTGATTTAAAGGCACCACAATCTCCAAGGTTGTAGAGTGGTAAGAATCTCCTGATTGTGGATCCAGATTGTCATTTGATGATGGCCTTTTATTTAGGTACTTACAACTAAAGATGACTTTCAATTAAAGGAAAATTGTATATATAAAAACTGTCTAATATTAAATGGGAGTTTAATGGTCTTTACGAAATTAGAGAAAAAGCTAGAGACAATTGATTTAAAAAACTGAAAAGGCACACATATTAGAAGCACAAGTGAACCATAGCCTATAAGATTAGTCTGGGGATATTAGATGAATAGGCACTAGATGGAGATTTTATATACAAACTTTCCAGCATCCATTGATTACTAGGGCTTGCACTGGTTGGCACTACTGTATAGAGAGTTTGCTGGTAATAATAACTTGTGTAGGCATAGGAAATGATGATCATGATATATATAAAATAATTTTGATCACAAACAATATTTTAAAATTGCCATGGAAACTTTTTTAAATGCTATAATTGATAAACAAATTGTGTTACAAATTTGACAGTGACTTGTGGTGTTTGTGGAATTATAAGTGGACATGGAAACATTCAAATATAGGTACCACAGAATTGGATTATATTTTATCTAACAGAAAACATATATTTCAAAAGTATAATGTTGCTAATAGATTCAACACAGAAAGTTGTCAATTAGTAAAATGTAACACATGTGTTAATGTAAAACTAGAGAAATGAAAATTAACAAAAAGTATCAATAGCTGATATTTCTAGTGTTCAAAAATATCTCAATGAATTTAAATTACAAATAATTTTGTAATATTAACAGATTTTAAAGATAGTTCAAACTTGAATGAAATCAATAAGAATATAATTGATATAGCAGAAGTGCAACAAAATTAGCAGATACAAAAAAGTAGCAATTAACCAATAAATTTTGCACCATAGCAAAAGAAGGAATATGAATTTTTTTCTAAATGATCAGTTAAAAAAAATTGAAGTAGTATGAAAAAGAGTTACTATTAATAAAATATAATTGTGAATTAGCAAGAAAACCCATTGAAGAAGTCAATGTCTTGAAAGTGCAAAACAACATCTTGATATTTTAAAAAAAGCTATTTGTGCAATAAAAAGAAAAGATGGAATTATTGCTAAAAAAGAGATGACATTATGACATATGTAGAAGAATTGTATAAAAAATAATATAATAATTAAGAAACAGAAAACAAAATATTCCCTGCAGTAATGAATAATATTTCTGCAGTGTAATTTTTACTACATCACTCCCATGCAAGGTAAGGATTGATTTTTATCCATTTTTAACACATTGTGGAAGGATGTAATTATAAACATATGACCAAAGACATATGAAAAAGATCTATGATCCTCAAGAAAGTGAATAGAAACCAGTCCCTATCTTGCATGAGTGATATAGTGAAAATTACTCTACAGAAATATTATTTATTATTGGTTAATCTCTAGTCTAATTAATGACTAATAAAAATTATTAATCCCCTGAAGTTATTACATTTGATGTGCCCACCTTTTTAAATGAAGAAGTGAGTTGTGAAATTAAATCTATGAAGAAAAAAAATGCAGGAAATATTGAAATCATAATTCATATTTTTAAAAGAAACTAGTGAAGAAATAGAAAATTGTTGACAAAGTTACATACCAAAATATATAAATGTTAATTCAGATAATTAGAATACAGAAGTAATATTGATATTTAAGAAGGATGATAAAGAAGATACTAGATATTACAGACCTATCAGTTTTCTATCAGTTGTATACATCTTTACTAAAATCATTATAACTCATTTACAAAAAACTTTGGATTTTAACCAATCAAGAGAACAAACTGGATTTAAAAATAGATTTGGTACAGTGAACCATATCCAAGAATTGATAGAAGTAAAAAAAAGAACCAAAGAAGGTAAGTTGCCATTATGCTTCAGATTTGTAGATTATGAAAAGGCATATGATTCTATTAACATTTCTATAGTGATTAAAGCATTGGAGCATCAAGATATAAGCATAGGTTACTATTATAATCTGAAAACTATTTATAAGAATGCAACTGCAATGATAAGATTATTTGGTGATACTATGAAGGTTAATGTTGAAAATCCCTAATACTTTTTACAACAGTATTGCAACCAATATTTTGTTGATTGACATGGGAAACTAAGGGAATAAAATTAAATGGAGCTTATCTAATTCATATAGATTTTGGAGATATGTTGTTTTTTACAAATAATGCTTCAGAGCTTCAGGAAATGTTGCAAGAGTTATCACATGAAAGTAAAAAAATAGAACTAAAAATAAATACTAAAAAGACTAAAATAATATTCAATAAATTTTTTCAGAAGAAAATAAAGGTTGACAATGTTGAACTAAAAGAAGATAATACTTACACCTATCTTCATCAGATTTTTGATACTGATGGAAACATAATTGAAAAAATTTATTATAAAATTTAATTTGAATGGAGCATTTTTGGTAGAAATAGGCTTATAAGTTTGAAAAGGAAGATTTTTTAAAATGTGTTTTACCAATTGTTATTTATGGGTATGAGATTTGGACACTTACCAAAATGAAATACATAGGTAAGAGAACATAATCACTGATATCATTGAAAGAATTAAGAAACTGAAATGGAGCTGACCTGGACATATTGATAGAAAAGATACTAATAGATGAAAAATTGAAGCTTTACATTGGATCCCCAAAAAATGTAAAGGGTCTAGAAAGAGATTTTATGTGAGATAGATGGATAAAATAAATAACTTTGCTCGTTTGTTGTTGAGAAAAAATGCTAGAAATTGGAAAAATTAGATCAGTCTTGAAGAAACCTTCATCTAGGAGAAGATTCATAATGGGGAAAAGTTATCATGATGATGATAACAAATTTATTTTTTAAAAACATGAATATATGTAATGTATACAATTAAATAATCATTGATTGTTTTTACACAAATAGAAAATCATAGAATATATGTTCAATAATATATATATATAATAAAGGTCATTATATTTTTCATATGTCTTTGTGAATGATTGTGTATTATAATTTATATATTTATAATATGCATGTGTTGCCATCTTAGATATGTATAATATGCACATTGAATGTATATACTTTGGTATACAAATAATTCATGTTAATAGTAAGCATTATAAAAAATAAACTAAGTTAAAATTATGTTTTGCTACTTATCTGTATGGTTATATAAAAGCATAAATAATATTGCCATGATTTTATTTTTTCATTTAGCTAATATACATAGGGTTATATATGTGTGTGTGTGTGTAAATTTGTGTCTTTAAAAATATTTCAAAAGCAAAATATGCGATATTGAATGTATGTAATGCTTTATTATAATTAATATATATATATATATATTAGCAATAAAGTCAATCTACAAAAATTTGCATGGATTGGGTTCCATCTATATTAATCCTTCTAACAAAATTTTGTGTATTTAGATCAATGCATTTGTTCATCATTATCAACCATTATCAATCCATCTTTTCCTATCTTCTCCACATCACCCCTGCACACTTTCTTATTTCATCCATTCATCTCACATGTGGTCTCTTTCTGGGTCTTATACAATCTCTTGGAATCCAGTTGAAAATTTCACTTGTCCATCTATTATCATCTCTTCTAACAATATTTCCAGCCCAACTCCACCTCAGTCTTTTAATTTTTCAATGAGGTCAGTAACATCTGTTTGTTCTCTTACCCATACATTGCGTTTTCAATCCCTTCTTGTTACTCCCAACATGCATCTCTCCATACTTCTTTGAGTGGTCTGAAGTCTCTGTATTGCTCTTCTATTAAGTGTCCAAGTCTCAGATCCATAATTAAGAACTGGAATAACACACATATTTATTAAAAACCTTCGTTTTCAAACACATAGGCATATTTCCTTTTAGTATCAAGTTATTTCTACCAAAAGTACTCCAACCAAGTTTAGTTCTATGATTAATTTCATCCATTATATTTCCATCTGTATTAATAATCTGACCAAGCTATTTGTAACTGTTAACTTCTTCTAACTCATCATAATCAATCTTTATTTTCATATTTTGAGAAAATCTATTAAACATTACCTTAGTCTTTTTAATATTTATCTTTAGTCTTACTTTCCTACTTTCATCTGATAACTCCTGCAACCTTTCCTGTAGCTCTAAAGCATTATTTGCAAAAACAACTACATCATCTGTGAAGTCTAAATGACTTAACTAATCTCCATTTACTTTCGCTCCTTTAGCTTCCCATTTTAATCCACAAAATACTTCTTGCACACTGCTGTAAAAAGTTTTGGAGATATGGAGTCACCCTGTTTTACACCCTTTTCAATGTTGATTTTCCTACTATCATTATGTAATCTAATTGTTGCTGTTGCATTTTTATAAATATTCTTTAAAATATGACAATATCCTGAATCTACACCTTGATGATCCAATGCTTTAATCACTGAAGAAATGTTTATAGAATCAAATGCCTTTTCATAGTCTACAAATCCTAAGCATAATGGCAACTCATATTCATTTGTCCTTTCTATAATTTCTCTCAATACCTGAATATGATCTACTGTACTAAAACCACTTTTAAATCCAGCTTGTTCTCTTGGTTGGTGGAAATCCAGTGTTTTCTGTAGACAAGTTGTAATTATCTTAGTAAAAATTTTGTATAAAACTGATAAAAATCTGATAGGTCTGTAATTTCTAACATCTTCTTTATCATCTTTTTTAAATATTAATATTAATAATGCATCATTTCTTTATGAATATATTTTCAATGAAATTTAATTCATTCACTGAATATAGTTCCTAAGTGTTTTATTTTAATATATTTTAGAATACTGCATAAACTAATTATGCTTGACTTTCAGCATATTAATCATCATCTAAATTACCATGTAATTAATATTTTCAACTCTGCTTCATTCATTTTTTAGTTAATAAAACATCTATTATATATCAAACATAGCTTATGCATAGAAATAAAAAAGTGGCAAAAATGTGCGATATGATGTAGTATGCTTGAAATAATATTTCTTTTATATGTAATTCTTTCAACATAAAGTAACATGAAGAAATTACTGCAAAACCTGGATTAAAGTTGGAATGTGAACTTTAAAGGATCTTCTGTTATTGGGAATAGTGATTATACTACCTGAAATGTAAAATAAAATGTAATATGGGTTTTAAATAGTGTACTGTAGAATGAAAATTTCTTCAACAGCAGTTCACAGAAAAATACGTGATGGAGATGACATTATTCACTAGGCTAGTAAATTGGTGGGTGTTAAGAGTTTAACTGTTTTCTATTGTTGTTTCACAATTGATTTGCCTTTCCAATTTAATAATAGCAAGTGCATTTTATTCTTTTAAAAAAACTTGGAATACAATACTATTCTTCATTCTGAAAGGCAATCATTTTATTATTTCAAATTAATAAAAATATTTTTCTTTTTTGACATTTTTGTTACATTAAAATGAAATATAGAAGTGAAGAAAATATAGCAAATAGAATACAATGTAAGAAAAAAAAATCTTTTAGAAATAATGAAAAAGAAATGGATTTGAATTTACATTAATGCTCTACTGATAAAAAAAAAAAAAAAGGTCATTAGAATAATATATATCAACTGAGAATTTTGAAAATTTTAGTTATTGAAATAAACTAATTTTAATTACTAAATATTATCTCCATCTTGAAATCTAGATTGCAGGAAATGAAAAGCTAAAAATATGTTTATTTTTATTGTCAAAATACGCTGGACATGTTTTGGAGATTTTATAAATCCAGTATATGTGATCTGAAAATAATTTAAAACATAAAACTGTTATTGGATTTTTGGTAAATAAAGAAACAAAATATACATTGAAAGGATTTAAATTTATCAATGCAGCAATGATAATGTCTGGAGCTAAAGTGAATTATTTTAACATTATAATAATGCAAAAAAGTTCTCCTGTATCAAATAACACAGTTGATGAAATACAGCAATTTCATAGAGATTTGTAATAAATATTTTATAATGCATACAAAAAACTTTTTTTTTTAAAGAAATTAGAATGTCAAAAGTTGAAGGGATAGTAGAGAGTGGAATAAAGTAAATGAGGGGAAAAATCTAAAATTTATTTGCTTTAGAACATGATATGATGATTATAATTTCTACTTGCATAAAAGATAATTACATATTTAACTTGAATTATGTGTTATATGTTTCATTTCTTTAATATAATTGCTTTTATGATTATCTTAGTCTTATTTTTTAACAGTAATATTATATAATTATGACTATTTAAATAAAAAAATTTTTTTTAATATTAGCTTAATTTTTTTTAAATAAAATCTAATGCATATATCTAAATATTTTATTCTTGTAGTATCAGTATTACAATTTTATATGAAATCTTGAATGCAAAATTTAAAACAATAATTTTGGTTCAATATTAGATTAAATGAATAATATACTCTTAAGGATGGCCATTGTTTTCTTGTTGCTTGATCATATTCACATGGCCAAAATATTTTTTGGCATCAATGTCTGTTTTTTCTGATAACCATAAAACAGACTTAAATCTATGTAAGATGATCCATTTATATAGAGAATATTGTTATTTTATGATTTTTAGATGAATATAAAAATATGAAAAACAGTAATATAAAAATTAAATTCCATCGTTTGAAAGATTTATAGAATTTGTTTATCTAAAGGTGTTCAAGTGAAGACACATATTTAAAAAACAAGGCAAATGCTAGTTGTTTTTTATTAATTTACCTTTCAGCTAAGAGTAACTAAATATATCAATTAATGTTATTAATCCTGAAAAATATTGACAGGTTTCATAGTAATTATTGATTTAACTAAAATATTTTTCACCTGTCCTAGACTTGTACCCATCTAGACTAAAAAAATGGGAAAATGAAAATCAAATTTTTTTGAATCAATTTTTTTTAATAGAAATTTTTTGTCTGTGTATAATTGTTTTTCTCTTTCACTATTTGATTATTGAAATAAAGCATGATTATTTATTAATTCTAATTGACCTTTATAAATTAGATAAGTGATATTAAATGGAGGTCATTATTGAACTGTCATTGATCTTTTTGAACATCTAAGTTACAACATAATTGTCAGTTTCTCTAGTCTTTTTCTTAAAGTTTTTGTAAATCAACAAACTTTCAATAACTGAAAATATTGATTGGTTTCAGTTTTTTTCCTATCTTCTTTGAAAGCAGTATTTGATAGCATTGAGAATTTCAAAGGTTCATAAAAAATGTCATTTGAAAAGTATATGATTGAAGTTTAAAGCTTTTTTTAGAGATATATACTGCTGTCCTTTGTAATTCAAAAAGAAAAATTTTGTCAACATTTTTTAAATTAAAAAAATTATGTATAAATGTACACACAGAATGTACATAAAATTTATTTTATTATAATAATTTCTTAATTATGTTGATCTAGGTGTTATCTCATTGTAGATCATGTAATTAAAATCAAAACTTAAAAAAACGTTTTAAGTAAATTATCCAATTTATGGAATTAATATTTTAGTAACAATTATGCAATTAACTTTTATATGAATTATGTTAGCAATAAATAAATATCATGTTTTTCATTACTGCTCCCATTGTGTCCTTAGTAGATGTTCTGCAATTTTGAAAAAAATTTGAAACTGCAAATAGTTTTAAGATAACTATTAACCCTTCAGTTATATAATTTTTTTTTAAGCTTATTTGATGAAATTTATTCTTTATTCTATTTTCAAAAATTTTGAATTATTTTTTAAAAATACATGTTTACAAATAAAAATTATTCTTAAAAGTATTATTATAATTGCGAAAATGTAAAAAAAGAATATTAAAATGAAATCCATAATAAGGTTAATAAGAACAATAACTTTTTTCTTATTAGCTGGTTACAACAGTTGTTAATAAAAAAATTTAATTTAAAAAAATAAATTTGCTTTAATTTAGTTTCTAATATCTGAATAAATTAATGGTCAGTTTATTGAAAGCTAACAAAATTTTATTTAAAATTCTATTTACATTTTTAAAAAAATAAATAAAAATAAATCGATTACAGTATGTTCATAAATTGTGCTTTATGTTATTGATTTCTTTTGATGTGTCTTCTCTTACAAGTAAATACTTTTGAAGAAAATTTGTTTCTAATAAGATTATTCTTCTAAATAAATAAATATTAAACAAATATTATGTAGAAAACGATCCTAAATATATAAACAAACTATGAAAAATTTATGATTTCACTTTTGAAATTTAACAAAAATATAAATATGCTTAACAGCTCATAGAAATGCTTTTTGCAGAGAGAACTAGTAACTATCAATCAGCAGCATTATAGGAGAAGTCTTTCTATTTGTTGGCTCCTTTTTAATTTTTTGAATATTGATATCTTGAGAATTTTTTTTAAATTAATAAATTAATATTATTTTAGTTCAAATTTTTGATGTCAAATAAGTGCATAACAGGCAAAATAGCAGTGAAGATAGAAATGGTGATCATGTGATGTTTAGTGGTTTAAAGATAGCTATAAAATATTGATTTAAAACTGAGTCCTAGTTGTGTCATCACATACTTCAGGAGTAATCATGGTTTTTATGTGAAAGTTTATATATATGCACATTCTTTCACTGAAGGGATAAACTGAGCTCATTGTGAAATAATAGATTATATATATATATGTGTGTGTGTGTTAAAAGCCAACTTCTGAATTGTAAACTATGACAATAAGTCATATTTTCCTTGTAATGTTTAGTGTAATTGGCCGAATATTAGATTTAGGGATAAGGTCATGATCGATTCTTATCACTCTAACTAGAATGGACTATTACATTTTCAGTTTGCCACTAAGTTGCTCAAATACTACATGGCCTTTTAAGCAATTAATTATATGATTATCATTAAAAACTTGCATTGATATAATTTTTAATTCAGAAGTTAATCATTAATATATTTTTTAATATTTTATTTTATTTTATTGCTAATTGGACTAAATTTTAACTATTCAGTGATGTCTCAAAAAAAGAAAAAAAAGAAAAATTACTTGTACTATTAAACTTGTAGGGAGTGTTTTTGATAGAAATAACTTAATAATAAAAAGAAATATGCTTGTATGCTTGAAAAGGGCAATTTTTAATAAATGCATTTGCAAATGAGACTTAGGTGCTTAATAGAAAAACAATACAAAAATTTCAAATCATATAGCAAAGTATTGAATATATATGTTTTAAAAGTAATTAAGATGGGTTGAAAAATGTATTACACATATAACAGAACAGTCTCAATAAGATTACATAATATTATTAGGAGTCTGTTCTTCATTTATTTATTTTTAAATTTTCTTTCAATATTTTCTTGATCATTTAAGTCATTTACTCAGGATAACATTTGTGTCATTAAACAGGCAAAACTCTCCATGCAGTAGGGCCACCCTGTGCCAACCAGACTAATCAATGGATGCCAGAAGGCTTGTGCATAAAATCCCCATCTACTACCTACTCATCTACTATCTGCAGACTAGTTTCTGGCTTGTATTTCTGGTTGGCACAGGGTGGCACTACTGCATGGAGAGTTTAACCTGTTTAATAACAGTTATAACAGTTATGTGCTAACATTAGAGATGAAGATCATGTGATGTGTTAGTGATAACATTTGTGACTTCTGTTCTTTTTTCCCATTCAATACATAATAAAAATCCCTACTGATTTTTAAATTGCTCTTTCATTAACATTAAATTTATGGGTGTAAATTATTTGATAACTAGCTTATTAAAGCACACATCTAAACTTGATTCTATAAGCAATACTCCACAAGGGACAACTAATGAAAATATAATTCTAATTAATTCATCTATGTGCAGAAATAAATGCACTTAAGAAATCTAATGTTACTATTACCACATCTAAAAAAATATAGACTATAATTATCCTTCAGTGTTATTCATTCTTTTCTGGATTCTAACTAAAACAGTTGTTCTTTTAAGACTACTTCATTATAATTGTTTTCAAATGAGTATGCATAACTTTTGAAATTTTCTGATGATTAAATCTAATCTTTTGGAATATATTTCTCATAATATCTGGAATCATTCTGAATTAGTAAAAGTTAAGTCTGAATAAGGTCTTGTACTTTGTCAACAATATTTTAAATATTAAAACAAAGGATTTAAAAATCTTAAAGAATTCTTATAAATATTGCAAAACATAAGTCTTTAACAGCCTTATCCTTAAAAATATATGAAATAGTAAATTTAGAATAAAGTTTATTGTAAATATAAAATTAAAAATTGCAAAAAGTTCTTACATAAGTGATGCAAGCTATATATAATTCCCACATCATGTTAATATTAAATAAATACAAGTAAGCAATTGTATAGAAATAATTGTTTAAATTTTTCATTGTCTTCTTTTTAAAATGGTTGACTTTTAGAATTCCCAGTAGACTGAAGCTTAAAGTTTTTATATCTGCATTAGAACTTGTTTAAGTTGACATATTATTGAGCAAAAAGAAAATTATTTAAAAATAATTAAACTTGTGATTAATTCTGCAATTAATTAGAAAAAAATAACCAAGTTTTTCCCCTCCCATGTGTTCTTTTTCCATGTGCCTTCTTTATATGTCTGTGCAGATTCTTCCAGTGTATATATTTATATACCCAATCATATGATTAATTTGATTGATTAAAAATTGCCATTTTAAAATCACTTTTTGACCTATATTAAAGTTTAAAAGTTAATTTTATATCTGGGGAATCAAACTAAAAATAGAAACTCATCAGCTTATTGTCTAAACTTGTTAATTAAAAATGTAGCATCTTAAAATAATTATTTATGAAATTAAAATTATTACAATAAAATAAAAATAAAATATTACATACATTACTCTTTATAAAAATTCCAAACTATATTAAATAAGTTAGAAATTCACCAGAATACCTTTATTATTTCAAATTAAAAATATTTTTAAAATATTTAAATATTATGAACAAGGAAATAATATTTAAAATTAATATATGTAAACAGTCACACACATTCTCTAAAATTGATTCTAAAAACTAATAACATTTTAATAGTAATAAATTAACTGTTTATCTTCTAAGTTTAATAGATTAACTTCATTTACACTAATTTAATCTTTATGATATTAGCATGAACAAATAAACTTTTAATAATAAATAATTTAAACAGAAATGCTTTATTATAAGCAAACAAATTAAATAATATATAATATTAAAGATTTAGAATTAAATGTCACTTAATTTAAACATTAAATTTTAAGATATTAGAGGCTACATGAAAGTAATTCTAGCTTTTAATAGCTTTTAGCATTACTTTATTATTACACCAGAAAACATATTCCTATTTAAACAATTGATTCCAACTACAAATAAGTTCAAATCAACACAATATTAAAATGATTCTTAATAATAATTAAGTTTATAAAAGTGCTTAGAATAAACTATAAATTAAGGTGGAATTTAATTATAAAGTTTTAATAAAATTAACTGGCAATAAAATTAAGTTATTAAAAATGTTTTTTTTTTTACATTTAGGTATTTTAAATAACTGGGAGGTTAACTTTACTAGCAAAAGATTAAAAGTTACAATCCCTCCAACTTATAAGGGAAAAGAATTTAAACACTTTATCATTAATTATTAACAGCAATATTTTTCACATTACTTTACAATACTTAGTAATTTTTGATTCAAATTTTACATACTTAAAACTATTCATTTCATTGAGGAATAAATTTAAGGCTGTGTGCATTAGAGGTATTTCATTTTTTCTTTGATTTATATTGTTTTATTATCCCTTTCTCACCTACTCTATTAATTATAAAGAGATACTTTACACTTTATTTTGATATTTATCAACAAGACCACAATATCAAATTGTTTAAATAAACTAAGCTTTATGAAATAATCTTCATTTTACATTTAATCTAAAAATCTATTAGCAATGTTCCAAAAGCATTAAATAGTTAAATAAAATAGGTTGTAGAAAAACTATCTTCATTTTGCATTTTATTTTGTTGCCCATCAACATAATTTTATCCACATTAGTTTAATTAGATAAACTATGTTCTATAACAAATATTTTCATTTTGCATCTAATCTCAGTATTTTGGTAGCATTATTTCATAAATTAGTTGATTGTAATTAATAATCGCTTTTTGTGTGTGTAGGCCCCAGATTCATTGTAGCAGATGAAATCTGCCAAAATATAAATTTAACTAACCTCCCTAAACCAGAAAGTCAATGCTGTCCTAGCAAAAGGCCCCAGATTGGTCAGTAACAAATGGAGTCTGCCAAAAATGTAAATTTAACTAATCTCCCTATACCAGAAACAGTCAATGCTGTTCTAGCAAAAGGCCCCAGATTCATTGGTAGCAGATGGAATCTGCCAAAAATGAAACTTATTGCAGATGTGGAAGCTAACTTAACTAACCATCCTCACAAAAACCACTATATAACTAGAATTGCTAAGTGTGTTCAACAAAAAGTGATAGAATCACAGCATGAGAGATGGAAGCAGAAACTAATAACAGCGAAGAGATTCCCTGCAGATAACAACATCACATGCATGCACAAAGATAAGGGAAATAAATTCATCATCATGACTACTCCGGATTATAGAACCAAGATTCAGCAACAAATCAAGAAGTTAAAATTCATTAAGGTGTCTACTCTTAATTTTAAGATGAACAAAGACAATTTCATATAGTCTGTTCTCAGACCATATAGTGGCATAGCATTTTCCAAAACAGACTATTACAAAATGTACCCATCAGCCACAATATCTCCCAGAATGTTCTCCCAATGCCAAGATGCATAAAGAAGGCATAAATTATGCTTAATGATGGATTTTGGAGGTGAGCATTATTACAATACAACCAAAGTGATCAATGCATGGCTTACACAAACCATAGGCTTCAGATCTCATGCAATCAAATCATCATTCAATTTCATGCATAGAATTAAGGAAGTCACACCCACACACAACACAAGCATGACAGTAATGAACATATCAGAACTCTATCGTTACATTGATAGACCCTAATCCATATCCATTGTAAAAGAAGACTTAACAAGGCAAGGCATGCACTAGCAACACATACAATTCATAGTGGTATTTTTAAAATGGCTAAATAAAAACATTTACACTATGCTTGACCAGCAATGGTAACACATGGGCAATGGTTGGCTGATGGGCATCTCCACGAGTAAAATTATATCGAGCATCATCCTCAATGCAGATGAGTAGATCATCATTCCCAGACATCTGGCCACAGATCTCATATTGTTACACTCGCTACATCAATATTTTCACAGTTGCATTGCTGGAAATCATAAAAGACATAAAGACAGACTTGAACACTGCCAGTGACCTAATTAGAAACACAATACATGAAGATGAACACAAGTCCATCAAATACCTAGACTTGAAAGTACATATGAAACCCCAGTGCTTCCACCACACAATGCTAATCAAGCCAATACACATAAGAGGCACATCCATCACCAATCAAACAGCCCTACCACCCACAAACTGGCTGGCTTAAAGGCATTTCTTTACAGAAATGCCAAACTGTGCAGTTTTGAAGCTGATAAAAATGCTAATATAAATATGTATCGAGCAGATTTATTAAAGGCAAGATATAACAGAAAAAAACAGAGAAAATATAATCAAGACATTCAAAAACCAACTTAATCCAGCAAACACACAGAACTGACCTTGAATGCTTCTCCCATACATAAAGAATATACACAAGAATTTACACACAATTTTGAATGCGAATTTCAGCTTATGCTATCGCACTCCTCCCAACTTCCAATAGAATTCTCAACAATATTAAAGATCAGCTTCCTACAATACACACATCCAGCAGTATATAACATAGCATGTCTGTACAATTGCCTCACATCATATTATGGGGAAATGAAGGCAACATTACACACAAGACTCTTGCAACATATTTATGCTTACAACAAAGCACAAACAGATCCCGCATTCACCTCCATCTTTGCACAGCATAGCACTTTCACATGGCACCAGTGCATTCCAGACAACCCTTGAATCATATGCAAAGAGCACCACGACTTAAAGAAAAAGGTCAAAGAAGCCTATTTTATCAATCTGGATTGTAATGTGATGAATAAAAGAGACACATGTTATGCAATCTTCAAAAAATGGCAAACATAATTTATATACACTTTGCATTTACTCCACAATTTATTTTGCACCCAGCCTTGATAATGAAGATATTCCTTGAATAAACTCAAAAGGTTGTCTGTTTATTTATTGTAATTCATTTATTTGTTTAACTGATGATTTTATTTGTGTGAAATATATATATCACATCTATACTACTCATTATAAATCAGTTGATTGAATAAAATAAATGAAGTTTTGAAAAGAGTAAATGAAAAAAGATTGCTTGAGGAAATCAGAGAGAGAAAGAAAAACTGGATTGGGTGTATGTTAAAAAAGTATAGTTTAATGAAAGATCTCTTGGAGGAAATGGTGAGTGGAAATAAGAAGAAAGAATGGAAGAGATTGACATAGTTGGATGACATAAAAAATGGAAAGAGTTATGTGGAATTGAAGAGGGGTGAAAAAGAGAATGAGATTAAAAATGGATGAATTAATGATGTGACTACTCTCTGGATCTTTCTATTTGACAGAATACTGTTGATGATTTTCTTCACACTAGACTAATCAAATAATTTATATGATACTTTTTCATTCTACATCAAGTCTTATTATTTGTGAGCAGGATTGATTACTTATTAAGATTTTAAGCAGCTTGATTTCATTTTGCAATTTATTTTATCATTTGTTAATAATATATGGTTTTATTTTACAATTTATCTTAGCATTAGTAGATAAATATCTTACCTATACTAATTTGAGAATATCAGAAAAAACTATTTTCTAATGAACTTTTAATTTTCATTAATTGATTAAACGGTGAATGTCCTACACATTCAAGTTTCATTTTACATTTTATTTGGTCATATGGAGGAATTTTTTTAAATGCAAACTGACTAAATATTAAATATTCTACACATTCTTGACTCATTTTATGTTTTTTTTAGCAATACTATCTTGCGAATCATTTGACTCCAATATGTAGTATCTAATAATTTACAGATTTTTGTTAAATTATTGTTTTGTGAATTTTTTAATTGTATTAGAAGCGTTTCTAGCACCTGATAATTATTTACTAAAAATTTGTAAAATTCATTGTATTTGCTCTACATGAAATTATCTTCCTCTATTAATGTACTTACTATCTTGACAATTTTTAGATTCTATTTAAAGGTCTACTAAGTTCAATATTTTGCTTTCAACTGACTGTCTGATAATTTCTTGGAATTAACTAAATTACTCTCTGATTCTAATTTTGTTTTACTTTGAGGCTTTATAAAATATTCTATTTGAGTATTTACTGAATCTGATATTTTTCTCTCTGGAACTACTTCAAATTCTTTTGACTGACTGCTTTGACATTCTTTTGAATTAACTAATTTATTTTCTGGAGATACTTTTGTTTTGCTTGTGACATTTTCTATCCCTTTTTGAGAATCTTTTACTTTTATAATAAAATCTTTCATAGATTTTACCATATCTTTTTTAAATTTTAAATGTTTGTCAAATATATTTTCAAAAGACACTTTTGTCTTTTTGGCAATTTTTAAAAAAATTCTCTTGAGATCAATTTTTTTCTCCAACCACTCCATCATTTCTAAACACATTTACTTTATTAAGGCTAAAACAATAGATAATCCCCCTTGGGTCTCTCCCAAGTTACCAATATCTTTTAAATCATTCATAATGTTTTACTTAATTAGAACGATAATATCAAATTGATAATATTTTAACCTAACATTATTATAAACTACTCAGGTTATTCATCAACCATTATCATAAGATATACAGGTACCAAACTCTAAACCTCCATCAACCAAAACTATCCAAAAACCACACATTAACTATTCCCAATCTTACAGATCATGTAATATGTTATTTTTAAAAGGGCATATCAACATTTAAAATTTAACTACTATGTTTTAAAACAATATGTTTTATCTATAACCTATGATGATCATCACCAGAAATCTTTTATATTATTGATAATTGAGTAGAAAATAATTACTATATTTATTATCATTTAAAGAGCACATATTAGTTGTTAAAGATCACTTTAAATTTATTTTTGAACGAAATAGTATAAAATATTAAAATGCATAAAAGTTATCTTATTATAGCAACAGAATTAGATCATGTAATAAATACAAGTTACAGAACAACAAGATACTTTAATAAACTATATTAATTGATTAATACTGCTATTATTAATCAATTAAGCCACAACATAAGAGCGCCAAAATTATATCATAAATGAGAAGACTAACGCAAAGTATATAACCTAAATTTTTATGACAACCTACAAAAAAAAAGATCAATAGCAACAAACATTTCTTCCAGACAATGCTTGGTATCTTATAACTGATTGAAAACCAACACACTGGGCAATCCAAAATTATATCCTAAAAGAAGAACAAAGCTATCTGAAAAATAAATAACTTCAGCTAAATAAGTAAATGGCAACACATCGGCTAAACTCAGTGGTTCTCATATTTATGATATATGCTAATAATATAGGGGTAAGTATAATAATGACTAAACATTATATGTTAATTCACAGTTAATGAATTTTAAGAGAACTTTCTACTAACTCTGTCAAAATATAAATGTTCTTAAGATTGAAGGCACATATCAAAGACTAGTTAGGTTATAACATACTTCTCATAATATATTTGCATACACCCCCCAGTAATATCATTGCATATCTCACCACCATTATTCTCACCATTTCATTGTAATGATCTTTTCATAATTCAAAACACTTGATAAAGGATAGTAATGTTTCTTAAGTTTTAATTGGGCCACTTTTCAAAAAAAATTTTTTTTTTTTTTGCTGAAACAATTTTTTATTATTATTAATTACGATAATAAGATCTCAGGGTCTTTATTAGAAATTTCTAATATTAGAATTTTCATATTTATTCATTTCAAAATTTTTTTTTTTTTTTGCTAAAACAATTTTTTATTATTATTAATTACAATTACAAGATCTCAGGGTTATTTATTAAAAATTTCTAATATTAGAATTTTCACATTTATTTATTTCTGAGTTATTAAACAATGAATGGCAATCTAGTAAAAATATGAGAAAATATACTCTTATTCCTAAGATAATGTGTACCTAATTTACAATAATCACATGATCACTATCTCTTATAGTAAGTGCAGTGCTCTCAGATCCAAGGCTCCTCACTGATGACGGTCACAAACCAGAAACTAATCTGGGAATTTGGATGAGTAGGCACTAGATAGGGATTTTATGCACAAGCCTTCTGGCATCCATTGATTACTCTGGTTGGCACAGGGTGGCACTACTCTATGGAGAGTTTTGCCTTGTTTAATTTACAATAATAATAACAACAAATTTTAAAAGACAATATTTTAATTAAAGGAAAAATAGGTAGAAATACTTAATTTAAAATAAAATAATAATCTCCTAGGATAGCATTAGAATACCAAGAGTGGATAAGGGATTTTATGGCCATTCAGGATATCCTATTAAGAACTTATGCCAAATCTTTCTTATCATGTTGAGTTAATGACGTTAAGTATTAAATTTATGATGGATAATTAATAAGCAGATAATAATTTTATTACAAAAGCAGTCTTCTTTTAATAATGGCCAATTGAATTATAATGATCATTTATGATTAAGAAGTGAATAAATATTTTATACAGACCATTATAATAAAGTGATTATTATCTTTACTTTAGGTGCATATACTCTAAACAACTAGAATCAAATATAAGTGTCATTAATCTAATAATAAAATGTAACATTTATTTAGACAGTAAGAATAATTCAGTAAGAACACTTTTGGAAATTCCAAATTTAAAATGAGCTGTTTAAATACAATGCTATATAATCTTACTGCATTGAAGATATACAGGTTTGCAGTTTATGGTAATAAACAAATAAATTTATGAATTAAATTGTAATTAACTATTTTAAATTGTCTGATTGACATAAGTGTTCTAACATGGGTATTATCACAATAAGTTATGCATTTTTCCTAACTGATAAAAACTTTCATTTAACTTAAACATTATTACAAGAAATTCAACATTTTTGGATTCCAATCACAATATAATATTGACCCAACAATGAGTATATCTTAATAACAATCATGTCTTAATCAATCCAGCAATGACTCAATGCTTAAGATGATGTATATGTCTGTTGAGGTCTATAACTACAATCTTAAAAATTTAAATGAAAGAACTATCAGTTTTATATTCTGCAATGCTGGAAAAGCACAGCAATACAGATATACACACCAGAACCATCTCTAATCTACAGCGGTCAAAAGTTCTACTGAATAAAAGATTATTTTTTCACAAACAAATAACAGTATCAATTGCCATAATAATGATGACGTCATGAGCTATACCACACATGGCTACATACAAAATATGATATTTCAAAGGGGAAAAGATAAATAAGGCAATGAACCTAATAATGGCAACTCAAAAGAAGCACCTACATTCTGAGGGCAGATAAATATCTAGGACTTTTTTCTCTGAACTTATATGAAAAATGAGAATGAACCACCATAAATATTAGGAACAATAGAGACTGCCTCAAACAAAGTATTTGTGCAAAATATGAAACTTGAAAATTATATACTACTTATGTACAAATACCATCATAAGAGAGAGACAGTGTTCTATCTCTTTATAAAATACATATACATTTGTTAGCAAATATAATGGCAAGATAAACGTAAACAATAAACAAGAGAGAGACTAATGTGAAATGTCTCCTAACAAATAGAATAATTATTAACTGATATATAAAACTAATAACAAAGTTTTTTGTCAAATATGATCTAATAAAATATGGCCTGAAATAAACAATAAAATAAAAATATACAACATTTTCACTGGTTTTACATAAACATCTTCATTCATATAGACAAATTACTCATAACAGGGAACAAAGCAATACTTTTAAAATGATATAATATTCTGTGAACTTCTGGATAACTAATGCATAAAATATATCAGACGAATGCCTAATATAACTGAATAAAATACATAATAACAAAAAGCATAAAAACATCATTTAACATTACACACAGTTTAACAAAATTTAAATAGTTTTTTCCAAACTTTTATCAAAGTGTTTTTCTGTTCATACATCAGGCTATTATAGAGTTTTAGCTATTGTTCTGAAAACTTGTAGTTCTGTCTTTATTTCTTTTCTTTCGTGATTTTTTTCAGTTTTTATACAATATAAGTATATATAAATTATTAATAATTCAAAAATTCCAAAAAACCATTCAAGAGAATTTTTATTTTATTTCAAAACAAATACAAATTAAACAAGTCTTATAATCATTGCATTTTGACTTAGGAAATTATAATTATTAATATTGTAAATAAAAATTTCACAACATTTGTCTTCTTTATGCAGCAGTAATATTTTTTTATGAAATCTGGTAGTAATTAAATAAATTTGAAAGATTCACATGTTGAGGTTTAATTACAACTGAAGCTATAAGATTATGAATGTAACCATATAGCAATTATGTTTACAACTAGAGATACAAATAATAACAATACTAATTATTTATAGTTAAGATACTTAAAAAAAAAATTCAAATTCTGATGATAAATGCATTGTTGTTATTATATAATAAGGGGAGGAGTAATAGAGAAGATTTTAAAGGCTACGTCATTCTTCATATTGTTTTTCATAAAATTTGATGTAGAAGAATAGATAAAAATCTGGCAAAGTAAATAATAGATAAAAATTGTTAAGTATATTTTGAACTATATATCACCTACAATAAAGTAAATTCAATAATTAAATTAAATAAATAATGGAAGAGCATGTGACATTTAAACATTTTTCGTAGCAGGCTAAACATAATGATTTCCATTAAGTTAATTAAACTGAGATTATTTATTTTCTTACAATATTGACAATTATATGTAGAAATTTTTAGTTTTCAGGCTATTATTCTACAAGCGAGCTAATGACATTATCAATATAAACTTTCAGTGTGCCTAGGTTTCATTAATCATAAAGTAGGATTTCATATACTTTTAATATGATTATTGATTTTTAAAAATTGAAGAGTTTTATAATACTGAAAAAATTCAAGGTAAGAAGAGATGTATGCTTAGGGAATTCAGTTATCATATCTAAATCATTTTAATTTTGAGAGTAGTCACTTTTATAAACTAAAAAATAATTCAATGGTTTACCATTCATAAAGTCATGTGTCTTTGAAGCACCAAAAATTGAAGGCTTGAGCTTAATTCAGGGATTCTCAGTTTTTGAGTTCTAATGATTATTTACAGGACTTCATTTCTGTTTTCCATGAACATTACATTTAATGGGAAAAGAATTGATGAAATGATATCAATTAAAACTAGTAAATGGGAAAAGTAAATATGAACTATATTTTATAAAATTATACAAGATTTTCAAAAGACACATAATAATAGGGGGGAGAGATAAATAACAAATAAGCAGAAAAAGAACAGATTAAGTTCTAGATTTATGTTCTTATAAGAAGTACAAAATAAAAATAAAATACATATGTAGCAAGAAGTCATGATTATCCATGTACCCAAGAAATTTGTAAACACCTTTGGTAAAATATTACTTTGGGATGAGATGATAAAATAAACAAGTTTGTAGAATTGTTTTGGAAAAGAAAAATTTGTTATAGATTTTTGTGGAGAAACATTGAACAAGCCATTCTTCTATAGTGTGCTTTCAATGGCAGCTACTGCTGATATGTGTGGATTTTTTTCTTGCAAATGCTGAGAGAACAGTAATAGAACTAATGATTTTAAATTTTTATTATATTTTATCATGAATAATAAAAATAAATAAAATTACTACACTGCAATTGCAGAACAACAATAATTTTCAAATGACTAGGTTCACAGGGAAAAATAATTTTAAGAGGATTTCCATGATAAAGAAAATAAGGCCATTAACAGAATCCATGATTATTATAATTTTAAATAATATTCAGCTTTACAATAAATGTTGTGTCAAATTATAAGAATTGCCATTTTTTTAAAAGAATATAATAAAATTTTCAAAGGTTGTTTTTATTTTTAGTAATGTCTTTACTATAATTATTACAATTATTATTTGAACTTATAAATAATTCTGAAAAATAGATCTCTATGGTTTGATGCAGTGATAGAGATAATGAACCATGGATAATATATCAAATGCAAAATTATTTTACTGGTCTAAAGTCAGATAAAAAGCTTGAGGAAAACCATCAATAAATTTGCTTACCTAGAATGGAAAACATTCAACAAATCCAAAAGAGTTTCAAGATATATCTTACGACTTTATATGAGATACTCTGACAATTACAAAATACATTACTATATCCATTATATTTCATAAAAGAATTCTTTTTTTTTCTCAAAATATGATTTATTAATCTTTGAATTTACATGTTATATGTAGTGATATACAAGATTCAAGCTATGATTTACAATGCAGAACTTGATTTACCGAGTGAACAGAAAAACCTTGAATTGTATATGCATATATCTTGCTATTCATAGCTTCTCTCATAGTTTACTAAGTAACCTCTGGCCCTAATGGAAACTAGGTAGATCACAGCTACCAAAAATCACATCATCCCCACCATCCAAATGAGAAAGTGAAAACCCATAATAATCCCTGCAGCACCCATGTCCCAGCCTCCCTCCTAAGGACTAGGAACCAGGCCTTGGGGTATTTCCAAAGCTCAGACTCTCTCATCCAATGCTCTTACTAATCCCCACAGCATCCAGATCCCCTCCAAAACTCAGGCTCATGAGACCTTCCAAGCACCAGAACCTGCCATCCAGATGGCAGAGATGAGTGATACAGCAGCCCCGATTTGAAGTCTAAATCATAGTAGAACTCTCTGGCCTGAGTCACCCAAGCATGAGATTCTCTCATCTTCACAGCCAAGACAAGCAATGCTGCAGCACTAATCAAAAATGTAAATCTCACATGTTTATATCATATGCCATCTACATATTATCACATAGTCTAATAACCAATCTAAGAATCATATAGAGAACAAAGAGACTAAAAACACAATCCATCACATCATCTCCATTGCCCTGAAGATGAGAAAGATGAAACCCATACTAATCCCCATAGCACTTCATATCCCAGCCCCCCCTCCTGTAAGAGCCAGAGTTCAGGCCCCAGGAATCTTCCAAAGTTCCAGACTCTCTCATCTGAAGCCCATACTAGAACCCAATACACCCACATCCCAGCCCCCCTCTAAGACCAGGAAGCAAGCCCTGGGAGCTCTCCAAGCAACAGACTCAGTCCTCTAAGACTGCAAAGAAGAGTGACACAGTAGCCCCAATCCAATGTTCAAATCACAGTTGAACTCTTTGGGAACTTTAGTTTTGTCCATCATGTTTCAGCTTCCAGACAACTTATAAAAAACTAGAAGCCTTAATCCACGAGGTCCTTAACTATTGATAAAAATCAAATGATAAAACCAGAAGCACAATCCATATGATGAGGTACAACTGTTAACAATCCAATGTCATAATAATTGCTAAATTTAAAATCACAATGCCTTGCACAAAAAATTCATCATTACTTTCCAAAATCAAGAACTTTAATATATATGTAGTAACGAGATGCTTGCATTATGTATTATACCACAATATAATTCTAGATCTATAGAGCAATCAAAGATGTACATAGAGTAGTGTATCCATTAAAATTGCATACTGAATAGTGTCCATTATGTTTCAGCACCCTGATAACCTATGAAAAACAGAAACACTAATCCATATAGTCAAATGTTAAAATTATCAATTTGTACAGTTCAGCATTCAAGATAGAAAAAAACGTTTAATATAAAATGTAAGGTTGAATAATTAAGCAACACTTGAAATCATATGTTCAGATACAGTCTAAAACGATTCACTATAGTGGAAAAGAATCTTTTTCACAAGTCAAATCTCAGGTCTAAAATGCTAAGCGCAAAACTGCAATGAATAACGTTGTTACTTTTAACAAATGAATGAACCATCCAAATCTGGAAAAACGTTTTAAAAGACATAGTCAGTGATCAAGCATCAAATGCATGGATAAAAGATAAAGCATCCACTTGAAATAAATGATCAGGTACAACGAGAAACAATTTACTATTGTGGAAAAATTATTTCTTTAAAAGTAAAATCTCAGGTTTAAAAAGCAAGCATTAAAGTCTAAATGAATAATGATACTATTGCTAACAAATAAATGAGCTATCCAATTCTGGTAATGATCCCCAGAGCACCTTTTCCCCAGCTCTGCCCCATATAAAAACTAGGATTCAGGCCCTCAGAAATCCTCCCAACAATTAGACACTCTCACCCAGTCAGCAAAGCTGCCTTGAATCAAAATATTCCCTGAAAATTAAGTTTTTCAATAGAAATCTCTAGGAATTTACACATGGCTATCAGTTATTTTTAACCACGCTCCAAAGAAAAATTTTAATCAAGCTTACTTGTGTTCTGATGGTGCCATAATTCTTGTGTACAAAGGAAACTAAAAGGTTACTCTGGTCAATTGGAAACGTTTTAGAGAAAAAAAATTCTCTAAAATATAATTTAGGTAACTAAAACGGGAGCCAGTAACAGAGAAAACTGGAGACCCTGGCTCCCTCTAGTAAGTCAATAAAAAAATTCTTATCTGTATTTTTCCTACATCATCCATTCTTTGTTCTTTTTGCTAGCCTAATCAAAAGAGCTCTTTAACTGATGTTAAATCATTTAAAATGCTCCACTAAATATTGTTGAGTCTTTCAATATTATTTTCTGTTTAATATTTTTAATCATGTATAAGATATACTTT
This sequence comes from Epiperipatus broadwayi, assembly GCA_028023455.1. Classification (NCBI taxonomy): domain Eukaryota; kingdom Metazoa; phylum Onychophora; class Udeonychophora; order Euonychophora; family Peripatidae; genus Epiperipatus; species Epiperipatus broadwayi. The sequence goes on from JAQFVV010012571.1 coordinate 1,774,746, forward strand.
ATTAGAAAAAAAAACATAGGGGAAAAAAGTAGATTGGGTAAATTTGATAACATTTTTATAATATAAAATATTTTCAAATATCACTTTTTATTGAAAGTAAATACAGTATTTGCTCCAATTTAATTCTAGATATAAAACTAATAAGGTGCGTGTGGTTTATTGCAATAGGAGAGGAGAATATTTAGTGCTGAAAATTATAGAACAGATTCTTAATTGATTAAAAAAAAAACTTAAGTTGGATTAGGATATTCAGGTGTCACATGACTTTCCAAATAATTATCCATATGAAGCTACTGAGTTATGATTATAATCCACTTTAACTTTAGTTTCTATAAATCACCGTCAGAATTAGAATTACACAAATTTTTCTAGAATTGAAATTTTAATTATCCAAAATCTTTAGCAAGCCATACAAGAAGAATTAGAGTTTACATTATATAAGTTGTCATATAATTTGTTTTGATATCTCTTTAGGTAAGTTAATCACATGAACATATTTTAATAAAAATAATTGTTTGGAATCTATTTGAATGAATGTGTGTGCATCTACACTAAAACTTTTCTTTTTTTGCCAAAATAATTCTCAAAGTATTTTGTTGAAACTTTAATTTAGTAGCTATTTAATTTAGCTTGATTAAATTATGGTTAGACTTTTAATCACTAGTAATAATTTTCAGAGTAAACATTATTTATTTAGTCTGACTTGAGAAGCAAATTACCCACGTTTATTTATTACAACAATCACATCTCATTTACTGCTCTTTTTTTTTTTTTTACTTCTCATGAATAATGTTTGTTAGAAAGTGAACTAGTAAAATAAAAACTGGAAATTTCTTTTTTTATTTTAAAAAGCCATCTTTTATTAATTTTAATTTCCCAGAGACATCATTTTCTAATGCATCAATATTTGAATACTATTAATATTCATCCTAATAATTTGGAATGCTAATACTAATAGTAAAGAAAAAAAAAACAATAATATATATATATCATTTTTAATGATCATGTTAGATTGTCAAATACTTTTTTTAATGATGGAAATAATTTTAAGTTCACCATACTCTTTATCAGATTATATGTGGAATGATTTTATATTCATTTAAGAATTACCAAATACCGCATAGTTTTTTTTTTCAAATTTTAAATAGTGTTATTGAAAATTGTTTAAAGATAGTGAAAAAAATGTTAATATTTTATTTACATATAAAAAAATATCTATTAATCAGACTTAAATAGAATTGTAATAGAAAAAAACTATTTTCCCATAAGCGGTATTTAGATTAGAAATGATTTAAAATTGTATGAAGTTTCAAAGAGGCTTTGTTTAAGAGTTTAATAAGATATAATAATATCAATTGATAAACTGTATAATTTAGATTAAGACATATAACATAAAACAGTTTTTATTAAACATGTGCTTTTTGCCCTTAAATGTGTGAATAAAATAAATAATTAATGAGTTTTTCTTTAAAAAATAACATTAGATAAAAAAATAAAAAATACAAGAAGAGCAGGAAAGTGAGTATGAGGAAATTTTTCAGTTTTGGAGAAAAGTCTTATATTACAAGAAGTCGTAAAAAGTCATCTGAGAAAAGAGATAGGGCCAAAAAAAGTTTTCAGAACAATAGCTGAAAATCTATAAAAGCCAGAAGGTATGAATAAATTTGAAAAAAAAAAATAGTAATTTTTAGTTAATTATCGTAATTCAAAATATAGTGGAAAATATATATCTAAAGATTAGATTTAATGATCTAAAGATATTGAAAGATCTTGCATACTCATTTGAAAACTTATCAATAAAGTAGTTTAAAAAAAACTACCTATTTTAATTAGATCCAAAAAGAGTAACACTGAAAGGTATATTGGCTATATTTTTTTATAAGTGGTAATATTAATCTTAAATTTCTTAAAAGATTTATTTATTCCACATGGACTAATTAATTAGAATTCCATTTTCATTAATTGGCAGTTTTGGAGTATTGTTTATAGAATTAATTTTTAGATGTCAGTTTTAATAAACTAGCTATCAAATAATTCATACCTATAAATATAACATTAGTAAAAGAAATTTAAATATTGGCATGAATTTTTTATACTTAGAGCAATAAATAATGATTAGAAAATAAATATAAAAATCACAAATATTATTCTGGTTAAGTTCTGATAATAATGTGAACTTATTGGATCTGATAATTATTTTTTAACAAGAAAACACTGGGAATGGTATTAGTAATATAAAACTATACTGGGAAAGCTAATAAATGAAGACATACACTGATTGAAATCCTGTGAAATAAAAAAAATTCTTCATAAATTCTACTCTTTTTATTAGAATAATCAAATTCCGAATTTCATTAAACAATGTTAAAGTTACCATTAACTACAGTTGAGAAAAACACAATTAGAGTGGATAAAGATAATAAATGTTGTCATTTTGCAGAGATAATGTACATCATTTAATAATGAAGACTTGGAAAAAGAAAGTCCATCACCATAATATTATAAATAGATCGGTGAAAAATGGAAAGATTATTGATGAAACGTTAATTTCATAAAAAAAAAACGTGAGCTTCAACAATATATATCGTGTCCAGCAATGGTGGTCGAGAGGTCAGCGCGCCTGCCTTGCACTTGCAGGCAGTTGCCCGGGTTGCGGGTTCATGTCCTGGCAGATGCTATGACCCTTAAAAAAAAACAATATATATCATACAATAGAGGGCTTGAAATGAAATATTGCAGTTGTCATGATTCCACTGTATATATACACATGAAAAAAGATTTAGAAAAGAATAGAGAACATATATAAACTACTAAATGATTACTATATTTGAAAAACAGGAACTCATCACTAAAAGTTCTAACTTTGATAATTACATACTTATTTTTGAATTTCATCCTCTCAAAAAATTGCAGTTAATGTGCATCTTTTTTTTTCATCAGTTGCTGTATCAGTTTTTTAACATAGTATAAATAGATTCATGCTATAAAACTATCTTATAATCAATTTTTTAAGGTTATACACTTTTTTCAAAGAAGTTGGCATCGCGAGTTATTACGATTTACAAAAATGATTTTAAAGCTTTGAAAACTATCATAAAACTTTATCAATTAAATTAAAATAAAATAGTGTAGGATTGCAATATTTGAAATAATGATATATTGTAACGTTTTTCGTTTTGCTAGGCCTCTTACACGCTAATATAAACTGCGCGTGAGTTGATCAAGCAATGTCAAAAAAGAAGAAAGTTATATTTCTATTCTAAAAACACAGCTATTTTTCCTGATCAACTTCAGCCTATTAATTGTTACGAATTGTGCTATTGACAAAATCAACTTTTAATTTTATTTACTATGGGCGCCAGAATTCCTAAGAATCCGCTGAAATATGTCGCCAGCACCTCTCGCAAGTTGTAAAACAAAAAAAAATAAAAAGATTTTTATTATATTTTTTTTTTTTTAAGGGGCGGTAATTCTACCGTAATGAGAATTAGTGATTTTTTTTAATTATTAGTCCTGGGCGTATTGAAACATATTGGCAAAGGTAACTTACGTTTAAATCTTATTACACTAAAAATAAATTTAATAATAAAAAATAATAACTATTATTAATAACGCACAAATGAGAATTGATATTAGAAATATTTTTAATTTTGACAAACTAAAATACTTCATGTTAAGTAGCTAATTAATACCTTGGAGAGAACACATTTAATTCAGGTGGGAAATATCCAGAAAATATAAATATCAGTTAAAATAAACAAAAAGTTCTTGGTTAAATAAGAGTCTCTCATATAGAAAAATTAAAGTCACTATCGGGATTCTTTTATACGTATATTTTTACGAGTAGTTTTAAATAGTTAACTTTGTCACAATCAGGATAATTATTCTTACCGGTAAGTTTCATGAATTCAGTAGTAGATAACTATGCATAGTTTTTTGGTTATAACAAGCTCGGCCTTTTGGTTATTGCTTGATCTTGTGGTCCATTTCCCCAGTCGGTCACGAAGGCTTTTCCTGGTGTACATCATTAGGTCCGATGTCTTCAGAGGCTCCGGTTCACTGCGACATGCCGAATTCCTTCAGCGAAGAGCGATCTTGGATATATTAATGTTATCCAAGACCAACTAGAGAAACAAAACGAACAAGATGTCCTTCAAACTGATCTCTGCCTTTTATACTCTCTAGAGGCCCAGTTTTCCAACTTCTGCGCATATCTTTTGTTTGTCCAAATATCCGTTGATAATCTTATATATTCTTTATAAAATTTATGTTACAAAGTCTCTATTTTTTTCAGCATAATTCTGCCATCTTTAATTAGTTGAAATATTTTTACTTTCTCTTATCTAGATTGGTAATTTGTGTCTTTTGTTCTCTCCAATTCTAACTTTTATTTCTAATTACATAAAAAAAACCGAAAGAATAATTTAACTTTCATTGTACGTTATTTTTTTTAAAAAAAAATTAGTCAAAAAAAAATCTAAATTTACTTTTATTTTTTAGCTTCTACCAAATGCCAATATATTTGCAACGTATATAAATAAACGTTACAATATATATATATATCATTTTCCAGTCTGGGTAACCACTTATTTGTTTTAATTTCATTACAAGAAGTTTATAAAATCTTAAAAAGTCTCAATGAGAAGATCAAAGTGATTAGATTTGGACTTCATTAATAAACTATACTTTTTTAAAAAAATGTTTTAGATTGCAACTAAGATCTATCTACTGTAGTTCTTAATTATATTAGCAAACTTCATAGACTTCTTTTATGTGTGTGTGTGTGTATGTGACTCAGTATATTATTTGACTCAATTTATTACTTCCAAGACAGATTCACTGAGTGCTTATTTTAATTATCTAGTGAAATATCTATCTATCTGTCATCATCAGTATGAAATATTATACATTTATTATGATGTTATAAACTTATTGTGATATTACATAACAATTTGAATTTTCACTTTTTATAATTTCATATATCTGTAATAATGAGTAATCTTTTTTTTTTTACTCAGTATTTTAGTTATTATAACTACCATTATAAGAGTTGAAAGAGTTCCAATCCCATTATATATGTATATTTTTAATCATTCAAATATGTGCAATTTAATTGTTTTAATAAACAAATGTGTAATTATTATAATGTAAACTATAACAATTCTTTTGTCTATGATACTGTTCTTAATAGTATAATTTTATTAAAATCTTTACTATTGTTAAATATATTTACAGTGAAATTATTGCTGTAACATTCAATATAATACTTATATATTAGTAACAATAGATAGATAGTGTTATCAGTAATGTGATAATTATTTTTTTATTTAAACACACTTAATATATATATATTTAATGTAGAACTTTTGTACCATACATCAATAACAAAGTTAAAACTATCACAGGTATTAAAAAACACACTTAAAAATAAATATCTCCATTTTTTTTTTTTTACAACAATCTAGTTATAGCAGCATATTTTGTAATCTCTTTTTTGTCTTTATGAAAGACTATGGGTAAAGTTACAGAATTTCTTATTTTCAATGTTGCTTTCAAAATTTCATTTTCAAACTGAAATTCAATGTAATTTTAATTAATTCTTTGTTACTAGCATATATATATATGAAACCAAAAATTTTAAAAAAAAAACTACTTCACCCCCAACAATTAAAGAATAATATCTAAGACTATAAAATATATCATCTAATTTTAACCTACTCACTAATAAAAATTACCACATAACCTCAATATACATTCAAAAAACTTTAACATTTATAAAATAAAAAAGTACACATCTACACTTGTTATTTAGACAATAGATTTACCAAAACCCCGAAAATGTAAAATATTTTACATAATCAAAATCAGAATACTACCTCTTATTCCACCTCAACATGATTCTTTTCCAGGAAGGATAGAATAGAAACTAGTCTAAAGACTGACTCCCTCATCAAAACATTTATATATTTCAATTTTCAGACCGTTCTCAAACCAGTACAATAGAACTATACTGACCACAGTTTCACCACATTCAGCCTGCAATATATACATTGCAAGAAAACTTTAAAGGAATTAGAAAAATAAAAACAAGCACACACACTTGTATTTATGATCAATGATGCCTTTCCAAACCACGAAACAGAAAATATTTTTACATAACGGAGTATAATTCTGACTCCTTTGGTTTATGAAAAATATTTTCCTTGTTTCGGCGGTTTTGGTAAAGCCATCTATTGATCATAAATAACAAGTGATGGCGCTTGTTTTTATTTTTCATAAAGTACCTTTAAAGTTTTTGCAATGATATATATTGCAGGTTTGACTATGTGGGAACTGACGAGACAGACCCATATAGATATCTAGTGCTGGCGAGTTTGAGACTTTCTGAAAATTACGCGAAACTGATATAAACGTTTTGCATAACGGGGCGTTTGGTTGCTATCCTTCCCGCGACCCGTTGAAACGCGATCGGAGGAGCAAAGAAAGAGGGTAATCTGACTCTTTTCTTTATGTAAAAATTCCTGTTTCGGGTTTGGTAAGCCATCTTTGTCATAAATAACAAGTGATAGCGGTTTGTGTTTTTATTTTTCATAAAGTCCTTTAAAGTTTTCTTGCAATGATATATATTCGGCTTGCTATGTGGGACTGAACGGACGCCCATATGATATCTAGCTTGCTAGCGGTTGAAGCTTCCGCGAAAATCACCCAAACGAGTTGCATAACACTGAGGCCTTGACCTGTTTCTTGTTCTTCCTTCCCTGCACAACCCGAAACCGACTGGGGAAAGGGGTTTTTCTTTTGAAAAATTTAGTTTCCTTTGAAACTACAACGGCGTTTTTTTCTAATATATATTCAGTCTTAGCTTCTGTATTTACATAGATATCAAATAAAATCATTTACTTTTTTTGTGTTGTTTTTCTTTTTATCATCAGCTAATTTATATTTTGAAATTTTACAAAAATACTAGTATAATCTTCATAAAGTGTTAAAATATTTATTTTCACTAAGAAATCATACAAATTCTGCAAGATATTTTTAGACATCACAGTTTTAACAAGATTCAAATTTTTGGATTTTACAAGAATGGTTGGTTAGTCATGAAAATTGTTTTGTTTTTTATTATTACTGTAAACACAGTAAATAGTTTTGTTTATAATTTTAACACTTTAATGTCAAGTCATTATAATTTTTTTTTCTAAGTATAATTTATCAGGCTGGAGAATAGCTTTCATTTTTTTGCTCCAGAAAATATTTGAGAAGGGAAATGATGATATGAAACTTTCAAACATCTATTACTATGAATTTATTTTCACTTAAGTCTGATTCAGCATGCATAAGTGTTGTCAATATATTTAAATCAGATTGAATATTTAAGAATAACAGATTTCTATATTCCCTCTGAAAATACTGTAATTGTACTGAAGATTGATAAAAACCTTAAATATGAAAACAAGTTGGTGGGGTTTTATGTTTTGCTAAGGTAATTACACAAATGGAGAGAATGCATCAGCATGATTGTGAGTAGTAAACCAGAATTCTTGTAAATAATGTAACATCAAAGCTGAATAAAATATTAATGATTTTTAAACAAAAGATACTAATAAAAGCACTTCTGGTTATAATAAATTAGCAGTATAATGTGATTGGAAGAAATTTTTGCATTTACATTAGAAGGAAAGAGGAAGCCCCTTTTTTATGTATTTTTGGAAGATTTTAAAACAGAGACATAATAGAAATGCAGAAAGATATCTTCATTTTTATTTTTCCTTGTTTGAGAATTTTTAATAATGGATCCACGAAAACTTTCATTTTAGCACACATATACATAGAAATCAATTGGATAAGGAAAGCATGAGGATAGACCACTCACTTTAAATTACTATTTACGATGTTTGAATGAATGACATCGGTGAAATTGTCTAGAATTTACTAAACGTCACTCTAACTGAAACTTAATCAATCTCACACACAATCTGGCAGAGAGCTAATACATATGTTGAATGACTCAACTCTTTATCATTTTCAAGAGATCTATTTATGAAATTCATCTATTTTTATTTCCTAACCTGACAATGGGAATAAAAAAAAATATGCTTAAGATAATAGCAAAAATTTGATAGATAACTTTGCAATAGCTGTAGTAATAAAAAAATTTAAAATTACATCTCATTAAGTTTTTGTTTTAAAATAAGATGTTTTATTTTTTAAAATAAGGAAAAGATTATACGGCTGTCATGATTAGCATTGTGAAAATAAAAATGTACTGAATTACTTGATTGAAGTTACATTTAGGAATCTTGATGAGTTTTATAATTGAAAGATTGAATTTATAAAATATTGTAGGATCACTGGTAAAAGGGGATTTTTTGTATGATAAATGTGATAAGGTATTGGTCCTTGTTATCAATTTGAGAGGAATAATAGCAAATAACAGGTAATCATAAGTCACAGTGTAGATTTTGAAATGTTTCAGTTAATTTGGATAATTATAGGATGTTATCTGTATATACATATAGGAAATTTACAGAGCTGTTTTTTTATACTAATGATGCCTTAGTAGGAAAAAGGGTTTTTTTTAAGAAACAGTATTATCAGTTTAATTTGAAAAACCTTGATTCTCAAGTTTTTTGATTTGTAATATGTATGGAAATTAATGAACTCATGCATACCAGTAATTTTAATAATACAATGAAAAAATACTTAAAAATTAAACATATTATAGTATTATAATTTAAAACTTATATAATTTAAAACTTATTAGAGAATATATCTCAAAAAACAACAATAATAAAATAAATAAATTTAAATTCCTTATTTAAATTTATTTCATTATTAAAAAATTTGCATAAAGTGAACCCATTTTTTATATATTATTTCATAACTTATAACCTACATCAGAGTAATTATAAAAATGGAGAATGCCTACAAAGTATTTTGTATTTATTTAATTTATTAGTGAATATTGTTTTAAAAAAATTAATGTTATAAAAATATATATTACATATTTATTTTTATTGACGTATAACAAAAAATTGATAATAAAAGTTATATATATTTTATATATTCTTTCAAGAATTATGAATTAATATAAAAGTGACCTCTTCACACTTTTTGTTTTATATTTTCTACACTGTTGAAAATTAATAACAAATACATCACCTACTTTTTTTAATAAGTCAATTTTTTTATAAAAGAAAAATTATATTCTGAGCACATGTTTTGCTTCCTCAAGTTAATTGGCAGAATCATGCTTGGATATTAAAACCATTACCATATTTTTTCTTTTCATTTGCTGTGAAAATGAACTTTTAGTGAAAGTATTTTTTTTATTTCTGGATATTAGCACTATTAAGAATCAATATATATTATTTAAACAGCTTGTGTAGAAATTATACTACTTTCTAAAAGAGTGTGTTATGGATATAATAATCTTTGATACATTTTTTTTTGTTAAACTGTGTTGGGTGACAAAGTCATGTTCCAATATTCTCATTTGCACTGATTCTTATCTTTTAGGATTAAATTGTACACTTTTGGCTTTATACATTTTGTGCTGTTGAGAGTCTATATTTTACAATACCATATTAATAATTAAATACATGTATAGTATTTATATTTTAGCTAGTTGTAAGTAGAGAGGATTTGAACCCAGATTTTCACGCTCTCTTTCATGATGAACTAGCACTCATCAATTGGTCCAGTCTGGACCAACTGATGAGTGCTAGTTCAACATGAAATTCTATATTAAAGATCATATATCTTTTTCACATGCATATGGTCATTTGTGCTGGTTATATAAGATGAAGTGAATGACTAAAGGGAGTTGTAAGTCTAAGTCTGAGTTCAAAATCCCCCTAATACAATATTAACTGATTTAAAAATCATCTAAAAATAGAAAGCTTCAAATTTGCAGTATCAGAATCATGTTAATCAAATGAGATAGGAAATACTTTTGTTAATAAATTAGAAAATGTGTGTAATTAATTTGGAAGGGCGGTTTGTAAGTTGCAAAGCTATATGTTACATTTTTTAATGAAATAAATAACTACACCTGGGTCTCTTTTTACGCGGACTTATTTAACACGATTTTGAAGTTACGTGATTCATGTTTCACCGGAAGTCGAACTCCGATAATGCGCTATTACTTTAAATAATAAATTTTGCACACTTACATTATATTGAAAGTAATAGCATATTATTGGAATTCGACTTTCATCTTAGTAACTTCAATATTTTCAGTGCTTTATAATAGTAAGATTTTATGCAATAATGAGATTAAAATCATGATTTCCACATTTCACACATTAAATTTTACAAGATTATAATGTAAATTTGTTCAAACATTGTGCGTGTTAATTTTGCATTTTAAATCACATTCTGTTTTTTGCTTTTTAAAAAAAAATGTAATCAATTATTAATCATTTAGTGTCCACAAGTTTATTTTTAAAAGGTGAGTAATAGCAGTGGGCACAATTAAATTTGACAATTAAAAATTAAAATTTGATTTTTAATTGTAATTAACAATTTAAAAATTACGGCGACTTGAAATTAATGTGATGTGAAATTTGATTTTTAAACGGAATTGAAAATTTTTAAAAATTAAAGACAAAAATAAGAATTTAATTTTTAGCTGTTAGTTTCATAAACAATTAATAAAATCATTGTCTCAAAGATTAATTACTAATTACGTTGTCACCAGAAAACCATTGACACAACATGAGTGTGAAGTTGGCACTAGTTGTATTTCCTCTTGTGAAAAATTGATTTTTTACCAGTTTGCAAACGAACATGTTTTTCGGCAAATAGCGATAATAATTAAGATGTGTATAAAAAATGTAAATTACTGTACTGTAAATTATGCATAAAAATATATTATTTTGAATAAAATTAAATATTATAGTTAAAAAAAGTTTGTCTTGTATCAATTTTTTTCAAATTTGAAAATTTGTATTAGTCATATTTTATTTCCTTATTATTTTTTTGCACGAATTTTAAAGTAATTTTATGTTGGTGCTTTGCTTTTACGCGAATTTTGAAAAATCACAGACCGCATCCCCCCTTTTTCAATGTAAGTTATGTCTATTTTTGCACGATTTTGTTTGCGCGTGTTTTCAGAGGAATCTATCGTGTAAAACGAGACCCAGGTGTATATTCTATTATTAGACAAAGTATAAACAAAAATCTAGCTTATATTTTTTATGTAATATTCTTGCATAAACCATAAGTCTAAATCACTAAAATGCAGGCAATGGTGAAACTAAATACAAATTTTAATATTGATTGTCTGAGCACTTTTAAGAAGTTTTATCTTCTTATCATCATAGCAAATAGGTTGTGTGAGCATGATAGAAAATATGTGACAAATATTTAAATATATGCAAAGTGGATTAGAACATCCATTTTTTTGAAGAGAGAGAGAGAGAAAAGCATGTTTCCATCTGGTTTATAGCATCGAGATTGTTAGCTATAAGCCATGCTTTTTTTATTTTATATTTAGACATGGCATTCTATGCAAGTGATAGAAGCAGAAGACAGTTCAAATATATGGCTGATGGACCTTTGATGACTCTTAACATAAATTCAAAGAAGCATAGTTTATAGCTAACAACATTCATGCTATAAACTGGAAGAAAGCATGCCTCTCTCTCTCTCTCTCTCTCTCTCTATCTATCTATCTCTCTCTATATATATATATCTATCTATCTATCTATCTCTATCTCTATCTCTATCTCTCTCTCTCCAAAAAGTGGACTTTCTAATTCATTTTGCATATATTTAAATATTTGTTGCATACATTTTCTATCATGTTCACACAACTTCTTTGCTATGATTATGACAAAATAAAACTTCTCAAAAGCACTCAGCCAATTAATATTAAAATTTTTACTTAGCTTCACCGTTGCCTGCATTTCAGCTCATTTAGACATATTACTTGTTTAATTGAGAAGTCTGTTTTTCTTATTCTTTCATATACCATGTATGCATATAATTGCAAATATTTACATCTTTTGAATAGATGAGTATTAAAATGAATGTTTGACTTGAGTATGATTTTATGTCAAGTTGTTAAGAAAATACTAAGTTTCAAAAGTTAAATAAGATTACTAGTAACATATTCCACAAAAGTAATCTTTGGTAATATGTTATATGTCAAATTGATTTACACATGAAATTTGATATTTATAGAAAGTAAAAATATATAATTAGATCAGAAAATAAATCAAATAAACTATTCTATCTTCTTTAAACTTTCTAAAAAATTCAAAATGTTGTTTACAGTAATTTTTAAAGTATATCAGATTTTATAATTTTTGATAGTTTTTGAACTGCAGATTTTCACACAATGATTTCAATCTTCATTTTATATTTCTCATTTTTTTTATCCACAAGATCTATAGTGCTTAAATATGGTAAAGTTAAATGGGTGCTAAATTGCCATTGAAATTTTAAAGTTGAAAATGTGAATTGTGTGTTTATAAAACAAATAGTTTTCTCAAAATCAAAATTATTACAATATTAGAATATGGGGGTTAAAGAATGATTGTTTTTGATAGTTATCTGTAATGTATTAGCAGTGAAACAATAAATACTTTGTAATTTTGTTCTTAACTCTGCCTCTTTATATGAGTTTTTTTAAAAGAGTGGCACACAACCACTGATGATATCACTTTGTTGTATTTTACTTTTGTCTACTCACTCTACATATATTTGTAGACAAAATAAGCATTCATCACTACTTAAAACTGTTGAATATTTGTCTAAAAATTTATTGGAATAAATAAAATCTATCCAATATATAGCCAACAATTGGGCTCATTCTTAATAAAAATATCATAATTACATAGTAAAAACACAACTTTTTTTTAAAACATACACATTTTACATTGACCTATTTTAATTTATAGTAATGTCACCTATCATAGTTATAAGCCATTTTGTAACACTGACTAAGATTCAGCATGTAATTAGATAAAATTCTTTAATAAAAATTTACTGTTGAAAGAAATTTTGTGAAATATAATTTTATTTGAATTTTAGATATATTTTTATACTTAGAGAAGATATCATTATGCTTTTTTTAATTGGAAAAATAAACTTCTTTATGAGAAAAAGATAATATAAGGATGATAATTATGATTGTTTGACAAAAATAAAAAAGGATATAAAAGATATGCAATATGATAAAAGTAAAAAAGTTTTGATAAACTTTTTCTTTCTTCTTTTTTTTTTTTAAAAAAAATAGTAAAATGAAAAATGATCATCCAAGGAAACTGTAGTCAGGAATTGAGAATTAACTTTTCTCAAAGGTTTGAGAAAAGAGAAAATATCAAATCATTTAAAATTGTTTTCAATAACTTGAGTAAAGAATAGTTACTTTCTTTTAACCGTTTCCTATTTCCAAAGATTGAAAAATTAGTTATGTTAAGACTGACTAAAATAGAGAAAAAGGTAAACTAAAACCCTAAAAACATTTTGGCTAGCCTTCAGAGTTGGCACGCTTCATAAAACTAAAAGATATGTCTGTTAAGAAAATAATAAAAGAAATCAGATATATAGCATTCAGTTAAAGGAAAAGATATATAAAGGCCAGGATTATCTTTAGGGTTTTTATTCTTTAAAAATAATCAATAAATATTACAAGTTAAATCTATCCACAACTGTTTGGTACTGATTTTTATTTAATACAATTTTTCTTTAAAAGATTTTGTCGTCTACATTCGTGTGTGTATATATATAGTATAAAAATCTAGAACTGTAGAAATAGCATATTCATGTGCTGTTCTTAGAGTTTGAGTTTAAGATTTGATGGCAATTGTTGTTGTTTTTTTTAAAAATTTATGTAAACTTGGAATGTCTTTCTTTAAATAGTTATTTCTTAGAAAATCTAAATAGAATATTAAAGTTTATAGCTATTTTTTGCTAGAGATTAAAACAAAAAAGGAGAATCACATAAACACTAACAATGTAATTGTTTACTAGATTATCAAGCAGTATCTTCTTCCGTTTCTGTGGAAAGATTTTGGAATGTCTTTTATCTAGTAATGGATTACTTATGTCTAACAGTGAGTTTTACCTTTTAAATATATTACAAACAACTTTTAAATTGAGAAAATATGTAAGTATTTAAAATAGTTTTAGTTATGGTTTCTTATTGTCTGATAATAACATTCTTAGTGAAATTAATAATCTTGCTTTTTAGGAAAATAAATATTTTTATTTATTAACATACGTTTATGGAAAATGGATAGTTTACACATTGTCATCATCATTTTCAGTTGTTATCAGTTCAATTATAGGGGAATATATCTTCAAGTTTAATCCAGTTTCTCTGGTTCATAGTTTTTATTCTCCATCTTATTTCAGCAAACGTTTTTTTATGTATATCTCACTTCTGATCTTTTTCTAATTTTTTTCCTTTAAATTTAGTATTGCTTTTTCATAAAGAGTCCAAGATTCATATTTATACATAAACACTGGAAAAACATATTTAAAAACTTTTTTTTAAAGCACATTGATACATTTCTTTTAATATTAAACTATTTCTATTAAAAATATTCCACAAGTTTAATTCTAAGAGTAATTTGATTTCTTATTTTTTCATTTATATTAGTAATCTGTCCTAGGCATTCATAAATATTTCTGATTCACTATTATCATTTTTTTGTCTCTTGAAAAATCAGTAAGTATTGCATTAATCTTTTTAGCCTTGATGTTTAATCTTATTGTCTTGCTTTCATCTGATAGCTCTTATAACATTTCCTGAAGCTGTGAAGCATTACTTATAAAATACTTCACATAACACTTTTGTGAAAGGTTTTGAAGATATGGAATCAAAAGCACTTATCACTATTTAGTCACTTAGTGCAGTGGTCTTCAACCCTTGGTCCGTGGACCAGTGCTGGTCGACAGAAGTTCTCTGTCGGTCTGCACTAGACTGGCAGGAAAGTTTGTAATAACAAAATAATAAGATTTTAAACTTTTAATTAATATAAACAATTTTTATTTATTTTTTCCATAGCAATTGCTTAAAGAAAATTAATTATAAATCAAAATTTTATTTAAATTATTAGATAATACAATAATTACTAAATAATGATCAATGGAATTTATCTGAAAATGCAATCTTTAAAAAACAAAGTATCAATCTCATGATAATTTCACCACTCCTTATATGTCTATAACTAGTAGGCATTTCTGTATTGCATCAGCTTACTTGTGGGTCACATATAGCAAATTTTTTTATTGCATTTGCATCATCTTTTTATTTTGTGTGTGACATTTCTTTTTGAAATTGTAAACTTCACAAAATGGAGACAGATTATTGATGATGATTTCCCTTCATTGAGAACAATGTAAATCTATTATCTTTTTTTTTCCAGAAAAATGACATCTTTATAATGATTGTTTTATTTGTATGTGACACTTTACCAAAACAACTTTTCGTTATGTTTCTTTTTTTTAATTGGATAAAAATGAGATTAAAATAACACAAGATTCAAAATTTAAAAAAAAAAAAGTTTTTTTTATTATACAAACTCCATATGCTATATATATAACTTCATCTTGTATATTTAACATTAAATACAGATATTACATTTATCATAATCATTATCATGTAATTACACTAGCTGTGATATTTCCCAATATTCATGTGAATAACATCTTATTTTTCATGAATTAACAATGAAATAATAAACATAGCAATGCAGGCACATTAATGAGAATGTACTGTTTTCTGTAGTAGTATGACTGTGCAAGTCGAGAAAGACTGATCAGCATGTGAAGGTAAGCAACACCATTACAATACACAGTAACTAGGGTGTTGTTTTGGACAGTTATAACAATTATGCTCATCTAAGGATAAGCAGTTTAAATCTTGAAAAAAATTTATCTGTAGACTTCTGCTGGTCTGTGGAATCTTATCCTTATTTTTGCCAGTCCACAAAATCTTATCCTTATTTTTGTCGGCCGCAGGTGTGAAAAGGTTGAAGGCCATTGACTTAGGACCACTATGAGATTCAATCAGTGCTAGTGCATTTTGATAAATATTTTTTAGAATTTGACACCATTCTGGGATTATATCTTAATATTCCAAGGCTTTAACCACTGTAAAAATGCTTAAAAAATCAGTTCTTTCATAATCTATAAAATGGGAGCTAATATTTATTTGTCCTTTCACTATTTTTTTAAAATTACATATTATTTACTATGCTATGATTATTTTAAATTCTTCTTGTTCTTCTGCTTGGCTTGATTTCAAAGTTCCCTGTACATGAGTTGTAATGATCTTAATAGAAAATGAAAAAATTATGTGGAATAGATAGGAAACAGTTTATAAAAGTCTTATATGCAACCAATAGAAAAGTGATGTCTATAATTCTAATGAATATTTCATTTATCTTAAATATCTTCCACTTATTTGTTATCTATTTATCATTTAATCAAATATTTATTTTTTCAACTGCTTCTTTTAAAATATTAACAATAATTCTATCATTTTTAAAAAGTTTGTAATCTTCATAGATTTATTGCATAATTATCTCATCATTTACGATATTTAGTAATTCAAAAAATATTGTTTTAATTATAGGTGCTACTTTGCTTTCTTTTAATTATCTCTGTATAGTTCATTAAAAAACTTATCTATATGCTTCATAATCTCTCTTTTTTATTTTTTAGTAATATTGCTATTTTTTAATTATTAACTATAAAAATTTGTTCCATCTAAGATGTTCTGTTATATTTTTTAGACATTCTTTTCTATAGTTTCCTTTGCTAATTTAGAATTATATTTTTTCTGTCATAATTATCTCCATTACCTTTTTATAGAATTTCAGATATTCAGTTTTTATAAATAAATCATTTGTAAGTATTTTCATTTTTTTTTCTTCATATTTGATGATTGTGTATATTTCGAATGATCAGCAATCTTTAGTGCATCATTTATTTTCTTAATAAAGTCATTCATATGTAAATCATTATCAAAGTCATCAATTATTACATGCATGTTGAATCTATTAATTATAACTTGAAATACATATTTTATTTTAGTCAAAATATAATCTATCTCTTATGTATCTTCATTTCAATGATTTCATGTCTATTTTTACTTTGTATTTTTATCAAAAAAAAAAAAAGGCAAAAAATAATTTTTAATAAATAGGTTCCCACCCCTCCTTACAAATTCCATAATCATTATCCTTTTTATTTTTGTACCCATACATCTGCATTAATTTCAACTTTCAATTTTAGTGTAAAAATTTTTCATAGCAATTTTAAAATGTTGTTTGATCTTATTAAAATAATTCTGATCACTTATATCTAAAAAAAAAAAAAAACTGTACTTTTTCATCAGAGTAAGAACTTGTTAGACCTGAATAAGAATTTTCCATTTTCTATATTATCCATTAAATTGGATAATTAATTTTGCCATTCTATATGATATATAATCAATCCCTACAATATTAAATTGTAAATACTTTTAAGACAGGCTTTAACGTGTATTAAATGTGCCTTGAAATTTTTTATAATAGTCAAGCAATATCTTTATTTTGCCAATAGAGGGACTTCTCAAGTCACAACACAAGATAGCGACCCTTATAAAGATAAGAACAGGCTGTCTTATCTTTAATCTAACTTTCCATTTACATAGGCCACTCTGAAGCATCTTGATTTGGGAGCATGAAGCTGTTGTTCTCTCCAATGTTTAAGTTCACTATTTCCTATACAAATTAACATTCGCGAAATTTTGCTGGAAATATATAAACTATTGTAAAGTTGTAATTATTTATTAAGCGCACAGGAAGTATATGTAAATACTTTTAAGACAGGCTTTAACCTGTATTAAATGCATCTTGAAACTTTTTATAATAGTCAAGCAATATCTTTATTTTGCCGATAGAGAGACCTCTCAAACCATGACACAAAATAGCAATTTTTATAAAGATAAGAGCGGTTTGAGAAGTCCCCTTATCAGCAAAATAAAGATATTGCTTTCACTATTATAAAAAATTTCAAGGTGCATTTGATACAGATTAAAGACTGTCTTAAAAGTATTTACACATATTTACTGTGCGCTTAATAAATAATTACAACTTTACAATAGTTTATATATTTCCAGCATAAAGATCGTAATATTAACTCGTTGTAAGTCACAAGATTTCACGAATGTTAATTTGTATAGGAAATAGTGGACTTAAACATTGGAGAGAACAACAGCTTCATGCTCAAAAATCAAGATGCTGCAGATTGGTTTATATAAGTGGAAAGTTAGGTTAAGGATAAGATGGCTGATCTTATCTTTATAAAAGTCACTATCTTGGGTCATGTCATGGTTTGAGAGGTTCCTCTATCAGCAAAATAAAGATATTGCTTGACTATTATAAAAAATTTCAAGGTGCATTTGATACAGGTTAAAGCCTGTCTTAAAAATATTTATATATACTTTCTGGGTGCTTAATAAATAATTACAATTTTACAATATTAAATTGTATTTTTTATATATAATGCCTCATTTCAATAGTACTTTCAATATTTGTAGCTTTATAATAAAGCCTCTTTCTATTTTTTAGATCAATTTTTTTTAATTTGTTCTACCTTCAGATAGTTCTATCTCCATTTCATAAATTATCTTTCATTTGAAAGTGATCTATAGCTGTAAATAGTTAATGACATCCTAGATTCATTTCTTAGAATAATGCCTTCTTGTATCAGTGCTCTCTTATTGATTACTTTACAGTGTTTAAAATATGAGAGACATAAGTTATTTTTGTTTGTTTTGACACTGATTTTAAAAAAAATTCAATTGGTGTCTCTGTTAAAAACTATTAGACATCAGAGCATCATGTTGACTGATGCTTGATGGGAATAATCCTGTATATGTTCTCTTAGTAGTATATGATTAATCACATAATATATATTCTAATAACCATTACAATAATAAAAATATGCAGAATAGTCATCAAGAATTTCTACTGCTCTGTTTTTTTAAGACTTTAAAAAGGAATCACAAGCTCTTCTTTAAACTAATAGCAAATTTTTTATTAGCATTATTATAGAGTCTGGATATTGCTTTAAACTTATTATTTAACTAAACAACTAACTGTCCATATAAATGTTTATTTTTGGTAAGAAATATAATAGATAATATTATTTTTTGAATTTTAAAAAATTAAAACATCCTATTTTCATGTATTGCTATATATCACTTTTATAGGCATGCTTAATAACTTCCACCAAACATTCTTTTTAAAACATATGAATAAAGATAACTTAAAGGACAAATGACTTCCAAAATGCACTTCATGCTGGATAGAGCACTCATCATTTGGCCCAGGTCACCATCTCTCACATATATCTCCATCATATGTTCAGTATTTATCAATAGTAAATTGTTACATTATCACTAATCATTTATTAACTAGAAATTAGTTCAAATATAAACTTTAAACCTTATTAAAGATTCATACATGTAATTCTCTTTTTACACAATTTTTTTTGCACAATTTTGAAATAACACAAATTTAAAAGATATATATTATTCTTTCTACATGAGTTGTTTTAAAATAACATGATCAGTAAAAAAAATGATGATTTGGGATTAGAGCTGCCATGATATATTCATGATTGTAATGAAGAAACAAATATTATTATTTGGAAGACTTAAAAAAATTATTTTTACATATTCAAAATAATTTCTGAGATTGTCTTAAGTCATTATTAAATGTTTTTTTTAAAATTCTAAATAATATCATGTAAGTAATATAAAATAATTTAATTTACTTTTTAAAACATAATTCAGTGTTTATGTACAAATTTGCTTCTGAGATGTGTTCATCATGATATCACAAAACTAAAAAAAAAAAAAATATGACTCTTATTATCATCTAATTTTTTTAAAAAAATATTTCATCTCTTTATTTCCCATTATTTTAAAAACAAAAATCCCTTTTTCGGCAATATTTCTACAAATGGAAAAATTTATTTGTCTGCATTGTAATGTTTTTGATGTTTTGTTTTGAAAAGAAAGCACCTTTTTGGAGTTGATGCTTGGTTTGCATTTTGACATTTGATTATTTTTTAAAAAATCCTTGTTAGAGTTGATATCAAAAAAATTTAATTTTAACTACATTTAATTGATTAATTTGTTTAAATTTCTATTCATTAATTTTGCCAAAAATCATTAGATGGTAAGTTAAACATTGCAAATTTTAGTGATAGCAGTGGTATTTCAATCGTGCACAAGTGTATGCTTTTGTTGTCAGAATGTGACAATGAATAAAATCATGGGCACTTTTCAGTTTTACAGGCAACCAAGATGTTGCCCATATTTTTGATAAATGTACTGTTTGGAGGCCTACTATTTTTCTTTTCGAATGTATTGTTAAATTAAAAAAATAATATTAAGTTAAATGAAATAAAAATAATAGATTCTGATAAATTACATTAATCACTTTTATTTCATTTTTTTAAAAACTTATAACATAAAAGTGACAATATTCTTTGAACTTTAAAGTTTTTGATGGCGTATGTAGATAATCCAATGAGTTTATTTTTCAAATGAAATTAATTTCCCTGAAACTCTTTTTTTATTTATTTATGTTCAATGTGTATGAAGTAAAATGTGAGAGCACACAAAAAATACAACATAAAATTTTTTATATGGGTTATTTAATTACTTTCATTGATTTCTTAGATCCAGAATCAATCTCTTTATTTTCCATATATAAATTTTTTTTTATATAGATTTCTTTTACTTGTAGTTTTTGGTATATATCTGTTTTTTAATTAAACACACACACTTGGACTAATTCAACTTCATTTCTCTTTTCCAGTGTGCAATATCTTTTATATATGTACTCAATAACCTACCCACCACCAAACATTCTTTTTATAACATGTGAATAAAGATAACTTAAAAGATAACTGATCCCCAATATAAATTATAAAATATATCAATTTTGCATTTAAAAATGAGTATATAGAAATATAATAGAACACAGTCATGATTTTATATTACATAAAATATATAATAATGTAATTTTCAAAATATGATGATTAACTTTGTGATTAAAAAAGGGATTAATATATATTTTATAGTAAATATTAATAATGGAGTGGTTTATTACTCAAGAATTCATGAAAATTTTGAGCAATAGAAGTGATAAAGCTTCATCCATAATCTACGAATCTTTGCCCAATCTATTACTGCATTAAGTCAAAGATATAGAATGAAATGAGAATTTAAGAATATTTTTATTTTATTAATCATGCAATCCTTGTCCCAAATATATTATCTTAGGTTTAAAAAAATTGTATTTGTAATTGATATTTGTCTTTTATGTCTATTCATTATTGTAAATCCATTTTTAAATTTGTTAATGTGTTGATCTTTGGTATTCTTGGATTTCCCTGCATTTGTTAAGCAAATTATAATTTTTGAGGAAAGGAGTCATCTATACAATTTTAATATAAATAAATAGGCTTTGTATTTTATTTGGAAACGTCATGAAAAAAGTTGTTTGTTTTTTTGAAGTCTTATATTATTCAAGGGATTTAAATAACCAATCAAGATTTTAAAAAATTAAATGGACTTTATATTAAAGAAACATATATCTAATGCATAAATATTTATTTTTAAAAGAAAAAAGATTAAAAGCAGCATGTATTAATAATAAAAATGGTAAACCCAAAAGTTAGAAGCTTTTGGTTATTTGTAACCCTAATTTTAAAAATAATCTCAGTCTATTCAATTGAATGAATTATAATCTGCTGGTTTGATATTTTCTACTATGATATTTATTTAAATATGAAGTTAAATTTAACTACCCTGTTTACTGAATTAACGGGATCATTTATAAGCTGCTAATAAATAAATAATATATGTATAGTAGTGTTATCCATATGTGTATGGATTGATAATATAATACATTTACATTTTTGTACATTTGCAGTTTTGAAAAAGACTGCCATATATTTGAAACTATATGCATAAAAATGGATGGAAATAATTGTAAAAGTAAAATTCTTTATTATTTATTTTGAATATGTATTATAATATATTCTCACTTAATTTGAAAACATCTGTCTTAATTTTATGTTTATAATTTTCTGATCGTTGAAAGTAAATCGTTTAAAGTTTTATAGCTTTTTTGTTTTACATGTTAAAAATATTGCTTTTTCAAGCAAAAAATGTATCACTTAAATATAAAAAGGAAATTATAATATATAATAAAAATTTATAATTTATTTTTATGACAATTTACATTTGCAATATAATATATACAGTATATATACCTGGTGTTGGAACTACTATTATATTAATTGTTATACTGTGGAAAGTTGAAATGGAATTTGTATTTATTCAACATCTATACTGTTTTAGCTTAAATTTTAGATGTAAATTGCTTAAAAAGCCATATTATTATTTAAGATATATAAGATCATTTTTGAGTATGTGAGCAACTTCATGATGCTCTGGATAATGTTCTGAGCATAGAGATAACAGGTTGAACTACATTTAATGCCGATTTCTAGCTCTTAAATCTATTATTTTACCACTGTGTTAAATTATTTAGAGTACACATTCATTTATAAAAACTAAAGTCTTTTTAATATAATGTTTTAACTCATATAATCACCATGTTTACATCTTACAATTTGAATTCTAATGAAATTTGAAATTTTTTAATAGTAAATGGTGGTTTTCACAATCATTTAGGATTTTTTCATATAGTATAGCCAATCCAACTAATTATGCCATTACTGATTTGTTAGCAGCTGTTTGTAGTTATATAGTGACCTATCATCTTCATTGTTTTTTCCATGGAGAAATTCTAGACATCTCTACCATGCTGTGGCTATTTAAGACTGTTTGATCTTTTTTACCATATGAATTATGTAAAGTTAAAATTTATTTAATTAAGTGCATAGCTCAGATGGTCTATATAAATCAGAATTTAGGTTAAAGATAAGACAGCCCTTCTTATCATTATAAAGTCTCTATCTTTTTTTTATTAAGGAAAATGCACATATAATTACAATATAAATCTTATTGGTATACATTTGTTTGGATTTGTTACACATATTATAACAATCATTAGTAAATAATTTTCCAAAATTAGAAAATATACCCATTTGATACATTAGTTATTATTGTGACAAATTAATTTCATGATCAAAGCAAGAAGCTCATCATTCAAACTTAATTCATAATTATTGTGTACTAGTTTTATATCTGAACAACTGGCTGTTCATTTAGTGACTTAGCCAGTGATCATTGTGCAGTCCATATTTTGATTGACAGTGATCATTTGTCATTCTCCATCTAACTAAACCATTTTTAATCTTGAATTAATTTTTAATTAGCATGCCTGAGAATTGGCTCTTCATCACATGGCCTAAGTTGCACACAAGTGTCCCCAAAGAGCTTTTCCGGCATTAATAAGTGATCCCTAAACATAGTCCTATGAATAAATTTTTTACACACTTCCCATGGTTCTTTACTTCCTTGTTTAAAAACAAAATAATTCCTTGTCAACCACATAGCATGAAGCAGGAACATTCCCATTCTAATTGCAGCAAAGACACTACTCTTTATAGCATCCCTGATTCTTAGAATTTTCATGTTAGCTGGCAGTACTCTGGTTATGATATTTTCTCTAGAAGGACTCAAAAATGGGCAAGCAGTAAAAATATGTTTAATAGTTTCATCCGCCACTTTACATAAGCTACACAGTGGTTCTATTTTTGAGACATTTCTATGATTTACCAAAAAATGATTGATTGGCAAGGCTTTCAAATTAAATTTTATGATAAAGTCAATATGTTTGGATTCCAAGTAACAAAATTTTAGTTTCCTGATTAGTAATTTGGTAGATAAATCAAGCTCAGTAGTTAATTCAGTAATGTTTGCATGCATGTATTTGTAAACTTGTCAGTAAGTGTTAGTGATGTCAATAATTGATGCCATAACTTTGAAGAATTTGTTGGTATATGCTAGCAGCTCCATGGCCCACTTACTTTGTAAGGGTGGTAGCATGTGAGAAGGTTCAATCTCATCCTGTACTGAGTCCACTGGCAATCTTGGATTCATTTCCTTAAGCATTGATAGAGATTTCTGGATAAAGAAGGTGTTGAGATCATGCAACCTGAGCCTGTTCAGGTCTTTTGGTCTCTGCATCTTGGCTAAACTGATGGTTACTGTTTTCCTCTTCCACAAGATGCCAGTGCAGACTGAGTTTATTGCATTCTGAAAGAACCTGGTTGGTTTAAGAAGTGGCATTAAGTAATTAATTCGCGGAAGCACCAACATGTTAATCAGTGCTGCCTTACCCGGGAGTGATATGTAGATCCCTCTATCTTGTGTTTGAGAATTTCCTCTGTACTCAACAGACAGCACTGAGTTATTATAAAATCAGTAGGCAGATGAAATCCTTTCTCTTTAATTTACCATACAAATGTAAATATGTCAGTTTTACTTTCACCTAAATCTTATTAACATTATTTTATGAAAAATTCTCTTTTATATCTTTAATTCAATATTTGAATTTTTTTTTTTTTTTATGGTAATAACAAAAATCGATTGTAATGTGTGCTTATATATATAAGAAAATAAATAATTTGTTGTCAGTTAAATAGATAAAGAACCAAAACAAAGAAAAAGAGCTAAATTTTTGTTAAAATAAAAATTTATGTGCGTCAATGCAATAGTAAGTGACTTTCATTATAAGTAATAATTAAACCAATTTAATACGTACAATTTTTTAAAAAATAATCACATTTCCGTTTAAAGATATATTTTATTACTTTTTGTAATTGAAATATAAGCAATTCTATTTTATATCACTTTATCTAATAGAACAATGTTATTAAATTTTGTAAGAAAAATCGTAAAAAAATGTCAATATATAGATTTGTTTTTTTTTTTTTTTAGATTAACAACACCCTTGAGGAACTGAAGATATTATTTTGATTTTTCTCTTGTCTAGAAAGTTTTATTTTTAAATATCTAATGCCGAAACAAAAACGATAAATAGATGAATAAATTTGTAAAGTCAAATATTTATGTAATAATTTATTCGGGTAATAATTAAACATCAAATTTTGCATTTAAAAATATTTTCGTGTTTATCGTATATTTTTTTCTTTTAGTAATACAAACATTTCTTTTACTAAATATTTTTATGTATATCTATGATATGGTAATGTGTTCGTAATACATTTATAAATTTTCTGTCAAATTTATTTTAATTATTCTTCTGCATATCTTTAATCTTATTTATCTTGATTTATTATCAAGAAATGTTTATCAGTACCTCCATATTTCCAACACTTACTTTCTACTTTTAAAGCAAATTGTATTATCTGATATTTTCATCAACAAAGAGATGTTTTTATCGTAATCGATTGAATGTTTTTTTGTTTTTTACTAATACAAGTTTTTTTTTAAATATGGAGGTACTGATAAACATTTCTAGATAATAAATCAAGATGGTTAATTTGAATTATTGACTGTCAATTTATTAACGGCCAAAAGAGCAGTATATTAGTAATATAATAGATAATTTAACACTATAGGCACTATGCTCACTGTTAATCGTCATCTTTTCCTTATTAGAATAATAAAAAAAGCGGTATTTCTATGAATTATTTTGTTGAACTTTTCTGTTGTTCAGTAACTATTAATGATAAGTCATCATCATCATCATCAACTATTATCAATCCACTGCAGGATGAAGGTCTCTCCAAGCTTAATCCATCTCCAATCTTTAGCTTCTCTTCTCCACATCACCCCTGCACACTTTCTTATTTCATCCATTCATCCCACATGTGGTCTCTTTCTGGGTCTTTTACAATCTCTTGGAATCCAGTTTCAAATTTCAATTGTCCATCTATTATCATTTCTTCTAGCAATATGTCCAGCCCAACTCCAATCTTTTAATTTTTTCAATGAGGTCAGTAACACCTGTTTGTTCTCTTACCCATACATTGTGTTTTCAATCTCTTCTTGTTACAGCCAACATACATCTTTCCATACTTCTTTGAGTGGTCTGAAGTCTCTGTATTGCTCTTCTATTAAGTGTCCAAGTCCCAGATCCATAAGTAAGAACTGGTAAAACATATTTGTAAAAAACCTTTCTTTTCAAACACATAGGCATATTTCCTTTTAGTATCAAGTTATTTTTATCAAAAGGACTCCAACCAAGTTTAATTCTATGATTAATTTCCTCCATTATGTTTCCATCTGTATTAATAATAAGTATTAATGATAAGTATTAATGATAAGTAGAGGCATTTAAATAATTTATTATTTTTGAGTTTAGGTGCAGAACCAAGTTATCAATAGCATGCATAGTTGATAGATAGTGATATGATATTATTATTGCTAATAATTACTAACCAATGTGTATCCGAAGTATTTTCTGCTTTTTTTATAAACTATATATTAATTCACCATAGATTATATAGTATTTTTGATACAATTTTTTTCTCTTATTTTATTCATTTTTAAAATTTATTATCTTCAATCATTTATAGTAGTAATGGGCTTAATTATTAGAAGACATTTCAATAACAATTTCACTATCTGTGACAGTGAGATTGTATATGAGGGAATTGTATTTGGGAATCCATCTTCCCTCAAAATGCTTGAAAGGATCCAAGAAAATGATATAAAATGATTTGCCTCAGAAACTCTCTCAAAGTATTATGTTTAGTGGATTGCTTTTGTTTATTTTTTTATGCAAGAATGTATGTATACATAGAATATGCTAAGCACATTGAGAAAATGAATGATTATCAAAGGTTTAATAGACAAATTGGGTCTTTTTAATTGTAGTTGGATCTAAAAATTTCATTTCACAAATAATCATATGTTTTAAAAGCCAAATTTAGAGATATTTTTGCCTCTAGCAATATGTAATGACATAGAGAAATTGGTTTTTTTTAAAAAAAAACTTGATTCAGAAAATCAGATTTCTCATTGTATTTGACGGAATGATCATTTAAAAAGTTGGAATAATTATGTTGTAATTGTTAAATAGAATAATAGGGAAATATTTTATAAATAAAGAAAATAAAGAGCATGAATCTGCCCACATCAACACATGATCACTGACTAGTGTTTGTATCTAATGATTTGTCAAGGTTTAATGGCTGTATTTTATGAAAGGAGATTATTATAGCACTGCATTCACATAAGGTTTAACTTGGTATATTCCAATCCATATATTATCCAAAGGCTAACTTTATTTAAAATGGTTATCAATATTTATTTTCTTATTACATTCAGAAAAATAATATAAAAAATCTTCTTTATTGGATAATATTATTGCATCAGTATCAATAAAAGATAGATTTTTTTTCATGAAATCTTTGCAGCTTATGTTACTAGAGAACTGCAAACTATGAACTAAAGTTTTTTTTTAATATGTTGGCTCTTGGAACTCCAAGACAGTCAAGAATGATTACTCTTTTCAGGCAGAAAACTTTCAATGAAAGCACTTGGATGCATCCATGTTCAAAATATTAATATCTTAGGATTTGTGTTATAATTAAGAATTATAATGTAAAAGAGGTCATTGTTACAAGAATATTTATAGGTATAGATTACTGAAGAGATCATGTTAATATACTAAAATGATAATAATGATGTCATTAAAAAACAACTCATATCCTAAATAAGTTAATAGAAAATTTATGAACTTGCAAATATAATATAGGAGATTTGAAGATAGACTTTCATGCTCCTTTCAGCCATCCACTCCACCTAATACAATTGATACCCTTGACAATATATATGTAAAAAATGTAAATGATCTCCAGTATACATATTTTGTGCTGAACCAGCACTCATCAGTTGATCTAAAGCATCAACTCTCAGACATATATATATATATATATATATATATAATCAGTGCTCAGTTTACATTAAGATAGCAAATCTTCATGATTTAACAGTGTGTGAAAGATGATGTTCTGAACCATCTGATAAGTGCTGGTTCAGCAAAAAATATTATATCATAGGTTGTTTATCTTTTTCACATTTTTGTGGTCATGTGTATCAGTTGTATGAGGTAGAGTGGATGGATAAAGGGAGTTTGACAGACTGTCTTCAAATCCCCAATATTGCATATAGACTCCAGGTAAAATATTCTTACAACTTTCTAAATAATAAAATTTTCCATTTGGATTTTTAAATTTGTCACTGGGACATGAATTATTTTAAGAAATGTTTTCTGAATAGTATGATGAGTATAGAACTTTATAATTGGTAAAAACATTTAAATATGTTTGGTTGAATAAAACTGCGAGGGAGATGTATCAACTGCTGATCATTATAATTTGAGATAGTTTTAAGCTACAATAAAGGCAACATCATAGTTCTATTAAATAAGTGGGTAGCATTCTTTTATATAATAATGGCAATATTTAGAACAGATAGCATGCATTTTTATCATCATTTGAATAATCTTTTATATATAAAAAATTCATTTTAATAATAAAGAAATTCAGAGGACTGTCTTTAATTATGCAAGAATGAGTCAAAAATTATTTGCATTCTAGTTATGCTAAAATATCTGTTAGCCACAGCATCTTGCTAATTCTTTCTATATGAAGTCACTGACTGTGTAGTTTTGAATATATTATATCAGTTCAAATGTAAACTGTGAGCAAGAAACAACGGCTGCCTCACTTATGACTTCCACAAAAGAGCAGCATACGGTCATTAATTTTGGGTGGTCTGCAAGTGTATGTAGTGCTGATATTTGGCAGAGACTTTATGCCTAGTATGGAAAAATGTTTTGTTGCAAAGTAGTTTATATGAATGGATAGAAAAGTTCAAGGAAGGTTGCATGCTGACCAAGAAAAAGTTCACAAGTCAAACGTCATCTGAAAAATTGATATTTATATTTTTTTGCAATTCACAAGGTCCACTATTGGAATATTATCAGGAAAGGGTTCAGCAATAAACAATATTTGTTACAGTAAAATACTCACTGAAGAGCTGAAGTCTTAAAATTAACACAAATACAAAAGATGACTATCCAAAGGTATTGTGTTGTTGTGTAGCAATACATGTACACATACTGCTACCCACACCATTGACACTCTCCAAAAAACATTGTTTTGAGATATTGGAGCATCCTCCTTTCAATCTTGTTCTTGTCCCACTAGACTACCATTTATTTGCTCCTCTGAAAGAAACTTATAAGAAATATTAATATCTATTGAAGAGGTGAAGACAATACTATATTTGTAGTTTGCAGCTCAGTGTAAAACATTTTTAATGAGAGAATATGAGAGTTTATCCATGTTGACTAAAATAAATTTTACAGCAGAGTGTGGACAATTAATTTAATCTAATAAAGTTCAAAATGATTCTTTATATTCTTAAAAATTAAAGGATCATTGGTACTGATATGTTTGTAGAAATTTTCTTTCCTATTTTTATTCAAAGTATTCTGTATTTTGTATTATATTTTCATAATTTTTAAAATTATTCAAAATATAAGTTTACAAATGAAAAACATCCTTAAAATTAATATTTCAACCATTTATAATTATTTAAAAATGCCAAAAAAATAACAGTCGAAATATTTATAATTCACATATCTTTTTCTTCTGCTTTTTATTATTATATTTCTTTTGATTTGTATTCACTTATAAACAAATATTTTTGAACAAAATCTGAATCTAAACATAATATTCTTGTCAAAAAATAAATATTTTACAAATATTTTGCAAAAAATATTCATAAATATGTAAACAAACTATGGAAAATATACAATATTTTTTTTATAAGTTAAAATTTCTCCAAACAGAATATCGGTATCATCAAGTCTCCCATTTTTAACAATGCAAAGAACTGTTTTGATTTCATTACAATGAATGATTATTTGTCTTTAAATGAACTAGAATGCAAAGTGGTAAATAAATGTTATGGATAATCTTAAGAGAGTGAATTTAAGCTAAAATGATCAAAACCCAATATTAAACTAAAGAAATGTTATAAACAGGAAAACCATTAAAATATGATGAGGCTATATATAAATTTCAATACTATTGTAATATATTAGAAATGTAAGAATATGTGATAATTTGCAATCTGATTCTAAAGATGCTTCTGTAATTAAAATCAGAGAAAAAACTTCTATCCTTATCATGGAATATCACTATTATCCATTAATACAAAAATCTTTTATCGAATAGTTTTTTTCAATAATATATCAATGCTTGCCAAAGACTTGCTTTAACTTAGAGAATTAAAAAACGTCATATTGTTTTTGCCAAAAGAAAATTACTAGGAAGATGTCAAACCATGATATGTTTGATCAAGGCTATCAAATTAATTAATCAAATAGTTTTATTGCAATGTTTGAATATAAGTTTATAGCTGTTATATAATTTTTACATAATAGAATAAAACAAATAATTGTTAATTTTGATGAAAAATCTGAAGCATTTGAAATGAAAACTGATATTAACAGAGAGAAGTACAGCTTTAACTTTGACTTTTAATTTTAAGACATTTGTCTTTGGAACAGTTTGCTGTAAATTTCATAAAATAGGTATAAGACTGAATAAAAGCAAACAGAAGATTCATTTTGTAGTTTTCTTGATTTACAGTATGCTTGTTTGGACTTTGCAGGCACTGGAATTTTTTTAAAATTGAAGATTATTCTCTGATATTCTAAACATATGGAAAGATCATAGATCAGTTCATATGTATGCTGAAGATAGTTGGTGAACTTTCAATTTTAAGAACAGTTTTTTTTTTTATAATTAGACATGAGAATAAGATGAAAGGTAACAGACTAACTGAAAACATTTTCTACTAAGAACCTACATGTGGTATATGCTTGCATATTTACATTACACAGATTTATTTGCATCACTATCAAAAATTCATGATTTTAAGCATGTAAATATATATTATACTGAATGTATCAATTAAATAAGCACATCTGTATATACTGTATATATGTGTACATATATATTTATAAAATTTTAGATTCGTTGTGGTTAGGATAATTATACTAAAATAGAAAAGATAACTTTATCAACTTAAGTAATTTTAAATGGGAGAAAGTATTTATCGAAAAGTATTTTTAAATAGAAAATAATTTATCATATATGACAAACTAAAGTGAAAAAATATTCAGCAACAAAATATGATTGTTTTCTTTGCTTATATGATTTAAAAGTCATTTAGTCAAGCGTTGGTGTTCTAATAGTTAGCACAGCTGCCTTCAAAGCAGCTGACCCGGGTTCGCTTCCCGGTCAGCGCATTTGAGATATGAAAAAAAAAGTCATTTATTTATTTATTTTACTTTTTAAAGTCATTTTTTGTTATCGTTTTAAATAGATATTGCACATGAATCTTTTAAGCAAAACAAGATTCGAGTTTCTAGACACTAAGAAATTATTCGTTTTTACAAGCAAAGATATGCACAAAATATTAATATTTAATTTAAAAAGTAATGTTCACTTATTTCGAATCCGTAATGCCTTATATCGAAAGTAGAAGTTTAAATACTCATAACAGACATTTGATTCGTAGTTATTCGCCATCATTATTATCATCATTTTCAACCATTATTGAACAACTTCAGGATGAAGATCTCTCTATGTTTAACCAGTTTCTTCGATCTCTAATATCTTTTTTGCACATTATAACAGAAAACATTCTTATTTCATCCATCTATCTCACATACAGTCCTTTTCTAAATCGTTTACAATCTCTTATGATCCATTTTAGAGTTTCAATTGTCCATCTATTATTATCTTTCCTAATAATATATTCAGTCCAACTTCATTTCGATCTCTTATTTTTTTTGATATCAGTAATATCTGTGGGTTGTCTCATCCATGTATTTCATTTTTGATCTCTTTTTTTCTTAATGTACACTTCTCTATACTTTATTCAATGGTTTGAATATCTGTATTGTTTTTCTATTAAGTGTCCAAGTCTCAGACCCATATTATAGTTAAACCCAGTAAACACAATTATTAAAAACCTTTTTTAAAGACAGAGGCATATTTCCTTTCTATCAAAAACACCCCATTCAAGTTTATTTCTATATAAATTTCATTCATTATGTTTTCAATTATATTAATAATTCTTCATTATCAATCTGTCCATGGGTCCCTAACCCTATGCCCGTGGGCCCACAGACCATTTTACGTGTGCCTGCCGCTATCCGAACACGATAAAAAATTATTTATCTGATACAAATAAATTTAATTTTTAAAATTGCTTATAAATTATTGTATTATACTGTAATGAAATTGTAGGGCATACTTTTACAGCATAAAAATATAAACGTTAATTATATGTTAACATTTTATTTTTGAAATAAATATTTTTTTTTCCATGTGTCATAGCATCGGCCGGGACGCGAACCCACAACCGTCTGCAACCAACTACTTGCTTGCATGGCGGTTGCGATACCTCTCGGCTAACAACGCAAGACAAAATAAATATTTTTTTGTACATTATGTGTATTATTAACAATATCCAACTATAAATTTACGTTGAAAAAATAAATGGTGCCACCACCTGGCCAGTATTATAGAATGTGCTCTTAAGTGCAAAAAGGTTGGGGACCCCTGCTTTAGTCTTTACAACATTTATCTTTAGTCCTACTTTTGTACTTTCATCTAATAACTATTGCAACATTTCCTGAAGCTATGAAACTATATTTTCAAAAAAAAAAAAAAAAAAACAATACTTTTACTTTTTTAACTGCCCATTTTAGTTCACAAAATACTTTTTGTAAAATTGCTGGAGATATGGAATCACCCTATAGTACATTTTTCTCAATGTTAATCTTAATAATATTACTATGTAATATAATAATGGCTGTTAGATTTTGATAATTTTTTCAGAATATGACAATATTTTTGTTTTATATCTAGATAATTCAATGTTTTATTCACTGAATAAATGCTTGTAGAATCAAATGCTTTTGCACCATCTAAAAATCCAAAGCATGACAACTTACATCCATTGTTGTTATATAACTTTTGTCAATAAATTGGATATGATCTACTTGTGCTAAAACTATTTGTAAATCTAGTTTGTTCTTTTAGTTGATTAAAATTCAATATTTGCTGTAGATAAATTGTATCAATCTTGGTAAATATTTTGTATAGAATGGATAAAAAATTGATAGGTTTGTAATTGTAATAACTTCTTTATTTTAAATATCAATATTATTATTACATTTCTTCCAATCATCTGGTAATTCTTTATTTTTTAGACATTTGATATATAACTTTGTCAACAATTTTTTTCTATTTTTTCACCTGCTTCTTTTAAGATATTGAGTGCAATTCCACTATTAGCTGTCTTCATAGATTTAATTACTTGTCTCACTTCATTTAAAATAATGGGCAATTCAGAAAATGTTATAATTATTGAGAATATTTTGTTTTCTTATTCTTTATTATTACATAATTCTTTATAGAACTTTTCTATACATTACGTGATGTTATGTCTCTTCTGGGTAATAATTATATCATTTCTTCTCTTTGCAGAAATAATTTTCCTAATATTTTGCTTTACACTTTTAAGCCATTTATTCTCTTCTAAATTTTCATTACTAACTCATAATTATATATAATTTTTTATATTAATTTTTTTAGATATCATTTTACACTAGGTATTCAATCCTTCTGAATGGATTGTTTCAATATATTTTCTTTTTTTTTTTCTTCATACATTGTCTTGAGTCAGTAAAAAATTTACTGTTAAATTGCTGGGTTTTTTTTTTTACTAGCTATAGTTTAATAGTATATCAGTTATCGTACTATTGATTTCAATTAAATCTGAATTATCTTCATAACTAAATAATTATTAATCGAATAAAGTTTAAAGCAACTAATAATTCACATAGAACAAAATCATCATTTTTGACCTTAGAATTACTCCCAATCAGTTTCTCCAAGATATTCATTACATACACCATTTCTCAATTGATTTCAAAGTCTTGAGATAGTATTCCAATGTATATACAAGCCTTTTGCTTTTATATATTTAATGTAATGGCAATTTGTTATTCAAGTGCAAATTAATTACAATTCACTTTTTTTAAATATTAATCTTTTCAACCTTATGATAAATTAGTCCAAGGCAAAGTTGAAAATAACTACAAATTATTGCCTGAAAAATAATTAATATCATTTAATAATCTACTATATAATTAACCAAATGTCTTAATGCTAAACTGGCAATTATGGTAAATTATGTATCATATAAAGTTCAAATTGGCAAGAAAACTTACATTTATACATAACAAGCTCTTATCAACTTTGACATTACATCAAAATTATTACCTATCAGCTCTTGCTGCATTTTCATTTGCTAGCTAATACATACCACTTCTATGCTGGGTACATAGTGATCTGATAGCTTCCCGATATAATGTACAAAATTCTTTCCTTTTAAATAAAAACTTTAGAAGATATTAAAATGTATCATTGGTTTATGATTTAATATCTAATTGATATGAACTTTGGTATATAAAAGGAAAGAATTTGTATATTAAATTGGGCACTGTCAGATGAATCCATATATAGCTGACAAGGAATATTTTTAAGCCCTAAAATCCTTCAGGTGTTTATAGATGACAATTTTGCTATAATGTCAAAGCTAGCAAAAGTTTAAGTGCAAATTCATTGGCTGGATGATTTAAACTATTTATTTTTTATATTCAATAGTTAAACATAAAATTTATTATTTTAATTTTATTATGTTTTGTCTTATAAACTATATTATTGTCTGAACAGTAATAACAATAATTGCAGCAGCAACAACAATAATAATAATTGAATTTTGCTTCTGCAGTGCCAGATTCTAACTCTATTTAGAAGGTAATAAAGCCTCATCACTACAGCCATACATAATAATAAATTAGCAGTGTTATCATTCCATCCACAAGATAAGACTTTGAGAAAAGAAGACTGATCATATTATTTTCAAATCTAAATGCACTTATAAAGGCCAATCTTAAATGTCTCGAAATGAAAACATGAATATATTAAATCATCATTTTAAACCCATTTCTTTAATAATTTTATTAACAATTAATGAAATATTTCACCCCAAGAAACACCTGCTTTATTATTAAAAAAAAACAAGAATTAGTTCTATCCACATACTCATAAGATTTATGATATTTAAATAATGACAAACTCCCAATATTTTAAGCTTATATAAAATTCTGCCATGTGCAATTTTATCAAATGCCTGAATCTTATCAAAATATACATTTAGTTGCTTTTGATCAGATAAGGCATGCACAATGTAATCAGATATCACCATTAAATTAGTTTCAACAGAGTTACCAGATAGAAAACCATGTTGATGATGATGATGATAATAATATTAAATATCAATGGGTGCTTAGTCTTTGCTAAAGCTTCAAACAAATTGAGCTATTAAAAATCAGGAAAATATTAAAAACCCAAAATAAAATAAATAATTAACATATTATATGTAGTAAATCGTTTTAATTTGAATTCCAAAAAACCTAATAATCCGTTAGGATTATATTAAAGTATGGACAATGTAAATCAGAGTTTGCCTAAGATGTCTGCTCTCACAGACCACACTTGAAAAAATATTAGAAATTCATATGCAGAAGTAAAAAAAAATACCTCTTAAAAAAAAGAAATGTTGATTTTATAGACCTTAAGAATACAGTTATTTTAAATAATAGAGTCAAATCATAAGAATTTTGGTTGTGCATATATAGATAGATAAATAAATCTAAAGACTCATTAAATTTCACTTTATTTTATTTTATTTTTAAACTAAATTTTCATTATTAGAAAACTAAATTATAATGCAGTAATGGAATTTTTTAGAAAAATAAAATAAATTTTAAAGCCTCAAGCAATTTTATTTCCTTGATCGTTTATTAATCCCAAATATATAAAATATTTTTTGGTTGATCTTTTCTTAGCATCAAATAAATAATAATATCTGATAATTTATTTTTCATTTGAAAATCTTCAGAAGTAATAGAATATTTATAAAAACATAAATATAGTTAATTTAATTAATAAAAGCATTGTTGGTTTTATAGCATTCTATTTACATCTAAAATGATTTGCAAAATAAAAAAAATAATGTAAGGTATTATTTATCTTTTAGCATAACAATAAAATTTGTCAATAAACATTTTTTTAAAGAAATATAAAAATTACAAAAATGCTTGAGTCTGGCTTATTTATATATAAATTTAAGTAGAGAAGAAGGTGGTTCCATCTTTTTCTTGTATTTCTGGCTTGTGTTTTTGAATTGAGAGTTCCACATGCTATCACATAAGCATTTTTAAGGCACATCTGTAGAAGTGTTTAGCCTTTCACGTTATTATTAAAAATTATTATTCCAAAAGTAGCAAACAAAGAAAAAAAAATTCATATAAACTGGCTAGACAAAACTGGCTAATTGTTTAAAAAAATTAAAATTAATTAAAAATTCCATTCATACAATTCTTGATATATTCAAAATTATTACAATGTTTTCTTTCTCTATTGCCAGTCATTAAGTTTTGAATTCGGGCTATGTAAATGTATGTCAAAAATTGTATGTAATTATAATCTTTCATACGAAACAATGATTTTTCCTCAAATATATACATAAATCTTGTTCCTAATGAGTTGTGCATGATTCTGCTATTTAAATAACTAGATATAATAATACACCTATTAGGATTATGTTTGAATATCATTCTAACAAAAATCACCACAATTCCAATTAGTGATGGTATTTTACTCAGTCACTCATATGCAGTAAAATTTCATCTATAAATATAAAAAATATATTAACAACAATTTTTGGTAAACAAATATGCAATTCAATAGAGAATTAAATAACATCATATAGTTAAGCCTCTGTCCCAACAATAACATGAATGAAACTAATTCTTGAATTTTATTATCAATTGATATCTTTGATACCCAAATGCCACTTGATTTGCTAAACAAATAAAAACTATGATAAATAAAAATAAACAAATTAACAGTATACAAAATTTTAGCATTGGCTTTTTATTATTATTATTGTAATCAAAAATAGCCAAGCGTTGGTGGCCGAGTAGTCATCACAGCAGCCTTACAAGCAGTTGTCACGGGTTCGCTTCCCGGTTGATGCTTTGACACATGAAAAAAAAAAAGCTTTTTAAAATTAATTATTCATTATATTATTTGTCTATGCAAGATTAAAAAACAATTATAAAACAATAAGATTTTGAATTTCATCATAATATTATACCAATGGTTTTCTTAGTAGTAATAAAATAATATAAGAATACAAGTTATTGATTTTTTTTTTAGTAAATTATAAAATAAAAAAAGACATTTTTGCATGTATACTCATGTGTTTATTAGGATTACATACTGTCAGATAATTAGTTTTATTTATCAAAAGTAAAATGTTTACTGTAAAAAAAAAAAGTATAATCGATTGAGCATGATATCTATACTATTACTATAAGATTTTAGGACGAGGAGGAGAGGGGAAATAACCAATTGTCATGTCTGTAAAAGTTCAACATTTTTTTAATATATAAAAAAATTCTGATACTAGATTATATGTCAAAAAGCACACACACTTTTTCATTGTACAACATTAGAAAAGAGTTTACAAAATAATAACTTTATTTTTTATAATATTTAGTGTTATGAACAAATGTTAACATTTTTATTTTAAAAATATCTCTCTGAAATAATGTAAATTCTATAAGAATGTAAATAATTCACTGGTGAAAAGATAGGAAATTTGTGATAATAAACTGTTAAAAAACGATATTAGTATTATTATTTTTCATCACTATAAAACATCGATATTTATTAAATTAGGAGATAATTACTTACTGTAATAACAGATATCCTTCAACCAGAAGAAAGAAATTAATGATTTTTATTTTCATGAGAGATCAACCTATAAATAAATAAAAAAAATTAAAATTTCATTCTTCATTACATAATTAAAAGATTCACATAAATATAATACAGGCATTTTCATAAAGGGAGATAGAATGATTAGAAAATAAATAGTTAACATTAAAGTGGTATCACATAGTCAAAATTGATAGTAGTTTGTGATTTTCTACATTTCTTAATACAATTTATATCAGTAACTTAATATTTGCTAGATCCATTTTAAATTTTTAATAAATTATTTACATCATTATCAAGTGCTAATATAAAAATTAATAGCTCGTTTATTAAACATTACTTTTAAATGTTGCAATCACATGCAAAAATTGTTTCATTCACCTACAAATCTTAAGTATAACACAATCTTATAAAGAATGTTTTTGAAACAATGTGGTATATAAAACAGTCACATTTAAATGATATATGGATTTCAGTATTTTACTGTAAATTACCTCAAAACCAATATAGGGTTTCACTAACTCATCTATTGCTATCTATTCAACATGTGTAATCTAAATCTACGTTAGCCTCTTAATAGTGCCAATAACACTTGTTTGCTCTCTCATATATATATATGTTTTGCTGTTGAACTTCCTTATTACTCCCAATATATATCTTTCCACTCTTCAGTGTGCAATCTGAATTCTGTCTATTGTTCTATTAACCATCCGAGTCTCAAAATAATATAAGTGTTGACAAAATATATTTATTAAAAAAGCTTTCTTTTTCAAATATATTAGATTATTTCCTTTTTAAGATGAAGTTATTTCTACCAAAAATTACTATATCAAGTTTAATAGTATGCTTAATTTGACTCTGATTTCACTTTTAATTAATTAATATCAGTCTTTTATTTTCTTTTTTTGAAAAGTTATTGATTATGACTTAAGAATACTATCTTGTTTGATAACTCTTATAACACTTCATAAAGAATTATTTACAATGTGCTACATTCATTTTTAAATCAAATTTGTTCATTTGGTTGATATGAGGCTAAAGTTCTGTGTGACTAAAGTTTTTATAATACCTCTTACTTACTTATCATTAGCACTAGTACATTCTTACAATCATTTTGTATATCTTTATCAGTTAGTCATTTGTTTAAATTAGCTTTAACAGCTTCTTTGTTTTTTGGTTTGTTTCTTTTAAGATAAATTTCAATTTCATCACTTGTGGAGCTTTTAATTATTTTTTTGTACATTTTACTGTATGTATTATTTCTTCACTTAAAATATGTGACATTCCAAAACACAGATTGCAATTGTCAGCGCTATATTGTTTTTTTGTTATTATGTATTCTTTGAAAAATTCTTATTTAATAAACACTATTCCTTTTTCTTTTAGTAGTAATGTCAATTTTCTTCTTATGCCTAAAACAACTTTCTTGCCAATAGCAATTTTGTTTACAATCCATAGTTACATTTTTTAAAGTAATTTATTGTTTTTCATACCATTTTACAGAATTTCAGATATTAATTTCTTTTAAATAGATTAACAAAATTTTAGTTATTTAAATGTTTCTTCTTTCTTTATGCATTATTTTGTCTTCATTGAAAATTTAATGTTACTATTTTTTTAAAAATATCTGTACAGCAGTACTTGGAATATGAGTTATATTTTTATTAAATTCATTAAAGTCTAAGCCATTACTAACCATGTTAATAATGTTTTTAAATTATTTACAAGTTTTGTTTAAACCCAATGGAATATTTTTCAAAGTTAATAACACTAATAATATTATCTTTCCTATTAATTTTTGTGTCTTTAGCTTTGTATTAACACATACTTTAAATCTCACTAATTGATTATTATTTCCTGTAATGATTCGATGAAGTACATTACTATCTCGAAATATATATTTTCCATCAGACAATATGCAAACAAAATCTGTAAAATCTTCATTTTGATACTTTCTTGTCCATTTTCACTTTGGATTTTCTTTAAAAGAAAAAAAATCCATAATATATAGATTTTGTTTTTCACAAATTGCAATAGTCTATGTTCTCTTTCATTTCTGTTTTTATATCCAAATTTATCCCTTGCATTTTATCTCTTGTTTTCTATTTCTAATATATTTTTGGTCCAATCAAAATAACTTTATATATCTACATAAAAACCATCTACTTCATAAGAATCAAAAATTATTGAAGCATATAATTATTAGCTGCATTAGTTTTTTTCTATTAAATTAAACAACAAATCTGGTCACACTAATCACCAATCATCATAATGTTATTTCTCCATATTTTATTTATTACAATAAATCTCACTCCATTTATGTATCCAATATTTATACTTTTAGAATAAAGTACATGTTCATTTTTCAAATCGATTGACTTTTCAATTTTTCGTCTTGGTGAGATGTTGATGTAATGTGATGCACTGTGGCTTCTCTTTTCTGTCAGAAATCACTCAGCCATTATGCCCAGAGAAACCTGTTAGCAACTTAACCTTCCCTTTCCATTCACCATCTTGTTTTCCCATATTCTTCTCTATTCTACTCCATTCCATTTCCACAACATAATCTTTGTCAACTCTATGGCTTTATATTTAAATCCCCCTTATCTTTTCCAAACCCACCATAAAAACCAAGAATCCACTTTCTATATAATCATTTTGTTTATATTTATTCTCTCAAAACTTCATTATTTGTACTCTATCCACTTGTAGGCATTTACATTCAATTAACAAATGCCTAATATTTTCTATGCTTTCCTTACATAACTTGCAAATTAAATAACCCATATTTTTTCCATTTATGCACATATTCCCTTGTTGCTAAAGATCCTGTTTGAGCCTTAAACAGTAAACTACTTTCCTTGCTATTATCATTAAATTAACTGGCACCCAATATTCTGTTTATTTCTAAATATATTTAAACTCTTTTCACTCTCCATACCAGTTCTCCATCTATCTCTTCAACTCCCTATTTTTTATTAATGCATCTATTTATTCTGTCCCCTTTCCTTGCCATTGTAATATTCAACAATTCTATTAACACAATCATCCCACCTTTGTTAAGTATTCTGACATAGTCTTTATGCAATTCTTCTGCTTACCATACTACCTTTCTCATCCATCTTGTTGCCTGTCCTTCACTTATAAGCCAATTATATACTATTTTGACTATTTTCTCATTATCCATGAATTGCAATCTAATGAACATTTTCATTTTGCTTTTTGCATCTCTTGTATAAAAACTTGACCATCCCATTTTTCATTAAATTGCCTCCTTTGCCATCCACACATCTGCAATCTAATGCATGTTTTCCTACTTCTCTTTGTACTTTTTCTAAAAAATCTAACACCACTTTACTAACACATAAAGCATTGTCACCATAAATTAACCCTGTTACTGTCACTCCTATACAATTCTAGCTACATTATATTTATTATATGAAAACATTGTTAATTTTTTTATCAGTCCCTTTCTTTTCTTTGCTTCATTTATCAATTTTTTCTCCTATTCATCCAAGTAATTTCTCTGATTACTTAAGATGATTCCTAAATAATTATATCTATTCACCACATTTACCTTTATATCTTCCAATAAAAATTCTTTCTCTTCTCTTTCCCCAGCATGTATCATCATTACTTTTGATTTTTCTTCACTAAATTTAATCCCCATCTCTTTATCTACCCCTGCACTTATCTTCAGCATAATCTTCATATCCCCTACTTTCTGTGCACAAGAAGATATCATCAGCATATACAGGACCTGATAATGTATATACTCCCTTGCCACCTACTAATGGTATCTCTACCCCAATTCCTAATCTTTCTATTGCTTGGATTTCTCTCAAATATAACAAAAACAAACTAGGTGATATAGGGTATCCTTGCCTTAGTCCCACCCCATTTTTAACTTTAACTGATTCTATATTTCCTAATTGATATGTATAATAATAAGTTTCATACAATCTTTTAATAATAAAACTCTATTTACTCCCAAATTTGCTAAACTCACCTATAATCTATTTCTATTTACTTTATACTTCATGATGTCCAGCAATACCCCATATATTATTAGAAACTTCTACCAATTAATACAATCATGTTTTACTTCTAAACATCACATGATCACAATTTCTTATGCTAGCACATAACTGTTATAAAAACAGGCAAAACTCTCCATACAGTAGTGCCACTCAGGGCGAAACAGAGTAATCAATGGATGCCAGAAGACTTATACATAAAATCTCCATCCAGTGCCTACTCATCCAACATCCCTAGACTAGTTTCTGGCTTGTGGCCTTCATCAATGAGGAGCTTTGGATCTGAGAGCACTGCACCCAGATATTAGGATTTAATGCAACTCTCCAGCAGCCACCTTTTATCTCTATGTAACTACAAAACAATGAGAATAAAATTTGAAAACAATATTTTCAATCTAAGCTCAATAGCTAATGTAGTCATATGGGTCTGAACCCAGTTCAGTACCCATACATTTTGGTGTCTTTGGCACTTTAACAACCATAGCCACCACTATCCTATTAGCAGGATTGGTGTTAAACCACTAAACATCACATGATCACTGTTTCTTATGCTAGCACATAACTGTTATTAAAACAGGCAAAACTCTCCACACAGTAGTGCCAACCAGAGTAATTAACAGATGCCAGAAGGCTTATGCAAAAAATCCCCATCTAATGCCTACTCATCCAACAACCAACAACCCCATACTAGTTTCTGTCTTATGTCCTTTGTCAGTGAGGAGCTTTGGATCTGAGAGCACTGCACCTAGATCTTAGGATCTAATGCAACTCTCCAGCAGCCACCTTTTATCTCTACTTAACTACAACACTATGAGAATAAAATTTCAAACAATAATATTTTCAATCTAAGCTCAATAGCTTATGTAGTTATATGGGTCTGAACCCAGTTCAGTACCCATACATTTTGATGTCTTTGGCACTTTAACAACCATATCCACCACTATCCTATTAGCAGGATTGGTGTTAAACCACTAAACATCACATGATCACTATTTCTTATGCTAGCGCATAACTTATTAAAACAGGCAAAACTCTCCACACAGTAGTGCCACTCAGTGCTAACCAGAATAATTAATGGATGCCAGAAGGCTTATGCAAAAAAATCCCCATCTA
Organism: Epiperipatus broadwayi; assembly: GCA_028023455.1. Lineage (NCBI taxonomy): Eukaryota > Metazoa > Onychophora > Udeonychophora > Euonychophora > Peripatidae > Epiperipatus > Epiperipatus broadwayi. The sequence continues at coordinate 1,817,807 of JAQFVV010012571.1, forward strand.
ATGCCTACTCATCCAACAACCCCAGACTAGTTTCTGTCTTATGTCCTTTGTCAGTGAGGAGCTTTGGATCTGAGAGGACTGCACCTAGATCTTAGAATCTAATGCAACTCTCCAGCAGCCACCTTTTATCTCTACTTAACTACAACACTATGAGAATAAAATTTAAAACAATAATATTTTCAATCTAAGCTCAATAGCTTATGTAGTTATATGAGTCTGAACCCAGTTCAGTACCCATACATTTTGATGTCTTTGGCACTTTAACAACCATAGCCACCACTATCCTATTAGCAGGATTGGTGTTAAACCACTAAACATCACATGATCACTATTTCTTATGCTAGCGCATAACTTATTAAAACAGGCAAAACTCTCCACACAGTAGTGCCACTCAGTGCCAACCAGAGTAATTAATGGATGCCAGAAGGCTTATGCAAAAAATCCCCATCTAATGCCTACTCATCCAACAACCCCAGACTAGTTTCTGGCTTATGTCCTTTGTCAGTGAGGAGCTTTGGATCTGAGAGCACTGTACCTAGATCTTAGGATCTAATGCAATTCTCCAGCAGCCATCTTTTAACTACAACACTATGAGAATAAAATTTAAAACAATAATATTTTCAATCTAAGCTCAATAGCTTACATAGTTATATGGGTTTGAACCCAGTTCAGTACCCATACATTTTGTCATCTTTGGCTCTTTAACAACTATAGCCACTATTATCCTATTTGGCAGGATGTTGGCACATGTTGGCACTGGTTGGCACTGAGTGGCCCAACTGTATGGAGAGTTTTGCTTGTTTAAATAAGTTATGTGGTAGCATAAGAAATAGTGATCATGTGATGTTTAGGGGTTTAACACCAATCCTGCCAGTAGAATAGTGGTGGTTATAGTTGTTAAAGAGCCAAAGACACCAAATGTATGGGTACTGAACTGGGTTCAGACCCATATACTATATAAGCTATTGAGATTAGATTGAAAATATTATTGTTTTCAATTTGATAGTTTTGTGGTTAAGTAGAAATAAAAGATGACTGCTGGAGGGTTGCATTAGATTCTAAGATCTAGATGCAGGACTCTCAGATACAAAGCTCCTCGCTGATGAAGGCCATACACCAGAAACTACTCTGGGAATGTTGGATGAGTAGGCACTAGATGGAGATTTTATGCATAAGCCTTCTGGCATCCATTGATTATTCTGAATGGCACTGAGTGGCACTGCTGTATGAAGAGTTTAGCCATTGATTACTTGAAAATTTACCATTGTCAGTAACTAAATAAAATATATCATTGAATGATAGGCGAGATCTATAACACAATGATTCCTTGCATTATTTTCAACAGCTAACTGTTGATTTGGTAGATAATGCTTTAGTTTTTTAGAAATAGAAGTCATAATTTATTAATGTCTGTCATCATCTACATATATATAAATCTGGTATTCCATAACATCAGGTATCTTTATCACATCACATGAAAACTATAGACCTTGAGTTTTCATCATCATCATTTGTAAGATAAATATGCACTGATCTTAACAAATTTTCAGTCACATAAATCATTTGCTTAATATGTGTATATTGAAGCACTCAAATCTGTTGCACACATTTGGCTTCACTTTCTGGTGATGTTTGAAACCTCCAAACATGGGTTCAAACCCAATCATTTAATCATAAACCACTAGGGAGTGAAGGTATACCGATGCACGTGATTGTTTATGGCTTTGTGAACTTTACATTCGTCTAAAATTAATATACATATAAATTATATATTTCTATTACCGTAGACAATCATGCGTATGTGTGTGTAACAGATAAAACTTAATAATTAAGAGCGTTGTATTATGTATACTTTTATTTATATCTATTTTAATAGGGAGAAAGTTCGAGAGTGTACTGCAAATGTATTAAACAAAAGACTTACCGTATTCTAAATTCAGAAAGAATCTGTTTTTATTCTAATACAGGTTTATTTAAATTTCACGTTACTTAACATTTATTCCGCAGGTCTATTTTCAGCCTAAAATAGATTAAGACCAGCTCTCTCGAACTTGATCTCGCTCATCCTTCAAAATTTGCTGTATCATTGTAACCGTTAACATACATCCGGGGATTACCCAAAGGCAGTCACAAATGAGTATAAATACCACCGCATTTCCTAACTAAAAGAGCCCTACATGTTATTTTCTAACGCTGTTGCTGGGGGAAGTTACGTCACTCAGAAACGTAAAATGGTGAGTGAGTAGAATTTAGATTTGCTTCCCCGATCTTTCCAAGATCTAACCAATGCCAAAGTACTCGTAAGCCATCGTGTCCAAACTACTGCCAAAATGAACTGTATATTACATAAGGAACGGACTGAAACTCCAATTTTGTCAAAATACTGCTAAATTAACTATATTTCGTAAAACATGGAACCAACACGTGTGCAGACGGCCGTGAAGTCATCTGAAAGAAAGGTAATTCCCTGCTGCAAAATGAACTCTAATGCTTTCATCTTAATAATCCTCTTAATCATAAAAAGTAAACTTCAACCTTCGATAATGTTAATTCCAATCACCTAATGTATGTCTTTTTAAATATCTCTAGTTTTGTAATCCTTATAATTTCAAAATGTAATTGCTTATTTTTCCATCGGTAATGCTAAACCGATTAATTGCTTAAACATGACCTTCTTTTTGATTTCTTTTTGCTTTTATATTTAAATTGTATTTTACTTTCTAAACTCGAATGCTAGGTTTTCACTCTTATTGTATTTTTATTTTAAATGCGGCAAATTTTTTTATTTAATATTATGCAAATCATACCAATTTTAATATGCTAATAACTCAATCTGGCGAATCAATCTTATTTTATTTTTGCTATTCCGCCATTAGGGAATATTTAACCGTAAACGTAAGTTTTCTTACTACACTATAAAATTCGCCCGATTGAGAAGTACTCCTAAACTATGTTTTATTAATTAATATTATGCCATACAATGCTATTTAAACTAAATTATTTACTATTATTTCACGCTATTGATCAATATTATAGAAGTTCCGTATTAAATAAATTAAATTCAGATCCTCATTTTAAGTGATGATTCATTATATAAGTAGCCCGCCACCTAACGATAATTTAAGTAATTAATTTCCCGGGCGTGTTAATATGCGTTTAACGAAGGGATTCTTAATTTTTATATTCTATTAGTAATGTGTCAGATAAGTTCTTTAAGTAAATTGTATGCCCCCTTTTTGGGATTGCTTGCACATAATTATTTCATTACGCTAGGCTTAATTACTATTTTAGGCCAGATAAATCAGGGTTAAGACAAACCTGAAAGCCTTCGCAACGTGTCCCGATGATAGCGTTCATAAATCAAAAGTTGCTTTATCATACTTTCTCTCGTTATTGGAATCCATAAAGCACATTTCTCGGCGGAGTGTGGAGGCCCCAATTCCCACAGATTGTGCTGGTTGTGTAAGCGCTGCTATGGGTTAACATTCGACAAATCGGAACCATGGTATCTTGCCGACCACCTCCTCGGATGCTATCTGTCACAAGTGCAGATAAGCCTATATTCTTCATCCTCAAGTTGATGAAGCTTCTCATCCTCTCAAACGTTGTCATCCGGTCCGCACGCTATCGTTCATCCTTCCTCATATATTTTAGATGCCTGTAAGCCGTGATGATATGATTTTCCTAAGCTATCCCAAGTTCTCGTTATAATATAAATTTAATTTGCCTTATTATATATTATCGCTTATTAGCGCTGTCCACCCTTCGTTTAATCGCTATTAAATACGTTAATAATTAACTATTAATAAAAACTATAAAGGTCGAGTCATGTGACAATGTCGAAATAGTTATGCTTTTCCTTATTCTTTTCGTAAATCATAAGTGGTGAATCATCTCATAAGGTCCCAAAATAATTAATCTATTGTCAATGTAACTCGAATGAAATCCAGGTGTAATCCAAGCTCGCTAGTTCATTTATTATTTAAAATGTAATAGGTATAATAAAAGCCCACTTACAATTATTGAATTTTGTTATATTCTATGTAACTTGAAATCTTATAAATATTCATTCTAAAAGCCCATGTATGGCTATTGCAGTCTGTCATAGTTTTAATGATTTAAAAATGTCATAGCGTGAATAATAGAAACCCGTTAAATTGTATTAGCATATTAAGCCGCATCGGTTCAAATAATTAATTTCTTACCATGTATGTTTAGTAATGCATATCCATCAACCCTTAAGATATGTTATTAAGGTTGATATGGAATGCCTAAGGGACCGTAAGTGAAACCTAGATCGAGTATTCTTTGTATAGTAAAGGTTCTAACTTATTGTAAATCTCTATATCCAGCTATTCACATATTAATCGATTCTTATTATTAATATCATGCTAAATAAATTCATATTTAATAATCTATCTTTTGGAGATTTTATTGGTTCATGCGTGCACATCTGTTATTATGTTACGTTATCATTTAGTTAAGCATTAGGTCTCTTGTGTCTCTGCTGACCCTCTGGGCTGGAGATAATTGAAAGGTAGGCTGCTATCATCAGAAATGTTGTTTGTAATGGGATAGACTTGGGAAGTGGGCAATAGGGCGGAGTTCATGAGTATCCCTGACCTGTGTATCTCGTATATGATTGAACTCTAGGTACTTTTGCTTAAATGCTAATTCTTGTTAGATGAACATACAATTCTGACTGGTACAGTGATATTTTTTTTCTCCGGGTTTGGACGCCCATCTATGGGGCCTTTCGAAATTACCACACCCTGCAATACCCTACAGAGCATCTTATATTATGTATAATGTTTTTTCCCCTCTGTTTCAAATATTAATAAATAAATGTATGTAAAAAAAATTTTCCGGGTTTGAACCCAAAATTGTACTGCCTTAATAATATGTACACATCATGCAATACCCTGGAGAGTATGCGAATTGTAGATATATAACAAATTTTTTTAGTGCTTTTGAAATAGTGAGATCAAACAAATGAAGCGTCTTTTATAATGGAGAAATGGTTATCTTCCCAAGCAGCTATATGAACTTTGGTGCGTTTAAGTTGTGCTATTTATCTTACGTTTGTGTTTATAAAGTAGTCTGGTTAACCGTATTTCATATCTTGGATTCATGATTTGATGAAGAAATAAAATGTATATGTATGCATTAATGTCCCTTAGAGTAACCGTAAATAGGTGAAGACCCTTATAAACTGAATTATATGTTGTCAAGTAGCCAGATGTAGTTGGTAATGCTTTAATGACTCATGTATTTAGAGTAACCGTAAATAGGTGAAGACCCTTATAAACTGTATCTTGTGTAGTGCCAAGCAGCCAGGTGTAGTTGGCAAAATGCTTCAATGGCCTACATGCCCTCATGTCGATAAAGAATCCAAAGAGTCCAAGAAACATAGAGTATCATATAGTCTTGTGGAAGTCGGTGGTGTAACATTCTCTAGTTTTAAAGAATTATGAAATATGTAGAAGATTTTTTTTTTCGAACCTAAAAGATGCACGATAAGAGATGTGATTTCAAAATTCATTTTGTATTGATAATATCAATCGGATAAACAATAACGTATATTATTACTAAATTTTGCTAAGTGTTTTGCTTTAAACTTATTAATGTTTCATTTTTTAAATTGAGCAGTCAAACTTATAGATGTGCATGCAAACCAAAGATAGTTATGAGTGATAAGCCTACTGTGTTGACATGGCGCCCGTGTATTATACACACTATAAATTTTGTCAACCGGTAAACACTCGCGAAAACAATAATCAAGTATGTGAATGAGCAAAAAGAGGGTCATTGTATCACATTTTTTTATATGTCTTGTACGAAGGGGAAATTAAAAGATTTTTTTTTAAGTACATTTCAGGTGCGAGAAAGCCAGCAGACTATATGACAAGGGAACGTCATGGTAAAAAATTTTTTTTATCTTTAATATGTTATTTCATTGATTGATATGTATTAGTTTTGACAAAGATAGTTGAATGTAAATATTTTGGCAGTGATAGGGGACAGTATAGGAGTAGATGGCAGAAACAGAATAGTTAAGAGGGAGTTGAGTTTTGGCATAGGTGATGGTTGAGGAAGGGAAGGGGGAGTGAATTTAGTTATCGCAAGTAATAATAATAGAATCAAATGGAAAAATTAATCAACATGAGGGAAAGCAGTGAATCTGGGAACGAAAATGATAGTTTGGGCAGTGAGGAGCTCGGTTCGGAAATTACCTTTAAAGAACTAGAAGGAGAAAGGAATAATGAGCAGATAAAATTAGGGATGGAAGAGAATGATAGGCAGAGCCTACTAGTCCTAATCCATAGTATGATCCAGGAAAGTAGAAAAGATAGGGAAGAGTTCCGTAATATGATCCAGGAAAGTAAAAAGGAAACCAGAGAGGAGTTCCATATTATGATCCAGGAAAGTAGAAAGGAAACCAGAGAGGAGTTCCGTATTATGTTCCAAGAGGCCAGGGAAGAGTCCTGGAGATATTTCCAAGAAATGAGAACAACCAAGATGCAGCAAGTAAAAGAGACGAATACATCTGCTATAGAAATAAAAGAAGAATGCGACCAACTACGCCACCGTGTCGAAGAATCAGAAGAGACACTGGATGAGATGAAAGCTAACATTAGGATGCAAGGAGAATATGTGGAAGAAGTCCAAGAAACCCAGGGGCTGATGAAACAGACCATTGAGAATCTGCTTGTAACAAACAAAAAATAAAAAATAAAAAAAAAAAAAAAAAAAACAAAAGACAGATAGAAGACAATCAAAAATAAATAAGCACAAAAAGAAACAAAACAAAGAATTCAACCGGCCACAGATGAAAGTGGCCATAGCCACCATTACTGAGACAAAGTATATGAATAAACAAAAAATAGGAAGATTGGATGAAGAGCGACAGATGATCTGCAGGCATTGCAATGGAGGTACAGAAACAAAGGAAAAATTTTTTGTATGCAAGTGGCTAAGTTTAGATTTGATGTTATATTCAAGAATAGAAATTAAATTAGAAAAGGAAATTGAGTGAATGTTTTTAATCAAAAAAAAAGGAAGGCAGAAGGACCAGGAGGCCACGGCAACGCAGGGGCATATGATTCGCATATGAAACCGTATGTACCGCCTGACCCTGGGAGACAATAACCTAAGCTCGACAAAAACGGATGGACTGACTTTGTAAGACCGACAGAGATGACATTTAAAAAAGACAGAATGCTCTAGGAGATCCCATACTGGTTAAGGTACTGTAATTAAAAGGTAGACTTAAAGGTAGCGCCCAATGTTATATTTTTTTCCTTTGTGTTATATATAAATATAGTTGCTAATTAGTTTTGTCAAAGAGGTCGACAGTGAAGTTTAGGTAGGGTAAGTATGGTTGAGTTTACTAAAGCCAATGTAATAATAGAGTTCGAATCATGTGAATGTTGTTAAAATAAAAAGACCGTGCTGTGCGTTTTCTTGTCACCTGAAATGATGCGTTAATTCTAAGTAGAATTCTTTTTTTTTATTGTTTTTTTTCATATCAGGGGGAATATGAAGCACTCAAATCTGTTGCACACATTTGGCTTCACTTTCTGGTGATGTTTGAAACCTCCAAACATGGGTTCAAACCCAATCATTTAATCATAAACCACTAGGGAGTGAAGGTATACCGATGCACGTGATTGTTTATGGCTTTGTGAACTTTACATTCGTCTAAAATTAATATACATATAAATTATATATTTCTATTACCATAGACAATCATGCGTATGTGTGTGTAACAGATAAAACTTAATAATTAAGAGCGTTGTATTATGTATACTTTTATTCATATCTATTTTAATAGGGAGAAAGTTCGAGAGTGTAATGCAAATGTATTAAACAAAAGACTTACCGTATTCTAAATTCAGAAAGAATCTGTTTTTATTCTAATACAGGTTTATTTAAATTTCACGTTACTTAACATTTATTCCGCAGGTCTATTTTCAGCCTAAAATAGATTAAGACCAGCTCTCTCGAACTTGATCTCGCTCATCCTTCAAAATTTGCTGTATCATTGTAACCGTTAACATACATCCGGGGATTACCCAAAGGCAGTCACAAATGAGTATAAATACCACCGCATTTCCTAACTAAAAGAGCCCTACATGTTATTTTCTAACGCTGTTGCTGGGGGAAGTTACGTCACTCAGAAACGTAAAATGGTGAGTGAGTAGAATTTAGATTTGCTTCCCCGATCTTTCCAAGATCTAACCAATGCCAAAGTACTCGTAAGCCATCGTGTCCAAACTACTGCCAAAATGAACTGTATATTACATAAGGAATGGACTGAAACTCCAATTTTGTCAAAATACTGCTAAATTAACTATATTTCGTAAAACATGGAACCAACACGTGTGCAGACGGCCGTGAAGTCATCTGAAAGAAAGGTAATTCCCTGCTGCAAAATGAACTCTAATGCTTTCATCTTAATAATCCTCTTAATCATAAAAAGTAAACTTCAACCTTCGATAATGTTAATTCCAATCACCTAATGTATGTCTTTTTAAATATCTCTAGTTTTGTAATCCTTATAATTTCAAAATGTAATTGCTTATTTTTCCATCGGTAATGCTAAACCGATTAATTGCTTAAACATGACCTTCTTTTTGATTTCTTTTTGCTTTTATATTTAAATTGTATTTTACTTTCTAAACTCGAATGCTAGGTTTTCACTCTTATTGTATTTTTATTTTAAATGCGGCAAATTTTTTTATTTAATATTATGCAAATCATACCAATTTTAATATGCTAATAACTCAATCTGGCGAATCAATCTTATTTTATTTTTGCTATTCCGCCATTAGGGAATATTTAACCGTAAACGTAAGTTTTCTTACTACACTATAAAATTCGCCCGATTGAGAAGTACTCCTAAACTATGTTTTATTAATTAATATTATGCCATACAATGCTATTTAAACTAAATTATTTACTATTATTTCATGCTATTGATCAATATTATAGAAGTTCCGTATTAAATAAATTAAATTCAGATCCTCATTTTAAGTGATGATTCATTATATAAGTAGCCCGCCACCTAACGATAATTTAAGTAATTAATTTCCCGGGCATGTTAATATGCGTTTAACGAAGGGATTCTTAATTTTTATATTCTATTAGTAATGTGTCAGATAAGTTCTTTAAGTAAATTGTATGCCCCCTTTTTGGGATTGCTTGCACATAATTATTTCATTACGCTAGGCTTAATTACTATTTTAGGCCAGATAAATCAGGGTTAAGACAAACCTGAAAGCCTTCGCAACGTGTCCCGATGATAGCGTTCATAAATCAAAAGTTGCTTTATCATACTTTCTCTCATTATTGGAATCCATAAAGCACATTTCTCGGTGGAGTGTGGAGGCCCCAATTCCCACAGATTGTGCTGGTTGTGTAAGCGCTGCTATGGGTTAACATTCGACAAATCGGAACCATGGTATCTTGCCGACCACCTCCTCGGATGCTATCTGTCACAAGTGCAGATAAGCCTATATTCTTCATCCTCAAGTTGATGAAGCTTCTCATCCTCTCAAACGTTGTCATCCGGTCCGCACGCTATCGTTCATCCTTCCTCATATATTTTAGATGCCTGTAAGCCATGATGATATGATTTTCCTAAGCTATCCCAAGTTCTCGTTATAATATAAATTTAATTTGCCTTATTATATATTATCGCTTATTAGCGCTGTCCACCCTTCGTTTAATCGCTATTAAATACGTTAATAATTAACTATTAATAAAAACTATAAAGGTCGAGTCATGTGACAATGTCGAAATAGTTATGCTTTTCCTTATTCTTTTCGTAAATCATAAGTGGTGAATCATCTCATAAGGTCCCAAAATAATTAATCTATTGTCAATGTAACTCGAATGAAATCCAGGTGTAATCCAAGCTCGCTAGTTCATTTATTATTTAAAATGTAATAGGTATAATAAAAGCCCACTTACAATTATTGAATTTTGTTATATTCTATGTAACTTGAAATCTTATAAATATTCATTCTAAAAGCCCATGTATGGCTATTGCAGTCTGTCATAGTTTTAATGATTTAAAAATGTCATAGCGTGAATAATAGAAACCCGTTAAATTGTATTAGCATATTAAGCCGCATCGGTTCAAATAATTAATTTCTTACCATGTATGTTTAGTAATGCATATCCATCAACCCTTAAGATATGTTATTAAGGTTGATATGGAATGCCTAAGGGACCGTAAGTGAAACCTAGATCGAGTATTCTTTGTATAGTAAAGGTTCTAACTTATTGTAAATCTCTATATCCAGCTATTCACATATTAATCGATTCTTATTATTAATATCATGCTAAATAAATTCATATTTAATAATCTATCTTTTGGAGATTTTATTGGTTCATGCGTGCACATCTGTTATTATGTTACGTTATCATTTAGTTAAGCATTAGGTCTCTTGTGTCTCTGCTGACCCTCTGGGCCGGAGATAATTGAAAGGTAGGCTGCTATCATCAGAAATGTTGTTTGTAATGGGATAGACTTGGGAAGTGGGCAATAGGGCGGAGTTCATGCATATCCCTGACCTGTGTATCTCGTATATGATTGAACTCTAGGTACTTTTGCTTAAATGCTAATTCTTGTTAGATGAACATACAATTCTGACTGGTGCTATTTCACTCCAGCTTTATCCCATTACATAAATTTAGTGTACCCGTGTGTGATCAATAAATATACTCCAAAAACATCAAGTTTAATTATTGAAACTGTACGATTTGAGTTTGAATCTTAGTTTCACCTCAGTCATATTTGTTCTATCATCTCCTACTCACCCCCATCCCACCTAAATTTAAATCCTTAATATTGGACTGTGTGCATATAAGAGTATTAGTTATATGTATAAAAAGCTTGTTAAATATGCCTCATGCACACACACTCCAATATGAGATATTAATGCACTGAAATTAATTTATTAAATTTTAGAATATATAATATTTTGCATTAATTATTATTTAGGTCAAAGCTATATAACATTTTAATTTATAAAATCTAAAAAGTTGTTTTTAACCTTATATTTAAATGTATTAAAAATAGAAATTCCCTACTAAGTATTCTTGTAAGTCATAATGGGTGGGGGGAAAGATAATAGAAAAAAGAGAAATGTTTCTAAAAGCTTTTAATTAGTTTTAAGAAAAACATCTGTAGTATAATGATGTTATAGGTAAAATACATAAAAAAGTAAAGTGAAATGTTCGGATTGTATTGACAAATGGAACATGAGCTCTTAATTTATCATTTTACCTGTGGGTATTTTAAGCGGACCTGAATACGCAATGTCAAATGGGTCTGCAAGATAAAGAGCAAAGATATATAATCTTGTTTAAAAAAATGGGCTGGATATCTGCTTTTTATTAAAATATGTTTTTTCATGTATAACATTGTGATGCCTGAGTAGTAGTCATTAGCTATTCTCCTCTGAGTGGGAGATGCACTGGATCCCCTACTTGCTTTAAAATGATTTAAAATCATTTGCTGTAATGCTGCTTACAGTTATGATCATTGAATGAACTATTAATGAAAAACTACTATGCCATCCTTCCAGAATGAGAGGACCATTCGGAAACATCACGTTCTGCTTAAATCAAATCCAAGGTAACCGGAACCCAAAATTTCTTAAGAACTTGCATGCTCTTTTATTTGAACTAGAACTCATATATTTAATGTATAATATTTATCTCTAATCTCTCCTCATATAAATTCTTCTAAATCACCAAACTTCTTAAAATCTGTAACCTTATAATGTTTAATGACTCCACGATCTTTCCTTTTCTTTGCTTATTCAATTCTATATTTATTTATTTATTGACAATTAATTCCATGCCTCAATAATTTCTGACATAGCCTCTTTATTTTATTAAATATTAGCCTTTGCCAAAATGTGTGGAGTTATTAATAATCTTTTTATAGTAAACTAATCTTATGTGTATAGAATGGCTAGAGTGGCTAGCTTGGGAATTATATAATCTTTATATTTTATAAATTATTTTTCAGATGCATCTCATTTATATGCTTTTGTATTGTCATATTTTAATAAATTATCTTAATGTCAGAAACACATCTGGCTTTCATGTTTAGCTATGAGTTTGGGTGTCCCATAATTTATGTGGACAAAGATCCTAGCTTAACAATAGAAATATGCTAGAATTGTAATCTTTATCCTTTTATTATTAATTTTGATTGGTATTCATTGAATTTGATTTTATAATTAAACCAATCTAATGTCAGTTGAGGGTTTGTAAGTTAATCACTCATAAATGTGGGCCTTGGGAGTGAGTCATCATTTTTAGCAATTGAATATAAATCTCATTTTTTTATAAACGATAAGTGTTATAGCTGAGCGATGCCAATATATTTCTCTTATTTTAAGCCAGAGAAATCACCGGATATCTATATTAAAAGTATCGTTCTGCTCCATATGGAAGGGCATAGTTCAAAATGCTCCCATGGAAAGCTGAGTCCATCATGCGGTTGGGTAGTAATAGTGGCAGAAGTTCCCGTACATCCAGACTTGCATTTATGATTAGTCTCATAGGATCCCTGGTAGAAAGCCTGCCCATGAATTTATATTTCCCTCCTGGCTTACATTTCAAAGTTCAGTCCGTTATATTATTATCTGGCATCTCTATCAATACCACCTCTCATCTAGTTAACTATTCTTTTATTCTCTGCTTATGATTTCACTTTAAAGCTTCCCACATTATTAGCCCTCAAATAACAGGCCCCCTTGTAGAATTAATGATTAATATAAAACTTATATATATATAATCTATTGTTGGGATAAGTTGATTCGCAGCCGTATATCCCGTTCATCTATTACCTCACACGATAGCTGATGTACTTAGTCTGGGGCATGAAATGACATTTGCTACCATTAAATACCCAAAGGGACAGGTGGAATGTTTAATGTGTTAATAATGTAAACTCATGCCATATTAGAAGTATTGACTAAGATCAAACTCCATGTCTGTAAATAAATTTATAGTAATATTAAAAATAGTTTAAAATTATCTCTACACGTTTATTTCCATAATACCTTATAGCCATAGTGTCTCGTGTCAAAATCAATTAGAAATAACTAGGCCATTTTATTAGATTTAGAAATAGTAGTTATAACCGATTAATTAGAGTCTCTTGTATCTCCCTGACCCCGCATGGCCTAAAAGATGTTTGCTAATGTAGTGGCAAGTATGTTATCCTGTTGTGTGGTCAATCTACTAGACTTGAACTCAGCATTGCAGGCCCTGAACCCACCTGTATTGCTGCTCTTTGACTGTAATGGAGGGAAGATGCAACTGGTTAATGAGATATACGAACTCTTACTGTTACATTATATGTGTATGAACAAATATTCTTCAACAAAATTATTACTGATTACTCATTTCAAATTTTGTAACAGTATGTATAATTATTTGTAAATTTTTTGTTACATATATGTATACATAAAATATTTCTAAATACCAAGTATAGAAATTCAAATAAAAATATATAATTTTTTGCTTCATTTTTTTTATTTACTTTTACAATTGTTATTTATTATTTCTCTTTTAAAAAATCATTTTAAATATATATAAATGATTATATTAAATTTAATAACAAAAAAAAAAAAAAGCATTATTTATAATGTTACAAAATTACAAAACATTTTATTTTTGTTTATATTTTTTCCCCAAACTTTCACATATTTAATTTTCTATCTAAATAAAAAAAATATCAGAAATTTGAATGATTAAATATTTCAAAGAAAAAAAATTATTGCTTTACTTGAAAAGAGAACTGAAATTTCTTATTACCAGCATAAGAAATAACTATTAAAAAGAAATGAATTAGATCATTATATTTAATTTTAAAAAAATAGTCATGCTAATAACTTGAGCATTGTATGTAACTTTTTTTTATAAGATATGCAGCATACACCCACCCATATATATAGTAAAAAAAAACATTGCACAGACAAAAACAATAAAAACAATTTTCATAAATAACAAAGGAGCTCAAGCTTTTGAATATTTAAATCTGTGTTAAATCAAAGACTAAAAAATAAATAAATATGCATATAACTATCTCCATTAAACAGTTTTATTCAGAAATCATACAAATTGGACACAGATTGCTAAGATGAATTAAAATATGTATTTATATAGTTTCATTTATTGCTAATTCATGTATGGAGGTAAATGTCTAAAGACCAGTTAGTTGAATAGACATATCATTATATATATATATGTGTGTGTGTGTGTGTATATAAACATATTTTAAAAACTTTCAATTTCAATTGCATTTCGTGCTCACAACTTATCCCCCCCCCCTTCTAAGGAGCTGAATATTTATAAACAGCCAGACCACATATATCCAATTAGTGGTTGACAAATGGGTTTACAAATACCTACACTTTTATCGATCAGCATTTGATTAGCAAATACAATTTTACAACTTGATATATTGTAAGTGAATATTTAATCATCATTTAATTTATTCTTGCTTACAATTGTAATTATCTAACTGAATGATTAATTCCAAAATCAACTATCTTAGTTAAATTACATGGAAATTGTTATAAAAAAATGATCTTGTATGTTGGGTGTTATGTGACAAATTAAAATCAAAGATCCTAATTTGATTATGAACGAAACCCACACACACACACACACACACAAAATGCAAAGTATTCACTGAAACAATTTAATATTTTCTGAACAGATTTTCAATGAGAAAAAAAAAGTATTCTAAAATTTATTAAGTCAAAATTTACAGACGACTTGATGCTTTATAAATACATCATGCTTATAAATGTGTATATCTAACAAACTAACACTTATGTGTGCATGTGCAAATATTCTTTGCATTACTTAATCTTGGATTTAATTCTTACAAATCTTGAAAATATTTTCCTCATTAAATGAAATAAAAAACTACTTTCAACTCATTATTCGCCTGAAGGTTTGTGATGATGGTATATTAGATATCAATGTTGAACTATTTCTATCATCTATGTTGAATGTATAGAAAATTGTAAACTTTATTTAAACTTTTCAAATACTAACAACTTGTTAGTAATAACATTAACTTGTGTTGCCTATTTGTGAGTTATTACTAACAAGTTGTTTGTATTTGAAAAGTTGTTTGTATTTGAAAAGTTTAAATAAAGTTTAAAATTTTATATATATACAACATTTACTGATAGATAATGGAAATAGTCCAACATATTTTCACACTTTCAACTCATATTCTTAATTTGCTATTGTCTACAAGTTTACAACTAAAATCAAAATATTTTCATTTTTCAGTTTCTCTGTTATAATTTAAAATATCAACATAATTTTTATATACTATGACAAGTTTTTTTGCAAACACAACTTTCTGACATATTTTACATTTTAAGTTATTATTTTAAAATACTCGTTAGCAATTCCTCCCAATTAATATGGTAATAGAAAGACAAAAAAATAAGTATAAAGTGCACTAAAGATAAATTTTGCAATGATTATCCAAATAAATTCATGAAACATAAATATACCCATGTAGGTAGCACATTGGTCCATTATTCCATTATATATGAGATTTTGCTATGCTTCATTTTATCAAACTTGAACATCTTATCTAACTGTAGTTCTCCATTCTATTCTAAATTTAACCATATCTTACCAATGAAAACAATCAATATTATACTTCCTTTCCTAGTGTGTCTTGAAATAACCTTTACGACATAAATAAGATCAGCCTTTACCATAAAAACCATATTCAAATTAATTATAAATTATTTTTGGAGGAAGTTTGGACTATAAAAACCATATTCAAATTCGTTATAAATTATTTTTGGGGGAAGTTTGGAATTGTTCACTCATTTTCACTTACCCTACTTAATGAAATAAGCTAACTTCATTGTCTTTATGATTTTGTCATCATGCTTTTTAGAATTTCATGAAGTATCTGTAAATAAGAATTTACTAACATGTTTATATTATCTCAATAGTGGATCCATATTTTATTCCATACAATAAATGAGGTGAAATAACTGCTCCATATACAATTGATTATGGACTTACAGTAGTTACATTATTGTGATGAATTACTTTATCTTTTAATTTTGTGTTTCACCTTAGTATCTAAGTCCACTTTTCTACTTAAAAACTACCAAAATATTTAAATTAGTTCACATTGTCACGTTAATAAACATTCAAGATAGAAGTTGCTGAGGATTTTTCTCCCATCACTGGCTATCAAATAACTTACTTGAATAGTAATTATTAAACCAAAGTCTTTATATGTTGTATTCAAAATATTAAATACATTCTGTAGATCATCTTTTGAATTGGCAAGGACCCAATCCACAATCATCAACATAATGCACATTCATATTTGTTTTTGGCTTTAAAATGATCCAAAATTACAATTTCATCTTCAATTCTATACTGCTTCTTGATCCGTAATTCATAGGTCACCTCATAAATAGTTCCAAAGATAACTGTCACAAAAATTAAAAATAAAGAGATTTTTCACATTTTTGGTTAACATCTGTTTTCATTTCAAAAAAGTCATTTATCTTAATTCTTACACCATTATACTAAAGAGAATCTAAATACTTCTTACACATATTTAAAATATCATTGTCATTAGTTAATATTTTATTTTCAATGTATCAAAAAAGATTTTAAGTGACCATGATCAGCAAATATCCCTATTTCCTTTGCATCTTTAAACAAACAATTCTTCTCTAAAACTTCTTGTTGAACTTCTGACTTTAAACCTCTACACTAGTTTAAAAATATTCATATTATGCCAAGCATAAAATAGCACATAGCAAATTGTTCACAATAATCCTCATTGTTTTGTTGTTTTTTCCATTTAATTGCTATCCTCTATATCATTATTCTCTTCCATTATTGTTTAACATAATGTAGAATCACTATTTCTTATAATATTCAATTCTTCAAATAAAATAGTAACTAACATCATTTATTTTTTAATTGAGAGTTGTTGTTTTTTTGCATTCAATGAAATTCAAGATATATTTTTTTGAAATTCAAGATATATTTTTTAATACTACCAATAAAAAATGTAATAATTTCTAGAAAATTTCAAATTATTATAAATAATGGTAGAATTAATGATTACATATTTTTCTTATTTCTGATTTTTTTTTTTAAAAATCTTATAACAAATAATAGTTTGTTCTTAATTCATTTCTAAATGTTTTCATTCATATTCCTGCAACACCTTCTCTATCTACGAGAAATGTGCATAAATACATAGTTAATTTGTATGTTTTTTGTCTTAAAAACTTCGATTTCTTAGAAACTTGTTTTTTCAATTTTTCATTTAAAAGAATATAATTTTATTTTCATTTTGTATTATTGAAAAAGCTCATCTGCAAAACCTGAAATGACAAAATTAGGTTCCGTCTTTTTCATTTATGTATTGTGCTTTATTCTGTATTGAAATCTATGCTAATTTTATCTTTCTATCTCTAATAATCTTTATAAGAAATTTCTCATATTTTTTATATTTATTATAATGTTTCTATTTTACTTCTATTTTATTCCTAATATTTAAATGGAAAAAAGGCAAAACATCATTTCAAAATGTTTTCCTGAAGGTTTGTGATGATGATATTTTAGTTGTATTTATATATTGGACTATTTCCATCATCTAGTATTGAGTATTGAATGTCTTTAGAAAAATTTAACTTTATTCAAATTTTCAAAATACATTCAACTTTTAATTATAGCACATAGTATATGGATAATGCTTCAAGTGGTATTATTTTTCTCTCTTCTTCAGATGTTTCTAGCCTGACCAGAGAGAGACCTTTACATTTTTGAATATTGAATTTTAAGGTATCACTGTAACTAACTGAGTCATCCTACCAAAGGTAATAATCAGTAGAAATTTCATATACATATCTATGAGATTTCTCATGATTTCTCCATTTTTTCCTTAAGGGCAAAGTTGATTAGTGGTTTCCATACATTATGTGTATAGTCAGTCACACTAGGTTGATTTTTGCAGTTATTGACCATTATCATGTGAGCAGCTTCTTGGAATTTTCTTTTTTTGTACCTTTGCTTCTCTATTCAATATTTTTGTATTTCTCAATTGAACATATGTTCGTTGGTACATACACAGTCTTCTACCTTAAATAGATTACATAAAAAACCATTAAAAAAAGATTATTGGTGCTGTAGTATAATCATATATATATATATATATATATATATATCAAAAATAGCAGACAAATGAAGAAAAATCTGCAATCAGTATAACATCAGAACAGCTTTACAAAGCCATAACACACTATGAGGAAATCTAACATTTACAAAACATAAACTTGAAATGCTGAAAAACAAAAACTGCATCTATGAAATAGCATGTGAATGTTAAAGAATGTATATTGGTGAGACCAAATGCCTCATTGAAATACAACTGCAAGAGCACAAAGTGATGATTATCAGAGAAAAACAGATATGTCTAAAAGTAGCAGACCATGTATGTACCAATGAACATATATATATATATATTCAATTGGAAAATACAAAAATATTGGATAAACAGGAAAAGATATAAAAAAGAAAATTCAAAGCTGCAGCTCACATGACGATGGTAAATAACACCATAAGTCAACCTAGTGTGACTATATATAATGTATAGAGATCACTAATCAACTTTGCCCTTAGGAAAAAAGAGAAATCAGGAGGAACCTCAGAGATAAGTATATGAAATTTATACTGACTGTTGCCTTTGGCAGGATGGCTCATGTAGTTACAGCGTTATCTTAAAATTCAATATTCATTAATCATCTTTACCCTTAGAAAAAGGTGGAGAAATCAGGAGGAACTTCATAGTAAGTATATGAAATTTCTACTATTTGCTTTTGGCAGGATGGCTGTTGGTTGCAGCATTATCTTAAAATTCACTATTCAAGAATCTAAAGGTCTCAATTATCTATCTTTTATCACCTTTAGGTTTTATTCACATGTTAGTACAGTCACTGGTCAGTACAGCAACACCTAAAGAAAAGAGAAGAATAATACATCTCAAAATATTGTGCATATACTAACCTGTGTGGTATTAATAATAGTTGAATGAACTTTGAAAATTTAAATAAAATTAAATTTTTCTAAAGACATTCAATACCCAATATGAGATGTTAGAAATAATCCAATATATAAATACAATCATTTTAAAATGTGTAAAACAAAGCAATTACAATAATCTTGAAGGACTAAAAAATTAGTCCTTCAAATCAGAAGGCACCTAATATGTGACTGAGAGAAAATTCTAAGGATATTTCACAAAAATATTGACCTGTATGATATAGCACTACTGAAGTCTCAAAAGTGTCTGTTTGCAAATACTACTATGCTAAAAGAAATCTGAGATGAGAAGGACAAGTTAACTAATAGTATTTTTGCTATAAAAATATGAATTGCTTGTGTGATGGCATTTTAGAAATTAAAACATTAAGTTCAGAACATGGTACTGTCTATTAATGAAGAATGTTATTGCATTCATTGTCATAAAAGATATTGCAAAAATTATTATTGATTATAACATGAATGATTAATATCACACTGAGTTTACAGATTCCCATTTACCAATAATTGGAAAGTTCTCATACAATTTGATCAAATTTGCAAGTGAGATATATTTTCAGTGAATGGTGATTGGCATGCTAAAGCTATAAATAGAAAGATAAAATTCTGCTGGATAATATAAAATAATGGAGTAGATCAATAAATAATAATGCATCTCTAAATATATTTAGCATGCAACAACCTTTTTAAGAAAGAAAACCATCGATGCTCTAGTCTACATATAACCCAGGGAAGACACTGTTTATTCAAATAACATCAGAAATTAGTTGAGGCTTCAGATATAATTGATGATGATTTGACAATATGTGGATAGAAACTAAAAAAATAATGAAAGTTGAATATGCAAAAGTTTGACTATGATAAAACAAGCAGAAAAATCAAAATGATGTTAGAAGTTGCATTATTAATTACAAATAAAAGATGAGAAGTCAAAAGTAAAAATACTATAGTCTTTTAAAAAAGTAAAAAAATTTAAAGGCTGATAAACAAATGTGAGCCATATTATAACAATAGAAACAAGAGCATTTCAAATAAATATTTAAAAAAATCCAGATACAAGTGTTCTAATGGAATAAATCAAGTTTTACAAAGATTAATAATATATAGTAAAAAAAAGCAAAGTTATGACCAAATTTAACAAACAAGATATTTTTGATGAGGTTAGTGACAGAGAAATTCCCAACTTTCAAAAAGCACATCATTTTAGCACTAAAAACACTCAAAATCGATGCTACTGATTTGAAATTTAGTAATAATCCAATTATGCAAATTAATCTGTATGATTATTCAGTGGTTTTGACATGTGAATTATTTTAAAATATCAAGAAAAGAAGTCTTGACAAAGTACACAAAATATTATGCAAAAGTAATTAAACTCAAAATCATTCTACCTAAAAAAAATTTAAGCAAATAAGTATACAGTTAATTGCTTGAGAATCAACATTTATATCATATTAATCTAGGAATGGACTCAGTGATATTTAGATGTTATATTCCATTTCTTCCATTGTATTAATGTGTATAGGAAAGAATCCTACATTGAATAAGATTTATCAAATGTATCATATGATGCGGGAAATGCTTTATTGATTATAATAAGGTCCAATTATCTTTTTAAAAAATTGTCTTTAAAAAAACATCTCATTGACATAATACTAGAAGCCAAACTTAAGACTGGCTATGGCAAAATATTATTACAAGAGTTGGGCAATGTTACAGATTGTAGCCCTACTTACAAATAAATATTTATTCATAAACAAATATGAAGCATATTACAATAGAAATCAGGCTATAAAACAAATATAAATTCAGAATTGGTAAGCACACACACAAACATCAACAATCTTTGATAGAAGTCTTCACACTTTCAATGACAATGAAGATTTGAATAAATATATTAGAAAATTTTAAAAAAAATATTGGTAGAATTATAACTAAATATGAAGATAGTGATTATAATAACAGAAACAATGGGTAGCATTGAAACAGATAAACATATAGGTTAGAGGTAGCTGTTGACATCTTGTAGCATTTATTAACAACAGACAACAAAGATCAGAACTGTTTAAGATATGACATATCTTGTGACTCTATATAATTAAAATTTGAATACTGAAGAAAAAAAATTATGGCCTATAAAAAATATGAACAAGTAGATATTCAATTAAATGAGATTGCTTGAAGCTCAAATAATCAATATGAAATTTGTCATATTTTATTAATATTGGGTGATGATCTAATTTATGATAAAATATACGATCGTTAGCAAGTTTGCTATTGGAAAATATATATATATATATAATTAACAATAAAAACGAAACAGTTAAAAATCAAATAGCACTCTATCAGTAATTTTTATATAGCCTATATAGTTTGTTATATATATATATAATTGATTCTATCACTAAAAAATAATACTTTCTACATTTTTCATTATATTTCAGTTTTGCTCAAATGATAAACTGTTAAGATTATATAATGCTTAAATTATCTTAGTTTCTTTTTTCTTTATTTAACTAAAGTTAGTTAAAGATTTCAACAATTTTGTATAAATCTAAAAAACTCTAATGTTTAAATTTAAAAAATAATTAGACTTAGCTTTATCCAATCAACAACTATACTTCCCTAATCTCATATTTTGTTTTGTTTTTTTATTTAAATTTAAATGTCAATTTTAAATTTTTTTAAAAACAACAATAGCTATATCCACATGAATGATTTTATGAATTTGTTTACAAAAAAATATTTTTCTATTATACATAAAATTATAATTCATTACTCAAAAGAACAAAAAAACCCATATATATATATAGTAGAGTGAATGGTTAAGATAGTGTTTATAGGAATAGTAAAAACAAAAACAAAAATAAATAAGAGACAGGCCAAAGAAAAAATATTAGGGATGATATGATGAAAGAAAAACCATACTGTATAATAAAAATCAATGAGCATTATAAAACAGAATAATGATCATAATTATATTTATACACCATGAGTGAATATAAATACACATACTTTCAGCATATATGAAAGTCTCATGATGTAGTAGTTATGACAGCTACTTTCATATTTATGGGTTAGTGTTCAAATGCAATTAAACTTGAAATTTATAAATTAGATTATTGTTGGTAAATGGACACTAAACTTTTATTAACTGAGAATAAAATAAAAATAAACTTCAATGAGAGAGTAAAACATTAAAAAAAAAAAAATTCAAAAACTTTCTCACCGTTGTTTCACAGATGAGCATTGTCTTTCAATATTACTCTTTGGAGAGTCTTGTGTTAATGGCAATTTAATTAACACTGGTTTGTTTTTTTATCCAGAGTATTCATTCATTCATTCATTCAATAACAATCTCTTGTGAGTATCACTATTATGACTCCAGAAAACAAAACAAAAATAGAAAGTTGTATATATAAAAAAGAAAACATTATAAACTGGGATTGCTTTGCATGAACTTAAACAGATGAATATGTAATTGCATAAATACAAAATTATACTGCATGGTTAGTGGAGAAAGATAAGCAATATTAATAAAAGCTTATAATTTAACTCAGCTTTATATTAACTGAAATGATTAAAGATTAATAAGTAAAAAAAAAAATGGACATAGAATGAAAAAAGACTGTTCACGACAGAAATAGTAACTAGTATTTAGTAATTAATATCTTTATCTTAAAAAGCAGAACATGATTCTTAGTTGCCATATTTACTGTATATTAGTCTTTAAATTTCATATCTGAAAATCATTCAACTACTACAACATGTTCATCCTATCAGTATTCCGAGTTCACCACCTGCATTTATCACTACTATTAAATATAATATTGTTACATGTTACAATGAGAATATCATTTATAATTCCTTGGTTTTTTAGACTTTTCCTAATTACTTGATTTTACTTATTTCAAAAACATCACAACTAATTATAATAATAAAATCGAAAATACTTTAAAAGTTATTTTTGAAGGATTATTAATTAAAGAAAAAATCAAAATTTCTTACATTTATTTGCAATAAATATTGCTTCACAGAGAATTGTATAGCAACAATTGAACAAAATTATTAGTAAATATTGCTTAAAACAAAATTAATCATAGGAAAAAACATTTAAAAATTGTTATTTTAACTGATTAATTATATTTACTTCATCACAAAGAATAGCAAATGTTTCACTTTTTTAAAAGTTATATTTTGATTCATTTGTTTTTTTAGCAATTCAATATCTTTATAAAATAGCTTGCTATTGAAATTATAGACTTTATGTTAAAGTATGATCGCTAATAAAAGTGCTCAAAATTAGAGATTTTTATTGCTATGATTTTTCTGTCAACATTTATTTTGAAGAAAAACTTTTAGTGTACAATTAAAGACTTTTTGCTTTTATGATCCACTATTCACAAAATATATGAATAAACTGTCTGTTTCTAACAATTCATTTTTTTCTTAAAAGAATGTGTTATAGACAGTATAATCAACAAATATTACAGATATTCATTTTAATCAATAATAAATATGGTTTAATAAAAAAATTTAACAATCAACTTTTCCATAAATGAAAGTGATATACAAACTTTTGCTATGCCATGATCACTGATGTAAAAGTGCTCAAATATTAAGAAATTTTCAAATGTGAGATTCTTAAAATAATATTTTATTTGTAGTCAACAAAACAATAATATAAATTAAAATTAATACACTAATTTTATTAATAATATATCTTCATGCATCACATGACATTAATTTACTCATTTTTTAAGTATTATCAGAATTTAAAGTTTTAGAAATTAGTGTGAGACAAGAATATAAATAGAAGCATTCAATAAATTTATTATTATTGAATACTATAGGAAAAAAAATCATCTTATAAAAATGAAGAAAAAAAAAAGGCTTTTATATAGTAGCAAATATAATATTTATTAAATGAAATGGCAAGCAAGAATTAAATATCACTGATAACGATCAAGTTTTATCATTTGCTCATAGAACTCTATTGTCTATTTATTTCATTTGTTTCCAAGTTATTACATAATTTTTCTGGCACATTTTTAGGTAGTTATTTATGATGTCATCAAAATTTAAATATTTAATAATTTTATATTTGATTAATATACCACCAGTGAGGAATAAATCATTTGAAGTTCTCAAATACTTATGATCTTGATTTACATCTCATATTTTAACGTTTTGATTGTTAAAGATAATTTTATATATAATTAAAATAAATGATTTGAAAAAGCATTTATTTTCTGAAAGATGTATCCCTACATACATACATAAAATCTCGAGCAACAACTAAGTAGTAATTAATACTTAAATACAAACTTTGAATTCGAGTTTAAATAATAATAAAAAAAACAAAAACAATAAAATAGCAAGATTCAAAACGTATTTATTTATATAATTCACATTTGAATTATTTAATGCGGTGATAGCTCTGTAAGTTAAGGATCATGGATCATGATTCAGCTTTATTTCTTTCGATGCTCAAACTTATATATGCACTGCCGTTCAAAAAACTATTAGATTATTTTTTGAATATTTTTGACAATTTACGGTTAATATTATATATAGAAAATATTGGTAAATGTTGAAACTAGTATTAAATAAATGTTTCCTACCAATAAGAGTTTCAAATGGTTGAAATTGTTATTCGTAGGCAATATTCAGAGTATTCATTAATACAGAAATATAATAGAACGGAAATAAATATTCATAAGTCCAGCCAAATTTCACATCACTAGACGATAACTATTTTTTACCCTCCCTCTACTTATTCAAAACAAAGTTGCTTGTAATAATTTAAAAAAAGAAAAAAGCAAATAGTGTATTTAAAGATTGCCTTGGCATCTATTCTAGAATTTTGAGTTCGAAAAAAAAAGAAAAATGAAATAATTTACTTTGGTAACATTCAAATGTATCATCAAAATATTGTAAACAAAAAACGTATTTATCTAACTATCATTTAATAACTTTTTAATAATATATATGTATTACTGATAAATGATTTCTTTTAAAAAAAAAAAAATCAAAATAAATAAGTTTATTTAATTAATTAAAACATGAAACTTATTAATAAATAAGGTCATTATTTTATAATATATATATGCAGAGTATTTTTTAATAAATATTCGATTTATTGTAGCTAATAATAATCTTCAACTACAACTTTCATAATTAAAAATTAATTAGCAGATAGTTATTTGTAGATAAAAAACAGACGTTATCGGCTGTCAACTGTCAAATCCTTCTGGAATATTCAAAAATAGTATTAAAAGTTGCGGCAAAAATCTCGCAGCCTCGAATAACATAGTAAAATGGCTAACTAGCAAAAAGGAGAGCTCCAGCAACAATATTATAATGCATCAAAGGAAAAAAAAATTTCGTATCTTTTTCATAGTCTTACAATATTTAATGATTAATATTAATCACTCTTTTTGGAAAATATATATTAAACGGAAATGGATATGGAAGCATCCAAATGAAGATACAGTTGAATTGGATTACATTTTGACAAATGGAAATTTGTATTTCAAGATTGCAATGTTCTTAATAAATTCAACACAGGAAGTGGTCATCGATTAGTGAGATGTAAGATATATGCTAATGCAAAACTGAAGACAAAAGTTATTAAAAAAAACAATATACACAGCTGATATTCCTAGTCTTAGACACATAAGTTGAATTTACATTAGAACTTGCAAATCATTTTCAAATATTAAGATTTTAAACATGATTCAGATTTGAATAGGAAGATAACTGATACACTTTAAAAAATGTCAATGAAGATAGCTGATACAAAAAAGCAGCAATTGATTAATAAAATTTCTACTGAGACAAAACAATTTATGAAGAAAAGGAGAAATATGAAACTATATAAAAATGATGCATGAAGAAGGAATGAATATCTCAAATTTTGTAAAATAGTGCAAAAACGAGTTGATAATGATATAAAAAGTATAATTGTAAACTAGTAGAAAAAGTTATAGAAGAAAATGAAAATCTCAAGAGTATTAAACAACATTTTGGTATTGATAGAAAAGATTTCTTCAATAACAATAAAACAAATCATGAAACTGTTACTAAAAAGGGAGATGGCATTATGAAATGTGTAGCAGAATTATATCAAGAATTATAAAGCAATAAAGAACAAGGAAATGTATCTCCTACAACTACTATATCTTCTGAATTACCCAGGATTTTAAATGAAGAAGTGAAATGCAATTAAATTTATGAAATAAGGGAAAAGCTCCAGGTAATGATGGGATTATAATCGATATCTTAAAAGAAGCAGGTTAAGAAATATACTTTTTTTTTGGCAAAGTTATATACCAAATGTTTAAATGATAAAGATGTACCAGACGATTGGAAGAATGCAATATTAATATTTAAAAAAAGGTGATAAAGAAGATATCAGAAATTACAGACCTTTCAGTTTTTTCAGTTCTATACAAAATTTGTATCAAAATAATTACAACTCGTTTATAGTGAACTTTGGATTTTAACCAACCAAAAGAACAAACTGAATTTGAAAATGGTTTTAGTACAATAGATCATATCCAATTATTGTAAAAGTTATAGAAAGAACTAAAGAATATGAGTTGTCATTATACTTAGGATTTGTTGACTATGAAAGGTCATTTGATTCTGTAAGTACATCTTCAGTGATTAAAGCATTGGAGCATTAAGGTGTAGACCCAGGATACTGTCATATTTTGAAGAGTGTTTATAAAAATGTAGCAGCAACAATTAGATTACATAAAGATACTAAAAAGATTAGCATTGAGAGATATACACAATGATTCCATATATCCAAAACATTTTACAGCAGTTTTGTAAGAAGAAGCTAAGGGAATAAAAGTAAATGGAGATTATTTAAGTTATCTAAATTTTGCAGATGATGTAATTATTTTTGCAAATAATGCTTTAGAATTTCTGGAAATGTTGCAAGAGTTATCAGATGAAAGTAAGAAAGTAGGATTAAAGGTAACTGTTAAAAGACTAAAGTAATGTTCAATATATTTTCTCAAAAGAAGAAAATAAAAATTGATAATGATAAGTTAGAAAAAGTTTAAGAACTACTAATATCTTAGTTAGATTATTATCACAGATGGAAACATAATGGCTGAAATTAATCATAGAATTAAACTTGGTTGGAGTGCTTTTGGTAAAAATAACTTAGTATTAAAAGAAAACCTATGTGTTTAAAAAGGAAGATTTTAAATAAATGTGTTACCAGTTCTTATAGATAAGAGATTTGAGTACTTAACAAAAGAGCAATTAAGATATGTCAGACCACTCACAGAAGTATAGAGATGCATATTACAAATAAAAAAAAACTAAAGATAAAATACAAAGGTGAAACACAAATAAATGTTACTGATATCATTGAAAGAATTAAGAGACTGAAATAAAGTTGGGCTAGACATATTGCTAGAAGAGATGATAATAGAGAGACATTTGAAATCTTAAACTGCATTTCAAGAGATTGTAAAAGAATGGATAAAATTTGAAAATGTGCTGGTATGGTGTGGAGAAAAGAGGCTAGACATCAGAGAAAGTGGATTGAACTTGAAGAGACCTTCATACTGCAGTGGAACAATAATGGTTGAAAATGATGATGTTGATGACTATTTACTACACTCATACTGAAAATATTGCAAAGAAGATATAGTTTTTGTATGTTCAGGCCATATAACATACAAAATATTTAGTTAGAAAATTGTTGATGATTAAAAGTATATTCCATGAGAATCAAATTAAATATAATCTAAATTTCTATTTAATTTCGAAAGAGCAATAACTTTTTGCATAAAAATCCTTGTTACTATCAAGTATTGGTGGTTGAGAGATCAGCACAGCTGCCTTACAAGCAGTTGTCCTGGATTAGCGGATTCACTTCCCGGCCGGTGCTATGACACATTGGGAAAAAAAAGAAAAAAAATCTGTTACTTAATTACAAAACATCAATATTTATTTACATTACTTGGTTCATTTTTTGAACAGACAATTTGAAATGATGTCTAGCACTAAACTATTGAGATGCAATATAGCATATATATATATATTATAACGATCGGGGTGTGGGTGATCAATAAGTCTTACCGTATCTGCCATACAGGGCACCACCAGGCATTTGAACCTGGAAAATTTATAGAGTAGGCATATATGTGCTGATAAGATCTAACTTTTCCATATATATATAGTTTATTGTGACCGTCAGCCCAATGCCACTAGCTCAGTGAGACGCAGAGATTTATAAAATATAAATTATTTAAACTATATCTTCAATATAAAAAAAAAATTAAATAAAAGAAGCCACTGCCAGTAATTACACACAAACAACATTTATTAACACACATATATAATCATTTAGAATTTGAGGAATAACATTTATTATTTAGATTTTAATATTAACTTTTAAATTTAAATTATTATTTTAAATTTTAAACCATCCGTACAGATGAATTTAATAATTTTTTTAAGAGTGTCGCGTATGAATAAACTACATAGATTGCATTTGAAAAGAAAATATTCTATCCCTTATTTAACCTTAGGCTAAAAGTTCGCAGTCAAACCGATGTCAATCCATCTGATACATTGATGTATTCAATGCAGCATGACATACGACAGCACAAAATACCATACTGTCAGGAATGTACATCTGAACAGCATGGTTAGAGAAGACATTGACTCTCGTCCAGACAGGAATACTACATCTGTCTGACAAGAAGAGCAATAAAAAAACTCCATAGGAAGGAACTGCGTTTTCTGTCTTACTATCCCCTTCCATAGGCAAAAAGGGGGTGTGTGGCATATAATGGTGATCCTGCACATATCGGACCTCATACTACATTTACTAATTACACCGATATATCCAATTCATTGACCCAATCTAACTATGAAACAAATAACCTAAGATTAACCCTCCCTTAATTAATAAAATAACTTTTCAAATCTATATAGCCATTCATGCCTGACTTAAATTTAACATCTATATAATTTTGCACAGATGAATTTTATAAAAGTTTGTTTTTTAATGTTAAGTATAGATCGGCTACATAGATTACATGGTTAAAAACATTTCAAAATAAACATAAACGATCAAAATATAAAGTCATTGATGGAATTGCAGAAGGAAATTTACAAGAAACCCAATGGCATTCATCATAAGATGTTGCATTGACACCAATAACTTAAAAGACATCCGAATAAATACATTTTAGATACTCAACATAAGGTATCATTATTTACCGAATGTCTATATATTCTAATCAAATATGAAAACAAAAACATAATTAAACATTAACGAATCTATGCAAGCATCTATACCCAACTTAAATTTAATGCATTTAAATAATTTATACAATAAATATTAATAAAAATAAAATAAAAAAAATGGAAATGATTTTTAGCAAACTCAAAAACATTAATAATTAATTTGAAAACTTAAAAGTTCATTTTAAAATTTAGGTTAACTGAATATTAAAAGCTTGTCAAATCTTAACGAAAGTTCTTAATTACTTTTAAATTTTACAGTTCATGTCTTACAGTAGAAAAATCCCAGTTCCTGGTGCCAATTCCCATGATGTCTCTATTTGAAGACCAGTCTGTTGTTCTGGAGGTGGCCTTAGCTGGTTCAATCCTGGTACTATTTGATTGCAGAAACCATATGATTCGGGGTCTGAAATAGTACTGTTCATAATTCATCAGTCATTTCATTTGAAAATAAAAGAGAGAGTAACATGGGTGTCTTATCATGCCCCTCAAAAAAAATCAAGCTGGAACTGTTCTTGATTTCAATATTTTTCCTTTTATACTGATCATCCGGATTCACTGAACAATCTATCATTTTCATTAGGGTCCAAGCATTTGTTTCTGCTTCTATTGGACATTCTGCTTCAGAGCATGAAACAATATTTAATTTTTATCTATATCTTTCATCTGACTTTTCAATTATATAACATCCCCAAGGGCTAGTTTGCTTTTCAATAATTAATAACACAATCATTTCCAATTTGAGATTTCAGGAATCAATTAATACCTGTTTCTATTTTTACTTAACATTACCTTTTACTAAAATATTTTATATTTAGATCTTTTATCTTTTTTTTTACAAAAAAGTAAGTTCAACTACTTTTTTTTTATTTAAAAAAGAAATACTTTTAAAGTTTTGCATCTGTGCGAATATGTATATACATACATTGAACAACTCTTTAATTTTAGCTTTTAGTTTTTTATTTACGAACTTCAAAAATTTTTTATTCTAATTTTAAATTAATGTAATGGCATATACAATATATATATATATAATTGTGTGATATCATAGAGAAGTTGAATATTTAATATTTCAATAAATCTGAAACTGCATTTTCTCCATTATGAACTTTTTTATTATACATTCAGTGTAGATAAAATGAATAAATATAGTTATAGTCAACAGTCTTGTTGAACTCTACATCAATAAAAAAATTGATTTCTTTTTCAATTTTATTTTTGGTTTTTAAACTTATATAGAGATTTTCACTTCACTAATCAGAGACTGTGGTACATAAATGTACACTGAGATTATTTCATAATTTCAAATAATCAAGAAAACAAAAAAAAACCCATCATTGTAATCAATTAGCACACGACATTACAAATACTTTTTCCATTTTTCAATTTTCACTTATTTTTTATTCTTCACTTTTCTGAATCCAGCTTGTGTGTATATATATATATATAAGATTGCTAATTTGAAATTTTGCGAATCCTATATAATTAAAAATAAAAAAATATAAATTTGAAGAAAAATTAAACAATGTTGAAAAGTTAAAGAAATTAATTAAAAGGACATTATCTACAAATCATAGCATGAAGGAGAAGATTGATTGGATTAATAGTGGAATATAGTCATGTATAAATTCAGATTTAAAAAATATTTTAGGGATGTGACTCTGTATTCTCAGAAATGACACTTTCTTTATTATCTTTTTTTAAAAATGAAAACTAATCCAAAATTGTTGATAAAAAAAAAACGTAATGACTATTTAGTATATACAGTCAGAATTAAATATTAGGAAAAAAAAGTATATACATATTGCTGGTCAAATAAAAAATATCATGTTTAAATTCAAGTTTAAAAAATATTTTTGTAGAGTATGACTCTGCTTTTTATTGAAATGATACAATTTTAATTATTTTATTTATTGATTAATTGATTTATTGGAATATTTCAAAATTGTTAGTAGAATTTATTTTCAGTTTAGCAAGTGTGGTTATCACATTAAGATAATCAAATTTTAATGATATTTATTATAATCTATCTCCAATAAAATTCATTAACTGCACTATCTTTAATCTTATTGATCTTCAACTACTGCTTAGTCAGTTTACCAAAAAGATCCAAGTTTAAATTCATAGGTGATGTGTTAGTAATGATATTAAAATAATTTCTTTCAATTTATTAGCACTGATGATAAATTATAAAAAAGTATCATTTACTATCATTTTAAAAGTAATTATTGCAATATGTTAGCACATTTTTACATCTACAGTGTTAAAAAAAACATACCAGAATTTATTGCAAATGATATAGGTTTTAAAAATAATAATAAACAAATCCAGTACTTTAAAAAATTTCATTCTTCTGAATAGAGTTTGAAATAAAGTATTGATCTTTAGTGATTCAGCTACTTCTAATTTTATCATTTCATTTCAAGTTTTTAGAATTGTTTTTTTTTTTAATTCTTTAAATATTCAATATTTACAAAAAAAAAATATAAAATATATATCTGATATCAAAATACATTTAAAAAACCAAGCAAAAAATGCCATTAATTAATGAGATCTTCAGTAATAGAAGCTAGAATAGTGATAATCATATTTACCATTTTTGTATATATATACTGAAGCAGTCAATATCTAATCATCATTGAGCTTCATGCTTCACCATCTACACTAACCTCCTGTGGGACCTACAATTCAGACCTCACCGTAAATATATGCCATTCTATTAATATTTATTGCTGAAAATTAGACGTTTTGTTAGATAAATTGTAAATATCTTTTTATATATTTGTATTTAATTACACTATTGGAATGTAACAACAAAGAAAAATGGGGAAGGCTTGAAATACTGAAATTATCTTGATATATAGTCAGATAGTTTTCATTAATTAAAATTATAAATCTTAATTAAAATTCTTTTTTTAGTTGTTTTCAAATCTTTAAAAATATATCAAATGGTATTTCGAGCCTTATCTGTTTTAAAATATTTTGCTAATTGAATGTTGTGTTTTTTATTTAATCAAGAGATTACAGAGATAGCTGTGGGCAACTAAAATTGCATTCTTGGAGGGATTAAAATGTGTATAAGCCATAGAACAAAAGATGAGTAGAGAGGAGTTTTTAGTCAGTTGAGTTGAGTGGAGTTTTCAGTTACTTTTCAAAGTGTTTCCAGTCCTTAAAATTTTAAGAAGCCAACAGAGGTTAGGTGCTATGAACTATGAGTAGAAAAGAAGCACTTTTCTCCGGACCTCTCAAAAGTCTGTCTCCATGATGCCGTCAAGTGCCATGTTCCATCCGATTGGCCGTACAAGATGACTATATAGTTGCCAACCTGACTGCCTGCCATTATGCTGCTATCCGTAGGTAACCTCACCTTATGTAGAGCTGCCTTCATAAGTAAATACTTTTGTAATTTGTAATATATAGTTCAACCTTCGTATTTTAATTTATATATTAATTTATAAGCTTCTGCTAATTTTGCTTTTAAACTCTCTCTCCATAATCCCTTACTAATATAGTGTATTTTAACTTATCTTTCATGCTTAATTAATTTGTTATATAGCTTTGTGTGGCTCAATTAAATATTTAACTTATTTTGTTAAATATATATATATATAATTTATTTTAATTAATATGCCAATGTCAATCAACTTTACGAGTTAATAAGGGTTTATTTTCTTTGTTCAATGGGGAAAAAGCTTCACTTAAATTTATTAGTAAAGTTGTATTTATTTGCAACAGAAATCGCTTGCTAGGTTGGTGTCATATTTAAATCGTTTATTCATGTTTTTTTTTTTTAAATATTTCATTGTGGATGCATATTTTACTTTATTTAAATTTGTCTTTAAATTTCTATTTTAAAAAAAATTGTGAACCTTCACATAATTAATCCATCTCTTCTTGCTGTTGCCTGAAGGGCTAATTCTATCAGTTAATATGTATATGGGAATCGAATTTTAAATATAAATTTTATTAGTTTAATGATATAGAAAAGAGTTATTATTCATTACCATTTGTTAAATGACTCAGGATTGAAAACAGATTATTGTGCAAGAGGTTAGACCATTTCCAAACTTTAAAATAATATTATATGAAAATTATATTATAAAAATTATATTGATGTCCAATAACGTTGCTGGCATACATGTTCTTTTATCCTGATATTTTATATTTTCCATTTCTTTATGTCTTTGTCATTGGGGACATCAGAAGTCTGAAGCTCCTGTCATACTTTTCAAAATCACTCATAATCAGGGACACTACTCCCTGTGGAACATGAAGCTTATGAGGTTATGTGCTATGGATGACAGTACATCCGGCTCTAGCCTCTCTATCGGTATCATTTGCCAGAATGCACGGATGTACCACACCTAAGTTTGAATTGAGTATTGCCTTTTTAAATGATAAAATATCTACAATCACCATGAATGCCGTATTTCTTTATTGTATGCTAGTACCGTTACTCTGCTCCTTAATTTGATCACCATCTGCCTAACCTTAATAAGTCGCAATGATGTGTTAAGATAATGATTCATTTCATGAAATACATTCAGAATGTTGATTTTAAAACTGCTTTCATTTAAAAGCATTATCGATTCCCATAATTTGTATTAATGATTGTAAAATTTATTCTTGTAAATGTAGCACATTGTTAGTTTCTTGTATACTTATTCTAAAGACGCTATGTCCAAACAATGCCTATCAAACATATATAATGATTTTAAGATTGTAAATAAATGATTGAGACCGTATATTTATTTGTCAAAATGATTAATGCTAAATTATCAGGCATCTTTCTGTAATCCGAATCTGTTCCGATCTTGTAGATTATTTTATGCATCCACAATGTTCTGTTAGTAAAATGTTACTAAATTGGCATATTAACTCTGCACAAGTTATAATCCACCCCATAAAATTATATTCATCAAATAATTAATGTAAAGGAGATTTTATAAAAACAAATCCCAAGTTTTGCAAATGTATAATTTCACTCCAAGCGCGAAACAATTTTGTAATATATGCGTTTTCTCAATATGTTATTAAATATATATCTCATGTAAATCCTGGTTTGATGTTTTTGAATTATTATTTTCTAGTTAATATTTAGAACTATTTTCTTTAGCTAATAGCTTAGCATTAATAAATAACTATAATAAATGTAATAACTGGGCTACTCTGATCTCGATCATCATCATCAGTCTGAAGTTATGCTCTACTGCTTTGATTCCGGGCCTGGAATTAAAATAATTGTACTGTATCATCAGGATTGTTGTTCAGTGGGTCAGAGATTCAAAGAATAAGCAAATAGGTTAGAAGTCAGGATGGCTCCAGACCTGTGTATCTCGAGAATGATCGGATTCGGGGTACTTTTGCTTAGGATTTTAATCTTGTTAGGTCAGCATACTATTTTGACCGGTACAATACATATAATGAATAAAATTGTAAAATAGTCTTTAAATACCAATGGTGGTAAAAGCCTCTCCAGCAGTTTTGCAAAAAAAAATAGAGAAGACCTTATTCAACCAACTAATCAATAGAAAAATAATAAAGAGCTTTTAAAAGTTTTTATTCTTATGTTTTAACACAAAGCGAAGAATAACAAATAAACATTTCATCAAACAATTTTATATGATTAGTTTAAGTTTTTGATCATTTATCAAAATAAATTATTATTGCCTGCTTAGGACCTGAAACAAATTTTCCAAATTTTATTTCCTCTGAATTTGAACTTCTAACATGCCAACTATTACATCATGAGACTCTTTATATGTGTGTTATAATATTTAGTTAATGCAATTTAACTTTGTTAATATTAAAATTAAACTTTAAATATTATTGAAATAAAAATTTACTATTGAAAGTTAAGTTTTTCCAAGCAAATCTAAAACAAAGGAAAGCATATCCAATTTAATTGCTAAAGAATTCTTTATTGAGCCAAATAATTTAAATATTTCATATAATATTCAACAGATGAACTTATTTTGGAATAAATCCAATTATTGTAATAAATACATATTTAAAGAAAATAAAAATATTTATTTCTAAAATTAAATAAAAAGCCCAATTGTATCCACATAGTGTTACATTGGACAAGTGGAACAAATAAATGAGGAAATACATAAACTAAATTTAATAACAATAAAATAATAATTGCTATATTGAATAAATTAATTTAAACATAAAACTTCAATCCATTTTTTAAAAAATGATTTACAAGGTCTGTAATTTATGAAATTTTAAAGGACATTATCAGATTTTTTTAAAAAAAAAATTCATGAAAGTAATTTTTATGACCCAACAATGTTCTCTTTTTCGCTTTCTAATGATAATTTCATTTAAGCATGAGTAATCAACAAACATTAAATGGCAGCTCAAAGAATTTCTATAACAAAAAATATAATTTTCAGATATATTTTTTTTATATATAAAATCCCACAGCTTTTTAAAATGGTTTTCTTTTAAATGTGATTATAATAGTTTTTTTGCTTGCTTGAATATAATAATATTTATTTATTTTATTTACTTTTGTAATTTGATATTACATTAATTACTTATTTCATCAAAAATGTACATAATATATAATTTTATTTATACATATATAATATCTGGATTAAATATCTATTCATAAATTTACTTATATTATATTCTTACAAGAATTGAAAGTTTGGAAATAAAAAGAATTAATGTCATATACAAAAATATAGCAGTAAATTGGCAAGAAAATCTATAAAAGAAAAAAAAATTCTCAAAAGTAAAATACAATATCCTGATATTTGAAGGAAAGTTGAGCTAGGCAATCAAATAAGAAATATAAACATATTTTTTTTAAAAAATGATATCTGGAAACTAATAAAATGGTATAAAAAGAGTTATAGCTAGAAAGATATATAAAAAAAATACTCAAAATTAAAACATAACATTTTAAATAAGAAGAGAGATCACACTTTGAAGTATATTAAGAATTCTATAGATATTGTAATGGGGTACATATGCCATTACATTATTTTAAAATTAAAATAAAGGAGAAAATAAATCTGGTGGTCAAGAGGTCAGTGACAGCTGCTTTACAAGCAGTTGACCCAGGTTAGTGGGTTCACTTCCCGGCTAATGCTGACACATGAGAGAAAAAAATTTACTTATTAAAAACTAAAAAAAAAATTAAGAGTTATGTTTAACATATATATATATATCACACAGAAGGAAAATTATTTTTAAAAAAAAGTATTTAAAAGTAAGAAATGTAAAAAAAAAAAAAGTAAAGATCTAAAGATTAGTACTTTTAGTAAAAAGTTATATAAAAGAATATAGAAATAAATGTTAATTAATTTCTATTTAA
This sequence comes from Epiperipatus broadwayi, assembly GCA_028023455.1. NCBI lineage: Eukaryota > Metazoa > Onychophora > Udeonychophora > Euonychophora > Peripatidae > Epiperipatus > Epiperipatus broadwayi. The sequence goes on from JAQFVV010012571.1 coordinate 1,854,564, forward strand.
AAATCATAGTAAATGGAAATGATTGAAAGATAATTCTATCTAAAGAAAACTAGTCCTTCGGACACTTCAATGATTGTAAGATCAGATAAAAAATAAAAAATAAAGATTGTGAAGCAGAATGACTAATGCAAGCACCAAGCCACACCCAGGCCAGAAAGAAAAACATCCAAACCTTAAGAACAAATGACATCATGTGCGATCGATCTGAAAACTTAGTGATAAGGGAGGCCTAATACTATAAAAATAAAAATAATTGATTGATTAGGAATTGGATTGACTATTGATCTACTATGAACTGCAGTTGTATTGCAGACTCCATGATGTAAGAGTCTTGTAATAGATTGTTTCCTTTGTGCCAGCCTCCTGATGACAGTTCCTGAAGGTATTGGCAAGCAGTGGTTTCATCTCCATAGAGAACAATCTACACAAAATGCAAGACTTAGGATAGACTTCCATAAACCTGCTGCAATCAGGAAGATTCGTAAAGACTTAGGAAGTATAAACTTTTATCAGTATGAACTTATAGATCGATGTCTTAAACAAGCTTTTAATGTGTCAGCTAAACATAACTTTTAAATGAACTCTTATCTGATTATCAAAAGAATTCTAAATCCGTTATTAATATTTTTTTAACATATAAGTTTGCAAATAAATCATTTCCATTTTTCCTTTTATTTATTTTTTTGTTTATCAAATAATTAAATTATTAAATTTAAAGTTGGGTATAAATGGCTGCATAGAGTCATAAAGTTTGGGGTTAGGTCATTGGAGTTATTTTAGACTATTTGTTTTGTAGTTGAGTCGATGCTGGTAGAGGAATATATGGGTGTTTATATCAATGTAATGTGAAGTATGTCAGCATACAGGGCAACATGCCCAAATAAATGCATGACCCCAAATGTGTAGACATCGGGTTGCAATGGACATGGAGAAGTTACCCAACATTGATTTCCCTTTTCGCTCTATGGATAAGGACCATAAGTCAGCAAAGACTGCTCTCCCTCCATATGAAGCATTTCTTGTTAATGTTTTATATATATGATTCCTTTGCCAGACAAATGCACATTCCTGTACTGGACAAGGATCATTTCTTTTAAATAATATCATGTTGCAGATGCACATTCCTGTCAGCATGGTTTTATGCTAACATTTTCATATTGCATTGGTTGCCTCTGTATAGCAGGGAGCTAGCGTAGTTTGGCTATGAACTTTTAACCTGAGGTTAAATGTTTGAAAAGTTTTTGTGTAGTCTATGTAGCCTATCTATGATCAACATTCTAAAATAAAATATAAACTGTCCATCTATGCAGACTTACTAAAATAACAATTTAAGTTTAAAATTAATAATAAAATCTAAAGCAATATTAATTTATTCCTCAAAGTTATATGTGCATAAATAAATGTTTTGGGATTATTACTGGCAGTGGCTTATTTTATCTTTTTTAATATTAAAAATATGTTTTAAGAATTTAGATTATAAATCTCTGCTTCTCCTTGAGCTAGTGGCAAAGGCTAACAATCAAAGTAGAATCATAACAAGAAGTATCTGCCTACATTATAAATTTTCTAGGTTCAAATAGCCTAGTGGTGCCCTGTACAACAGATAGGGAAGTGGCGAATATTTCCCAACTGTTACAATATAGTAATAAAAACAAGAAAACAATGTGGTATTTATAATTATAACATCTTCCAAATTGCCAAATATTTTAAATGAAGAGATGAAATATGCAATTAAATCTTTGTAAAGAATGAATAAGTTCATAGAAATGGTAGGATTATAATTGAGCCTTAAAAGAATAAAAAGAAGTAGGGAATATATTGGCAAAGTTATATGTAAATGTTTAAATGCAAGAATAATATTGACATTTAAAAAATATAGGGATTCTACACAAGATTTTGTTGGACTCAGGTCCATCAAAAGAATATGCTGGAATTCAAAGTGATTTTAGTGTAGCAGATCATATAGAAATATCATCAAAAAATATAAAGATTTAATGAGTATAAATTGCTCTTATATTTAGGACATGGATTATGAAAAGGAATTTGATTTTATAAGCATTTCTGCAAGGATTAAAGTTTTGAAATTCAAAATGTAAAATGAGAATATTATTATATTCTGAAAAATATTTATCAAACTGCAACAACTATGATTAACAAGATTGACATAAAATGAGACTATGTCAGAGTGATTTCATACCTTCAAAACTTTTAACAATAATTATATGGGAAGTATATTGTTAATTAAAATAGGAAGCTAAAAAAACAAAAATAAACTAAGATTATTTAAATCATCTAATTTTTGTAGAATGATGTTTTTTTTTTTTTTTAAAAAAAAAAAAAATCTTCAGATCTTCAAAAAATGCTAAAAACATTAAAGTAATATTCATTATCTTGTTACACAAGAAAAAAAAATACATAATTATAAATTTAAAAATGCCAAAAACTACAAATAACTTATGCTGGTTTTTAGTATAGATAGTAATATAATAATTTAAATAAATTATAGAATTACATTTAGATGGAGTGCTTTTGATAAAAGTAATATAGTTTAAAAATAAATTGAAGGTTTTTAATAAATGTTTTATTAATTCTTATATATTGATTGGAGATTTGGATTCTTAACAGAAAAGCAATACAGATATTTTAGATTACACAATAAAATAATAAGAAATGGATATTAAAAGAAACAAAGAGAAATTAAAAGTCAAACACATACGTTGAAATACCCCTAAAAAAAGATTGAAATGAAACTGGACTGACTATATTTCTAGAAGAATGATAATAAATGATAGATAAAATCATAAAATGGATTGCATAAAATTGTAAAAGACTTAGATCACATATGTGATGGATTGATGAGATAAAAATGTTTATTGAAGTAACAGTGTTGGATCAATAATGATTAAAAATGATGATGATGGATATGAGTATGTATATACCCCATTTGAATTAATGATTAATTTAAATTTAGTTGGAAGATATATTTCATGTACTTTAGAATTTCTCTCTTTATTCTTATATCAATTCAGAAATCCATAATGAAAAACAACTAATTAAGAGTGTCATAAAATTTTATATTCTATTTTACTAATGTTTCATCAGTTTGACCTTCTAGACATGCACTGTGCAATATCAACTGTAGGCATGTACACTGAAATAGATATGTTTAAAACCAATGAAATTCAAATAATAGCATGTTTGACTTTTATGGATTTTTTACCACCTACCAATTTTCCAGATATAGACCATGAAAATAATTTGAAGCAAAAAAAAAAAACAGTTTTATATCGTATATTAATTCAAAACATTATTTAACTCAAAAAAATAATGGATCAAAGTGGATCATTCATTATTTATCTATTATGAATGCCAGATCAGACTCAAGTTTCAAAAATGCTTTTATGTAGAGTGCCCAGGCTATTAATTCAAATTTTTTCTTCTCATAAATATTAAATAATTAATTTCCTTAAAAAGCCGAGCAAAACAAACTACATCAATTAAAAAGTACACAGGTGCTTCTAGAGAACAAAAATAATTTTTTTTAAAAAACAAATGAGTATTAGCAATGTGATGCTAATATTATTTCCAGAAATTTTTTTATTAATTCAACATTAGTGAATTTTTATAATTTTAAATTACATTTAAAACATTTTTCCTTCTCATAATCATTAAATAATTAATAAACTTTTTTAAACCTGAGTAAAAAAAAAAAAAAATAGCAGCACAGGGGCCTATAGTAATATTATAATATATAGGTTATTGAAGCATTAAATAACTTTAATCAATATTTTTTATTTCATATTTATTTGTAAATAAATTTTAAATTTTAATTAAATGTAATCTTATGTATAATATAAAGAAAGCAGTTGCTTGTTTTTCTTTGAATGTAAGTAGAAGCATGAAGTAAACAAAAATAGTAGTGTTAATATTATGGAAAAATAATCTAACAGGAGTTTACATTAGAGAAATGTGTAATTTTCTCCTAAACTTTATAAAGTTATCTCTACATTTCATGTACAGTGTTTTTTAAATATTATTTAGTTGAATAAATAGAAAGTAGTAATTTAATATTAATCAATATTTATATATTTGTCATTACCTGCAATATGGAGTTAAGAATATCCTATTGTGTGATAGTTCATTTATATCTTTCATGTAATCATAAGTGAATGGCAAAAAAGTTATATATAGAAAAATTCAGACAGTATAGTAAAAACACAATTGAGAAAAAAGATGTCACAACGACTACTTTCTTTTCTAGTTGATGATCTAGTTTTTTTATTTATTTATTAAACAAACAATAAAATAATAGTAGATTAAAAAGCAAATAGTAGTTATCTCCTTTAATTTCTTGATCTATAGTTAACACTTCTTAATCTTTAGTTATTTAACAATATGGATAGCCTTGAATAATCACTTTAATTGTTTTATAATTTTATATTATTTTTCAAAAATAGTAATAATATTATTTCCTTTACTTGTAAGGTCTTCAATAGTTTTGTAAAATTAGTATTAAAAAATGTGAGCAAAAAAAAAAACTGAAAAAAATTATGTAAACTAAATTCATATAATGTTTTTGTTGGTTCCACCACAATCAAGTTAAAATTGTTAAATAACTCACTCCTTGATTTTTTTAGTCAGTTAAAATTGTTAAATTTTAACTGACTAAAAAATCAAGGAGTGAGTGAGTTAAAGGCATATACAATATGGGACCAATTATTTCTAATTCTCCAAATATTTTATAATTGTACAAAATGAAATAACAACATTAATTTTATCATTTTTTAAAAATAAGAAATATATATTCTAGCCAAAGAAAGATACGTAAGAGAAAACATTATGATGATGAGATTGATGATGATTACTATAACAAACAAAAAAGTAATAATCTATTTGGGCTAAGCTCAGTGGTCAGTTAGTTCTCTTTCATTTTGCTTCAGAGACATCTATTAATACAAAGGAAATTTCAAAGCACTAATAAAATGCATAATATAAAGTAAGTAAATAAACTAGGAAGAGGAAAAACTTCACCCATCCCTATACAGCATTTAAAAAAATATATACATTTCCCTTCAACAAAATATATTCTCTGAGCAATAAATATTTTTGCACTTTGAGTTACATCTTCAAGAATTTTAATGTCTTTTCGTTAATGTCTTAGAATAGCAAATATTTACACCCAAATAAATTATTTATTGATATGATCTGATCGACTCTACTTTTGTACAGTGAAGTGTAAGGTACCTTTCTAATGGTACCATGAACATTAATGAAATTCTTTTGCCACCACAATAATTATAAAAATAAATGAATAATCTAACAATTAAGGTAATAATAAATAATGATCTCAGGGTTTTTCTTGTTAATTTTGGAAAAGCATACTATTGTGCATTGTGTTGCCAAATAAATGACTAGCATCCTGGTAGACTATAGGAGACAAACATTTCTCTTATAAGCTTGTATATCCTAATATATTATAATAATAGTAATAATTTTCTAAATAAGTGTTTAATCTGTTGAACAATTGAAAAAAACAAGTATATAAAATTTAGAAAAATTATAGACTTTTATCCAGAACATTACTCGAAATAATAGGAAGAAAGGGTACCTTTTAGATCCTTCTACTACACCATCAACAACACAATAAAATAATTGAGTTTAATTATTGTATTTTTATTAATAAAATAAATAAATAATGTGCAGTCTTTAAAATAGATCAAATAATCCAAAGCAAGATTAAATAAATAATTATTTCTTTTGATTACCATTCAATTCCATCTTCGAATTGAAGCATTTATAGAATATTTGCATTTTTAGTAACATTGAGATATTGGATCTGCATAAAATTGATAATTTAATTTACCAAGATTTCTGTCATAAATAAAAATTGAGAACACAAGACAAATTGCGTATAGAAAAAAAGAAACTAGATTTAAATAAAAACAATACATTTATTCACGTCTAAATACAATCTAAGCAAAATTTATTTACAGTATGCCAAACACAAGTGCTATTAAAATATATGGTAGAATATTCTATAGGTTTTAAAAAAATATTTGAATAAGTTATTAAACAAAATATACTTGGTAGAGATATTGATTTAAACATTTAGATAAACTCATTTTATAATTAACCTAACTATATCATCGAATTTTAACAACAGTTGATCTAAAAAAATAAAATAACAATAGCTTAATTATAATGTGACAGTCAGATGATGTATGTTGGTTTAACACAGTTCGCATACTAGGCGAAAGTACCTCGAGGCCACCCATATGCAAGATATTAAATCAAGAATACTATGACCTCTGCCCTATTCACCTATTCTCGAAGCTAACTACGAACCACCAACATTATCTGAGACACGCAGGAAATTACTTTTCATCCGGCCAAGCTTAGCATCAGGGTAGAGACATGGATGGGAACACCTATGGAGCTAAATAGTTAAATGTGCATAAAAGTACTATGAAAATGTGTTTTGCATGCCTGGATCATTGGAAAAGCAAAATAAAGCATTAAAATAAAATTAGAAAAACTGAAGCTTTTTAGTTAAATAAGATATTTAATTAATGACTTTAAAATATTAATAATGATTTAATGGCCTCCGCTATTCCCCTGAATTAATGAAAAACTAATTAGACAATAAAAACAGATTAAACGATATAATATTTTTGCGGTCTAAGTCTTTTCTTCCCAATTTTAATAAAATTGTCAACTCGAATCTCCTCGATAAAGTACAATAATAAAAATCTTTCACAAAGCATTTTCTAATTGCTTTGCACCAAAAACAGTTTAAAATTATTTAAGATGTATATAGCTAAATCAGATATATGTAATAAGCTAATGGCGGACAAAAGAGGCGTTATCGAGGAGATCAAGTTGGCAAACAAAGGAAACTTACTCGTATTGAATTTAGAAACATAAATGAAATTGGAAAGAGATTTTAAATGAAAAATTAACTTTTAAACTTAACCACAATGGAATACAAAATATTTATACATGTTAGTAATGAAGAATAGCGAAGGAAAAAGGGTTAAATATATATAGATAGATCACACAATATATATCTAAGATTAATCTAATAAAAATGGTTACATAACAAATATAATTAAATACAACATTTCAAAAATATAATTCAATGAAGCAATTAAGAAAGGTATGAACAAAAAAGGATAGAAAGTAAATAGTTCAATGGGGGAGAGATACGATTACTGTCCTGGTTCCTTGGTCATGTTCCCTCAAAATGCGTGGCTTGATCCGTCCATCGATAGGTATTTGCCCGGACAAGGAAAGTGGAAATACATAGAATGCTTTTACGAAAAGTCCTACGGACACAGCACAAAGTTCAAATTACTATTAGGTGGATACTACGGCATTTTGATGGTATTTAGGGCCTCGGTAGCAGGCAAAGCTTTGCCTAATTGCCTAGCATGGTAGAATCCATCAAATTCATATGACTTTTAGCTTGTAGCATGTTCAAACTTCTCCGTGATTTCGAAGACGACAGTTGAATAACTTTTTTGAGCAAAATGGAAAGGAGAAGCAAAATCTGGGAGGTTCAAAGCACAGGAAAAATCTGAATGAATTCTCTACAGAGAAATCTCAGCAAGCAAAAGCAAAATCTGAATGCAATTTTCAAAAGGAAAATCTGAATGACCCCCTTTTGTTCTCACTCCTATTTATACCTTTTTTGTAAGCTACCTTCTATTGTTTTGCCTATGATCTTAGATCTTGATAAGCCCCCCCCCCATGTTCCTTTGTTTCAAGGTAACATTTTCTAAAAATAACTTTTACTTTTTTATTCTAAATTTCTTTCTTTAAACTTTGAATTTTATTAATTAAAAAAGAAAGAGAAGGCCATCTTTAATTTGCCTTGAATGGGCTAACTAATTACAAACATACATTCTTTTAAAAAATGTTGGTGGGCTTATCTCAAAATAAAATCATATGCCATATTTTAACAAGATTTTAAAAAGAAAAATATATTATTTCTTTTAATAAAATAAGCATTTTATTTCAGCAGAATTTTGCATTAACTCATATATATATATGCTTGACGTATATATATATGTTTGACTAATAGGTTTTACAAGTAATTTTTATTAACAGAAATTTAATCTTAGAATGGAATTTATTTAAAACAAAATATTTAAATGCAAATACAAATTTAATAAACATAATTAATTTTAGCTTTAATGCAAAACCCTGCTGATATTGGACTATAAACTTAATTCAGGCCTACAATACTAATTAAGTTTATAGGAGGCTGTGAAGCATGGATCGGACTTCAGATCCATTGCTTCATTTCCCAATAGTTAGTGAGCAAAAAAAAAATGTTAAAAAAAATGCTGTTGCTTCAGGTCAGAGGTAAAAATTTTGTGCCAGGTGAGTTCAAGCATTCTCTTTATTTGTTGTAATACTTAATTTGTTACTAACTACGGTGTTTTCTTTTCTTAATATATATCTAGGGTCAGGTCAGTGTTGGTTCTAGTCTAACAAGGTATGTATCTATTTTAATGTCTATATTTCCCAGGGTCCGGTGGTATATACTGCCTTGAACTTTTGGACGGGTTCATGACCCTATCATTTTGGTTTTCTTCTAAGTTTCCATAGTCAATGTCAGTTAGTATCCGAATCGTGCCTTGAATATCTTGCATTTGAGTGCTTATTAATATTTTCCTTATCCAGGGTGGCATGTTGTGCCTAATCATCCTTACTATCTGCATTTCTGGATAATTGAATGCACTTAGGGCTTTTATTCGATTTACCTGCCTAAAAAAAACTGAGCATAAGTCTCTTGATGATTAGCCGGGTATCTTTCATGCATTATGGAATATGTCAAACCTTTCTGCCATTCTGCACTCCAATACATTGACATCACTGCATTCTCATATTCCATAAATGTTTGTGGTTGTATATATAGTGTTCCACTAGTCTCTGGCAGATTCTTTTAAATGATGACTGGAGATTGCCACTTTTTCTTGTTCCGTCATATTCTGGAATTGAAAAAACATTTTGAGACTGTCTAGGTGGTGTCTAGGGTTTCCACCCGGTTCCCCTCTAAAACATTGTATATGTACAAATTTTGCCACAGGAGATGTTACCGGATTAATTATTATTGGCATAAGAATTTGGTTGCCTTCTTGCGCCTGGATTGGGTTCATCGGTTGATGAATGTTCATTTCCTTTTTATCCTCATTCATCTGTCCATTTTCTTCTCCATCCTGTATTTGATGCTTGACTGACACATCCAAGGTATGCATATCCTTTCCTAATTCATTATCCATCAATGATTTAAGTTGTGTATCATCTTGTTTCTGTTGATGTTGCCATTTTAACTGAGTATCCTCATCTGGCAATACTTTTGTTCTGGTAGTATGTTGTTGCTGGAGACCCATGTTTTCCTCCAAACGGTTCAGTCTTTGTGATGTCATATTCATGAATTCTTGGAACATGTTCATCATCATTTTGTTTTCATCTCTCATTTCTTTGACGAGATCTTCCAAATTGTATTTTTGGTCACTATGAATATATGTTGCCATATTTGGAAGGTTGAGCACTACCTCCTCATCACTGTCATAATGTTCGTCTTTCTTCTGTTGGTCCATTTTTGCCTATTATTGGCTATTTTGTTATATAACAATCCCACCTTATTTGTAAAACGTATTTTAGTCTTTTATAAACAATCTAGATAAGTATATTTTATCACACGTATCTAGGAGCTATATCCTTCTGTATATATATATATAATATTTTACTTCTTTCTAAAATAAGTCAGTATTCTAAGTTCCAACTATCTGTTTTATTTATATGTTTTCAGAAATTAACTTTGCCTACCCCACGAGGTCCTATCTTAAACCTATGCCTATATGTACCAGTTTTTACATGAAAAAAAATAGAAAAACCTGCCGTGTCTGTTTTTAATATTTATTTATACTACATACTATTCTCCTCACTTTATTTATTTCTATATTTCATTTAAATGTCACTGCTATGTTAATATAATTAAAATAACCCACTTACAGCTTGATCTGGCTTTCTCTGACACCTGAAACAACTAAAAAATGCATTTAAATTAATATACAAGTATATGTATATATCAAAAGGAATATGTGAGCAAAATATAGATAAGTCATGTTTAAAAATTATTTTGGTTCACTAAACATACATTTTTATTTTGATCATCTACCTCCTATGGTTTGTTTATTTGTAATCCGATATGAGAGATTGCACTTGCCAACAAATTTATTTGATAAGGGTGCCAGTCGACAAGACAATGGCCATATCAAATATACATATTAATGGATAATGATCCAAGCATACATTGATAAGGATTATAAAGTTTAAATGCGATTAAAATTTATTTTGAGTTTCACTTCACTTTCAAAAAAAAAAAACTCTGCATGAATAAGTAAATGGTATTTTAAATCACAATATTAATTAAGTCTAAGACGTATAACAACAACTAAGTAAGGTAACATGTCTGACGTGGGTTTGAAACCAGTTACCATTTTGGTCAAGACACACAAAAAAATCAATTTAAACAGCCTAAAGTACGATTAACAACACAAAATATACATAAAAAAATTAAAAATAAAAGTAAAATCCCACGATAACTGCCACTCCGAATTATGCACCTGGGATCGAAACCAACTACCATTTTGGTCACAACCCAAAATAGATTAACAATTATCAAGCAATTTTACAGAATCATGCATTGAGATCAAAAACTGATAAAAAAACATTTATATAAAAACGGGTTTTACCGAACTATAACGAAGTGTATAACATATACACCCATATATATGAATATGTACTTCACTAAATAAGCATAAATATGACTACATATAAATATACAAACAGATATACCTATAAAAATATTTTTTTTCTTATCATGTACATGATTTTATTAGAAAGATTTGCCATATTGCAGACCGCATACTCCTATTATTTCAGGCTACTAAACGCTGGTTGCAACTATGACAAGGAAGCAATGATTGCAGACATAGACCTATTATTTCAGGCTACTCAGCAAATGAGAACTCTACAGTGTAAGGGGTTTTCACCTAATGGTTACTAAGAAGGTCTTCACCAAAAACGGCTACTAAAAAACAAGGGCTTCACCTAACGGTTACTCAAAGGGTCTTCACCTAACGGTTACTCAATAAATGATTCAATAGCATAATCCGAATTGAGAGAGAAAAAAATCTTAACTAAAGGTGGTGGACATATATGTTATACAGAAAATACTTTAATATATATATTTATTAAAATGAACATAACACATTTACTTCTTATAAAGTTGAAAATTAAATTTGCTATTGTTGAAACAAAACATATATTTATATATTATTTGCTAGAAAACGTAACTGCAAAATATTTAAAAGTGAAAAAAAATTTTGCATGATTAAAATTATTGATTTAAAGAAACGAACGCAGAGAAAGTGAAAAAAAAAAATTTGCTGACACCGTACAGTGATATGTATTAATTTGAACTTATCAAACTTTCGATCTTAGAAAAAAATTCTATTAACGGAAAAAATGTTATCTATTAGATCTTTACAAAAATTTATACCAACTGAAAAACATTTTATTATCTCTTTGTACTTTTTACTAAAATATTAACACTTTCGAATATATACATATGTCGAAAAACATTATTATATTCAAATTTGCTCATGTTTAAGCAACACTAAAAATAATCTAAAGTACGAATGCTATTTTAAGGGAGGGCGGGTGGGTATTTATTTGACACTTCAGCCGCATCGAAGCTATATACTTTATACGACAAAAACAATATGGCGACTGGCCATGAAAAAACTACTCATTAGGAAAAAATTTTTTGCTATAACTCTGATATTTTATTTTCATTATATATATAAAAAAAACAACTAACAGAGTGTTAACTTTTCTAAATGTAAAACATCCATTTTAGGAATTTAAAACTCTGGAAAATTTTTTTTACCTTATACACATTTAACTTTTTTAATTAATCCAACAAAAATGACATTTGGCTCACGTTAGAAAACAAAACTCTGAAAAATTATACATATATTTTTATATAAATATATTAGACTAAAACAAACTTCTCAGGTTACTACTTTTTAATGTAAAAAATGGCATTCGTCCAATGGTGACAAACTCAAAGCAAAAATTTTGTACGTATAACTAACTATTATTTCGTGTTATTTAACAAACATTATATATTTGTGTACAAATCTGAGGAAAAAAAAATTCTACATATATATTATTCATTAATTTAAAACAGAAAAAAAAAAAAACATTATACACACATACAAATGTTATACAGGGCATTGTAGGTATGAAAAATTTCGAATAGCCACATGATGGGCATCCAAAAATGCGGAGAAAAAAAATTTACTGTAACAGTCAGCTGATGTATGTTGGTTTAACCCAGTTCAAATACTAGGTGAAAATACCTTGAGGCCACCCATACGCGAGATATTAAATCAAGAATACTATGACCTGTGCCCTATTTGCCTATTCTCGAGGCTAACTACGAACCAACAACATTATCTGAGACATGCATAAATTACTATTCATCCAGCCAAGTTTAGCATCAGGGTAGAGACAAGGATGAGAACACCTACGGAGCTAAATAGTTAAATGTGCATAAAAGTACTATAAAAAATGTGTTTTGCATGCCTGGATCATTGGAAAAGCAAAATGAAGCATTAAAATAAAATTAGACAAACTGAAGCTTTTTAGTTAAATAAGATATTTAATTAATGACTTTAAAATATTAATAATGATTTAATGGCCTCTGTTATTCCCCTGAATTAATGAAAAACTAATTAGACAATAAAAACAGATTAAATGATATAATATTTTTCCGGTCTAAGTCCTTTCTTCCCAATTTTAATAAAATTGTCAACTCGAATCTCCTCGATAAAGTACAATAATAAAAATCTTTCACAAAGCATTTTCTAATTGCTTTGTGCTAAAAACAGTTTAAAATTATTTAAGACGTATATAGCTAAATCAGATATATGTAATAAACTAATGCCGGACAAAAGAGGCATTATCAAGATCAAGTTGGCAAACAAAGGAAACTTACTCGTATTGAATTCAGAAACATAAATGAAATTGGAAAGAGATTTTAAATGAAAAATTAACTTTTAAACTTAACCACAATGGAATACAAAATATTTATTTACATGTTAGCAAAGAGGAATAGCACAGGAAAAGGGTTAAATATAAATAGATGATCACACAATATATATCTAAGATTAATCTAATAAAAATGGTTACATAACAAATATAATTAAATACAACATTTCAAAAATATAATTCAATGAAGCAATTAAGAAAGGTATGAACAAAAAAGGATAGAAAGTAAATAGTTCAATGGAGGAGAGATACGATTACCATCCTGGTTCCTTGGTCATGTTCCCTCGAAATGCGTGGCTTGATCCGTCCATCGATAGGTATTTGCCCAAATAAGGAAAGTGGAAATACGTAGAATGCTTTTACGAAAAGTCCTACAGACATGGCACAAAGTTCAGATTACTATTAGATGGATACTATGGCATTTTGATGGTATTTAGGGCCTCGGTGGCAGGCAAAGCTTTGCCTAACCACCTAGCATGGTAGAATCCATCAAATTCATATGACTTTTAGCTTGTAGCATGTTCAAACTTCTCCGTGATTTTGAAGACAACAGTTGAATAACTTTTTTGAGCAAAATGGAAATGAGAAACAAAATCTGGGAGGTTCAAAGCACAGGAAAAATCTGAATGAATTCTCTACAGAGAAATCTCGGCAAGCAAAAGCAAAATCTGGCAGGTTCAAAAGACAGGAAAAATCTGAATGAATTCTCTACAGAGAAATCTCAGCAAGCAAAAGCAAAATCTGAATGCAATCTCCAAAAGGAAAATCTGAATGACGCCCTTTTGTTCTCACTCCTATTTATACCTTTTTTATAAGCTACCTTCTATTGTTTTGCCTATGATGTTGATAAGCCCCTCCCCCCCACGTTCCTTTGTTTCAAGGTAACATTTTCTAAAAATAACTTTTACCTTTTTATTCTAAATTTCTTTCTTTAAACTTTGAATTTTATTAATTAAAAAAGAAAGAGAAAGCCATCTTAATTTGCCTTGAATGGGCTAACTAATTACAAACATACATTCTTTTAGAAAATGTTGACGGGCTTATCTCAAAATAAAATCATATGCTATATTTTAACAAGGTTTTAAAAAGAAAAATATATTATTTCTTTTAATAAAATAAGCATTTTATTTCAGCAGAATTTTGCATTAACTCATATATATATGCTTGATGTATATATATGTTTGACTAATAGGTTTTACAAGTAGGTTTTATTAACAGAAATCTAATCTTAGAATGGAATTTATTTAAAAGGAAATATTTACTGCACATACAAATTTAATGAACGTAATTAATTTTAGCTGTAATGCAAAACCCTGCTGATATTAGGCTATAAACTTAATTCAGGTCTACAATACTAATTAAGTTTATAGGAGGCTGTGAAGCATGGATCGTACTTCAGATTCATTGCTTCAATAAGCTAAGCAAAACAATTCATTTAAAATATTCCTTGTCATCCTTAACACCTGTTTCTTACAGATTAAACTGTTGCTAACTTGAATTATTCTGTGACTGGGTTTGAATAAGCAAACTTGTATAATAATAATAATAATAATAATAATAATAATAATAATAATAATCACATACAAACTGATAAAATAATATTGTCTAGCACTATTTATATTTTTTTAAATAAAATTTAAAGAAATATATGGATCGTTCATCAGAAGTCATGAACACTCATAATATACTGAATTTATGTCCACATAATAATAAAATATTTAATATTAAATAACTTACTAATCCATCGGCGAAATGCTCCAGATGATGAAAACACATTGGGTATGTGTATTTCTTATAATGTTATGAACTGATAATAAGCATTTAAAATTATTAATAACTTGTTGGTTTATTTATGGACTACTGGCAAGGCACAGTAGCACAATACAGACACTGTTTCATTTAATAAAAGCACTGCAAATAACAAAGTTCACCTTGAAAGACTAAAGTACTTCAATAGCCAACTTATCATTGCCATATCATTTCTAAAACACAAATAACTTCACCTACCATGTTGGAAAAATATTAATAACCGCATGAGAATAGGCAAATGAAGGAAAGCTCTCCAGAGCAAACAACATAAACAAAATACGGTGGATTCCAAAACCTATACCTAAGTCAAAAATGTATATGAGGACACAGTCTCACCACATAAGGAAAAACAGAATATGTACCAAAAATATGGTCTTCTAATAGAACATAGGTATTTAAGCAACATTTGGAAGCAGTAATAAAGTATAAACACTATCCTCTCATGGAATAAAATGTAAACAATGGGGAAAGCATCTTCATCCTGCAAAGCACAATAAGCAAACTAACATCAAATAAAGTCTAATGCACAAAAGCATAAATCCTAGACTAAACAATGGCAAGATAACAAAGTTATGAAAAAAAAATTAAACTAGGTAAATTAATATTCACACTAAAATTGCAAACATTAAGTAATATCTGAAACCAATGCATTCATGGTCAGCAGTCAAACAACTGCAAAAAATATTTAAAATTAGCACAATAAAATTCTACATTAAATAAGGAATACACATAAGTTAAAGTGAAAGTAATAGCAAAGTAAATGTAAATAATATGAGATTAATAAATGCTCAGTTATATTAAAATTTAACTGTAAATTATTATATCATAGCAATTATAAAACAGTGAACTTCTGATAAATGCATATATTGGCTGTTTATCTATAAGTGAATGAAACCCTTATAAACAATATAAAGAAAATGAAATATAAGTGATAAATATCTCTCCATGAATGAAAGGCATTATAAAATTTACCTAAATCAGTAAATATCAACTCATATGAATTTTACCTTATGTGTAGGAATATCTATGCATTCTGTCATAAAACCTATAATAATATCATAATAATATTACATTGACATAGAAATGTCATAATAAAATATATATAAAAATTGTATATATATATTTTATAACACTTTAGTTCATTAACAAACTTTCCATAGTGAGCAGTCTGTCAAGGCCATGAATTATTTCCTTGGTTAGTTATCCATAGGATGAAGCATGCATACAAACAAATAATAATTTTTTTTAAAAAAAATAAGGTGCATACGACTTCCAAATATAAACATACATGATAAAAACATTAACAAAGTCATTAACTCTAAATTAAATAGTAAGTCTGGATCCATTTGAAGAAATTGATTAATAATAAGCTAGCTTGTTTGAAAATTTTCACTATGAGCATATTGCAATAATGAGCAAGTTATTTGTTGAATTTTGGTGTCTGTGGTTCCATAGGAAATAAGCAATATTTTTTTTCTATTTCTTTCTTGAAAAGAATCACATTTTAAAAGCAAGTTTAAGTTTATAACAAAGAAACATTTCAAAATATTATTTCTCGTAATTATTTTTTTAAAAAATAACTATTAGATTGAATAGTCCACATTTTAACACAACACATTATTTAATGTCCACTGTAGTTATTTTTGCAAACTATATTTACTTTTATTAATTTTTCAAATGATTTCTTTGGTTCTAGTTTATTCAAAGTACTTTTTTTTTAAAAAAGCAATAAACTAAAGTGTATAACAGTTCTCCTGCTTTTTTTTAAAATTTCGTAAGTTCATCTTTCTCACAAATATTCTTCTTTATAGTAAAATTTGGAGAAAGCAAATGCATTTTAATAAGTTCATCCTGAACCAAAGATGACAGGTTATTAATAATTATAAAGTTTATACTGAATAAGCATTTTATTACATCTATTAAAATTAATATGAATTATTATTTCTAGCATTTAATAATGGGTAGAATAATCAATATAACTGCTTATTCTTAGTTCAAAATTTTAAACCATCTATATTTTTAAACCTTAAACTTTAATTTCTTTCTTCTGAAGATAAAGGATAATACACAAAGTAAATTAATACAATGTCCTGTATAATTTTATGAATTAATATCAATGGATAAATCACCTCGTTTCTATCAAAATATATGTTGAAGCATAACTGATAAAATGAGTTATTTTTCTGAAGCATTGACATTAGTAGTAAAGATAGTTTAAATGAAATTTTGGTAATAAAAACAAGATTACCTTAAGAACTGGATAACACTGCATTATAAATTAATAAATATCAAAATTTTAATAACTTGAGACTTTAAATAATAAATAAAAAATAATTATAAAAAATTATTACAGATTTAAATTGCAGTGACAACAGTGGTCAGTCAAGAGATGATGAAAATGAAGGAACTGACATTTCCAACTGACAGACTTTAGTTTTTATACCTTTCTTGACAGGTGTCAAGAACTAATGAACTCCTCCTGAAATTGTGACCTCTATGAAAAAATATATTAATGACAACAAAGAACTAATTAGTAAAATTATATAATTTTGATCCAGACATTTTTAAAAATTCACGTGATCCTAATGGCTTAAGGTGAAGAAAAGGTCAAATGAACTTATTAATTAATAAAGTTAAATAAAAAAAATAAGATAATAAAATAATATTTTATTCTTTTTAAAATAAAATATTACCTTTTCTTTCATTTAACTGCTTTACATCATTAAGCGATGACCCACATGTCTTTTTTGATCAGTTGAAATGTTTTCTCTCTTTCTTGAAGTAAAATATATAAGATGATGTCAACCAAAATACAGGCATTTGATAGATCTTTGACATGGCTCTCCAAAGATATCTACCACAAAAAAATCTGATGAAATTTGGACTTTTTATTAAATTTTTTAGTAAGCAGTGTATTTATTTTTTTAAATTTTTTTGATCAATTTTCTAATTTTCACAAAGCAATAAATACAGAAAATATGTACCAGCCTTCAAATAGACATTTATTGGAGTAAAATTGATCTTATTCACAAATAAGGCATATATTGGAGCCTAAACGTAAAGAACAATATCAGACACAGAAGTACAAAATTTTAATTTTTTTAATATTTTAATTTTTTTTAATTTTTTGAAATAATTATAATTTTTATTAATTTTAGTTGTGTGTTGATATAAATTATATATTTACTTATGCTCATACAGAATTCATATCTACCATAATTTTCTAAAGTTCTAATCCACTTATTTTATAAAAATAAACTTATTTTATAAAAATAATGATTCTCAAAAAGTTTAATAATTTATTTATTATTATGTTTATATGATGTGTTTGTATTTAAAAGTAATGAGTTACAAAACTAATGATTAAATGTATAGAAAGATTGCATAGGCAGGCAAATAATGAAATTCTGCTTCTTGTTTATGCCTTGATACTCGTGCTTTAGAGTCACTCTGGTTTTGCTATATGTTTTATCATATTATTTTCAAGTCTATAGCTAACAAATGGACTAGATACAAATAAATTATATCTATGTGATCCAATAAATATAACAAGATAGCATCATTGGTATACATAAAGAATATAAATATCACTGGTGTGCATAAAGAATGTAAACACCACTGATATACACAAAAAATATAAAATGAAGAGATGAAACTTATTTTATTAGTGATACAGACAGTAGCCTACGATTTCTAGTTTTAGATAGACAAGAAGCCAATTGCTATGATGACAAATGCATATCTACCTTCTGGAAATGATTTGTTTTGTATCTTTTATTAGGATGAATCATTTTCTTATAGGCACCTTTGACATTTGGTAACTTTTGTGGTACAAGATAAAAATGAAAAATTCATATGCGACTTATTTTGGAGATTCTGAAGCTATGGATTATCTCAGGTAAGACATGTTATATATTATTTGAAATATAATTTTGTGAGGAATACAAAGAAATTATAACTGAAGATATAATTTAAACTTAGTTCATGATAAATTAGAAATTATGAACAAACAATAAAGTAATAATTATGATGGATGTTGAAATTTTTTTCCATATTTTTTAAATGATTATCACTATTTGTCTTAGACATTGTTTTCGTTAGTTTTTTTAGTTTCTATTAATGTAATTTTTTTGCTCTAACATAATTAAAACTGAAGTTATTGTAAAAATTGTGTCTCGGGCCAGTTTTTTAAAAAATTCAATGTGGCATTTTAGATCCAACCAGTTTAGAAATTCATATTTTTAAAATGTTAACCCTTAATTTACTAAGTTTAACAAAATATTCATTTTTAAATATTTACTGAGTAAAATTAAATATCTTGGCATTTTACACCAAGAAACCAAAAATTCACACATGCACATGAAGTCATATACACACATGCATAAAGGAAATTATGTTTTGCTAAGTTAAATTCACTTAATAATTAACATGTTTCTTTAAACAATTAACATTATTTAACTAAATCAATAAGCTTTATTTAGATATATACTTTTTTTAAAACATAGTAACTAAGAATTTAATCTAGATGATTAATTACTTGTAATCAGAACAATTAATTGCATTTAAACATTAATAAACTATCTATTAATATTTTTAAACTTTATTACAATACTCACTTAGTTTTACCTTTGTTTCTTTCTAAAATAGGTGTAAATTAAATAATTTTTAAATTAAAGCATACATTTTCTTAATATAAAAATTATATCTTTGTTACAGATATTTAATTCATCAAATATTACCTATCTTATTCTCATAATGAACTAAATAAATAAAACTATTGGTGTATAAAAGTTAAATGATATAATTTACCCAAGATAAAGTTATTATCTTCTTTCTCTCTTTATTTATTACTTTTTTAAAAAAATAACATAAATCCTTAAGTTTAAGCACTTAATAAAGACTATGTACAAAAGCACAGGGTCACAATCTATACATTATTTACTAAAATGTAACAAAAAAAAAATAAAGTTGTAATTATTGCATATATAATTACCTGAAGAATAAAGAAATGTGATTGGTCAATATCATTATTATTTTAGAAAGAAGAGATGATACATTTCATTTCTTTTATTTTGATAGAAAAATACATGAAAATTAAAAATTAGCTTGAAAAAAAAAAAACCAAAAATTTTCAAATAATACTTTACTTTCAACTTAATAAATTATATTATTTTATTAATGATTCAAGAGACAATTAAAATGCATTATTGAGAAAAAAGGATAGAAAAAGAACTATTTTTCTTGGAAGGAAATCATCATATTGAAAAAAATGTCTAAAACAAATTGTCATAGGTGTTAGAATAAAAAACTTATTCCAAACAAATTTACTAAGGAGGTGACCATATATACAGCAAATAAACATGTAGTTAAAGAATGAACTTCATTTAAATTTTTTAAAGAAAAAAATGTCAATAAAATTCATTTAATTCAGTGCTGAATAAATTTTAGAAAAAGAAGACTATGTCATCATCTCTTGCTAAAAATAAAACATCCAAATCAGTATATATTAATCTTTAACAAAATAAAAATGATATAAGCCCAAAAATCTTACAGTGAATCTACTAATAATAATAGAATTGTGAAAATATGAATAAGTTTCTCATGTAAATACTCAAATTTCAGTCCTGATTATTGGAATAAAAAAGTAAAAGTCAACTTATTAGAATCAATATTTTGAGTTGTTTTCAATAAAAACTTAATAGTTCAATGGACATTACAAAAAATGTTAACTGATTAAGAAATGATCTCAAAAATTATAGCATTATTATATTTTACCATTAATACATATATATATATATTGTATAATAATTATGCAGAAAAAATGATTATTACTGACATTTCTGTTTTTATATTATTCTTTAAATGAAATTAGATATTACAATATATGTATATGTATAGGAGGCTCCAATATTAACTAAAACAATATATCTTTAAATTACTAATCCATAATCCATATATATGTGTAAGTTATAGATTTTTTTATTAATTCTATTTATTTGTGCCAAGGCAAAATAAAGTAATTTCTCCCAGATTATTAATATTATTACCATTAGGTATGCTATTTACCATATAAATAACATAATCATTATGTAAGCACTATTCCTAGAAATAGTATCTATGGAATTATTTTCATCATTTATATTTTTGTTTATTATTTTTCTTAAACAATTTAATTAATTAATCAAATTAATTGTTTAAAAATGGATTTAAGCCTAGTCACTCACTTCAATAAGTACTTGTACTGTAATAGTGCAAGGTGAATTCTCGTAATTCAAGTTGCATTTCATCCACTGATTATGTAAATCAAGATAGATTATTAACTGAGGAAATT
The DNA here is from genome assembly GCA_028023455.1 of Epiperipatus broadwayi. NCBI lineage: Eukaryota > Metazoa > Onychophora > Udeonychophora > Euonychophora > Peripatidae > Epiperipatus > Epiperipatus broadwayi. The sequence goes on from JAQFVV010012571.1 coordinate 1,875,835, forward strand.
TAAAATCATTTACCATTCATATGTTTCTACTTTGTGTCGCCTGGACAAAATTAATATAATGATCATCATTTAAGTGATATAGTATTAAATATTTTGGAAATGGAATTTAATTGTAATTTATTTTGCTTACTAAAAAAGAAAATAATTAGTGGTGCATAATTAAATGTGATTTCAAATCCCATTTAAGAAAAATGTGTGTAATTTGATCATGAAAGAATCTTCATTATATTATCATGGTTAGAAAACTAAGAAAGTATTCTTTCATTCCCTTCTTTACTAATTATATTTATCACAACTACATCTATTAGTGGTTACTCATTAATCATAGAAAACTTATTTGTTTGAAATTATAAATAGCTTGATTATATATTTAAATATGAATTTAATTTGTAATTAGGATCATTTATCTTATTGCCTAGATCAAAAATATTAAATCTGAGGCATATTACCACTTCTAATGTTATTCTAATAATGAGTGGGTGAATCCACGAATATTATAGCCAAATGTTTTTTTTTTTAAAGTTATGCCAGAATATAGTCGATGGTGAAGATTAAAGAGCATTTCATCAGAATTATAAATGTCACATCTAAAATCCATTGCTTTTTGTCACAATATATATAAATACAAGTACATTGCCTATACTGAACTTAATGTAATTAAAAAAAAATTGAACTCAGACTTTCAAGTTCTCTATATCTGTCCATTCCATCTTATACAATTGATACACATGACCACATACTTGTGAAAAAGATAAGCGATCTGCAATATATGGATTCCATTAAAATTTGAAGATTTGCTATTTTACTATGAAGTGAACACTGATTATATATATGCGTGAGAGATAATGATCCGGATCAACTGATTAGTTCTGATTCAGCACAAAATAAGTACATTGGAGATCATTTATCTTTTTCACGTGTGTGTGGTCATGTGTATCGATTGTATAAGATGGAGCAGATATATGTAAAGAGTTTGAATGTCTGAGTTCCAATCCCTTCTAAATATATACATATATACACAGATTTATAAAGATAGAAAGGCTGGTAATTACAATATACACACATTCAATTTCAATTTATAAAATCTTTTATTTAGAAATAGTTCTATAATATATATTGCTCAATTAACAACTTATGTAAATAGATTCAATGATTCAAAAAGATATTTTAGGAGATAAAAAAGATGTTGAACCATTTATAATCACTTGTGTCCAGTTAAATTCTAAAATGTCTATATAGTTAACAATTTATCATATTGGTGAAACAAGTATTTGTAGAGCATTTCTCCACCAATTCTGTGAATATAAATTTATTAACTGTGCCTTTTTTTCTCCAGAGGACAGTAGTTGATAAAGATTAACAGAGAATGATGCTACAAAGACGGAAGGAAAAAAGAATCATTATTAAGCAGGCAGTCCAATTTTGAACAAATGTTAGAAATATTGAGATTGTTCACACACACATCAGGAAAAAAAATAGCAGAGAATCCTATAAAATTCTCATTTTAAATGAATTTTATTTATTGCCAATTTTAAAGAAAGAAGAGTCAAACTCATTAAAAGAACTAATAAAATAAATAAATGAGACTCAAAGTTATTATCTCACATTTGTGTTTATGAAGATAAATTATTATATTTTAAATAAATTTTATGGTACCACAAAATATATGATGTAATATTTTTACAAAGCCACTGAGATTTAATAAATAACAAAATATAATTTATGAATACTTTTTTACAATTATATACAAAAAATACAAATTAAATACATGATTCTATTATTTTAGCTTGTGACTGAGGAATGTAAGTGGGATTCATTTATTGATTGCTCCATATATTTAACAGTGGATATATATGATAATTTCTCTGTTCAAAAGCTGGTAGGGTAACTATGCAAGAGAACATTACATAATAGTTTGCTAATGCACTCAATCAAATTATTCCAGCATAATCTTTGAAGTCAAAATATTACAATAAAATTAAATTAATTGCCAGGCATTTAATTACTAATAAATTTTACTGTAAATTGGGAGATAAACATTATAATTATGCATCTTAAAATTATCTAAAATTTGTTCTATAACTTTTATGTGTTTTAAAAGATTTAAAAATATAAATATATACATTTTACATAATGGATTTATATTAACAAGTATCTTAAAATCTACAAAATTATAATAAAAAATTATTACTAATCATATATAGTATTAAGGAATCAGAGATTCAATTAAACTATGAAATTATACAATAAAATTAAAATACTTTTAAAAAATTAACAAAATACATGTAATATATTGAGTGCTATATATTGAAAAAATTGAAAATATGGTCGGCTATGTGATGAGATTGACTTGCTCCATAATAAATACTGTGCTGTATAAAAATATTGATCAATGTATTTCGATTCTAAATTATTATTCATTAATTGCAGATGATTAAAAATGAGATAAATTCTCCTGTAATATTTGAATTACGTTTGCACAATTTGATCATCATTTAAAAAATAAGGCATATAATAGACTCAAGGCTGAATATGCATGGCAAGCAAAAGATTGGCTTATATACAAATAAACTGGAAAAACAAATGAATTCACTTGTTCTTTTAAATCTTTGCTTACGGGTAAGTGCATGTCAATTTGTTAAAACAGAACATGTGGGGAGATTAACTTGTGCCCGAAGATATTATAATAAATATTGTGTTGTATAAAAATAAAAATATTTATCAATATATTTAGATTATAAATTATTATTATTTTTTTATTTGAATTATGTTTTTACAATTTGAACATCATTTAAAAAATCAGGCATATAACAGACTCAAGCCTGAATATGCATGGTAAGCAAAAAGTTGGCTTACGTATAAATAAACTTGAAGAACAAGTGAATTCACTTGTTCTTTTAAATCTTTGCTTATGGATGAGTGTGCATCGATTTATCAAAACAGTGCATGTGTGGAGATTGACACTCCCAAAAATATAAGAAATACTATGCTATATAAAAATAAAAATATTTATCAATATGAAATTAATAATAATAAAAAAATTGATAAATAATATTAGCATCAAACTGTCAAATCTCACTATACCTTTTTTCTGCACTCTTGGGGCCCTGTGTAGTATTTTTAATTGTTGTAGGCTTTCAAAAAATAAGTTTGTTTCACCCAGTTTTAAAAAAATTTAATAATTTAGTATCCATGAGAAAAAATTTTTAATTATTAAAATATGGAATTAAAAAAGCTTCAGGTTTGCAATATTGTCTGTGAAAGTTTGTTCATTATCAAGTTTTTCTTGTATGGTGATATTTTTCATTTCAATTTTTAAAAAAATGTAAATTAATAGCTCAGACCCTTTATAAAAAATTATTTTTGCGAACTTGAGTTTTGATCTGGCATCTGCAGTAGGTAAATAACATTAGCTGCTATTTCCAGTTTGGTAAATATTTCACTTTTTTAATTAAAAAGTTTTGAATTAAACTACAGGACAGAAATGTTTTTCCACTTCAAATTATCTTCAAGATCTATACCTCACAAATTAGGAAATAATAACAATTCATAAAAGTTAAAGCATAGTACTACTGGAATTTGTTTGATTTTAAATATTTTTATATTCATTTCAAAGTGCATGCCTAAAATTGATATTCCAATTTCATAGATTGAGACTAATAACACATTTGTAAAATAAAATATAATCAACAGTTCGTCAAGTATATAAATGTTGGTCATAAGAAAGTATGAGTAGGACAGTGAAAGTTTCTGTAATAAAGATGCAATAGTAAAAATATAAATTTGGCCTTTGGTAATGAAAATATTGCATGATGACTAGTGCTAAATCAGTAATTTTACAAACATATCACATGGTAAAAATGAAAGTTCTCAAGATACAATAATAATAACAGAAACATTATGGTTGGTGGTGAATAAGAAACCCATTTATCATAGTTAAAATAAAAGATAAAATGAAACCACATTTTTGATATTAAATATTTAAACTTTTAAATAATAAATAATGTAATTATAATTCAAGACAAATCTACTGTCTAAAAATATATTACTATCTTAATCAGTTAAAGATAAAAGAAAAGAATAAAAGATCCATTCTGATTTAATGAGATGGAGACAAAATACAAATGGATTCAATTAAAAATGACTCCATAAGTCAAATAATAAAAATTAGATAAGTCAAAAAAAAGTCAAACTTCTCTGTTACTGTCTTCACCAATGAAATTATGCCAGTTTTTACTCTGGAAAAAAATGTGCCACTATGAATGCCATAGGAATATGAATATAAAACAAAATGATTTAGATTTTCTTCTTACAAAAGTCAAAAAACTATTTACATAAATATGGAACTGGTAGCAACTATAAAAATTGCAATGAAGTTCATAGATATTACATAAGACCAGACTTCAAATAAATTTTAAAAAGGAAACATTTATACAAAGTTTTAGGTTATCCCCAAAAAATTTCCAAAAAAGCAATAGATTTTGATGTTACAAAACATGAAAAGTGAAAATTTTCATGCTTGTTTATATTCTTAAAATATACTAAGATAATCAAAAGTGAAATTATACCCATTTAATAAGATATATATTATTGCTAAAGATAAACATACTATTATCATTTAGGTTTAATAATAATAATTAACAGCCACTAGAAAAGAAAAGTAAAAAGAGGGGAGGGGGGTATTCTAGAAATGAATTTGTGAACCACCAATAAATACATCCCTATATAGAACATGCTGGTCCATTTTCAGTTTGGTTGATATTTTATGACATTTTTTAATTTCCTCTGCAGAAAACTTTTCTTTCTAAAATACTTCAACATGATGTCTAATTATAGCTCTGCAATGTATTATACTCTCTGCCATATTTCCCCAATGAAAGCAATTGACATTGCACTTCTTTCGAATGTCTTTGAGATAATCCTTATAACATAGATCGAATCTATTTCCCCTATGAAACCCATGCTCATATTCACCACAAAATATCCTTTTAAGAAATATTCTATTGTTCATTGATTTTATATGTCCAATCCAATGAAGGTGTGCTTTTATAATAGTGGACTCATTAGTATCAATCATATCTTGCAAGCTGAAGAACATGTTGATTGATTTTACAATCTTGCCATTGTATTTTTAAAATTTTATAGATCCTTAAATTAAACTTTTCTTTTTTTATATTGTGCTGATAGACTGCCCAAGTTTCACACCCATAGAATAAATTAGGTAAAATAACAGATCTATATACAGTTAACTTAATTGCAGTGGTTATTTCACTATGATGGGAATACTCTATATTTTAATTTGTTAACAGCAACAGAAACACATTGGAGTTATAAAACTACCAAGGTATTTAAAGTGGAATACATTCTCAAGTTTCTTCCATCACTGGCTGACAAAGAATTTTAGTTTTTTTGAATATCAATTAATGAATTGTGATTTTTATAAGTTGCATTCAAAACATTAAGATATTCCGTAAATTGTATTTTGAACAAGCAACAATAGCACAATCATTAGCATACTGTGAATCCAAAATATAAGAAGATGAACTTGTTTTTTCCTTTTAATCATTTCAAATTAAAGATTCCACCATCAAACTTGTATTATATCTTAATCCCTGTTTGATTAAACCACCTATTAACAATTACACAAATGACTGTCACAAAAATTGAAAATAATATTGCAGCAAGTAAACATTCTTGTTTAAGCCCAGTTTTCATTTCAAATACTTCAGATTTTTCACCTGTAATAATAAAATTATACAGAAGATGTATAATAAGAAATTTTGGAGACACAACTAATTTCAAACAATATAATAGACTTATTAACTGAATCAAATGGACCAAATCAATAAAAGCAATATATAAATAGCTAGTTTGATCCTCACATTTTTTTAACATTTACTTAGCAACAAAAATCATGTCTATAAATCTTTTTGTTTATCAAAAACCCATTGTTTCTGATAATCTTTCATCTATAGCTGGAAGCAATCTATTCAATAAAATTCTTTAAAATACTTTGGCTATAATGGATAACAAATATATTTCATGATAATTATTGCAATCTTGTCTATTCCCTTAGTTTTCAAAAGTTGGAATAATGAAAGAATCCTTAAGATCAGATGGCACAACTTCCTGAGTTCAGATATTCCAAAAAAAATTCTAACATTTTTGAAGCTAACAGATCACCTCCATATTTAAAACTTCTCCAGATATTTTATAAGAGTCTGCAGCTTTTCTATTTTTAAGATAAAAAGAGCTGTTTAAATTTATTAAGCTGGATATGTTTGTCCAAATCTAAAGATAAATTAGATATATCAATAAAAATTGTCATCTCAATTATTATTATTCACAAGATGATCAAAATACTCTTTCACTTATTAAAAATATTATTACATATTGTTGGACTTAATAAGATTATGATACCTTTTCTCTGGTCATCATGTTGTTTTCGATGCATTAAAAAAAATCTAGAATGATCATAATCAGTATATGTATATATCTTCTTTATAGTTTTAATTCACCAATTATTTTTAAACCTTCTGTCAGTTATTGAACTTTTGCCTTCAGATCTTTACATTTATTACTAAGTTCAATATTTAATCTATTATTTTGCCTAGCAGAAAATACAACATAACTTTTTAATTAAATCACTAGTAATAAAATCACTATCATAAAACTAGTCATGATCATTCATTTTAGTGAACCCAAAATAGATTTATTTCTATGCATAACATTCTTTTTAAAAGAATTCCATGATTCAGTAATAAAACCGTCCAGAAGATCAAAATGAGCAATTTTAATATTCAACAATGTTGAAATTTAATATGTATAATAGATTCTTCTCAAGAATGAATATCAATTTTATTGAAAATATGATTGGAATAATATCTATTTTTTCTACTCTTTGAGTGTACTAATCTTTGATCTGTTCAACAATCGTGTCTATGTAATGCAAACCCTTGTATTTTGACTCTTAACTATTTGAGTTTAGAATCTTTAATTGGCAGTATATAACATTAGAAACCTTGATGATATAGTAATTACCCACAACTGTGTTCATAATCATGATGTGAAGTTCATATATATAGATAATTTGAAATTTTTTTTCATATTGCAGGTGAAAACTACATTGCAATTTTAAAATATCGGAGAGAGGAAATAACTGCTCATAGCTAATCCAGTTTTTGATTAATTTATTAGTCAATAAATAAATATCATCTACTCTTAGCTAGAGAGAAAAAACAAATTGAAAAAACTTTCCTCAATAAAAACTTGACAAGCATATAGAATTCTTTTGCTTCAATAATTCAAAGTACAAAAAAATGCTAGAAAGACTTTTGCTCTGAATGACTTATTTAAGACATTAATTTATTTTTTTATATATAATTGTTATTATATATAGCATAAAATTTAACGTAAATTTATTTAATTCTCATAAAAATCGCAAAATAAATCATGGTTAATTAGACCAAATTCCTTTACATTAGTTAGTATTCTAAATATATAAGATAGAAATTGAGGTTTTAACTTTCAAAATAAAAAATATATAACTTTAGTAATAAGGATTGAGCAAGTTATCAAAATAATAAAATATTAAGATAATTTGTATTAGAGCTTATAATTTTATCCCATTAACATACAAATATATTGCCGAATTCTTATAAAAATATTTCTATTTATGCCTATATAGTTATTATATATTATATAAATAATTGAAACGGAATTAAGTACCTCTTACTGAGTTATGTGATCTCAAAAACACGAAAGAGAGAGAAGTACTATTATCTCTTTAATGTGTTTGACGTCACATAACTTCCATTTCAATTACAAATATTTAAACAAAGTTATAATTATTTAATATTATACATGCACATGCTTAAGTAATTTTGCAATCAAGAATGATCAAATATATATATATTAATTGGACATAATATCCATTTCTCTTTTAAGTCAATAATAGAGTTCAAGTTAGCTTACTTAACATATTACCTAATAATCAAAAAGTTTTTTGTTTTTTTGAAAGAAAAAAAAGAGTGCACTTTAAAAAAAAAAAAAACTAGATTAAATATTTTTAATTACTTTTTAACCAATTTAACACTTTCATATTTATATATAGAATATATAAATGAATCAAAATAATAAATTGCATTTAAATTTATTAACAAATGCCACTTAGTTTTTTTGTGTTTTTTTTTTTAAACTACGAAATAAACAGACATACCAGTGAATTTTCAATCACTCTTCTCTATCATCAGCATTTATGGATTCTCTTATTTGAAAATATTAATATAATGTCACTTGCGATCGCATTATTCTTTAAACTCAGAATGACAATTGTAGACGTCAAAGCCAACTGAATAATACTAGCTAACATGAAAATAGTTTTAAACAGCCATTAAAATAAAACTTGGATATCTTTTAAATACAAGAGATAAAATTTATAATTTAGAAAGCTAGAAATCCTCATTAAAAAATCCAGAATAACAATAATTCATAATAATAAAAAATCAGAAATAAAAATGTAACTTTTCTAAATATTACTTTATATATATATGCTATATTTTGTAGCAAATATGTTAGGCTTTAGTAACTCGAGAATTTAAGTTATAAAGCTAAGTTTTACTTCAGAGAAAAAATAGTAATAAAATGTCTCTTATGCTTACACATAACTGTTATTAAACAAGGCTCCTCACTGACGAAGGCCACAAGCCAGAAACTAGTCTGGGGATATTGGGTGAGAAAGCACTAGGTGGGGATTTTATGCACAAGCCTTCTGGAGACCATTGATTACTCTGGTTGGCATAGGGTGGCACTACTGTATGGAGAGTTTTGCCTGTTTAAAATGTAAATACATATCTAGTTTAAAAAGCAATAAAAAGATTTTAATAATTAATGGAAACGTAAATGTAAATAGATATATAATTTTTTTTTTCTAAACTTAATTGGATTTTTTTCTTTTAACAATGATATTTTATTGTGTCCCTGAAGGTTTGTGATGATGATGTTTTAATTGTATTTATATATTGGACTATTTCCATCATCTAATATGAGTATTGAATGTATTTAGAAAAATTTAACTTTATTTAAATATTCCAAATGCATTCAACTGTTCATAATAGCACACAGGTTAATATATATATTGAACTGGATGCTTTATCCACTTCAAAAATACCATCATGAAATTAAAACTAACATTTATATTTATAATGTTTTAAAAGAAAACTGTATTTAAAAGTTTTGTATATTAATTTTATATATTAAGAGAGTGCATGCCATAATACATATACTCGATTGTAAAAACATTTTTAACTTTAAAAAAAGAAGAGTTTTGATTGTGATTAGTTTCTTTTTATTTGTTGATTATAATTTATTTTAAAAGCTGAGAATTATTTTTGCATTTACTTATATTTAATTAAAATTTGAAAATAGATAAGAGCCCTAGTTGGATTTTTTTTTTTTAAATTAAGATTAAGCAGGAGATAGATTTATGCTGGTCAAAATCTTTTAATCAAGAATAGGTGGGAGATAACAATTCACATAAATATCCCTGAATTTTTGACTTAATTTTTATCCTTATTCTTATGGTGACTCTTATTCTGACTGCTGTTCTAATTTTTATATTTGCTAATTGCTCAATGCGTGTCATCAAAGTTATATTTCTGCAGACTATAATAGTTTTTGCTGCTTGCTGTGATCAGAAAGAATTACTTAGCTATTTACTAAAGAAGAATTAAATACATTAAGCTATTGGAAATAGCACCCATTCACCAGGATGCAGAAAATACTCATCATAAAGAAATTTAATAATAATATGAAGTGCTAAATCATTGTGCCTCCAAGAACATGTACTAAAAGCCTAGTCCAGGACTGACCCAAAGATTGCCTTCAGACTCGTGAACAGATAAATAAAGATCAAAATCTTCATAAGAAACCATATATAAACCTGAATTTTGCTATCCCACTGGATATAACATTATACCTCAAAAGAAAACTCAGAGTTTCATATCATAACCAGGACTTAAATCCCTTGCTAAATCTCTATGTTAAGGTCTCAGCTTAATATAAAAAGAAACCTGCACCTATAGTAAGATGTATAATCAATTAAATACCATTAATTACTTTATTATGTATTTTTCTTACTATTACATGTATTGAAACCTTAGTTTTAAGATTTCATATTTTAAATTTATTTATCTGAAGGTGTATTGCAAGTTTATATTTTATATTCTTAGTGTTTTTCTCTTTTTATATTACTAATACCCTTGATAAATGCTTGAGCAGATATTAATAATTTTTTTAAACTCACATTTCCCTTATTCTTTCATGGTAATTAATTTAGACAATCTGAGTTTGCATTTCCTGAAGACCATAAATCTTTTGTCTAGCAATTTATTGAGTGTATTGTTCTGTTTTTCTTAAGCAGTAGAGATTTTGGTTTCCCTATCTTTCAGATTACATAATACCATAATCTTTTCTTTTTTTTATTTTGTCAGAATCAACCTTGATGATCTTAAACCTGATCATTTATAAGTGTTTGCAGGCAAATGCCACCTATAATATCCCAAGGTTTTGTCGGGTTGTAAAAAAAGATCACTCTGCAATAATTTGTTGGATTCCGAGGTCATTTTGTTTTTAAATCTCTAACTAAAGGAAACTGGAATTTGTTTAGATAAATTACTGGCAAGAAGACATTATAAATTCCTTTTAATTCTTAAGTAAGAAAACAAACTTATCTGTCTAAGTGTTTGATGCCAATACTCTCATACACTCTATAATAAATCCGTTGGAGAAATCTAGGTCAAACCTTCATATTTTGTTTGACTAATATTTTTTTTATTTATTTAATAAACTTTAATAATTATATCTAATTATTTTTGGCTGATGTTGGTCTATGTATTCTTCCTCAATTGTCTAAACAATGTTAAAGATATCTCTCTCTCTCTCTCTCTCCTTAGGTCTAGCTGGTAGCATTTATCATCATCAATTCATCGATCACTATAAATTAAATTTTCTAGGTTGAAAGTGGCCTAGTGGCACCCTCAGTGATCAAAAGAAGATTGAGTGACCATTACAATGTATTAAATAATTTCTAGCAACATATTAATTTTAATACGAAAAAGTTTATATTCTTTGCAGTTAAATCAATTATAGTCTTATTAAATATTATATTGTAGAATGGTGACAGCTAAATTCCATAAAAAATAATGTTAATAAGATTTAAATAAAACTACATAAGAAAAAAAAGAACAGAGAACTTACAAGATATATATTGACATAATGACTATATATCTTTATTTAAATTTTTTATTTATTTAGATATGAATATGTTTATATAAAAATAAACATAAGATGAAACACATTCAATAAATTAAATATTTACAAAAATTATACAAATAGAATTTTCAGATAAAAAAAACTACAAAATTCATTCATATCAATTAATATATTTTTTTGTTTACATTTGTTTCACTTAATTTTTTTTTTTTTTAAATTCAAGGAATTGAATGTCATGAAGTATATGCATATTTTCAGTTGATTGCAAGATTTTATCAGACATAAAAAAGTTACTTGTAATTTAATGATGATTTAAATTTTAATATTACTTTATTATTATCTTGTTTAGGGAAGTGCTTGTCCATTATTTGATCTCACATTACTATTTAGTTTTTAATAAATCATTAAAAAATATCTTAAATGGCTGAATGGTTTATGTGATAATTAAATTATTTGCTTTTTCTTATATAAATACATGTAATTAACAAAATATTAAAAATAATAATTTAAATAATTATATGTTAATTCTTTTTGTTAAAAAAAAGTTGTTTTTTACTTTATTATATTAAAAAGTCACTGATTTAAAAAAAATAAATGAATAAAAATCAAAATCCTATTTAGATTAATTATCTCATGTGATATAACTAATATTTTACAACAGAAGTTAAAAAAATATATATTTAAAATGACAGAAAATGTTTTATTATTGTTTACTTAAAATTTTTATAGCATTTTTTCAAGAATTTAAATCATATACTTAAATAGTTTATTAAATTATAGCTTGACATGGAATTTTAAAAAAAAAAAAAAAATCCCAGGAATAGATTTCTCTTATTATGATGAATTATATCAAAACAGATATTTTAAAAATCTAAAAAGTGAATATCAATATATATATAAATGTTTTTAATATGTGATTATTGATACAATGAACATGAATTTACCACCATGCATTAGCCAGTATGGTGAGTTCACTAGCAATTTACATCTGGTCTTTTTTTCTCAGTTTCTTAGTAGTTTTAAACTAAAAAATTGGTTGAGTTTTCTTGAAGGCAAGATGAAAATGTGTGTGAAAGATCTTTTTATAAGTATTTATAATCATGACAAACAAAACTAAATTGTGGACTTTATTCTCAGATAGTTATAGTGATCAGCCAAGGCAGTGATTAATAACTGAAGACAGAAAAGACTAAAAATCTTCTAGTTATGGATTCAGGTTGTTATTTGATAACGTTTTATATAACTCTTTACAAATGCAAATCACTTTCAAATAAAGAAATAGTGTATGATTTTTAAAAAGAAAATGTGTCAAATATTAAATGTGACATTATTGGACATATGAAGTTAGAAGATAAGAGACAACTGATGTAAAAAATGGACATATATTTTATTACAAAGACACAATAATTAGAAGGTCAAAAAAAAGTAAAATGGTATTCATCAAAAATTAAAAGTGAAAAAACAACAATGTAAAGATTGTTGTTGAATCTGACAGACTAATATGATTAGTTATTCAACTTAATGAAAAATACCAAAAACTGAGAATAGATATGCCCCAACAAGTTCTTATTGTAATAAAAACATTTGAAAAATTTTATATGGATATACAAAATGCTTTGACCATACCCAACAATCTTTTAAAATAGATATGAGAGATTTTCATGTTTAAATTGGAAATGATTGAAAAATAAAAGTGCTGCAGATACGATTTGTTATAGTAATAGAAATAAAAAAAAAAAAACAGCATAAGATGAATTCTTTCTTTGAGAAAAATGCTAAATGAAAATAGGCATGAAAACATCCAAATGAAATTACAGCAAAAATGAATTAAATTTTGACCAATAGAAAACATCTATTTCAAGAGTGTAATATTCTTAATAGATTCAAAACATCATTGATTAGTGAAATGTATGAATCATATTAATTCTAGAGTGTTAAAACTAGAGAGATTAAAATTATTTTTTAAAAAAGATAGTATTAACAATTGATAAGCCTCACCTTCAGAAACACTATAATAAATTTAAATTTCAGGTTTGACTAAAATAACTGATGCTCTACTAAGAAAAGAAGCAAAAACAACTGTAATAAACAAAGCAGTAATTCATCAATAAATTTTTAAATGAAAGAGACAATGTATCAATAAAAGTAATTATTTAAAAGAATTGAATATCTAGAATTTTGTAAATGTTAAAAAAAATTAATAATGGCATAAAAAATATAAATCTGAATCAGCAAGAAAAGCTGCAGTAAATCATAAATCTCAAAAATATAAAATAACATCTTGAGTATTAAAATGAAAGATATTTTAACAATAAAAAAAAAGTTCGGACTTATCCCCCCCCCCCCAAAAAAAAAAGATGACTTCATAAAAAAACAAAACCACTGTAATTATTTACATTTTCTTAATTACCAAGCATTTTAAAAGAAGAATGAAACATGCGATTAAATTTATAAAAAAAAAAAAAGTCCAAACTATTATTCATATCTTAAAAGAAATAAATGAAGAAATAAACAAATTGTTGACAAAACTATATACCAAATATCTAAATGCAAATGATATATATCAGATAAATGGAATAATAGTTATGATTTGATATTTAAGAAAGATGAAAGAGAAAGTATTAGATATTGCAGGTGTGTCAGTGTCATATACAAAATTTTTATCAAAATAATTCCAATTCAACTTTAGATTCAAATCAACTAAAAGAATAAGCTGAACTTAAAAATGGATTTAGAACAGTGGATCACATCCAAGTTTTGAGAGAAGTTTAGAAAAAAAAAGATTAAGAGTTGCCAATGTGCTTTGAATTTGTAGATCATAAAAAAACATTTGATTCTTTAAGCATTTCCACATTAATTAAAACTTTGGACTATCATGATATCGACTCAACATATTACCACATTCTGAAGAAAATTTATCAAAATGCAACATCAGTAATTAGGTTACACGATGACAATATGACGATTAAAATTGATAAGAATATGCAGCAGGCTGATTTCATGTCTTTGTACCTTTTTATAGCAGAAATATAAAAAGTATTTTATGAATTAAAAATGAGAAACCAAGGGAATAGATTTTGCAAATATTGTGATTTTTTTTTTCAAATAATATTTAAGAACTTTTGGAAATGTTGTAAAAGTTATCAGATAAAAAAAAAAAAGTATAACTATTAATAAATGCCAAAATGACAAAAATAAGATTTAGAAGAGTTTCATAAAATAAATGTTGATAATCATGAATTAAAAGTTAACTAAACAGAATAAAACATATTTATTTAAAATTAAGTACAGAATTAAACTTGAATAAAATGTTTTTGGTAGAAAAAACTTAATATTAAAGAAAATATACATATGTGTTAAAAATTGAAGATTTAAAAAATATATGTTTTACTAGTTTTATATATACATTTGAGACTTGGACCCACAACAAAAAAACTATATAGAAATGTCAGATCACTGAATAAAATATGGATAGAACTATGTTTGGAGTAACAAAAGGCTTCAAATACCAAATATGTGGTGTGTGAAGAAAGAAATGGGTATCATCAACATCATTAAAAAAATTGAGACAGAAACAAAGCAGAGCTGGGTAGATGATAATAGGTATACATTTGAAATCTTAAATTGAATCTTAAGTGACTGTAAGAGAGCTCAAAAAAAAAAGATCATATATAAAAAGCAGACGTGAAGCTCAGAAGTGTGGTGATATGAAATGGGGAAAAGAAGTAATGGGTCAGAAAAATTGGATTAAAGTTGGAGAGACTTTTATCTTGAAGTGAATTGGTGATGGTTCGAAATGATAACTTATGATTAAATAGTTATAAATTTTAGATCTTTGCATAAAATGCAATTATTTACTTAATATATGTGGGGTGATATGTTTAAACTGATATATATATATTCTGGAATATACTCTACAATATTCAATATATCAATATAAAAAAATCAATAACAGCTATAACCAGCAGTGTATGCCATCCAGAGTACCATTTAACAATTAAAATTTAAACAAACAAAAATAAAATCTCATTAAAGTCACACAATAATAATGTTCCAATGCAAATGGCCAACTTTCCATAATTTTTGTATATTCACACAATTATATTGCTTATTTAATACATTGTCTGTCATATTTATAAAACTATGACACTTTAAACTCTCCTTTTTTCAAATCATTTTCCACATGCAAAATAAAAATATTATCAAAGCAAAAATCTCTATTACAAATAACTGAATGTTCAGCAATTGCAGTTTTAAATGTATAAATAGAATAACACAACTTTAATACAAGTTTGTGCTCATGAATTCTCTTTTCCGATATACATTTTGTCTCACCAGTGTAACTGGATCTACAATGACACACTATTTTACAAATAATATTACATTTATTGATTTTATCAACAATATTCTTTCCATTAATTATTAATATACCAGTATTTGGTCCAACTTTAAATGCAGAATTAAAATGAGCAAGAACTAATGATGCAATCTTACTATACACATTATTTATAAATAGTAATGAATATTATTTATAAATGGTAATGAAATTCACGTTTTTCCTTTAATATTTTTTTCCCTCCATCTATGTGGATGATATACACTTCCATAAGCTGGCTATAGCTATTATTCCTTTTTTTGATATTGATATATATATATATGAATTGATTCCAGAGTATTTTGATTAGTACAATTATTTTATCTGACTATATATATATATTATAATAGTACAGGTATTTCCCTAAGAAAACATCAAGGCAATCCATCTCACTATGATCAGATTTTGGGTCTTCACATAGAATGCTGTGACTAAAATAATCTAAATTTAATCCAAAATTGAATCTTCTTCAATAGTAATAATAAATATCTAATATAGACCCAATCTAGAATAAATCATTCAACATTCACCTTTATTAATTGTTCCATTATGCTCAGAATTCAAACTCAGGGAGAAGTTGCGGTTAACTCTCTTCAGAGGTTTCCCTCAATTCTATAGCAATAACCATACTCAATATAATCTCAATATACATGTTTAAATTTAATTCATCTAAGTTATTAGGATATTAAATAACTATAATATATGTGTGTGGGTATATGTGTTTGACTTCAATTTGGTTTCATAAAATGAATAGATAAATTAAATAAATTAGAAACTTCTTTAAATTTAAAATAAACAGTAACAATATTTATTAATGAATAACAATTCAAATTTATTTAATACAATAAAAATAATTACAAGGGTTTGCTTCCATCTCTACTATTTTATAATATTAAATAGTTAATGTCTTTCCATAGTTTCCATAATAGATATTTATTATAACACAAACAGATTCTAATAACGTATAACATAACAAACAAATTTTTATAACTTACAAAAAAGAAATTATAAAAATGCTAAACTAGCTAATATTAATTTACTACATATACAAATAAATAATAATATTATATTATACCATCCATATGAGAGAATTCCATCTTCATGAGTCCATTCCTATGTAAAGTCATCATTAAGAAATATAAATATTTCATACAGGATATTAGTCATTTACATAACAAATAACAAACAAACATTATCATGTTAATTTTATTAATAACAACAATGTTCTGTCAATGTCATAAATAAATCCAATATGAAGAATGATAAATTCTTACTTTCATATTAAGTTTACTTTTGTATCTCAGTTTAAACTCCTATCAAGTCGCTTTCATAGAAGACCTAAATTTTATTAAATATAAAACAAAATATTTGAATGATCGTCATCTTCATTTAGTCTTTCATAAATGAATTATTCCAAAAGCAAAGGATTTTAGTTTCAAAAGTAACCTTTATTAGTTAAAAATTACATAAATTTTCAGGTCTACTTGCCCATTGATGATTACAAAGCATTCAATGTTACAAAGGTAAAACAATTATTAACCAGGTTTACAAAAGAAACATACCCTCACTAACAATTATATCCATAAAAGGGTTTCTATAATCTTGTTTAATGTGTAGCTGTCCATGGATCTACATGGCCCAACTGCCAAGAAGTTATCAATAGCCCAATGATTTCCATCCCTGGAGCCCAAAGCAAAGACCCAAATGCTTCAGCTGAATAGGTGGACATCCAGCATTGTGCCAACCCCCACAACAGGCAATGAGGTCCAAGGCACCAAGGCCATTAAACTTTAAATCCTTGACCAGCAGCCAAGCCATGCCAAGCCCATTACAGGTATCTCTATCTCCCAATTCAACAGTCCAAATGGGCAGGGACCACATTCAGTCTACCTGCCCAAAATTTGAATGCCTACTAAAGAAAGGCTAACAAGTAATGAGTGCATATCTGCACTGCTCAAAATCAACCTATCAAGGGGGCGCAGCAGCCGATCAGAGTGGAAACGGTGCTGAAACTTTGACCCTGTAACCCTCCCTGCAGGTTTTCTGGGTAGTGGCAATGATTTCCAATAGACAGCACCAATAAACCAGGCTCCCAATGACCCCACCATCCACCCTGAGGAGGAAAAGAGGAGTGCTGACCCATGCCCACAAAATATTACAACAAAACTCCATCGATGTTATAAAAATTGGTGGTGGCCCAAAACAGACCAACCACTTTTCACATGCCCTAAATATGTTACTAAAGGAAACATAATAATAATGAGCACAAATAAATACTGCTCTAACAAACAAGCCATCAGGGAGGTACAGCAGCCCACCAGGGTAAAGTCCAAGGACAGACAATGACTCACCCATCCAGTAGGTTTACCTGAACTTGGCAATGATCACTGACCACCCTTATAAATGAACCAGATCCCTCATGACCACCACCTCCACCCCTGAGAGAAAAGCAAGGAGTGCAGACCTGTGCCCACCAATACAACAATGCTATATAATTCCATTTTTAGACAAGCAGTGGTCACAAATCAATCACTGCCCTTCAAAATATCAAGGGGATCTTCATACAGATTAGTCCAAATGGGCCAGGACCATGTTTGGTCAACCTGCCCACATGGATCCAGTAGATTATATTTCATTATATAGGTACTGGTCAAATGTTCAACTATTTATTAGACTAGTGGTACCATTAAGTCCTCAGGATTCATAGTCCAGTTCATATTATTCCATCTGGATATTCAAATAAAATGTGTGATTCATATTGTTTATTGATTAGCTGTGCAACCAAATTGGTGTTTAAGTCATGCTCTGACAATTATTGTCACTAACCTGTTCTGAACTAGATAATGACAAAATTTCAATTATGATTCTGCTTTACTGATCCTATTAAATTCTTCTAAACCAAGTTGAGTTCTAATTCTTGATTCTTAATCAAAGTTCCAATTATAAAATCTGACCGTTTGTATTTAGTCTTTGGGTTTTTTTTTAATAATTTAAATCTAAAGGGATGGAATAATTAACCACTTCAGTGTTTCTGTATAGGCCCATAACATCCTATAATAAATTTTTATCTCTAAATCATTGTTTTTTTTTCCTAATTCTCTATCTCTATGTCATAATTCTAAGTCAATTTGAAACTTTTTTGAAAAAAAAAAATTTTTTAACGGATGCTTCATGAAGACGATATGATATAATGAAAGTTCATATTACTGTCCTATTCATTTCCATGTTTGAGAAGAAATGTTCATTAAGAATAATGTTCTTTATTCCTTGGAGGTTAGTCAGTGGAAAGCTATCCAGGTATCCAATTATTCCTAAACATTCTTCTTGCATGATGTTGACATCTTCTTCAATGATTTCATTACCAATTGGAGTTTCATTTAGATTATGTAGATGAAATTTGTATAATCTTTTAGGCATTTCAGTAGGAAAAAGCAATTATATTTACCTTCAGTTAAAACAATAGCATTATGTATCCTATGACAAGTAAAGTTTAGTCACAAGACATTTCTTTATAGATATAATCTTAAATTAATCTTGGTTTGAATATATAAATGGTTTCTGAAAAAGTTTATCTGTTTCAGAATTCCAATTCAGAACAATTTTATAAGCTTTTTAATTAATAAAAAAAAAATTAATTTCATTTAGAAAATATGAATAATATTAATAGAGAATAATTTATTCACTCTTCTATTTGAGTAATATTAGAGTTTGTTTTCTAATAAAACGTTTATTAAGAAGCAAATCATTCCATTTATCGATCTATCTTTATAAGTATTCTATATTCAAACACAGTAAAATTATTATACAAAGTGGTTAGTACATCAGAAAAAGATAGAATTTTTAATAAAAAAATTTGATTCAGTGTTTATAGCAGAATCAAATTCCAGTAGCATGTACTGCATATGTCATTTGTTTTTCACGATTTTTAAATTCTATAAATGTTAATTACATTTTAATAATAAATAATTGAATTTTTAATTTCATTTCCTTTGTATTAGTTGCTAAGTTGAAACTTGACTTTAAAGGTTATCTCTATGTCAATGTTTTGGTTAATGAATTTTATTAATTTAAACAATGGTATTATATCAATGAATGAAAACTAGTTATTTCTACTTGTTTTAATTTTTTAAAACAACTATATAAAAATAATAAAGTATATACTAATCACATATACTTATGTGATAATATTATGTACTCTCACAATATATATAAACAAATTAGTCTCATGGTAATATTTAGCTATAATAAAATATATGCATTTGAAGAAGGCATTCACTCTGATAAATTATGCAAAGTAATAATGTGATGATAAAGAGTTAAAACAATTTATATGCCATTTGTACATGTATATTTTGAAGTATTGAAAATGAAAAAAAAAAAAATTTACCATCTCCAAAAAATTTTTAGGTATGGAGAGGGAAGATGAGACAAAATTAAATTTAAAATTAACAAGATTAGAATATATGAAATATATTAATTAAAAATTTAAACAGAGTTAATATAGACAAACATCAATTTTCTTAAAACAAAATTTTAAATAAAAATTTAAAAAATAAGGTAAACTAGATTATAAGAAAAATGGAAAACTTGACTTTTCAAACAATTTAAAAAACTTAAGGAATTAACATGATTTTAAAATAACAAGAATTTATAATGCAATATGATTGTGCCAAAAATAGAAATGGCATAACTAATCAAGAGGTATTTAAATTTTTCAGATATATTATTATTAGTTCGTGTAGTATTATTATACCATCTGAGACCTAGTAAAAATTATTTGATAATAAAAAAAAGAGGCCATCAGCTGAGAAGATAAAACATCAATCAAATATCTATCAAATGTGAGTTACCATAAAAAAATTACACAAAATAAGCTGAGATATGTAACAATTATCTTATGATTTTTACACCAAAGATAGTTTAAATTAAAGCATTGGTAATCATGGTGTTATAAATTTTCTGATCTGATTTTGCAATCTTAAATAAAGTGAAACCATCCCCAGGAACCACTTGAACCTACAATGATACCTATTTGATTGAGAAATCGATCTAATTTATAGAATGAGGAAATGAGTTTTCAGAGATTATTTTACCAATAGATGTAAAGCACTCAAAAAGAAATACTAAAAAAAAAATACTGAGCCATAAAAGCCATCAGAAAACTAATCATACAAAAAATATCCAAGAAATTCAAAAGCAAGAGGAATGAAAAAAAAAACAAAAAACAATATTATAACTTCTTATCAGTAAAAGATAAAGCTATAATGATAGGGTTATTTGTTTTCTTTATAAATATTTGTTTAAGAGCCAAAAGGAGTTTTTTTTAATGTAAAAGTAATACTTAAATATTATATTAAAACAATTAAAATTATATTATTTATCTATATATGTTTTTGGTATATCAATAAATGTAGTTATTTGCTGAAGGATAATATATTTAAGTATATAATTAAAGTACATCAAAGTAATTTATCACAGTCATTTGTTATGAATTAATTTTAATTATTAAATTATTTCTATTCCCTTAATTTTCAGAAAATACCATGTATAAATTGATATTTGGTGATTTATATTATTTTATATAAAAATATGTAATTTTGCTTATGTTATAATACCAATGTTATTTTGATTTTCATGCAGTTAATTCATTAAAATATTTTAAATTTAAATTTTACAGTTAATAAAGTATTTATTCTCTATTATGCATTGTATGTCTATCTATTAAGCATTGTATGTTGAAAATATTTGACATTAACAATAGAATTAACATGCTCTAGCAATAGAGCATATAAACTGAGAATTGAGGTGATAAATGTGAACTAGGTCTATCGAAATGAATCAATATATAACTTATTCTAATTATTCATAAATAAAAATGAAGGCTGTAGCAGAATATACTACATAAACATTCAACTCTTGAAATAATGTGAAATAATGTTACAAGATAGATACTATTATAATATCATAAAATATTAATGGCAAAATCAGTATTTATTAGACAACAAAAAAATATATCAGTATCTCTTTTTCTAGTTGTTAGATAATAAATATATTAACAAATTCACACAGCAATAATTTTCAAGAATGAAATTAACTTCATTTCAAATAGTCATAATAATAAAACATTTTTTGGCATTTCATTTTCCAAGGCATGACCATGAAGAATAATTTTTATTTAACATTTTAAAAGTTAAATCACTAATTAAATATAAATATATAATCTCTTATGACACAATATATGCATAAAATTATTTGCAATTATATTATCCCATGAATGGTTACATATTTACATTTAATTACTAATTTGGTCTTTCTAATATTATTAAAAAAGAGTCTTAGTGGCTACGCCTTGGGAAATAATATAATGCCAACAATTACATTATTATTATGAAACATTTGAAACAGTTAATTTCATTCTCACAAATTGCTGATGCCTGAAATTGTTAGTAAATTTATCATCTAACAAACAACTAGAGAAAGAGCTGTCTTATTTTGCAATAATAAGTATGATTTGAATACTACCATTTGTGAGACTTTATTATGATTTTCCTTATGCACCATTGTTCATATAATCTAACAGTTATTTCCAAATATATTACACTTTAAGTGATTTCTCATATATAGTAATAGACAAAATAATTTATAATAAACCATTGTAATTAACTCTACAATTTACTATATACCAATGTATACAAAAAGAAATAAAAGCTATAGCCAGATTATGGCATGAATGCTATCTTCAATCGTATTTATAATGAGAATTTCAAAAATGAAAATATCATCAACATCATATAAGATCAAAGTTCCAATATGAAAGAATAACTTTCCATAATTTGTGTATCTTATTTCATAAATTATTCATCATATTTATAATATGTTGTGTGATATTATTGGCATTTTGACTTTTTTTTAAATTCTAACTGTAAATGCTACCCAGAATAACAGTCATATCATAAACTTATTATATATATATATATTGTAACGTTTTTCGTTTTGCTAGGCCTCTACACGCTAATATAAACTGCGTGTGAGTTGATCAAGCTATGTCAAAAAAGAAGAAAGTTATATTTCTATTCTAAAAACATAGCTATATTTCCTGATCAACTCGGCCTAGAATTATTGCTAAGTACAATCGTGAGCTGACTCAGTTTTTAATTTCTACATGAGGGCGCCAGAGTCGTTAGACCCACTGAGTCGGCGTCAAACATATTGTAACTCGTAAACTAAACAGAAAAAAAATGCTTTTAAACAAATCGGTATTACCTCCTACCGTAACGAGAATTAATTTTTTAAGATTATTATTCCTGGGCTTATTCAAACATATTGGCAAAGGTAAATTACATTTTTAAATCTTATTAAACTACTAATAGATTTAATAATAAAAAATAATAACTACTATTAATAACGCACAATGAAAAGGTTGATAAAAGTATAATCTCTTTTATTCTAACAAACTAAAATATTTATAAGTTAAATTACGAATTAACTAAACTGTAAAGTACACACAGGCTAATCCATATAATGAATCGATTAACAAAAACAGTTAGATTAAATAATGAACGCAATTTAATAATGTCCCAAGATCTTGTATAAAATTCTTTATAAGAAAGTCCCTTGAATGTGAAAGTAAAGTCTATATCAGGATGGTAGTCTAAGCTTAGATAAATAATTGTTTTCAAACTTTTAAGTCACTATCAGGAAAATTTATTCTTAACTTACCGGTAAGTTCATGTAGGTTTATGGGATCCCCGATCATGAGAATTTCCATTGGTCTCTCCTGCCGGCGTCTTCCATTATTGTTCCGTTCTATAGCTGGAGAAAAGGCACGGTTGTAGTGACCCTTTTATTGCAAAAAGCGGTCTTCACAAGTCCCGTTTCCATGCTTGTGTGACAGCTTGGTACAGTAAGGGGCATACCTGTGTAGAAGTATATTTCTTGCCACAGGTTATGCTCGTGGAAACCTCCAACTTTCAGAGACGTAACTAGAAGTTAAAGAGAAGACCCAGATTGAAGTTGTCATCTCCTTTTTATATCACGCTCCATTTTTGGAACTTCTGCACACTCTTTTGTCTTTTTATCAGCGTATAAGATAATAATCTTATACACTCTCTCTTAAATTTACGTTACAAAGTTCTCTTTTTTTTTAGCATTATTCTTCCATCTTTAATTAGCTAAAATATTTTTCTTTTAGCTTATACTTTTGGAATTCTTTTAATTTATCTGGATTAGTAATCTGTATATCATTTATTCTTTCCAATTAGATAAAAAAAAATAAGAATGACAATTTTAACCTTCATTGCACGTTTTAACAAAAATTATACTAATCAAAAAAAAATCTAAATTTACTTTTTTAGCTTTTACCAAATGCCAATATATTTGTAACGTATATAAATAAACGTTACAATATATATATATATTAGTATGAAGAAAATTGTAAAGTTAATTCCAGTGTTTATTTTATTGGAAAATATATTGGTGCCCACTATTGGAAAACAAATTCCAGTCAAAAGTCATTATATTTCAAGGATGTAATTATATATAAAATATTTTCCCAGTAAAATTAACATCCAATTATCTATTTATTTAGCATATATACTTTTCAGACAGTTTAAATTATTTACAAAATATCACACACAAAAAAACTATAAACATTTCAATCAGGAGATAGATTTGCTAGTAACTTTATTAAGTCCTTCAATACTGTCCCTATAGTTATAAATTCATTAACTAGGTGTTTTATGATTCACCATATCTATATGGATCAACAATTAAATTCCAGTTATGAAGCAGATGAGTGCAATGACCATAATTTGTTCAGAAAAGTTTGATGAGACTCCAATTGCATCTAGAAAAATCAAATCCAACTAGATTTATTATTCGATCAGGAAAACAAAATGTTTGGAAACTCGTAAAAATTCTATTTTGTATGCTATAATTCAACTATATACTGTATAACCTTCTGAATGACAAAACATTAAGATGATGTTGATGTATTAACACTTCATGGTAATACTTAATTATTTAGATAGAATGAACATATATACATAATCATTTATATATAAATAAATATATTGTTAATCATCAGATAACATTGTTAAATTTTAAATCAATATTAATTATAAAATTATAAAGTTATCTATAAATACATTAATTCATTAAATGAAGCTAACACTGAGAAATCAAATGGATTTTATAGATTTTTATCTGATAAATAATATTGATTTGCAATAAGCTTTTCATTTCCAATAATTAAGAAATGATATTACCTAATTTTACAGAATATTTATATAAAAGTATTGATAATAATTAACTATTCAATTTTTTTTGTAATTAGAATTCTACTTCATGATTACAAACTTTGTAAACATTATTATTAAGCTACAGATACAAGAAGAGTAAAAAATTATTACTTTCATATCACTCAATGAAAAATGAAAAATAGCAGATGTTTATATTTCTAAGTTTTTTTCTTAATACATGAGATATGAAAATATAAGCAATATTTCAAGCTTGGCTACTTGAACAACCTCTTTCTAATATTTTGTCATATAATTAATTAATCATATCATCATCATCATTAGTTATCTCTCAAAAAAGCATGGTTATTCATATATTTGCATCTTTTCTTCAACTTCATAAATTTCCAAAGCTCTTCCCCTCTTTAAAATAATCAGGAAATCTTTATTCTATCTCAGTTTGTTTCTTCCATACAATTCCATATCATAAACTACATCTTCACTCCACTTTGCTTTCAAATAAAGTTTTTAACATCTCTACACTGTTAAATTATCTCTACAACTAACTTTTTCTATTCATTTCACAATTAATATCTCATACGTCTCAATATTTTCTCCTAGTTTCCTAAACTAACTATCCACACTATATAAGAGCTATATTCCAAAATATATTAGCAAGACTGTTCTCAATGCTAAATTCAAAATCCATAAAATTATTTACAGATTATAATTCTCACTTTAATTTCATCACCAGTTAATCCACTTCTCAGATATTTAAAATATTTTTCTAAAATGTTCCTGCAAATCTTATCTGTAATACTAGACACAAGTAAATTAAGCTTTATATCTTCAAGATTAATATTTATATTTAATCTTTTCAGTTCACTTTGTGCTTTCTTTGCTTTACTTTTTGTATATGTTTTCATTCTAAGTCTACAAATTCTAAAAATCAACCATATTTTCTTAAGCTTATTCTAACGATATACGACAAACGAACCTTCAATCATTAATGCTAATTCCATTTTTATTAAAACGACACTTAATTTACCAAAAAAAAAAAAAATATTAAAGAAGAAAGGGACAATATCCTTGCCTTACATCTCATTCCATATTTATCATATAAATACCAAATTTTAGGATTCATATACAGCTTTTTCAATAAATATTCTACTTCCAATCAATATTTATATATTTTAAAAATAATCACAAAGCACCTTTTCAAATCAATAAAATAAATATTAAGTTACACTTTATATATATAATCAGAAAAAATAATATATAATAAAAATTCTAGAATAAACTCTACAATATTTAAAATATCATTATATAAAGGGACTGATATCTTGAATAACATTTTGCAGTTAATTTTTAAAAAAAAAAAAAAAAAATCTCATTAAAGTCAGTTTACATTAATGTTCTCCTATAAATGGCCGATTTTCCATAATTTATATAACACATTGATACTGTTTATTTAATAAAGTATCTGAAATATTTATAAAATATGCCACTTAGATTTTTCTTTTCTTCAAATCGTTTTTCACATGCAAAATAAATACACAGCCAAAGCAAAAACTTCCATTAAAAATAACTAAATGTTCTACAAATACAGTTTTAAATCTATCTACAAAAAAAAAATTTACTCTACAAAAATTTATGTTCAAGAAATCTCTTTTTCAATGCACATTCCGATTACTAAAATAAATGAATCTATATCAGTACAACACTTTATAATATTATATATTTTTTTTTTATTTTAATAACAGTATCCTGTCCATTAATTGATCTACTGGTATCTGGTCTTATATTAAATGCTGTATCAAAATATAAAAAAGCACAATGATGTAATCATACTTCACCCTCTATTATTTATATATGGTAATGAAATTCATATATTCCCTTCAATATTTTTCTTCTTTCATCTATGTGTAAATTTACATAATGTATTCAAAATATCTTTCCTATTATATCCTAAATTCAGTAATTCTTCAACATCAATATTGAATAATTTATCACTGAAATTTAAAACACATATTTTTTTCTAAATAAAATTGTTCTAAATTCTGCCAATTTATGCATAATATATTGGAACATTTGACGTGAAAAAAGTATTTATTTAAAAAAAAAAAAAACATTTTTCTGATAATAATATTACATGTGTTACGAACAATAAAGGTTGAAGACTATATTATGTTCAATGCGTAGGAATAATAGAAAAACAATTTCTAAAAAAATTAAAAAATTTAAATTGATATTATTGGATTCTTATTCTATTAATATAATGAGAATGAAGTTTATTAACTCTATGTTTAAACCATATTTAAATAAACTGTTTAATAGAAAATTGTATTTAGTTATTTATCCAACAGTTGTTATTATGCCAAGGATATTTTGGACATTTAAAAGTACATAAAACAAATTTACTTGCAGACTAATGTTGGATTTTGGAGATGGCAGTTTTATCAAGCACCAACTTATGTTGGAAGATTTTTGAAAAACGAAATAGAATTTTCTAAATGAACAATTTCATTTTCATTTGATTTGATCACAACAATTGATAAGTTAATTTTCACTGAAGAAGATAGATTTTTTGGCCTGGATGTTATAGAATTGTATTGGTCTATATAAAAAAATAATTCATGTGATTGATCTATAATTATACAAGTTTAAACATTTATTTATTAAAGATGTATTAAAATTTACAGACCAAAATTTGATGCCACACTTGTATATGAATTGTATAAAATGAAAGAAGGCTGGTCATGTTGATAGTTTTAATTATATGCAGTTAGAATGTTAGCATATTATAAAGAGAATATTTAAGAAAATTTTTTCAATTTGATATTAATGGTTACTTTAGATATGTTGGCAATGATGTGTTTATTGCTGGACCACTTATTACTATAAAACATATTTCAAAGTAATTTAAATTAAATTGATGGCTTAAAATGGATTGTTACTTCTTAGGACAGAATATATTATATAAAATAATTTCATGACGAGAGATAATATGATAAATTGTCCAATATTTATAAAACCTTATCAATTAGGAAATTGATATATCCTAAGTCAAGCATGATTTTATGGTTAACCTTAAAAATGTAATCTACTCGATTCACAAATATGTATTGTGATGACTATGAATGATATGCAGGTTGATTTAAGTGAAAAAATAAAAATAGAAATTTAATAAAGCTTTGAATTAATATGTTAATATTCTTTCACATTGTCAAATAAATTACTAAACAAATAAAAGAAAGAAATGATTATTTAATTAAGAAACATATATATATATATATATATATATTGTACCGGTATAAATCCACCACGCTTACTCATACCCAATACCCGAGTTCAAACCCAGCCCACGTTTAAGAATAAATTCCAAAAACGCCAACTGAATTCAAACCCAAACCCCGGCATGACCAACCGATGATGACTTTACACCAGCACAGGGTTATCCCTTTTCTAGCTCAGCTTAGAACATGGACTAAATCCTTACAGTTAATGATATATAGGTTTATTAGACTATAGATATTGGAACGGTCATTCATGTAACGTATATATTTAAGTTGCCAATACAGACAGTAAGTGGCTAAATAGACTTAGAGAGTAATAAGGTGGAGGACACAAAAATTAAGATTAAATAAAGTGTTTAATAAGCAAAATATAAAGCATATAAATATAGTGTTAAATAAAACAAATAGAAAGCACATAAATATAGTGTTATATCATAGAAATATACAGCATATAAATATAGTGTTATACAGTACGGTAAGACTTCATAAATCCTCTTGTATTTGGCTACTAGTCTTTAGTGAACGTTTTATTTAATAAACAAACTCATGCCAATAGCTGGGTAGTTAAATAATTGACAGGTGGTTAAGAGAATCAGAGTATTAGAGCATTGGAAAAAATATTTATCTAAAGATTTTTGTTTACTTATTTTATTTGAATAGGCTCGAGCCGGAACGTAGACGAACAGTGGAGATGGTTTTATATAAATACGACATAAGAGATAGGTGAACTGGTGGTTTTATATAAATACGACGTGGAAAATAGATGAACTGGTGGTTTTATATAAATACGACGTGGAAAATATATGAACTGGTGGTTGCCTATATTCAAGAGCCCTACAGTAATCAATTGCGGTGCATTAACGGAATACCGGGCGGCTTGTTCTTTGACAAGGCTTAATGCCCCCAAGTAGTTCCGGGACACGACAACCAGCCGGGATCATTTCGAACCCCGGTGATCCAAGAGATTACCGGGAAAGAAAACTGCTTTCATTCCCCAATGGTAGAATGGCGAGACGCTAACTTCAGCGAAGGGAAGGCATTGCCACAGACGTGAAGGACGAATACTTGAAGCGGATTTTTTTAAAGAAATTATATAAAACCTGGAAACTATTTGTCTGTTTCTACGCCACAGGCTGAGATCCTTATCCCAATAAAAACAAAGCGAAATTAAACTGAAGGTGAGAAACAATAATTAGTTAATTTTACTCTGGGACTCTTAACCCTTCAGGTTGACAGGCGGTAGCGACAGTATTAAATTATACAGGGAGTTATTTCTCAGATCAGACATGACATTAAGATAACACTTTGAAACTATTATATATATATTTAATATTGAAACTTAGATTGTAATTTTATAACAACTTAACATAGAATAATAAAGTGATTTAACATTTACTAACTCGGAATGTGAAAGAATATTTAATTCAGAACATGGAATTACTTTTAAATTAAATTGATCATTATAGTACACTAGTTTACTATTGGCATCGTTTGTTTATGGAATAAGCAATACACAAAACAATATAAATGCATTCATTTAAATGATTATTACGATTAATTACAAATGTTATAAATTATTTCTAAAGACTAGAGCAGAGGGTTAAAAAAAAAAAAAAAAAGAAAAGAAAATTTACTGACAGGTTAAATAATAGCATTATAAATGATATAAAGACTTACATATGATTCACTTGATTAATAATATTAAGCACGGAAGAAAATTAAAGTTCATGTAACAAAGTTCTCTTTTTCTTCATCCAGCTTGGCTTGTAACGTAGGCGCGCATTTTTGAAAGTTATTTGTAAGGCATAGTAAATTTTGAGATTGGAAGTTGGAAATTCTGAAGTATATGAAACATGATCAAACAGCGGCACGAGGATCCATATTGGCGGGCAGAGATCAGCTCCTGGCAATTAGCCCATGAACATGGCGATTCACTGGTAAACTTCTTAATAAGATATTTGAATTATTATTAACTGCTGTGTTGTCTCGAGACTACCTCTCTCAAACACGACCAAAGTTAGAATCTAAGTTTTTTCTAGAATTTGCCACTGCTGACCTTTCCGACTTGTTTTTGTTTTAGGCTCCGCCTACTTTCTCTAGCCTCTAGCGATGCAGCTTGACCAACAATCAATTATCTGTTTTTAGCAATCTTTTAATTTAATATCCTATTTTTAAATCGATACAGTAATTACATATCAAAATTCCTTACTAATTTTGAATACAACTTAATTGCTCTGAACATTTGTGCAATTAGATTTTAATTAAAAACACTGATCAAAGGAATGTGATTTTTGATCAGTATTTTTAAACGACTTTATACAATTTTAAAACTAAAATTTAAAACAAATACGCCCGCACTGAAACTTTAAATTAAATGATATAAATTCGCAAACCACGCACACACAAATATTATTTCATGGTTTGCGACATTTATATACGGCATCTTTACACATTGACTAATAAACTATAAAATATATAATTAATTTTTATTATAAATTAAAATAGACAAAATCTCACTGCGGGCGAACAGTAGCTTGAATTACCGTACATAAAAACACTTGAAACGAAGATCGGTTCTCCGATCTGTCTGTTTCATTTCTTGTCACTTTATAAAAAAAAACAACAAAAAAAAATGATTATACATAATTTCTGGTTACATTTTCTTCATTCATTTTTTTACATAATTGATTTTTTTATTGATTTGACCTTGGAGAACAGTCTGGGTGAGGGTTTGAACTTAATATTTACAAAGGTGGGTATATTACCGTAATTCCTTTTCTCATCATCATGTGCATGTCATAGTGGTCATTTTCCGGGTTATCATTTATTGCGATTTCTACCTTTTCCCTGGGTCGGGAGGTATATAAGGTTTATAGGTATGTCTTTTTAGATCTCTTACTAAAATAGCAAAAGCGGTCACAATATTGTGCTTTGGTATATTATTATATTGTTCATTATTAAAAGTATCTTGCTTTAAAAGAATTTCTCTAACCTTCTGTGACCTAATGGCATCCATTATAACATTTTCACTTTGGGAGTTGAGAAGTCTTTCTCCATTTTTTATGAAAGTATTTTTTTTAACATATGTCCATGCTTTAAAACAAAGTTTATTATTTCTGTTTAATGAGTTCAGCTCCTCATCAATTTTGTTCTGATCATATTTCATAAACAAATAATTATAGGTTTTATTAAAATGGGCAGCATTGTACACAACTAAAGATCTGTCCACTTTCTTCGTTTTCATATCAAGAGGCCATTCAGCATCATTTTTAAACTTTAACTTTGATGACTTCATTAATCCACTTTTCCACAGAACATCTTTATAATTATTATGAAAATATAACTTCAGATCTATTAATTATGATTTCAGAAGATTCATCCATAACAGTATGTATTGTTCTATTAATATTTTTCATCATCGATACAGCCACTCCATTAGATGGTGGTAAACTGATATAATCACTTTGGGATGGGCTGGCTTGCAGTAAATTTGAAACCACCATTTCCTCAGTAATTATTTCATCTTTAGCTAAATCTGCTAGAGTAAAACTTTGACTCTGAGTAATTTCTGTCAAATCTAATTCTTTACATTTTTGTTGAGTAGAGTTGGCATTTGTATTCATTAATCCAATCTCATGAGGTTCCAACCTTATTTTAGTTGGTTGAGGTTCTGTGTCCTCTGCTCCACTCCTCGCACTATTGCTTTCCTTGCTGTCCCCAACTTCTTTTGGGGTGGCCTGGTCATCTTCATTTTCCATTCCTGGGTCTTCAGAGGGATTTATTTCTTGCTGACGCTTTGCACTTTCTAGATTTGAGTTGGCTCGGATGCCTCGTGCTTCGTCGATCCTTTCCAGCCTCTCCAACATCATCATCATAATCTTCCTGTCCTCTCTCCCCTCTCTGAGGATCGCGTTAAACTTCGCATCGCGATCGTGCTCCCTCTGTTTGTTTCCTTCTATTTCTGCCATTTCTGCTTCGTTTTTACTGATAAATGTCTTCAACATAAAAATTCGCTTTGTACAACGCTTTGATTTTTTTTTATATATATCATAAAAGGTTACTGATCCCTGCTCCTTGTGCCAAATCCTCCTCCGCTGCTGATACTGTTTGTGTGGCTTACTTCCTTTCTCTCTTTCTTCCTTCGCCTACGTTCAGTCTGGTTTTTGTTATCTACGTTTTTTTTCTTTATTTAGGAATATCATATGACATGTCTAAAATCATTACTAAAAATATACAGGGAAAAAAAAACTTTCTTTCACCCAGTTCGCACTGTTCTCCTCAGTCCTATAATACATACATATTCATAATGGGTACATAACATAGTATTTTTTTTTTGTATTTCTGTCAGTAATTCTCTCTTTTTATATATGCCACCCTACTCTCTTTTAAAACAACACTCGCCACTGCTGTATGGACAAACATGTTTGCTGACAAATTTATTTGATAGGCGCCAGCCAGCAACATGTGACCAATAGATAATTTAATCTACTGATCCCCAAATATATACTTTTATATGACCTAATAATTTTTGATTTAAGATTTATATATGCAAAAAAAATTTAATACTGACTCCGGTAAGGTTTTTTTTTTTTTATATTACAACATACATATATATATGCACACACGTTTTTATTTTTAAAACACAAGAATAATCCTACTTCTTTCTTCTTTTTTCAAAAAAAATATTTTTCACAACAAACGAAAATATATATATATATACGTACACAAATATATATACGCGTACACGTTTTTATTTTTTTAGAACTGGACTTAATTCTACTTCTTTATTTTTTCATATGATTTAAACGACAAGAATGAACTCACAAAAACATTATGGAATAACTCATTTATTTTAATTAATTACACTCACGAATTGCTTCTGCTCTCTTTTCAAAAAAAAAAATCTTCACTCTGACTTAACAATATTTGGGAGTACTATATACTGAACCTTTGTGTGAGGGAAAAAAAAAATTTTATACATTTGTTTTATTACTATAGTTTTCACTTGCGCATTTTAATACGCCAAATACGTATCAATATTATGACTCGACACAAAAAAAATTGAATATTTTTATCATTTAACTGTTTCCTTCCGTTCACTCTGCAGGGTGTGGGAGATTTCTTCATCGAGCACCACGGAGGGCGTCCAAAAATATAATAACTGTACCGGTATAAATCCACCACGCTTACTCATACACAGTACCCGAGTTCAAACCCAGCCCACGTTTAAGAATAAATTCCCAAAACGCCAACTGAATTCAAACCCAAACCCCGGCATGACCAACCGATGATGACTTTACACCAGCACAGGGTTATCCCTTTTCTAGCTCAGCTTAGAACATGGACTAAATTCTTACAGTTAATGATATATAGGTTTATTAGACTATAGATATTGGAACGGTCATTCATGTAACGTATATATTTAAGTTGCCAATACAGACAGTAAGTGGCTAAATAGACTTAGAGAGTAATAAGGTGGAGGACACAAAGATTAAGATTAAATAAAGTGTTTAATAAGCAAAATATAAAGCATATAAATATAGTGTTAAATAAGACAAATAGAAAGCACATAAATATAGTGTTATATAATAGAAATATACAGCATATAAATATAGTGTTATACAGTACGGTAAGACTTCATAAATCCTCTTGTATTTGGCTACTAGTCTTTAGTGAACGTTTTATTTAATAAACAAACTCATGCCAATAGCTGGGTAGTTAAATAATTGACAGGTGGTTAAGAGAATCAGAGTATTAGAGCATTGGAAAAAATATTTATCTAAAGATTTTTGTTTACTTATTTTATTTGAATAGGCTCGAGCCGGAACGTAGACGAACAGTGGAGATGGTTTTATATAAATACGACATAAGAGATAGGTGAACTGGTGGTTTTATATAAATACGACGTGGAAAATAGATGAACTGGTGGTTTTATATAAATACGACGTGGAAAATATATGAACTGGTGGTTGCCTATATTCAAGAGCCCTACAGTAATCAATTGCGGTGCATTAACGGAATACCGGGCGGCTTGTTCTTTGACAAGGCTTAATGCCCCCAAGTAGTTCCGGGACACGACAACCAGCCGGGATCATTTCGAACCCCGGTGATCCAAGAGATTACCGGGAAAGAAAAACTGCTTTCATTCCCCAATGGTAGAATGGCGAGACGCTAACTTCAGCGAAGGGAAGGCATTGCCACAGACGTGAAGGACGAATACTTGAAGCGGATTTTTTAAAAGAAATTATATAAAACCTGGAAACTATTTGTCTGTTTCTACGCCACAGGCTGAGATCCTTATCCCAATAAAAACATAGCGAAATTAAACTGAAGGTGAGAAACAATAATTAGTTAATTTTACTCTGGGACTCTTAACCCTTCAGGTTGACAGGCGGTAGCGACAGTATCAAATTATGCAATGAATTATTTCTCATATTATACATAACATTAATGAACACTTTGAAACTATTATATATATATTTAAGATTGAAACTTAGATTGTAATTTTATAACAACTTAACATAGAATAATAAAGTGATTTAACATTTACTAACTCGGAATGTGAAAGAATATTTAATTCAGAACATGAAATTACTTTTAAATTAAATTGATCATTATAGTACACTAGTTTACTATTGGCATCGTTTGTTTATGGAATAAGCAATACACAAAACAATATAAATGCATTCATTTAAATGATTATTACGATTAATTACAAATGTTATAAATTATTTCTAAAGACTAGAGCAGAGGGTTAAAAAAAAAAGAAAAGAAAATTTACTGACAGGTTAAATAATAGCATTATAAATGATATAAAGACTTACATATGATTCACTTGATTAATAATATTAAGCACGGAAGAAAATTAAAGTTCATGTAACAAAGTTCTCTTTTTCTTCATCCAGCTTGGCTTGTAACGTAGGCGCGCATTTTTGAAAGTTATTTGTAAGGCATAGTAAATTTTGAGATTGGAAGTTGGAAATTCTGAAGTATATGAAACATGATCAAACAGCGGCACGAGGATCCATATTGGCGGGCAGAGATCAGCTCCTGGCAATTAGCCCATGAACATGGCGATTCACTGGTAAACTTCTTAATAAGATATTTGAATTATTATTAACTGCTGTGTTGTCTCGAGACTACCTCTCTCAAACACGACCAAAGTTAGAATGTAAGTTTTTTCTAGAATTTGCCACTGCTGACCTTTCCGACTTGTTTTTGTTTTAGGCTCCGCCTACTTTCTCTAGCCTCTAGCGATGCAGCTTGACCAACAATCAATTATCTGTTTTTAGCAATCTTTTAATTTAATATCCTATTTTTAAATCGATACAGTAATTACATATCAAAATTCCTTACTAATTTTGAATACAACTTAATTGCTCTGAACATTTGTGCAATTAGATTTTAATTAAAAACACTGATCAAAGGAATGTGATTTTTGATCAGTATTTTTAAACGACTTTATACAATTTTAAAACTAAAATTTAAAACAAATACGCCCGCACTGAAACTTTAAATTAAATGATATAAATTCGCAAACCACGCACACACAAATATTATTTCATGGTTTGCGACATTTATATACGGCATCTTTACACATTGACTAATAAACTATAAAATATATAATTAATTTTTATTATAAATTAAAATAGACAAAATCTCACTGCGGGCGAACAGTAGCTTGAATTACCGTACATAAAAACACTTGAAACGAAGATCGGTTCTCCGATCTGTCTGTTTCAATATATATATATATATATATATATTGGGAAAGTAAATAGTTATTTATTTTAGTAAAATAAGTGATGAATACCCATCCCTCTATGTATTTAAATGGATAGTGTCCTTATACATGAGGGGTCAGAGTGACTTGAGGTCAACATGGGTATGACAATAATATTGGCATCAGTGTGGAATTTGGGAATTCTATCATCAGATTTTCAATGGTATGGATGGCTGAAGTGTTGGGGGTTGGAGTAGGTTGAAGCCTGTCATTAAAGTGTAAAGATTTGCTGTCCTAATATAAGCTGAGCATTGATTGTATATGTGTGAGATAATCTGGACCAACAATGAGTGCTGGTATCACACAAAATATGTATACAGGTGATTATTTATCTTTCGACATGTGTGTGATCAAGTGTATCAGCAGTATAAGATAGCATGAATAGTTGAGGGTCGTATGAAAGTTTAAATTCAAACCCCTATATAGTACATATTGGAGTGCAGGTATGAAAAAGCCTGTACTATAGAAAAAAAATTATATATTAAAATTAGTGGTTAAAATAAAAAATACATCAAGCTAAGGCAGATAAATTTCTTTCTAATTACAAACAAACATTATTGGACTTAATGACTAGTAAATGCATTTTACATTCTACTTTTAGTTTACCAGAAACAATCCTGATAAATATTCTTAATTTAACTGGAAAAATATTTTTTTCTACCAAGTCAATTATGTGTAGTTTTACAATATCCAAAACTTTGTGAAATGAAATTTTTTATTAACTGAATTTAATCCTCTAATGTTGAGTGGATTCTATGTTAAATTTCATAATTAATATTTCTCCTTTATACCAAATCTAGCTAATAATATATAGAAAAAATAAAAATTATAAATTAAACTGAAAATTCTATTGTAAATTTAGAGTTAATTATATGTGTGAGAAAAATATAATGATACATAAATATAATTAAAATGATATTTACTAGAGCCTAAATTTAATTTATTTGATAAATATAGAGTGACTATGGATGTATTTTTATACTATGGTTGGTGCTTTCATTTGGCGATACTTTTTCATTATTTACTATGTCATTTGAATTATCAGAAAAGTTGGAGTCTTAAATATTTGAGTTTACTTTTTTCCTCATTATTCATATGCTTCAAATCTATCATCTTCACTGGTATCTGGGGTTTGTTTTTTTTTCCTATATTTTCTTTGAAGGGTGACCTGTTTTTTTTGGTTACAACATTGTCTGAGTTTTGTTAGTTGTGATATATATGGTATAATAATGCATGCAGTACTAAAGATATTTATTTTTATTGTTCTATTTCCATATTGCCTTTTAGAATTTCTTATGCTGTTGTTTATGTATTTTTCATCTCATCGCTAGAGTTTGCTAACTTGAGTTTTCCTCCTTAAAAATTGTGTTTGTAATTGTTTCCTTCTGTTTCTGATTGGGTTTCTCTTAGATACTGATGTTAAAGAGAATTGATTTTTTGCAGCATTTACATTTGATGTTATTGCAGCTTATCAATGTGCCCCTCACTATCCACCAATAAAGCATTATAGCTTTGTTCCATGAATAAGTAATATCATTATAGTTATTTGTCGTGATTTGAGTGAAAATGCTTAGTGGATTATCGTTGTCATTGTAGTCAAGCTTTAAAGTCATTGGTGTTTCCATAAATTAGTATTAGTGGTAGGTCTTTGAGATAAATGGCTGAAAGTTTAAAACATTACAAAAGATTCTATGAGCCTTTTGAAATCATTTACATAGTAATTAAGGTATTTTTTAAAACTGTGATGATTATATTGTGTTTGTTTTGATTGACTGTTATTAGAGAATAATCCCCAAGTGTGTTGTAATTTTCCTTTTGAAATGGATTTTCTGTTTTGTGTCGAAAAATTCAAGCACAATATAACTATTGTTTCGATGGTCAGTGATATGTAGAATGCTTTTACTCAGGTTATTTACATTTAAAACTTCATAGAGCAAATTCTCTGATAAACTTAAAAAGAGAACAATTAAGATTGGTGATAGCCATTATTAATGAACGGTCAGTAAAAAAATTGTCTAATTGAGTTGAATAATTATTTATCAATAATTACTTCTCATTTATGGTGTGGAAAGTCTCTTTATTCCACATTATGGGAGTCTCAATATTATTTTTTTATTGGAAGGAATTAAAAGATCAAGATTTGAAATATCGTTCACTGTTATTTTGTAGAATTTTAGGGCTAAAAGTTTGTTTTTTATTTCTGATTCGAGTTGTATTTTGTAAACTCGAAGTTTTGTTTAAAGTACCTCTAGCTATCTCAATAGATCAGGTTATTCAGCATTTTTAGGAGTGTCTGTATCATCTGCAAGGTTATGTAATTTCAATACATTTTTAAATACTGTATATAGATGACATTTATTAATCATCTCTATTCACCATCAAACAATAAAATTAAATATAGTCCTT
This sequence comes from Epiperipatus broadwayi, assembly GCA_028023455.1. Taxonomy (NCBI): domain Eukaryota; kingdom Metazoa; phylum Onychophora; class Udeonychophora; order Euonychophora; family Peripatidae; genus Epiperipatus; species Epiperipatus broadwayi. Next base: position 1,914,202 of record JAQFVV010012571.1, read on the forward strand.
GTCAATTTACCCCAAATCAAAAAATAATCAATAATATTAGACTTAAATTCCTTTTTGCTACCTCAGCACATCTTCTTTTGTTACTGAGAGATTTTAACATAACTACATATTTTGTCTCAAATGGCTGCATATCACCAACATCAATCTAATGAATGGGGAGGGTTTTCAACCAAATAAGTCAGATTTTTTTTTCAGATTAGCAGATTCACCCTTTGTCTTCTTACTTTACTTTCAATAACAATTTATTTATATTCTATTTAGGTCTAATTCTATGTACATAAACAGCTACAATTGAAATCAATTACAACTTATGAGTTTTGTACAAGTAAGAAGTGAGTGAAATAGTCTATCAATTAAACAATTCATAAAATTAAGATTCAGTAGAGCTGAATCCTTTGAGTAGAGTTCAATCAAGTTTTGATCTGGAATAGGGTCAATGGAGCACAAGATTATCTGTAGGGTATAGGCGGTTGAGATTGGTATGGTGGTGTGACTAAAGTCTAAACTGTCCCCATGTCTGGTCCACCAACCAGGGTTGACCAGTGCGTTTATCATCCTCTTTAATTTTACATAGGGTATTGAAGAATAGTTTATCAATGAGGTGGTCATAACCTTTATTGAATATGATTCTACATCTGACTGACCAGATCGAAAAGTTTATAAACGTGGCAAGATGTATTAATGCAATGTTTCTTGTTTCGAATGCAGGCTTGAGCATGATGTAGGCAGGGTCTGAATTTTTGGTTTTATTCAGTGCGAGATTATGTAGGTATGTCCATGATCCACAATGATCAAGAATGTGCCCATGAACTCCTCCTGTCTCATGCATAAAAGGAAGAGAGGATCAATATTATATCCCCTTTGATAACAAAGGAAGACTGCAGTAGGAAGAGCCCCAAGGTTGACCTTCAGGAGAAAGTCAACAATCTTGGGACTGAGTTTGAGTAATTTTGTTAACTTTGAGAGTTGTGGTATTCCAATTGGGGAGTATATTACTGGTTTTGGTTTTGCCCTCAGAAACCAACTGGTAGACTTACCAGTAGGAGAGTTTATTCTGGAATAGTGAACTCGATGTTCTAAAGTTTTGAACAGTGATAGACACTTGGTGTTGTATCCAATGTTTACGCAGTTTAGCAGGGGGCCGATCGGTAGAATCCACCTCTATTGGGAATGGGCATTCCATCTCTTGATTGTCTTTAAAGATTTTACACAGAACGTTATGGGTTCTTTGGAGGTAGAAGACTTTGAACGAATGGAGTCTGAGGCTATTGAGGAGTTTTGGTTTTTGAAGCAAGTTCAGATTGATGACAGGAGCCTTGCCCCCCAGCACAATCTCCTGCATAGGGTTTCAATTTGTTTGGTAAATCTAATTGTTGGGGAGAAGCCGGACAAGTAATATAAAATTTTGGGTAAAACCACTGAATTTAGGAGGGCTATCTTCCCAAACAGAGAAAGATAAACCTTGGATAATGAAGTAATTAAGCCTTCAGTCTTGTTGAATAGGGAATTTTCCAGGACTCTCCTCATTATGGAAGAGGGGGAGGCCAGATGAAACCCCAAGATTTTTTTGTGGAGAGGCCTCAAACCAGCCAGAGATCTTCTTGCCAGTGAGAATAGCCCAGATAGCTGACTTCCCTCTATTAACGCTGAGACTGAATTCACTTGCAAATTGGTTCAAGAGTTCTTTGAGCCCCACCAACTCACTCTGGGATAAAACTCAGATCAGGCTATAATAATTGTCTCAGTTAACCTAAATCTAGTCAATTTACTCAAGTCAATGCAAAAAACAAGTAAAAAATCTGCTACAAACAAAAACTACAGAATTTCTATTCAATGAACTTTATATTTTAGTATTTAAAGTGAAAGATATTAAGCTATATCCTATACAAACAAGGAGAGACTTCACAAACTTAATATTACATACAAAAAACAATATTATTAGAATGCTTACCCCCCACCCAAGCTTCTAATATTTATAGATGAGCTAAATAAATAAATCACCCAAAACACACCCAACAACAGACAATAGCAAAGTGATGTCAGTACTGAAAAATAAATAGAAATCCACCTGAGAGGTGCTGGCCAAATATGTGACTACAAAAAAATTGTGTCACATTACCATGCATGGTGAAAAAATTACATTTAATAGGTTCTGGATCAATCAATCATCTACTGTTAGAATATCTTTAGCCTTATGTGAGGGTGAGAAAATGATAGCTGGTAACAACACAACATGGTATATTTTTTATACACTCTTTAAGAAAAAACTATAAAAAAACAAAAGCTTTTGAATTTTCTTCTAAAGATGTACATGATACACTCAAACCTTAAGACTTCTTACATTGCCTAAATAAAATATCAGACTCATGCCATGGACTGCCTGGAATATCAAGATTTGTGCTCTCACATCTTAGTCAATTTACATTAGAATTTCTTTCTAACATGGCTAACTTTCTATCAAGAGAATTATATAAAATAATATGCAAAAAAAAATTTTAAATAATGCTTTTATGTAAATAATTGACTAAAATGTAAAATAATAATAAAGTAATCAACTTCTTGGTTAATATTTACATTCTTGGAAAATATCACGGATCTCAAAAATCTAGACTTGTTATAAAACAATTGTAAATTTCAGGAATATTGTCATTTTTTTTTTCATTTTTATGATTTATTTGAGTCTCAAATACTTTTATGAAATGTCAATATTCCTGCAATTTCCAATTCTTTTATAACAAGTTTAGATTATTGAGATCTTTGATATTTTCCAAGAATGGAAAATTAACCAAAAAGTGGATTACCTTGTTATTTTTCTACTTTTTAGTCAGCTATTTACATAAAAGCATTATTTATTTATTTTTTTTAAAAAGTATGTATTTTTTTTTTTTACTTTTTAGTTATATTTACATATTATTTAAAAAATTGGTTAAAACTACAAAAAAAATCTGATAAAAATTATAATTTGATAATAAGATATGAAAATAAAAAATATGCCCTCTAACAAGTTTAAATATCATGTGATTCTCAACTATATAAAGTTATTTCCTCATTTCAAAACTTCATAAAAATCAAAAATAATAACATCACAAAGAGGAAAACATAATTTTATCTGAATATATACAAAACTCTTTATCTGTTGACATTTTACATTTTGGCGATGGTCAGCATTTTCACTATCAGGATTTTAATTAATAGGATTTTGAATTGTCAGGATTTTTATAGCTTTTGGGATTTTAACTATTGGAATTTTTTTGTGTTAAATCTATTTCAAACAGCTAAGATAATATAATCATTGAAGGCAGTTATATATAATATTTATTAGAAAATAAACTACCATTGTTTGTCAAAAAAGAAAGACGCTGTTATAAAATTCACTACTGATTCAAACTCACAAAGATGAAATAACTAATATATTGTAAATGACGCTAATATATAAAATAATGTATCCCTTATAAATTTCTGTTAGGAACACATGTCTACTAGTGAATAATTTCATGGATTGTGTATTTGTATAAATAATTATAATTCAGAGTACTGTGAATCATTAAGTTAAATCAATGGAGTGGTGATATTCAACTATTGGAACTATTCATGGCTGAATAGGTATATTTTATTCATTATTGTATAATATTGTAATATATGCTCACAAAGTTTGCAGAGAAGATATCATTCTTTATGTGAAGTCATAACTTTATTATGCAATATATATTTTGATTTTTAAGAATATAATTCCAAAACTACAATAAAATTGTATGAGAGATATTTTGGAACAGTAGCTGAAATTAAATTGTTAACGCTATTCTGCACAATTTAATTATTTGAATTTCATCTAGTTTTATATTGTAAGAATATAAAAAAGATATGGATTGTATAAAAATTATAAAGTATGTTCTAAAATTAATTTTTAGAAATTTGAAAAAAAAAAGGTAAGTAAATTCTATAAATTTTATTTAAGACACTTAATAATAAACAATGTCATGATATCCTGACCATTAGTAAAGAAAAAAAACTAGTTGCCATTTGGAAAACATATCTATTGATTTAGGGATATACTGGTTTGACATAATAGAAGGGTGGGGGGATATTTATTATTCATAGAGATTTGTCTAAATACAACCCTCTTGACTGCCATAAATAAAAAGCAAATAATAAAGAAAGGTTGTAAAACTGATCACAGAAAATATTTGTTTAATATTGGGAAGCAATAGTTTTCATTATACTTCTCCAATAGTTATGAACAAAAATATCTACAAGTGTATCATTGTCAGAATGGATTACTAAGGAAAACCATTACTTGAGTTGGGTGTCCCTATCTAGATATGATTTTAGACCGAAATGAATATGCAACTAGAATAGTCTAATCAAAAGCCTATGTGTGAGAGAAAATCTTTTCATCAATTCTTTGCCATAGTATATCAATCCGGACTTGCAAATCAATAAATTGGAGGAAAAACATTACTACATCCCTTAAACCGCTAATTATATTATTGGTTGTATGAGGTAAAAATCAAATCTTTTAATTGGCCAACTCACAAACTGAAGACAAAGCCTATTGTTAAAACATATTCGCCTATAATATTAAATTCAACTCAGATACGTTTATAAAAAGTATATTACTAATTTTTCAGGTTATGAAAGTGAACGAAAGTTCTTTCAAAAATAAATTGCTATTTATTTATTATAAAATATTCAATTTTGGCAAATTTAAAAGCGAACGTATAAACAAAAAAATGCTGACGTAAATGCTTTTTTTCAATTTTACGTTATGGAAAAGTAAAGATTTCTTTTTGCTAAATCTTAAAAATATTTTTACTAAAATCTTCAATATTTTTCGAAAATAATTTTGTTTTTTTAGTATATTTTATTAAAAAATTATTTTAATTTCTCAAAGTATATTTTTTTAATACTTAAATCACATTCGAAATGAAAATCTCAGCGTTTTTCTTTATTTTCTTTGATCAGGCGGTTTCTTTGTTCGTTCCAGCCAATCAGAATGTCTTTTTCGGCTGAGAGCCGGCTGACAGCCAATCACCAACAAGCTTCTTTCTTTGTTTAGCTTTAAATGCGGTTTTATTGATTTTTTACTTGTAAAATAATTCAGAAGAGGGCACCATCTTACAGAACTTTTAAAAACCTAATCAATAACTGTCAAACGAATATCCTAGCATTAAAAATAATGGAATTAGAGTGATGTCAGCTGTCGACGAGAGGCCTCGTAAGAGGCGGGAAAAGGGTTAAGGTATATTTGTAATCAATTAGAATATCAAAATGATTGAAAAGTTAATTGATAAGAAATATTTCTATATGAAAATAAAGATCTATAGCATATTCACATATTTTGAATTATGAAAAAAAAAATTCCATTTTAAAAAGTCTTATGATAATTAATATATTGGTTTTTGCTTATTCTATGTAATAAGATAGCTGTCAGTACTTTATATATATATATATATATTATTGATTAACTTTAAAAATAACTTAATTTTCAATAAAATTTATTTACACCATCAAACTACTTTTTATTTTCTTTGGGAGTCTTATTAATATTGTTTATTATCAGTTTTATTTAAACTTGAACAATATTTTATATTTTAAAACAGTAGTATTTTAAATTACTATATATACTAGATAAGTTAAAGTAGTTTAATTGTATATTTTACAACAAAAGTAACATTATAAATGATTTAGAACTTGAAAATTGACTATCTGAAATAATATGTAGCTTAATATAGATAAAATTTAAGCAGAAGTAACAAGTCAAGAAACTATATATTGTAACGATATGTATATACACACGTTGCATGTATGTACCCCTAGGTCTCATTTTATGCGATAGATAGGTTCCTCAGAAAACACATGCAAATGAAATCGCGCAAAAATAGACGTAACTTACATTGAAAAAGGGGGGATGCAGTCTGTGATTTTTCAAAATTCGCGTAAAAGCAAAGCACCAATGTAAAATTACTTTAAAATCCGCGCAAAAAAAAAATAAGGAAATAAAATATGACTAATAAAAAATTTCAAATTTGAAAAAAATTGATACAAGACAAACTTTTTTTAACTATAATATTTAATTTTTATGCATAATTTACAGTACAGTAATTTACATTTTTTTTACACATTTTAATTATTATCACTATTTGATGAAAAACACGTTCGTTTGCAAACAGGTAAAAAATAAATTTCTTCACAAGAAGAAATACAACTAGTGCCAACTTCACACTCATGTTGTGTCAATGGTTTTCTGGTGACAACGTAATTAGTAATTAATCTTTGAGATGATGATTTTATTAATTGTTTATGAAACTAACAACTAAAAATTACATTCTTATTTTTGTCTTTAATTTTTTAATTTTCAATTCCGTTTAAAAATCAAATTTCACATCACATTAATTTCAAGTCGCTGTAAGTAATTTTTAAATTGTTAATTACAATTAAAAATCAGATTTTAATTTTTAATTGTCAAATTTAATTGTGCCCACTGCTATTACTCACCTTTTAAAAATAAACTTGTGGACACTAAATGATTAATAATTGATTATGTTCTTTTTAAAAAAGCAAAAACAGAATGTGATTTAAAATGCAAAATTAACACGCACAATGTTTGAACAAATTTACATTATAATCTTGTAAAATTTAATGTGTGTATACATAAAATGTGGAAATCATGATTTTAATTTCATTATTGCATAAAATCTTACTATTATAAAGGACTGAAAATATTGAAATTACTAAGATGAAAGTCGAATTCCAATAATGTGCTATTACTTTCAATATAACGTAAGGGTGTGAATTTATTATTTAAAGTAATAGCGCATTATCGGAGTTTGACTTCCGGTGAAACATGGATCGCGTAACTTCAAAATCGTGTTAAATAAGTCCATGTAAAAAGAGACCCAGGTGTATATATACGGGTTACATGATTTACTTATTATTATTTTAAAATTAAAGTTAAGATTTTGAAATGGAAAAATAATATCAATAATTAATAGTTTGGGAAAAGTAAAAGTTAAAATAAAAAGAAAAATGTTACGAATAAATTAGAAATTATTTATTAATTATAACTTATCTTTCTTTTATGTATTTGGAATTTTATATAATTCTGTCAAAAATACTCTTTGTTAAAGTAATTCTTAATTTTAAAAAATGTACAATTAATTAAAATAAGTCGTACTAAACTAATCAGTTTCTGGAGATTAAGATTCCAGACTTATTAGTTGAACAATATAGCGAATCTCAGTCTAATTAGACTAGAAAAAGAAAATAAAGGAATGTACTTTTTAATTAAAAGAATTTTTAAGATCAAATGTAATGATGGGTGGTTAAAACTTGAGCAAAGGTGGAGTCAGAGTGTATAAAAAGTGGACATTTTCTATTGTCTTCATTGAGATTGAGATTCAGACTTCAGAGATTATTATTGATAGATATTTGTTGAGAGTCAATTGAGATTCATATTCTTCATTGAACTCAACCAGCAGCAGTGAGAAAAGTCAACGAGCTGCTAATAGCCCAGCATGATGAAACCATTCTACTATCTTGCCATGAAAGAAATGAATGGTTATATCTGAATGCTGGTGTTCAGCCATCTTCCTCCACTCATCTCCTGTGGACCATTAGCCAAATGCCATAGTAGTTTACTCTGACTCGCATTCTGCTGTTTAAACCCGCTATGCCAAATCAAGAGAACCAGCCCATGCCATACAATGTGGAATCAGGAAGCTTCATTTATGTTACACATATGCTTACCAAGAATCTGACCGGATCCTAAAAAAATGATCACCCACATAAGAGACTGTACATAATTCACATATGAAAACTAGAAATGTGCTTAAATCACTTATGGAATCCAGAGACTGTGATTAAACTGCATATAAAAACTAGAAACTGTGCTATACTTAGACCTAGGTAACTATTATCTGTGACATTATTATTAAAATTTAAGATGTTAATACTAGTATTAAACTTAAAATCTTCCCTTGAATAAAATCCATTTCAGCAGCATGCATATTTGTTTAAATGTAGAATATCTCTTATGTGCTTTGTATTTCATTATTTTTTTATATTGTTAGTGTCTGTTAATAAATTGATGTAAATCATTAGTGTTGTTTATGTCTCTCTCTCTCTCTCCATTTATCTAAGTAAATGTGTTGCCAGTCTCATGTTTAAAAACTAGCCATGGGACAAGCACTTGAAATGTGTTAGTGACATTTCGTGGGTTCCCGTATAAGTATTGGATGGCATCCTGGGTTTAAACCCTTTATAAATCATCCTCATGAGGTGTTTCATGTTTCATGCAACTGGAGAGTTACCTCAGTCTGGAAAGGTGGCCATTGGTTTAATATTTCTATTAAATCTTAGTCTGACCGGGGATTTGATTGGTATGTAAATATTAATCATATTAACTCCTCTGCTTGAGTAATGGATCTTTAAAATCATATTAGATATTGATATGTTTTAAAATATAATTCAATAAATAATAAATAATTAGGCATGGAATAAGTAGTAAATAAAATGATTATTTTTTATATATAAAGGGGGTTTCATGTTTATTACAACTTTTTAAAATTTTGTAACTAACTTTTGGCAACTTTGTGATTGCAGCTAGGGACCAGCCCTTCAAGCAGAGGGGAGAATACCATTGACAGCATAATCATCAATGATACCCATGTCTGTATCAGGCTATGCAAAGCAAAACACAATCATATTTCCAAACCATGGCCCACCTTGACTGCTGGATTAAAACCCTGTCATTCAAAGCATTTTATTTGTTTGAGGATCAAACTCAGGTGCCAGTGAACCATATGTTATATAGTCAAATGCTTTGGATGACAAGAACATAATCGAGCATTTGACATATCCCAGGCTAGTTCATACTCTTGACCAGAGTCCAGCACATTTAACTTAACATTTATAATTTGGAAGTTAATGATGACACAGTGACAAGAGAGAGAGAGAATAAACTAAATAAAATTTAATGAAACATTAACATTTATTCATGCACACACATCTAATATAATATAACAATTTAACATTTTACATAAAAAAATATAAATAATGAGTTTAGGCTATAGTTATAATAGTCCTTTGTTAATTAAAGTTTATTTAAAATAAATATAAAGTGTCTATAGATAAATATAAAAATATCGTTACCTAGGTTTTCATTTGTGTGTATTTTTCATTGGTTTTGGTTCTAACCAATTGGCTTTTTGGTCTCCATTGATGGTTTCAAGGCTCTTTTCCATTTCTTTGCCTTGACAATGGAAGAAAGAGAGAATTTGTGGCAGTGTCTATTTACAATCTACGCATTTATTCCAGACATTGGTTCCAAATGAGGCAGTTGATTTGCAGAGGGCTTTGGGGCCTGAAGCCTGTCAAACACTTTTAAAAACAGTGTAACAACACATGTTGCTAGATCTATGACTTTTGCAATAATGTTTTCTGATGCAGTAGTGAATGGATCTATTTGTCCTTAGATTTCTGGATCTCTGGAGAAATGAATAATGTAACAGCTTGAAATAAAAACTGGACTGATTCACAGACTCAAGAGCAGAATAATTTGATCACAAAATGAAGGCTGGAATAAATAACAATAGATGGTTATTACTTTATATATACCTCTCTCTCTCACTGTTTTAATTTCTTATCATTATTTTCAATTTTAATCGTAACTTGAATAAATTTTCTTAAATTAATTTTTACATTTGCTTTAATCTAATCTTTTGCTTAGATTATATTACTATCTCATTGATAGTTTACATAGATTTTTAATTAATACAATTTCAATATCATTATCAATCAGAAATCTTAAAAACTAAATTACATTCCAAAGCTTTTTTAATTTTTATTCTGTTTTCATATTTAATCTTTTAACTTATTTTTACTTAATAAAATAAAGAGAGTTTTCTTTAAAATGGAGCGAGTTGTTAAATCTTTCCCTATCTGTTCTCTTTTTAAAAAAATAAAACGCAATCTTTTTTTATTTTATTTTACACAATTGTGTTTTTTAAAACAAAAGAAAACTACTCTAAAACATTAAACATCACATATTAATTTTTTTTGTATTTTGTTTCTATTAATAATTTAATCATTTATTTTTAAATTATAAATATGTAATGCTGGTATAACACACATCCCTCACTAGTGTTACAATATACATATATAACCCTCATATACAAAAATAAAATGGACCACCTATTCCTTGAGCTTTTGATGACTTTAATAAAAAATAATTTAAAAATACCATAAATCATTCTGAAATTACAATTGAATATTTAAAGGTGATGCCACATTCTTAACAACTTCATTATATGAAGAAAAGTCAAGTTTATGAATGTAAATATTAAACAAGTGTAACTTAATACATATGAAATTTAAATGAAAGTAACAAGATATCCAGAAGTTATGGCATAAATAACATACATATCTCAATATAAATGCAAAGAAAAGAATGAATCACATATTTATTGATTTCTAAATAGTTTTAAGAAATTATGTTTGAAAATAGGAGTGAAAGTTGTTAATTAACCTGATTTAAATATAATGTAAATCATTCTAAAATTACAATTGAATATTTAGAGGATAAAGCTAATACTTCATTTTTAATAGATTCATAATATTAATGAAAAGACAATTTTGTGAATGTAGATATTAAATATGCATAGCTTAATATAAATGAAATTTAAATGGAAGTAATAATATGTTCAGAATCAAGCTGATATGCAAATTTCAATTTCTATTTTTCCAATAACATCAACAAATGAATATTTAAAAACTTTGAAAACTCATGGAATAAAAAGTCCATTCTACATTTATTAATGAATGAATATTGCTGTTACATTCTATTTACATTTTACATGCAGGAAGTTATGTATATTTAATATTTACATTCATAAAAACCTGCTTTTTATTTATATAACAAGATTGTTAAAAAAAAAAAAAGATTCCTCTTTTATTCTCTAAACATTCAACTGTAAATTTCAGAATGATTTATGCTGTATTTAAATCAGCATATTTCACAATTTTCACTCTATAGGACAATCAATGAATGCTTAAAATCATCAAAATCTCAAAATCCACTCTATTTTATTTGTATTTATTGATGTATGAATGTAATACAATTAATAAAATCTTACATTATTTTTTTTAGTAATACAATTAAATTTAATATCTAAAAATCTAAATTATAGTATAATTTGGATTGTTTTTTATATGTAAAGTACTGTTTTGAAAATACTTCTATTATATTTTTCATTGAAGGGTGTAGTAAGATGGTTAGAACTATTTAGTTGTACCTCAAAATTCAGGATATTAATTTATTTATAACACTTTAAAACTTTCATTTGAAAGATAAGCAACTGAGATTATGTATAAGACTGACTTTTGAACAATCCTGATTATATCATGCATTATATATATATATAGTAACAAGCACAGAGGAAGTTACATTGTTTTTTTATTATTAAACATGTTCGCATTTAAAAATTTTCTTTAAGAATTAAAAATTGAAATTAAATATCATCTTAAACTCGTATATATAAATCGCACAGATAAAAAAAAAAAAAAAAATTATTAAACGAAAACTTTATTAAAGAAAAAGTGTTTTAAAACTAAATTTTCAGTAGAGATTTAAAGATAAAAATATATCTTTAAGTTTGAAACCACATTAATTAATCAGAAATGGAAATGATTGTTTTAATTAGAAATGTAAACTAGCCTTGGGCATTTAAATGTAAAAACATTGGTCAGATAGGAAAACAATAGAAACAAATAGCCAATGAATGAAAAACAATGGAATCGGACTTCAGCGAAAGAACCATATCATCATCATGACGTAACGTCCATTGGATCCTTAAAATTAATATAAAATAACAAGTTTGAAAATTATTAATTAATTATTATTGAGAGAGGACAGACATGTGTTAGTGCGGAAGTGAAGGAGAAGGGATTGAAAAAGACACACTCTTCAATCCCTTCAGTTTTGCTAAGAAAGAAAGAGAAATGAATTATCATTTTTCTACATTGAGGACCAGTTAAAGCAAAAACCTCCGGATGGATAAATAAATTGTACAACAGAATACCAATCTTAGGACAGCATGGGAATTCACGTTCAGCGCAAGCAATGGATAAAGATGAACTGTTTTAAACCGTAAGAACTTTATAAATAATGAAAATTAAATTAACATTTTCCATATTTAAATGATTGCAATATTATCCTATCTGACCAACTTAATTTATTAATAATGTTATTTGATGTATTTCCTTTTTTATATATATTCAAAATCATTTCCATTTATTTATTTATTTTTTGTTCTTTAAGTTTTATCATGATTTTTGTTTTTCATTAAATTAATTATATAAATGTTAAACTTAAGTCAGGCGTGAATGGCTGTATAGATTTGTAAAGTTATATTAGGGGAGGGTAATCTTAGGTTATTTGTGTCATTGTTAAATTGGGTCAATGGATTGGATATATTGATGTAGTTAGTAGATGTAGTCGGAGATTCGCTACTGGCAGAATCGTTTATATATACGCCGCACTCACCCGTTTGCCTATGGAAGGAATTATAAGACGGAGAACGCAGTTCCTTTCTATGGAGTTTTTTTTTTATTGTTCTTCTCGTTAGATAGATGTAATATTCCTATCTGATGAGAGTCAATGTCTTCTCTTAATCTTTTTGGTGCTGCCGTATTCCGTATTACATTGAATACATCGATGTATCAGATGAATTGACGCCAGTCTTGGCTGCGAACCTTTAGCCTAAGGTTAAATAGGGATAGAATGTTTTATTTTCAAATGCAAATCTATGTAGTCTATTCATACTCGACATTAAATAGAAATGCATTAAATTTAAGTTGTTTATAGACGCTTGCATGGATTGCTTATCGGTTAAGTATGTTTTGGGTTTTCATATTTGATCAAAATATATAGACATTCGATAAATAATGATACCTTACGGTGAGTATCTAAAATGTATTTATTCGGATGTCTTTTACGTTATTGGTGACAATGCAAGTATCTTATGGTGAATAGTATTGGGTTGCTTATAAATTTCCCTCTGCAATTGTCAGTATCAATGATTTTATATTTTGATCGTTTATGTTTATTTTGAAATGTTTTTAACCGTTGTAATCTATGTAACCGATCTATACTCAACATTATTAAAACAATTTTTTATAATTCCATCTGTGTGAACTTAATTAAAATGTAAACTTATAATATAATAGAAATTAAAATGTAAATTAAAATCTAAAGTAAAGTTAAAAATAGTGTTAAATGTTAAAATGTAAACGGATACTAAAACAATTTTCAATCTTATATATATATGTGCATAAATAAATGTTTGTATGCTAATTACTGGCAGTGGCTTATTTTATTCTTTTTTTATATACTCTTAGATTATATTATTTAATCTCTGCTATTCCACTGAGATAGTGACATGGGCTAATGACCGGAACCAAAATATTTAAAAAAAAAAAAAATTTTTTTTTTGACTTACGTATCTGCCTACTTTATAAATTTTTCTAGGTTCAGATGCCTAGATGGCGCCCTGTAGTGCAGTTTACATAAGTCTACCTTCTCCAGATTGTTACAACTGGCGCCCAATGTGGGGCCAGTCCTCAAAAGATTGGTATCCATTTAGCCGTTGTTTTATTTATTCATTCGGAGGTTTTTTAGTTGAGTTGGTCCTCAATGTAGAAAACAATAGTTCATTTCTCTTTCTTTCTTTGGCAAAACTGAAGGGATTGAAGAGTGTCTTTTTCAATCCCTTCTCCTTCACTTCCGCACTAACACATCTCTGTCACATCGTAAATAATCAAATCCCTAATAATTTCCAAACTTGTCTTTTTATATTAATTTGAAGGATTGAATTTACATTACATCATCGATGCGATGGTCCTTTCACTGAGGTCCGATTCCATAGGGATTTTTTTTTATTTGCTAAAAGTTTCTATTGTTTTCCTATCTGACCGATGTTTTTACATTTAAATGCCCAAGGCTGGTATACTAATTAAAATAATCATTTCCATTTTACAAAAAATTAATTAATCTGTTTTCAAACTTAGACATATATTTTTATCTCTAAATCTTTTCTGAAAATTTAGTTTTAAACTACTCATTTTTTAAATAAAGTTTTATTTTAATAATTATTTATCTGTGCGATTTTATATATATGCGAGTTTAAGATGATTTTTTAATTCTCAGTTTTTAATTCTTAAAAAAGAAATTTTTATTGGCGAATTTTTTTTTTTTTATATGTTTACTAATAAAAAATAATGTAATGTACGTATGTGCCCGTTACATATCAGTAAACTTGCTTAAAAAAAAAATGAACAAAAAAAAAATATTTTACTTAGGGTTAGTAATTACGGTACACGATTAACAAAATTTACAAAACACTTGGTTAGTATAAAGACTATATAAAAAAAAATGTTTACTATCGTTTTCCTAAGGACCATTTACGTTTACACCTCCTCCCCACAACAGTTCTATTATTTTATTTTTTATATATTTTATTTTTACACACGGCATGACCAGCAAGTTATTTAAACTATTTATTTAAGAAGGCGGCATTGAACTAAATACATTTTAAAAAATAATGGATTTATACGTGTATATTTGCAGCACAATTATAAATACCACCAACTTATTTATGACTGATTAAAATGCTTAAATAGGATTACACTGAAGTAAATTCCCAACGGTACTCATCGTAAGGTACCACATTTCGATCATAAACTTACGTGGCTGTGCGCGCCTTTACATGTTAAAGCATAATATATATCAACAAAAAAAAACATATTTATTGCAACCTTTTGACTTATTTTTTTTAACAAAAATTAGTTTTAAAATTATTCACACTTTCTTGTGTTTAATATATATGCACAATTTCTTCTGGCAGTGCTTTTATAAGATTTAAAGTATACGACTTTATGTAACAGATAAAAATATTTCATTTTGAAAAAAGAAATTTCTCAGGGCATATGTGGTTTTTATTAATAGATCGGCCCAAGTTGGGTGGCCAGTTGTAACGTAGATTGCTGTCTCCACTATTGTTTTGGATCATTATAATTGGCATCCCAAGTGTGGCCTTACCTCAGAGATTGACCCTGAGAAGGGGGATTGATGATGATGAAATTTTCTATCTTTAATAAATCACGAGTGCCCTGAGAATTTTAAAAGTGAATCATGCAAATAACATTAGTTGTTTTTTCTGAAATAAGTACATTTTTGTACTAACGTAAAAGTTATAGCCAGATGTTTAATAAACCACTAGTGCTTTTGAAAATAAATCATGCCCGTAATATTTTTTCTGAAATTAGTATAAATATATTTGTTGTATTGATGTGGAGTTGCAGTTTGAAGTTTTGTTTAAAAAGTGCTGCCAGTAAGAAAAATTGCGCATATGTAGAGATAAATTCGAGGAATAAAAACTAATAAATAAAATGTAATAATAAATCTAAATCATTTTTTTTTAAAAAAAAAGTCTTGTTAAATTAAAATCTAATCGTTCAACTTGCCTAAGTAATAGTTAAAGGTAGGAGAAATGAAACTTGAAAGGGAGGGGGCAGAAATTTAGCTGGTAATAAGGAATCAACAGTCAACATTTTTTTTAATCATTATATTTGTGAGTAATTACTGTTTTGTCTTTTAAAAAAAAAAAGTTTTGTCCTTTTGAAATTTTCATATATAATCAATTTGTGTAACGAAATTACTAACACTAAGTAAAGTCTTTTTTTTTTAAATGTTTTTTTGTTTTTTGAGGAAGTTTATTGATATGTAACGATATATAAATATGTCGTTACATTAATTTAAAATAAAAACTTAAAAGTTCGCAAATAAAAGTAAAAAACTAAACGCTAAAATTAAAATGTTTATTAAATGTATATACATTCGCACAGAGGCCAAACTTTAAAAATATTTTTTTTAAAAAAACAAATAAGTATTTGAACGTACTTTTTTTATAAAAAAGTACAAGATTTAAAAATAAAAACAGGTATTAATTAATGTAATCTGTAAATGGAAATGATTGTTTATAAATTATCGAAAACCAAACTGACCCTTGGGCTCTTGTATAATTAAAATGATCTGATGAAAGATAGATAAGAAAATAAAGAGAAATTAGCTTGACCAATGGAAGCACTAAGCCTTGGCTCAGACCCTAACGAAAGTGATGGATTAGTGATGTTTTGTTGATTGAATCCGTGTGGATAATATAAAAAGGGAAATACAGGTTTTTTCTGAGAGTTCCAGCATTTTGTGTTTGCGAGATGTGGTAGGACGCACATACCACACTCTATTTAAAAAAAAATGAAAAGACTGTGATACCTTGAAGCAGCTATTGCCATCTCCAGAACATTATCTTCCAATGGAGGCGTCGCGGGAATTAAAAGCAGAAACCTGGACTCTTCTACCATGAGCTATGAACTTTACAAATTAACAACAACAAAAAAAAGTAATTAAGAACTTTCGTCATTATTTTTTTTAAAGATTCAGCTAATTTAAATTTTAAAATGAACTCTTATTTGATTTTCAAATTAATAATTGATTGTTTAAATTTATATAGTTAAGTTTTGCTAAAATCATTTCCATTTTATTATTTTTATTTGTAGTAATATTTATTGTAGAAATTATTAAATGCATTACATTTAAGTTGGGTATAGACATTGCATAGATTCGTTCGCGGTTGATTATGTTGTGGTTTTCACAGTCGATTAGAATATATAAGTCAACGATGTCACTGCGGTGTCTTATGATGAACACCAAAGGGTCTCCTGTATTCCCTCAGCAATTGACATTATCGATTGACTTTGTATTTTGATCGGTTGTGTTTAATTTGGAATGTTTTTGACCATGGAATCTATGCAGCCGATCTATACTCGACATTATAAAACAAATTGTATAAAAATAATCTGTGCGAACGTATTTAAATGTTAAAATTAAGTCGGGCATGAATGGTTATATAGTTTTGTAAAGTTATATTAAGGGAGGGTAATCTTAGGTTATTCGTTTCATAGTTGAATTGGCTCAATGGATTGGATATATTTGTGTAATTAGTAGATGTAGTATGAGATCCGCTACGGGCAGGATTGTGTATATATGCCACACACCTTCTGTTTGCCTATGGATGGGTTTGTAAGACGGCAAAGGACCGCGATCCATTCCTATGGAGTTTTATGTTTATTGTTCTACTCGCCAACAGATGTGACATTCCTGTTGGTGGAGAGACAATGTCTTCTCTAATTCTACTTACTGATCAGATGTACATTCCTGACAGTATAGTATTTTGTGTTGTCGTATTTTCATGCTACATTGAATACATAAATGTATCAGATGGATTGGCGCCGGTTTGATTGCAAATTTTTTGGCCTAAGGTTAAATAAGGGATAGAATATTTTCTTTTCAAATGCAGGTCTATGTAGTCTATTCATACTCGACTATCTAAATAAAATATTAAACTCATTGAAACTTAGTTAAATGTAAAATTAAAAGTTAATATAAAAATCTAAAATGTTAAACTTATTCCTCAAATTAGAATGATTTTATATGTGCGTAAATAAATATTTTTATGTGTTAATTTCTGGCAGTGGCTTTTATTTATTTATATTTAAGATATAAATTAAGATATAGATTTTTATCTCTGCATCTCCACTGAGCTAGTGACTTGGGCTAACGATCTGAATATTTAAATAAAGTGGAATCTTAACAGCACGTATCTGCCTACTCTATAAATTTTTCTAGGTTTAAATGCCTAGATGGCGCCCTGTAGAGCAGATATTGTAGTTTGTGGTTAGATTCGATCTTCACTTTCATTTTGCTCATTACAACTGGCCACCCAACTTGGGCCGATCTATTAATAAAAACCACGTATACCCTGAGTAAATTTATTTTTTCAAAATGAAATATGTTTATCTGTTTACATAAAGTCGTATACTTTAAATCTTATAAAAGCACTGCCAGAAGAAATTGCACATATATATTAAACACGAGAAAGTATAAATAATTTTAAAACTAATTTTTGTTAAAAAAAAAAGTCAACAGGTTGCAATAAATGTTTTTTTTGTTTGTTGATATATATTATGCTTTAACGTGTATAGGCGCGCACAGCCACGTAAGTTTATGATCGAAATGTGGTGCCTTACGATAAGTACCTTTGGGAATTACGTCAGTGTAACCCTATGTATGCATTTCAATCAGTCATAAATAAGTTGGTGGTATATATAATTGTGCTGCAAATATACACCTATAAACCCATTATCCTTAAAACATATTTACCTCAATGCAACCTCTTAAATAAATAATTTATAAAATTTGCTTGTCATGCCGTGTGTAAAAATAAAATGTATAAAAAAAATAGAACTCTTGTGGGGAGGAGGTGTAAACGTAAATGGTCCTTGGGAGAACGATAGTAAACATTTTTTTTTTTTTGGATATAGTCTTTTTGTAAAATTACTAACCGGATGTATTGTAAATGTTTTCGTTAATCGTGTACCGTAATTACTAACCCTAAGTAAATTTTTTTTTTGATCATTTTTTTAAGCAACTTCACTGATATGTAACAAGCACAGACGATGTTACATTGTTTTTTTATTATTAAACATGTTCGCATTTAAAAATTTTCTTTAAGAATTAAAAATTGAAATTAAATATCATCTTAAACTCGTATATATAAATCGCACAGATTAAAAAAAAAAATTATTAAACGAAAACTTTATTAAAGAAAAAGTGTTTTAAAACTAAATTTTCAGTAGAGATTTAAAGATAAAAATATATCTTTAAGTTTGAAAACACATTAATTAATCAGAAATGGAAATGATTGTTTTAATTAGAAATGTAAACTAGCCTTGGGCATTTAAATGTAAAAACATCGGTCAGATAGGAAAACAATAGAAACAAATAGCCAATGAATGAAAAACAATGGAATCGGACCTCAGCGAAAGGACCATATCATCATCATGACGTAACATCCATTGGATCCTTCAAATTAATATAAAAGGACAAGTTTGAAAATTATTAATTAATTATTATTGAGAGAGGACAGATATGTGTTAGTGCGGAAGTGAAGGAGAAGGGATTGAAAAGACGCACTCTTCAATCCCTTCAGTTTTGCTAAGAAAGAAAGAGAAATGAACTATCGTTTTTCTACATTGAGGACCAGTTAAAGCAAAAACCTCCGGATGGATAAATAAATCGGCCAACAGAATACCAATCTTAGGACGGCGTGGGAATTCACGTTCATGGCAAGCAACGGATAAAGATGAACTGTTTTAAACCGTAAGAACTTTATAAATAATGAACATTAAATTAAAACTTTCCATATTTAAATGATTGCAATATTATCCTATCTGACCAACTTAATTTATTAATAATGTTATTTGATGTATTTCCTTTTTTTATATATATTTAAAATCATTTCCATTTATTTATTTATTTTTTGTTCTTTAAGTTTTATCATGATTTTTGTTTTTCGTTAAATTAATTATATAAATGTTAAACTTAAGTCGGGCGTGAATGGCTGTATAGATTTGTAAAGTTATATTAGGGGAGGGTAATCTTAGGTTATTTGTGTCATTGTTAAATTGGGTCAATGGATTGGATATATTGATGTAGTTAGTAGATGTAGTCGGAGATTCGCTACTGGCAGAATCGTTTATATATACGCCACACTCACCCGTTTGCCTATGGAAGGAATTATAAGATGGAGAACGCAGTTCCTTTCTATGGAGTTTTTTTTATTGTTCTTCTCATTAGATAGATGTAATATTCCTATCTGATGAGAGTCAATGTCTTCTCTTAATCTTTTTGGTGCTGCCGTATTCCGTATTACATTGAATACATCGATATATCAGATGAATTGACGCCAGTTTTGGCTGCGAACCTTTAGCCTAAGGTTAAATAGGGATAGAATGTTTTATTTTCAAATGCAAATCTATGTAGTCTATTCATACTCGACACTAAATAAAAATGCATTAAATTTAAGTTGTTTATAGACGCTTGCATGGATTGGTTATCGGTTAAGTATGTTTTGGGTTTTCATATTTGATCAAAATATATAGACATTCGATAAATAATGATACCTTACGGTGAGTATCTAAAATGTATTTATTCGGATGTCTTTTAAGTTATTGGTGACAATGCAAGTATCTTATGGTGAATACTATTGGGTTGCTTATAAATTTCCCTCTGCAATTGTCAGTATCAATGATTTTATATTTTGATCGTTTATGTTTATTTTGAAATGTTTTTAACCGTTGTAATCTATGTAACCGATCTATACTCAACATTATTAAAACAAATTTTTATAATTCCATCTGTGCGAACTTAATTAAAATGTAAACTTATAATATAATAGAAATTAAAATGTAAATTAAAATCTAAAGTAAAGTTAAAAATAATGTTAAATGTTAAAATGTAAACTGATACTAAAACAATTTTCAATCTTATATATATATGTGCATAAATAAATGTTTGTATGCTAATTACTGGCAGTGGCTTATTTTATTCTTTTTTTATATACTCTTAGATTATATTATTTAATCTCTGCTATTCCACTGAGCTAGTGACATGGGCTAATGACCGGAACCAAAATATTTAAAAAAAAAAAAAAAATTTTTTTTTTTGACTTAGGTATCTGCCCACTTTATAAATTTTTCTAGGTTCGGATGCCTAGATGGCGCCCTGTAGTGCAGTTTACGTAAGTCTACCTTCTCCGGATTGTTACAATATATATATATGATATTACAGGATTTTTATATTATAGTTTTTTTCATGCTTTAATAATTGTTAAAATTTTAATATTTCTCTATCATTTATTGTACTTGTGTTGTTTTGTACTTTACCTTAATATGTATATTTATCTTATATATAAGTGGTTGGTTCATTATAGTACTGAGCTAGAATTTAAGATTATGGCTATTAAAAGTAGTATACTACAGGGTGAGACTTAAGTGTCATAGATTCTTTTGGATGCTAAAAAATGGTATTATGTAGATGATTTCTGAGTTATCTGAAAATGTTGAGTTTATTTAAATAGCTTTGACTGAAGGGTAATCCACTATTTTGATAGCTTAGATTTATCTTTAACACAGTGTTGAACAAAATCGTCATCAATTAGCTCCTCACATATGTGCCATATAAAAGAAAAAACTATATCATACACTATGACATATTTTATTAATCCTGTCTTTCTGTCTGCTACAATAAGTATTATCCATAAATAATATACAATGAAGGTTTTGCAGTATTGATGATCTGTTTAAAGTATTTGTAGAGACATATTTATGCATACTATCACATATGATAGATATATAAATTATTTAAAATGAAAAAAAAAAAGATTTTATTATTTTGTTGTTATTCTATATGACTTTAAGAACAAATATTTTTTCTGTTAGCTAGCTGAATATTTAAATAGTTTGCAAAAATTTTATATAAAAATTATCTATTAATTAAAAGAAATTTTATCTTTTTCTACTTATAATTGCAGGTGTAGAATTATTACTATTTTTTTTAACAAGACAAACCTTAGAGACATTATGATAATGAATATTTGATACTGTTCTGTTATCTACACAGAGAAAATCATAAATATTTGCTTTATTAAGAATTTAAAAGATTTAAAAATAATTTCATTCCTATTCTTAGGACTATGTGAACTTGTATGATGGATTTTCATATTTATAGCAAAAAGTACAATGTATTTAAAAGAAATAACAAGGAATGATTTATCAATTACTTATATGCTCTTAAATTCTTTCTATGAATTAAAAATGACAATATAAATTTTTTATTAATTATGTGATAATATATCATATCCATTGCTTTTAAACATGATAGTATTCAGATAACAATTCTATGCACCATTCAGTTATATGCAGATAATATTCCAATATCTTTTCTTGGTACTTACACATTAATGTGGTTATGAGATATCACATATAATAATTTTCTAATCTTGCAATATCAGCAGATAATCTTTACATGGGAGCTTCTGACAAACTTAATAGATCAATTAAAGATTTATTTGTAAAAATGTTCTATAACTTTACGCTTGTTTTGGAAAAGCTCCATCTATTGAAAGATTTATTTTGAAAAATAGTAACAAACACACCTTTACATTTTTTGCAAGAAATGATCTTCCAACAAGTAAACTTTTAACAATTCAAATTTATTACAAGTGATAACCAAACAAAATAATAATAATATACATATACTTAACCACACAATTCTGTCCATTTATAAAATGTTATTTCTTAATATCACTTCAGTGGACTGAAATTTCTTATCTTAAACAATGTTCTTTTACAAATGGTTACTCTCTTTTGACAATCCTGAATGAAACAGCACCATTGTTTGTCTGAATGATTGACATAAAGTATCATATCATGGTCATTTGCATTGACTTTTTGTGAGGGTAGGATGCCATAGTTTTAAAAATAATGAACTATATCATGCTTGGTAATAGGCAGTTTCCAAATTTTAATCACTTAATTTTGGGAAAAAATACTACACACATTCACTTTGACAAGAATTAAAGATGAATAGTAAATCACATGTACACATTACTTCCATCAGATCATTTGAGCTATCTTTCATAACATCACAGCATAATTTAAAAAATCATAAACTTAGCCACAAAACCAACATTTTGACTAAGAACTTTTTCTTCATAAGAATATTATCTAATATTCACTTAATAAATTAATTCATTTCCTTTTTAGAAGTTTGAAAATATGTTTAATTCAGATTAAAATTTACACATTTATTTATGATGGCAGCTTTCTTCACTGTCGGATTAATATGTAAGTACTTTTTTCTTATACCAGGCTAAATAATATTCTTTTGAAACAAAAATGGATACTCAGTCATCTTTATATATAAATTGATGTGCATATTATCTGAATAATTCTTTTACTCATATAACCACAAAGGGTAAAGAGAAAAAAAACTTTGTATATATATTATATGTTTCAGCGAATAAAATATAGGGAAAAAAAAGAGCAAACATTCTATAAATGTGCTCTACATTGTAAGTTTTATCAGGGCTTACTAAATAAAAAGTTCCTTGATGTAGTTCTATGTGAACAAAAATACATGTATGAAATCAGATATATAGAAAATACATTTCATAAATTTAATGCAACTAATGGGAAAATATATATATATAAACACAAATTGTGTGGAAGTATGTCAACAAGGACGCAAAAATGAAATAATTATGGGCATTTGACTTTAATAATATTGTGGATAATAAAGCATTTTAATAAAATTAAATCAATTTCTTTAGTAAAACAATTTTTAAAATTATCTGTAAAATTTGTTTAAGATGAAATAATTATTTAAAATTAAAAAATTATTAAAGCGTAAAATGTTTAATCAGTTTTGAAATTTCCGCCATTTAAGTATGTAATATTATTTCATTATTAATTTTTGTAATTCAATTATTACTAATTTTCTTCTTTTCTGACCAACGTAAAAAAAAAAAAACTACCTTTCTGTGAGTATTTTCGTTGCATTATAATTTTCATTTGTTTAGAATTGTTAAAAGACTAATAGAAATATTTATGAAGTTGTACTTTTTATCAGTCATGTACAGATAAAGAAGAAAGAGGTATTTAAATTTAAAGTAAAAGTTAATACTTTTTAGTTTCGAAGTGAATTTATTCAGAAAAAAAAAAAATGCAGATAAACATACTTAGTTATGTAAAATGAATAATTGAGATTAGATTATATGTAGGAAGAGAAAAAAGGTTGCAGAAATTGAAAAAAGAATCAGAATGATTTAGTGATGATGATGAAAATAAGAGATAAATATAATTCAAGCTGGAAATCTGCCATGCGAAAGACCAAATTTCTTCAAACATATCTAGTGGATAGATTTTTTGTCTCTTATTTTAATTATTTCAGATTTATTTTGTTTATTTCAAGTTTATTTTTGAAAATTGGTTGGGTGCTTTCTACTGTTACTATTACAGAAAAATATTCACCTTGTACACCACTCTCACATAGAGTATAAATGTTGTAGTGCAGATTTCTGAATTTAGGAATGTTTACATGAGTGAGTGAATGGTGCTGTTTTTTTTGTTTTTTTTGCCTATGCATTGTATTTACATAAGTTCTTGCAAGTTCTAAATTGTTGCATTGAAACAGAAAACGACTTTGATTCTTCTCTATGGCATAGGTCACATATGGAACCCATATTATATCTTATATTCAAGGAAATGTAATGATGACAGTTATTTCATGTTTAATTTGATGAAAAAATTCAAATGTCCAGTGATTGAACCTTCAAAGGAGTTGTTAATTATTAATACCCAGAACTGATGATATCCTTGTTTCATCTGTATTTGGATATAATGTGATGTAGATTTTCAAATAAGTGCATTTTTCCTGATAGAATTCTGTTTTAAGGCTTGTCGATATAATAGGCTAAAAAATTATTGCCTGTTTTGAATGAAAGAATGGTTTATCTGTTGGTATTACAGTAATTATTGTTTCAATTTGATGTAAAATTTTCTTCATGCTTGATAAATAGTTAACTGTTTTCTATACTCTGAATATGTTTATTGAATGTAAACATAATCCATTGATGCTATGGTGTGCTTGTAATTTTCTAGTTGAGATGGCAGCAGTTACAGTATAATTAATTTTTGTCATGATTAACATATTGATAAGTAACACTTTGGTGTATAATGAGAGATAAGCTTTTGGTAATGATGTTATTGTGTTCTTTATTGAGTTTGTTAATTTGTCCTATATCTACTTTCACATTGTCATACAACTTAGATGGAATAGAAATCCTAAGTAATTGGCATGTGTATCTTTAAATATTTAGATGGGATTTTTGCCTGTGTAAATGTGTCAAGTACATGATTTGTTTAAATTAAACTCTAGTTTATATGCTTTTTCATATTTATTTAGTATCATTAATAGTATCTGGAGTTACATTTTTGTTGATAGAAAAACTGTGACATTATCCATGTATGTAATGTAAAATATACTATGTTTTATAAAGGATATATGAATCCCTAGAAGTTTTTTCTATTGTACTGACAATGAATTTAGAAATAACTGAGTGGTGAACCTTGAGGAACTGATGATGTGGATTGAATGGGGGTAAAAATTTTCCATTTAATGTTATATGGATTTGTCTGTTTATTAAGAGATTTATAACTACATATACAATAAGTTTTGGTATTGTTGTATTATTAATTGTATTTATAAGATTGTCAATTGGTATTGAATCAAATGCTGTTTTACATCTAGATGTATTAGCACTGTATTATATTTTCTTACCACTAAGTAAACTAACAATCTGTTTTGAATAATAGGGCTGCATGACTTGTCAATGAACCTTTTTTTTTTTTTTTTGCAAATTGTGCTCTTTCATGGAGTTTGATGCTGAGTGAGATCTAAAACATTGTGCTATGCATAAATCAAATAAAGGGTAAACTAAAAAGTTGTCATACTAAATTAGTCAATTAACTATATCAACAGTTCATCCAGAGTATCAAACATACATGCTATGAAAATCACTCTTCACAAGAAAATAAGTTATGTGAGGCAATTAGAATGGTAACCAGAACTAAAAACACTTGAAAAACTCATTATCCTAGATAATCTATGTTGTACATTGAACAATAAATTGTTTCCTGTTAAAGATTCTACAGTGGGAGAGTAAAGAATTCTGCTTTGTATAACAAAAGTAAACATGCAATGAAAATCATGTGCTATGTATTGGCTAATCAATGACACATTCAAAATGCTTTCCAAATATTTTCAACAGTTATGTGTTGTCCATGTATCTGTTGGTATAAGAAAACTTCAATTCTGTTGTTAGTTTATATATTAATGATGAATGATTATGAAGAAAATTTATTAATGTCTGTTTCAACATGTGATTAACTATTCTGAAGAAAAAGAAATTGAAAATGAGACCACAAGTTAAATTAAATGATACAGAATTAGCTGCAATAAATATTGCAAAAGGCAAATTCTCTAATGTGTATAATTTTGGAAAATATGTTTGGAAAAAATGCAAGCAAGTGGATTAGCATCTCAATATAATACCAATGAAGAATTCAATTTATTAATTTTATATTTGGTGTTTTACCTTTTATTCCCATTGGTAAAATAACTAAATCATTTGATGTTTTTAAACAACATTTATGAACATGAAAGAATTAAGTAATATATGCAAAATGGTATGGTAGTCTTGGCTCCACCGTTATTTTCCCTAACATTATGGTCTGTATATAATACAACTGAAGCGAGAATTCTTCCTATGCAGAATATCATGGAGATGGAACATAAATAATGAGAATGTGTTTTTTATGATCACATTAGAATATATAGCATAATCAAAAAAACTTCATAAAGAACAACAAATCAATAATCAGATAAAACAAAGTCACAGTTGAGAAAAAAATAGAGTCATAGTGTTACTTAATGATCATGTAAATAGAGCTTTATTAGATTGTCTTCATGGTATTGCATACAATGTATCTTTTAAAAATATTTTAATAACATAAGCAGAAAAAATATTTTAATCTTACTACATACAAGACAAATTATTTTAATTAAAAATCATTCTTTGAAAACAGATATTTTATTTAGTAAAGTTAATTAAAAATTAAGTTTTACACAACAGTTTCACAATAAAATTGATAGTGTTTAAATTTTGTTTGACAACATTTTCTATTTTTTAGTATTTACATTGTTGGGATTTTGAGTGATTGGGATTTTCATTATCTGAATTATCAATGTTGCAATTTAGAGCAGCACCAATTTATAATACACTACCTGAAACTTTCAAATAGTATATGATATATACATATTTTAATGGTCAGGTTCATATGCTCTGTTAATAAGATGTAGAGTCCAAGCAGAATACAGAAAGCTCAGCATATCTGGATGGGAAAGCCATCCCAAAGAGTACTAAGTCTTAACCTATTTGCTTGTATGACTTTCTTCTAGTCCCAGGGGTCAAGGATAAACAAGAGACTCTTAATAATAAGTCCACCCTAAGTTTGCTAACATAGTAGTGTAGAAAAAAGTAATGCTAGGATCTTTAATAATTTCTTAGAAAAGCATGAATAAGGTGAGGTAATGTGATATGGGTCATATGGACAGATAACAACAACAGAAACAATTTAATACAAAATTTAATAAATGTTCAAATGAAGAAATAGCTAAATATAGGATAAAATTATAGATTAATATGCCTTATTAAAATGTTACCTGATTGGGTTAATAGATGCGAGTGTGTGCAATGGAGACATCGAAGAATTACAACCATAGACTTAATTATACATATTTATAAATAAATTATTTATTAATGTGGTTTATTAATCTAATCAAGTAGTATACGTGAACTTAGAATTGGAAGAATATTAATAGACTCATTATTCATATTGATATACTTAAGAATAGGAAGAGATCAAGTAACATAATAGCTAAATGCTATAGAGAAATATAAAAACAGAGTTTAATAAGAAGTCAGTGGTGCTGATAGAGAATACATATGCAAACATTTATAGGAGGGCAGTGTACTGAAACTGCAAGGCTTTGTCTACATGTATATTTGGACCAGTGGATTGCCATCTGTCCATGAAGGGTTCATCACAATAGCATCATCACTAAACTGGGCCCTACACCAGTACACTCCATAACTGCATAATCAAACAGATATATTCCTGAGGTAAGATTTCCATGTCCACACTGATGCAGGAACTTAATGATTTGGGAATGGTCTTAGCTGTATGTACCCCAAAGAAGATTGACAAAGCATAATAAATCATAAAATTATATATATCTGCACCAGAACACACATGTAAAATATACTAAATAATAATAATTAATGATAGTTTGCAATTAAAGCTTAGCATGCTACAATCCAGTTATACTTAATCTATTCCTAAATCCTAATTTCAAAAAAGTCTACATATTCATTGGCTTAAAGATTATGGTAGATTATATAATTTAAAAGCAGTAACCACATTCAACATTGTTATAATAATAATAACTAAATGGGTGATGAATGCATGATGAAGTGACCTTTAGAAACTCAATGTTTATCATACATGTTTAAAATATACCTATAGTTATAATTTGTATACACATCCACATCGCATATTTGGATTTAAAACAGACAAATAAATACATGAGTTAACCTAAATTAAATATTATGAATGGATTAATTATTATATGAACACAATGGGATTCACTATATCCACAATAATATAGATACTGGAAGATAACATCCGAGCTAGCGAATAGAAAATGGATTTGGCATGAAATAATGAACATTTATATAATTAACTCACATAGAGATGTAGCCGCATGTCTGTTATAAAGAGATTGAGGTTCACTCCCTTCAGTCAAAAGTTATCCAGGCATATTATCATAACAAAATATTACCAAGAAAATAATTTAATAAAATTCAAGAGTATTTACCCAAGCAAGAAAGTATAGTTTAAAGAATAAATTAGTCAAATTACATAGGTTGAGGTGGTGCAAATTTAGTATGCGATCTCTGCCATTTTGAATTTCAAAATCGACCAAAAACATCGTCTGACACATCTAAGTGATAAAAAAGTACGCAAAAAAAAGAAAACCGTACAAAATAGATATGAGATTGCATATTTTTTAAAAAAAGTAAGGCCAAAACAATATGCTTTGACATGATGGGGAGGGGAGGGGGTAAGAAAAGAAACTTTAAAAAAAAAAAAAAACTTTTAAATCTTGTTACTGTTGAGTTTAAAATCTAGGAGGTTTTGCTCTGCTCTCCCTCAAGAGGGGAAAACAAAAAATTTAATTTCCCTCATCATTCAATGTAAACTATAAAAAATCCATTTTATAACTTTTTATAGACTCTAAAATTAGTGAAATAAAGTTAAGCCAGTATATATATACAGTCTAGTTTACAAAAATAATATTAATTTCTATATATGTTTGTGTACAAGTAAACAGTCTATAATAGCGGTATTCATATGAAAACTAAATAATCTTTAATAAATAAGCTGAAATTAATATTATTTTTGTAAACTAGACTGTATATATATATACTGGCTTAACTTTATTTCACTAATTTTGGAATCTATAAAAAGTTATAAAATGATTTTTTATAGTTTACTTTGAATGTAGAGGGAAATTAAAGTATTTGTTTTCCCCTCTCGAGGGAGAGCATAAACAAACTTCTTAGATTTTAAACTCAACAATAACTAGATTTAAAAGTTGTTGTTTTTTTTTAAAGTTTCTTTTCTTATCCCCCCCCCCCCATCATATCAAAGCATATTGTTTAGATTCTAAGAAATATGTATTAAATTTAACGAAGGATGGCTAGCATTTATTAAGTTTTAGTTTGACTTTTATATATATACCTTCGATTTTTCACGTTTTGGTCTTAACTTTTTTTTTAATATGCGATATCATATCTATTTTGTAAGGTTTTCGTTTTTTTTTTTGCGTTTTCGCGTATAAGTTTTAGTTTGACTTTTATATATATATACCTTCCATTTTTTACGTTTTGGCCTTACTTTTTTTAAAAATATGCAATCTCATATCTATTTTGTAAGGTTTTCGTTTTTTTGCGTTTTCGCGTACTTTTTTATCACTTAGATGTGTCAGACGATGTTTTTGGTCAATTTTGAAATTCAAAATGGCAGAGATCGCATACTATATAAATGAATTTGGTTTAGGGAAATTACAGAAAACATTTAAGAGCTCTGGGAATGGACAGTTACCTTAACTTATCAATTGATGCATTTTCATGCACTTAATGGTTTGATTACAAAATGTTCATAGGAGTCCATATCCCTGGATAGCTAGCTTTCATTTATAATTACATCATTATATGGACTTCAGTGGTGACAGCATTCTCTTTAGCATTGGCAGCAGCATTTTTGGTCTCTGTTGGAGGCAAGTCATGACATCTTCTTGTAGTTGGAGACATGCAGGTAATATTGGGCTGCAGGATGATCATTCTCTGGGTGGGAAAATAGTATCATGCCTATCTCTACTCTGCCATTTTATTTGCACACTCATAGAGTCTGGTTTTGCAAGCTCTTCACAATATTATTATTAGATATCCTCTCCCCCAAATTTCTGCTCTATATATACTAGGCAAGTATGAAATTAATTTTCCATACTGGCTGACCTTGGGGTGAAATAATCCATTACCAGATTTTTTACTGCCACATCTGATGTCTTTATTATCTATTTTTAATATCTAAAACTGTAGCAGGACGCTGTAAGTTATTTGCTTTTGTTGTATTATTTCCAGATATCCTGGCTACAGTAATTCTTTTGTCACAATTTTTACCAACTAAGATTAAAAAGAAATATTATAAAGTGAATTCTTCAAGACAGTATTTCTCTGTTGATAACATCTGCAACTTGCCGAAATTGTTTTCATTTTTACTGGCTAATTACTTAAGCCATTAGTGCATCCTTGTGGAGTTGCATTAGTGAAGTACTGTTATTCAGCTTCCCAACCCTCATTTACTTTTTAATAAACAAATTGTGGTATGATATTTTAAAGATTTAAAATAAGAAAAAACTTTCAAACTATAAATTAAATTAACCAATTTATTATTCCAGTTAGATTATTAATTCGTCTATCTATAATAACCGTATATATATATGATAAGTGTTTCACATGTGCATATATCTTGGCCGATTAAAACACACTGCATACGAATTACAATAGGCTATGGTTTAAACTAGGGTATGAGGATAAGTAAGGAATGAAAAAGGTGAAACTAAGATTTGCAGAGCGAATTCTACCGTTTCAGGATATATCCACTGATTTTCATGTTTATTTTAATAATTATTTCTTTAAGTTATTTTATGCTAAATTTTTTTCTATTGCCTGGGTTCTTATATATGATTTATAAAATCTATTGTTCAAATAGTTTTGCATCAACCATTAGTCTATTAAATGTGATACAGACATTAAACTTATTACATAAACATATATATATTCAACCTATATCTATAAAATTATAAGTCATTTTTTCAAATAACAAATATTATAAAACTTAGGTATTAATATAAGTGACAAAGAAAACATTACACTCATGTTATAAACATAACCCCCCCCCCCTAAGTTATTACGTTAGTATATTTACTAAACTAATTATAATATAAATCTAAAATTACTTTGAGTAATCAGTGAATATAATGTTTCTCTTTACACTAACGCATCTTTCCCTTAATATAACTTCTTTGTTTCATTATATACCAAGGGTGGCCAACTTTTGTGTTCATAAGATCTACTTTTTATTTTAAAAATGTTTTGCGATCGACTTGCTGTCATAGGCGATCGACTTGTCATAGCTGTAATTTAAGTGGAGGGAGGTGTGAAATATATACTATTTTTATATACCTACCTAGTAAAAAAATAATTATTTAACGGGCCAAAAAATTCATGTTGGGGGAATTAAAGCAACATGAGTAATTATTTATTTAAAGTAATATTCTTTATTAAAACCAATGAAATTTACATAATTACTAAGGTTATATTAAGTTTCTCTAACAACATTTCTTCAACTACTGTCATAATACTCGGGGTATTATTTCTTCATTCAAATTAGCTACTTAAATCAAGATTAAAAATACTATTTTCAATAATGATACGACTTAGTGGACTTCACCTATCTAAAATTGAAAAAAAAATTTAGAACAAAATAAAAAAACTTTAAAATCTTGACTTAATTTGTTTCACTCGTTACTCGACAGCTCTTGCTAGATTGTCCTCGCGATCGACCAAAAATGGTTTTGCGATCGACCGGTGGATCACGATCGATTTGTTGGACACCCCTGTTATATACCATTCATTACTAATCTTATAAAAGACTATTGTTTGTCAAATCCAATTTCACATTTCCTCTAATTTCATCAATATCTTTTTACCTATCATTTTCACTACCATTACTGATAATAAAAAGTTTCTGCATTTTCAAATGCCTACAAGTGTACTACTTTTGGTTTATCATTCTTCCCATTATCCTTATTTTAACTTGATAGCAACATCTTCTCTCTTTAAAAAAAAAAAGTATTAATATTACTTCGAGAAAATTACTAGCCCATAAGGGTAGCCTTTTTATTTTTAAAAACACATTAGATATTAACACTATAAATTAATGTTATTTTTCTTCCTATTCTTTTTTTAATAAATTAAGATTTCCTAACATTTAAAAGTAGGTGTCCATATGCCCCATATATGGATATTGCTTTCACTATTCTGTCACACAACCTGCAATCAAAAAATCTAAGTTTGACATAAAGTATTATTTATTTACATACTTGAATAAATAAACAATATTACTTTTTCATTACAAAACTTAATTTTATCTTTAATTATTAAACTTGTATGTTGTTTGTTGTATGCATATATGAATGTATAGCAACATAATTTTTGACCACTTACAGAAAGCTTGATTAAGTAACACCAGATAGATGCAAGATGATAGTGTTTATTAAATCCCTAACTGTGCTGTCCTATCCAATATCCTCAGACAAGTTTCAAGGTTTATGGTTTTGATTTGTGAGGAGGTTTGGATCTTGGACCAGTACACCTAAATATTTAGGATCTAATGAATCTTTTATTGCTTACTAAAACGTACAGCAAGTGACATAAATAGTGAAAAATTATGTTGCCATATATGTAAACTAAAATCATGTGATGGAGACAAATGACCTTTTATTGATGTATGAAAGTATGTTAAGTACAAAGAGTTTATATCTGATGATGCATGGAGTGTCTAGATAATAGATTATTATAAACAAGTAATAACCCTTGAACATCTCTAATAGATTGTGCTTAATGCTTTCTTAATATATTGCATTAAAACTATAATCATTAAATGAATTTAAAAATTTGATTATAAGCTTAAATATTATTCTGATATTACAGATAAAATATATGCTTTCATGCATTAAAGAATAATAAAATAATTAATAATGATAAAAAGAGCATATTCAACTATTGTATAATAGGGTTTTCTGAAATGAATGTAAATGGTTCCAGAAAATTATTTACTATATAATTTTTTATTATACCTTACAGTGAAACATATGAACAAAAAAAAATGACTTTAGCCCACAGTCTAGAACTAAGTTAATATTCAAAACAATCTTTTAAACAAGAAAATTATAATAAAAAATGTAAAAATATCTATAATCATGTAAAGTTTGATTTTAATGAAAATTAAAATCTACTTTCAAATATATCGTAATAAAAATTTACTATCAGTTATTTCCCTATACCATATTCAGAATTTCTCTACTTTGTTCATTAAAATTTTTTTATATAGTGTTGTATTGTAACTCTCATTTCTGGCTCATATTAACAAGTAAAGTTGATCTTTTAAAAGTATAAACTAATAAAAAAAAAATCACATTATTTTCTCTTTAAAATTTCTTATTTGATAGTGTTAATCAGTTTTCTAATTTTAATTTTCAAAATCTCTGAAAATCCTTCAGTACACACATCCTATGTAAGCCAATTATGTTTGGGTTTGAGAGTTTCCTCTGTATTCAACATAGCATCTCTGAGCTATTATAAAAATCAGTAAGGTGCATATGTTAAAAAATGAAATCCTTTCTCTTTAATTAAATTATGTTATACTTAAATCACCATTTTCCCAAAAAAATCTTCAATTAATTGATTAGTCATCTCAGTATTCTTTCATGACTTCAAAGCAGTATGTAAAGAATAATTTAAAAAGAAAATCAAATGTAGATAGCTGACTAAATTGGTATTGAAAAATGTAAGTGATCATTAGTAATTTAAAGTAAGTGATCATTAGTAATTTAAACCATAAGAAGACATGACATTTTGTTTTAATATATTGTTCATATCTAAATTTAGTGCAAAAAATACAATTTATTCACGGTAATAAAATTTCTTGCTGTATCAAATCTCACTGAATATATTAATAGAGATTTGAGATACTTGTTATTGTACTACATTATAAAACCATGTTGCAGCTGTTGCAGATTAACCTTATATAATTTATTAATATTTCTAAAACATTATAATATAACCACTACCAAAATGCCTGCATTATCTAAAAATGAAAACATGAAATCACTGGAAATTCTACACTGTATATTTTCAATCAAATTGAAAAATTGAAAAAAAAAATCTTTATATATACATATTAAAAATAATGTGCTTAACTTGTATCCTTTTTCTTTTAAATTTACTTTCTAAATTTAAAACATCTATTTTTCATTTCTTATCTATGCCCTTATCATAATTACCAATCATTAAATTAATTATCCTTAATTATAAAAGTTGACCTATAAAAACAACTTACTAATCATTTCCTTTCATTTATTTTCTTTATAATAAGCATTTCTTTTCAATATGTGTGACTTCTTTAACTTTATGACTAGTTGAACTGAATTATTTCATCTTTTGGTCAATCCCCCCCCCCCCTAGTGAATTTTTTCGTGAAGTATTAGACGTTAAAATGCATGTAAAACAGTATATTTTATTATAATAATTTTTTTTCCCAAAAATTCTGTGCTAAAAGGTGGGAAATTCAAAATCCCTGCTCTTACAATAAACATAAGCCCCATCCTGACATGTTCAGCCATTGTCTGCTGCCAAGGTTGTAAAACATTTGGTGTTTTATGACATTGTAGTTTCCAATGATGCAAAAACTTGTTTATTTCAGAATTTAATACGGTTTTAGATTTTTTTAAAACAATAATTTGCACTATATTTATTAGATGTCAAGAAATATAAATTATTAGTAACTTATTTTGACTTGAAATACTTTATTTTCAAAAATATAATGTTATACTAGCAGCTAACATAAATATGGCCAGAAGCAAATTTGAAGACCAACTATGATGTAAACAATCTACTTTATATTTACGAGTAAGAAAAAATCACAATTTTGGAATAAATAAAAAAAACCTTAAACTTTTAAAGCATAATTCATTAGATACAAGAGAAATAAATAATTATTCATTTCAATGCTTAAAAATAACAATAATTAAGCAATATTTCATTGATTTTATAAACTGAAAATAATCTTTCTAGAAACATTGATATGGAAAGTCTTTGTTTTGTTTGCAATCTCAGTTTTTTTAAAATTTACAGAAACAAAATGTGAACATTTCAAATTTACTTCAGTAGTAAACAAAAATATCTATCAATTGAAGTCAAATTTATTATTTTGAGGTAAATAATAATCATTTTATCATATATTTATAAACTGAAAATAATCTTTCTAGAAATAATGACATGTAAAGTCTGTGTTTTGATTACATATTAATTTTTTTAATATTTACAGAAACAAAATGTGAACATTTAAAATTTATTTTAGTAGTAGACAAAAATATCTATTAAATGAAGTCAAATTTATTATTTTCTGAAAAGAAATAACCATTTTATCATATATTTTACATTGTAAGAGGTGTGACACTGCAATTTAGAAAGGTTAATAAAAATATTTGTTCTATAATGTTTGTATAAAAAAATTAAAAATTATATAATTATAAAATAATAAAAAAATGGAGAAATAAAATCAACTTTGTTTAGAATAACTTTGAATTTGAATCAGTTGAATGCTTGTTACAACCAGCTACTATAATGAAATAAATTTGCTTGTTATTATTGTAAGCATTAATTACAATGAGTATTATAAAATTTGACTAAAAAATAAAAAAAATTCGGGATAATTTGCAAAAGATAGAGAAACTGTATATCTATTTAGACTACAAGCAGTATGAAATATGATTGAACCCCAACAAAGGGAGTATTAAAACATATCAGAGAGGAGTTAAATTGAAATGAATTTGATTTTGCAAAATAAATATATCTACTGAAATGGACAAATGTTCAATTACACAAAGTATATGAAATTAAAACATTTGAAAATTTATAGAGATATCACATACCAGTTGTAACTGTTGTAAATTAATGTAAATTCAGTGAAATAAAACAAGCTGTGAAAAGAAAAGTATGGATTTAAAAGTATTATAATTTTTCTACAAATGTTTAATGATTCAATTAAATGATGACAATATCAACATATAATTAACTAGTAAAAAGCTATCATTACAATCCTTCAGATAATCATAATGCAACCAAGGTTATTCTCAAATAAAATGTAAAAATGTGATTATACATTTATAATTAGCATAAAATGTATAAATTTAATGTAACTCAAATAAAGTATGTATATATAGTTCTTTAAATTTATACAAGTCAATTTAGATAGTGTGACAAAATGTACAGTTCAGCTGCAAATCACCCAAGGGAAATTTGTATGGGATCTCCACATTCTGACATCAGAAAATAAATGTTTTTTTTAATAATTTGCTAAGATCAGCTAGACACATATTCAAATTATCTGTGGCATGATTAAATAAAGCAAAATAGCAATCCCATCTCATACTAGTTTATAAATAAATTTACAAATCAATAATAACAATTAGTTATAAAATATTTTTCTTTATAATGGAGATAAATACATAATGTTAGTGATAAAATAATATATTATAAAGTTCATAGCCATTCCCTTTCATCATTAAGAATTTGAACTCAGGTATACTTTTAGTGGACTTTGTTCAACTATAGATACAGCAGCTGTAAGTTTTAATAAGGCAATATTGGATAATTTACTGGTTTATTGATGGCTGATTTCTCCCCATGGCATAGACCTTCGAAGTTTACACATATAACGGACACAACACTATTTCTACATTAGCTGACAGCTCCTTTCTATACTTCTCTAAGAATTTTCAGCCTGCACTTTGCTGCTGAAAAGAATGAAGTAGATTATAACTTCTCTATTCTTCTATTGTATTTTTCAACACCAAGCACAATAATTATAATTATACTGAAAGCATAATCAGAAAGGTCAATGCAATGAAATCAATCTAAGTATTTCAGCAATAATACTTCAGCAATCAATACTAATTCACAAACAAAGTATAATATCTATATTGAGCACAATGATTTATAACCCCTATTTATAGTTCCTGGAGTTAGCTTATCAGCAAAAATTGGATCCATCATCTGTTCTTCCAATCCATTGATCAATTAACTCTTAAACTTTGCTTTTGGTCCACTATTTATTTGTACAATCATGACATTTAAAATTTTATCTCTTTAATCGATCTAATTATAAGAATTTTAATTATATTTTCTACGATAATGCCATTTCCACTTTATAATTATAAAATACATTTACTTTTAAAATAAACTTCTAATTTTTAAATTACAGACATATATAAATATCACTTCGTATCAGTACAGTATGCCAAAAAACAAAACAATTTTTTTTTTACTTGGTTAGTAAAATAACACATATACAAATTACAAACAAAATCCATAATCTCTAATACACAAAATTCCGGTTCATTCGATTTTGATAGCTCCTGCCAACTATCATTTCAATCTTGGTTATTAGTATTTCCACAATAACTGGTCCTATTTAGTGGTTCTTTTTTCATTTTGATACTCTAATCTGGTTGCATTTTATTAATATGCTCAGACTTTTATTCATTTCTGTAATTAAACATTTTTTTAAGAAGGCCTTAAAAATTTCTTGATAAGTTATATTTTTACCTAGCTGGATAAAACTATACTTTTAATTCTCTATCCATATTTGTGGCTTTATGAAGCAGCTATTCCTCAGTTTTATATATTTTACTACTGACATAGGCAATGCTGTGGGAATGTATTTACAAAATTTTCTCATTTGTTCATTCCACAATAGTCTAGTGTTACCTATCATGTTGCTCATGACTTCACTAAAGTTATATTATATCCTGCTTTTCTTTTATTATGTAGATGTTAGTATTATAATAAAAGAAATTATGAAAATAGCTGACAAAATCTATGCTCTGTCACTCTTTGTATGTATTAAACTTTCTTTTTGTATATAAAAATCCCTCTTTCTTTCTAGGTCAGCCTGAAATTCTTTTTCATATTCCAGATACAGTTAGTACCTATTCTGTTTTCCATCTATTATTTCTATACTCTGTGTTTCATAAAATACTTCTTTCTGGTTACCTATGTGTTCATTTTATATTTTACATTCTTCTATAGTTTTTTTTATAACTAGGTCACTTTGTGATTTCTATCTTATCAATATGATAATCTCTCCAATCTCACTAACATTTTCTCTCACTATCTTTAGCTCCTGCTCTATTTCATTCTGTCTTAATTTTTTATCATAATTTCTACTGCATTGTGTTTGGTCTGCTCTATACATTAATTCTTGCTTCATCTCTTCCATTTCTTGCAGATTCTGCATTATCATTTCTTTCAATATCTGCTCCATTTTATCCTGTTGGTTTTCATTCATTTCTTTCTCATCTAATCTCATTAACATTTTTTTTTTCATATCTTGTTTAATTCTTTGCATCATTGCTTGCTGGCTTTGTATGACCATATTGACAAGCATTTGCATTTCTGTGGGCTTCTTAGTCTCCATATTAAAAAAAAACCACACACACACACAAAATAAAATTTATTTTCTACATTTAACTCAAAATTCTGTCTTCAATATTAATTCTTGATTTATTCTTATTTATACTTTGCTTATCCATTTCATTTCACCGTGCTTTAGATGAGTACATGCCAGTTCCACAGAAAGGTCCTTCATTTGCTGACCACATTATGTCTTTTGATGATATTGCATACTTTTAAACTTTCTGTAGTATCCAATTAAAAACAAAATGGTCTTGTATATTTATATTTCAGGGATATTACATATATATGTTTACTTTTATTTATTTATATACTGTCCATATTTCGCTATTAATCAAAATAATTATTATTATGCAACATATTATATGTATATCCTTTTTAATTCTTATTATTAGCAATAATTTGTCAATAAAACTTTTTTTTTTCAATAAATACATTTTTATAAATATATGAAGATGGTATAGAAAAAACCTTTCATATGAAGTAGGTTGTCTTTTTTAAACAGTATGTGCTTATCCAACTTTCGACTATTACAAATTACAGACCTGGCATGCATTGAAAAATGGAGGTGGGTGTGTATATATATGCTGTTATTTCTAATTTACATAAAATTTAAATATAAAAGTTAATTTGGGACAAAAATCATCTTTTGGAGAGAAGCAAACATGATTCTTTTCTATTATTAGAGTTAAAGCTTATAATTATATATGCAATCAATAAGATTACTTTTTTAAAATATATATATGCAATCAATAAGATTACTTTTTTAAATGCAATATAAAATGAACTTAAACTAAAAATGTATCCCTTCTCTACTCTAATCTGTCAAATGAAAAGTAAAAGTGAACTTATACTATTTAAAATATTCTCTCCCTTCTCTACTTTAACTTGTCAAACAAAAATAAATGGATTTATTTACTATTATCTTCACATATCATTAACGTTTTCCAAGTATTTTTCTCTTTTTAAATCAATATATAATTGAAATTGGGCTTTTGATCTAAGCAATTCATATTTATACCTCTGCCTCCACATTGGTGCATCACTTATTAAAAAAATATACTGTAATTGCCCAAAATGTACAGTTCCCCTGAAAATCACCCAAGACCAATTTGTGTGGGATCTCCACATTCTGATGTCACAGAATAAACAATATTTTCTTTTTATAGCCTGCTAAGATCACTAGACACATGAGACTCTCTATCATATTCAATTAAATTACTGGTTGCAAAATAATGACAAATGCTAAAAATAATGAGACACTACAATTTATTCATATATATTA
Organism: Epiperipatus broadwayi; assembly: GCA_028023455.1. Lineage (NCBI taxonomy): Eukaryota > Metazoa > Onychophora > Udeonychophora > Euonychophora > Peripatidae > Epiperipatus > Epiperipatus broadwayi. The sequence continues at coordinate 1,953,946 of JAQFVV010012571.1, forward strand.
AATTATACAATATACCATTAACAGCATAAATTGTCTGCACTGTCAACTTATAAACATGTTCGTATGATTACTTATTTATGACTTCAATAATTAAGTTTATGCACAGATAATATACAATATAGTATGATATAATACATTCTTAATTATTTCTGAACAGATAAATTTGCTGCATAGATCAATGATCATAACTATTTATTATTACAGTTTTAAGAATTAATAAAATTACAGTTTAAGGATACACTGTATTTTTATTAACTTTTAAAAAAAACTAGCCTACCATAAATAATTTCAGGCCATAATACAAGTAATTAACTAAATGTTATATGAGCAAATGTAAGAGGCAACCTTTGTTTTACATTATTTAGGAATAAATAAATACAAGTGAGCTAGGAATAGGCTATATGATAGGAATTTTTGTCTATCACATACTTTTGTAAAGTTACAAAATGTAAGAGTGACTGTGATTTGCTAAACAATATCATCCAAGACATATACAAAAACAATGTAGATATTATATGACAGGAATGTCTGTCTACCACATACTATTGATCTTAGTAAGATGACTGCAAGTGACCAGCAATCTCAATGGTATCACAATTACTTTAATAAAAATTTCAAACTTGTTTTTAAAAGAGATTAGAGAGTTAAAAACACTTTTTAAATTTAGTTCTTTTTTATCACCTCCAATGAGTCTATAAAAAGAACTGATAAAAAATTATCAGTCAGTTTGGCTTTAATATTTCTGAGAAGTGGTTAGTAGAAGAACTAGCTGCAGAACTAGCTGCAAAGTTGGTTAAAATATTTTGTGAAGAGTTGGTAATTGTAGCAGAGAATGGTGGCAGAGATGGCTAGTAGAATTATACAGAGAACTGCCACAAGGATGTAAAAATACAAAAAAAGTAGCTGCTCTTCAGTTCAATAGTGGAGTTTGAATTTGCATGGAGGATATGACCTACTTCTTTGTGTTGAAATTCATAGCCTTAAAAGTGTTCTGGAAAACAGCCTGCTGACCTGAAGCTTACCAAATCCTACTGTAAGTGGAACCAACTGCAGAACAATCCTCCCTCGACTACACTGATAGTAAACCAGCAAGTTCAGTAAGAGAATTCCTGAGATGGATAAATAATTAATTACATACATGCTGTGTCAGATATGTGCAGAGAAGTACAGATAGTCATATATAAAATAATGATTTTATATATAATGAAAATGTAAATAATTCATTTTAAAATGACATTTTAAAAGTGATAGTGATATATATATATTGAAACATATATTTTAAATAATTTATACAGTGAAAACGATATTTAAAATGTATATTTTTAAATTTAAAGACTTTTCTAATTAATCAATCAACAATAATCTTTACAAAACTGATTTTTTTTATTTTTCAAAATTGTAATAAGTAAAGATAGAATTTGATAATTGATTCATATCATTTTTTTTTTTTTTGAAGGAAAAAGAAAATACTCTAATTGATTATAAAAAGATTAAAACTTTTTATGAAAGTGTTTATACACATGTATAAGTGTAAAATTTATATATACCCTCCAAATAAATTAATTATGAAAATATATTATTACTGTTACACGCACACACATGTGTAAAATTTTAAACATTTATAGTATTTTTTTTTATACAACTGAAAATTTAATCATTTATTGTATGTTATATAATGATTCAAAGATGTTCATTTTATATAAAGCAACATGCCTATGTGCTGAATGTGGTTTAAGTAAACCTAATGTATTAATCATGTAAATCATAACATAATAATTCTTTTTATTGAATGGTAATCAAAATCAGAAGGGTTAATTGATATGTGCAGCCTAATTCTAGACCTCAATATCATTATTTATTGTTAATAAATGTAGTCAATTGTTAAAAATAGTATTGCATCATCTCTTGGTCACATAACAGTAATGAGGTTGTATTCTCCTGAGCTAGATTCCAGCACAGGTTGGATATATAAATGGGGATGTATTTAGTGCTTTAGGGGCAGCCAGTATGACATTGTCCTGGCTTGGCATGAGAATTATATTCTTCAAAGCCCCTGCACTACATTTTATTTTAGTTTAACCTTATTAGAAATTAAGTTTATAGAAGGCCAGTACATTATTGGTATTAAGTGGTCAGATCATTGACGATGATCAGTAAGTTTTAATATCCCAACATTGTTTTTCTGATTTTTTTATTATTATGTATTCTGATGGATGAGCACTTAGTTTGTTCCCACAAATTAATGATTAAGTAATTGCCCCAAGCTGGTAAAGGTTCAATAGTTAGCTTGGTCTACAGAAAACCCATTTCCAATCCAGTCACCAGATTGACTGTTGATTTATATTTTTTTTTATTGTTCTAATTCAGCTACAAGATGGACTGTTGATTGACTTATTTTGGCAAATCATTCATGATAATGGATGATTATTTCTTTTGAGTATTATTTATACTTATTGATAATGATGATTGATAGTTAATCATAATGGGGCTGATCTAGCTGGCTGATCTCTCAGATATTGACTTCATGCTCTCTCTCTTTCTTGAATATAAAATTATTTATATACTTCTGATGTTAAACATTACTTTAACATTTTTTTAATAATATCTGTTTAAAATTACTTTAATATTTATTTATTATATTTTGAAATATTTTTTGTCTTCCACCCCATACACCATCCCGTTACAATATATTACTAAAATTGAAGATCCATACAGCTTGATTTAAAAAGTAGATTTAGATCTCATTACACAGTAAAGAAAACAATAATAAATGATAAATAATTCTATTTCATTGTAATAAATAAAATTACTTTAATGATTTATATTGATCAAAGTTCAATTTGAAATAAGAAATCTAAAATAGTACATTTTGACAGCGAAGTTTTCTTTTAACCTCAAAGATTCCTACTGGATTCCCAAAATTACAGTAATGAGTCTTGCTACTAATTTCTGCTTATTAACTAAGAAAAAGATTCATTTTAGTCTTTAATTAGTTCCTTTCTAATTAAAAGGCAGAGCTATATAAATAATTGACCACATAAAAGAAATTCAGCAATAAAATTTTGATCAATAGGACCAATTAGCTTTTAATATTCCTATTTAAACGTACAGAAGAAAAAATCAAAGTAATCCTGCAAAGGTGAGTATTACAAAATATTTATTTTGCACCAGTATTTAAACAAAATATAAAATCATAAATAGAATTTTGACTGTTATCAAATCTATTTAAAAAATAAAATGAAATTATTTAAAATAACAAAATAATTATAGTTATTTATTTCATACATTTCTAACTTCTTTTTTTCATTTCTAATGTTTGTGCTCTAAAACCTCTCTATATGTAGATTTGATATGCATTCATATATTACATGCTTTAAATGATCTACATATACGAATAGTATACCTCATATATAAACATACAGATATGGATGTCACGCACACACGCTTATACTTAAGCAAAAATTTACTAAGAATAAAAACAAAATTATGTTCGTATATTCAAATATACAAATAATTCAATTGTTACTAATTTTCTTATTTTCTGAATAAATATATTATTTAGTAAAATAAAAATACAGAAAAGGCAGTTCTTTTTAATAATATTTAACTTTATTACTGCCTAGATTACTTTCAATATATTTTTACGATGTCATATCATGTTCCTGAATTTGTGTAATTTATTGCAATGAGACTAAAAATGAATTATAATTTTTCGTTATGACTCCAAAGAGAACATATTTTAGTAAAGTAGGATAAGTTTATTCTAATTGTTAAAAAGGAATTGGTTGAAAGACCATAGGATTAATTTTAATTAGAAAGTTCATATATTTGGGTGTTAGAAATCAGTATTTGGACTTTTAATATTCTATTAATTAGTGAGATGAAGTATTGAGCTAGAAGTATATCTAAACGTAAAAGTGCATGCCTAATCAATCTATTGGAGAATAAAGTTTTCTCTCATTACATTACATTCACTCATATCTTAAAAGCTTAAAAATGTGTCTACATCTTTGATAAGAAAAATATTTCATTAATATAATTCTCCAACATTTCTATTTCAAAAAATATTCTAATATATATATTTTTTCCTCATGTGTCATAGCATCAGCCGGGAAGTGAACCCGCTAACCCGGAACAACTGCTTGTAAAGCAGCCATCTTTCACTAGAATAATAATTTGCTCTAAATCTTGTAGTAATTTTATTAGTTTTCAGTCTCATTACAAAATTACTATAGATATTTTAATACTTTGTTTTTACAAGTTTGCTTGTCAATATATACTGCACAAATATATTACTTACTCTTACTAATATTTTGATTTGTTGTTGTTTGCAATAATATTTAAGTTTTAGGAACTATTAACTATTAAAAAATATTTACTGCCTTTCTTCATTGTGAGCTCATTATTATTTAGCAAAGCATTTTGGTAATAATTAAACTAACACTTCACTATGTTACATTCTTAGTAAAACAATTTAAACTGCTTTATAAAATATATATTTATAATAGGATTTGAAAATTGGAATTATTTAATATTTATTCATTACAAATGTGACATTTATTTTGAAAAGTGCATATATATATATAATTACTTAATTTTTTAAAAAGCATTTATTGTATGACTATATAGATCTATCACCATACTTGTAACTATATTTTAAGGAAATTAGTTATATTATAATTGTTAAGCACTGATTTTTTCCAAATGATTGGCAAATTTAATATAACAAAGGGTCACATGACTTTTTGGTTCATTTTCATTAGTTAGAAAGAGAATTTGTCAAAATTTGGTTCAATTCTTTTTTTTATTTTTTATTGTTTTATAAAATATCTTCAAGAAGTAAAAATCTATTTATACATTAACACTTGTTGTTAAATAACCCAGAAGAAAGCTTGTTTTCAATTGATGAAATAATTTGTTTTATAGTAATTATGGATCAGTATGTTTCACTATCTAATAAGTGAACATAATATTTAAAAAATGATTTTGTTATGTGTTGAGGCATATGTATATTTGCAAGCACTTAGAAGAGCCTATTGTTGCATAGACCATAGGCTAATAAGCTTCAAGCTTAAAAAGATAATTGCATTGAAAATGTTATATTTAAAAAAAAAGCTTGGAAAGAAATCTGATATTAATATTTGATATTCATGCACACAATTGCACTTTAAAATTTACAATTTGAATTTTCAACTCTGTTATGATATTGAAGCATGGAATTCTCTTAAAAAGTATATTATGATCACAAGTTACAATTAAGTATATCCTTGAGTTCACAAGCATAATAATCCTAAATAGTTCTCTGGCAATGATTTCATTATTAGCTAGTTTATTAAAAAAACCAAGTGGTATTTTCAGTATAGTTAAATAATAAATTGAATGTGGATCTTTATAATCATTATAGAAATTTAAAGGCAGAAGTTCAACAATTGATAAAAAAGTTTAATCAAAATTGATCAGTGAATTAAAACTGAAAAAAAAAAAAAAAGATTCTTTAGACTTTTTTATACACTTTAAATAATATATGAATTTGAAAAAAGTATCAGAATTCTATTAATATATATATATATATTAATGATATTTTAAACAAATAAAGAAAATATTAGCATCATCTTTCGAATAGTGGCAGTCAAATATTGTAACTAATAATATCCAACTAGTCAATTCATTCATACAAAGATAAAGATATCCAATTTGATAAAGGTAAAACTTTTTTTAAAATTTTAAATAATAGAAAGATTTGATAAAATGTCTGATGTTTTATGATTAATCTATATAGAATTTATTGGAAATATTACAATTTATGAAACTGTATAATTTATAAAAATAAATATGATAAAGAAAACTTCAGAAATATTTTAAAATATTATTGTTTACTGTGTCCATTTCATAGTGGGGGGTTTTCTCAGAAATTTTGCTTGATTCAATGGATTTTATTATTACAGCAATTCAAAAAAGGTAATATGAGAATACAATTTATATATTTTTTTATCAATTTGATCAAAAATTCAACTTTATTAATTAAGATTTCTTTGAATATTTATGAAAAAAGTTGGTTGCCCACAGAATTTTCATATATTATGGTTAGCTATGTGATGTACTTGGAAAAAAGTTCTATTATTGTGGGTGGAAAATCTAAGGCATTTAAAATAAAAATGATGTTAAAAATAGAAGTATACTAGTTTTAATTAACTCTGTGTTCCTCTTTTTTGGAAATAGTTTTTAAACAGCTTCATGAAGCAGACATCAAGATTGAATACAAGTTTAACAGTGGATTTTTTAATTTCAATCAATTAAAAAGAAAATCCAAGAAATTCATTTTTTTAATCTATATTTACAATACTCTAATAACTGGATTATTCTTATCAATTGAAAATGCAATCAATAAACAAATTTAACAACAATGATTTTAAAAAATCTCCAGAACATTAGCCTAAAATGGTTATGAGATTAAGAATGTGAATCAGCATACTTTGATAGTTTTTTGTATAAATGCAAGATAGATTTCAATAAGCTACTGATATGCATTTTATAATTTAAAAAATAGGGATCACCCACTACACATGAGAGGTAAACTAATAAACATTTTTAAGGAACACTCCCTTTTCCACACACAAGATAAAGTCTTGTGAAAAGATAGGTTAAAAGAGTAGAATGGATTCATTCTATCTTTTCAAAAGACTTTACCTTGTGTTTAGAAAGGAGAATATTCCTTAAAAGTGTTTATTAGTTTAAAGCGCATACATATGTAGAGGGTGATCCTGAATGATTGTTACAGATTAAAACATAGAGCTATATAAATAAATAACTCAATTTAAAAGATAAAATATTTTCCACCAAAATAATGAAATAATTATATACAACTAAACTGGTTGTATATATGATTATTATTTTATTACATTTAAGATTTTATATTTATGATATATTGAACTTAATAGATGTCAAGATGCTTAATCTAATATCATAAGGGCAAATCTTCAATACACGAGACAAGTGAAGTGAATGGAAAATAATAAAACTGCCTAAAAAGACTATTTTATAGTAAATATGAATGTAGTTTTCATGGAAGAGGCAGGCCCTGTTTAAATTATAAAGATTATCTGAAAGTTCTCTGAAGAAATGTGATACAGATAACTTACAAGGTGAAGTTATGGCTAAAGATAGAATGCAATAAAGAGCTACAGTTAAGCAAGAATACTTGTGTGCTAAGTGTGTAGGCAAACACATGATAAAAAGATACTTGCACAACCAAACAGCACTGATGGCATAAGAATTTTGCGATGCCTGGGCTCTATATCAATCAAAAGTATTGAAGATAGCAAGGTTAATATAAAAAAACAAAAAACAAAAACGAAGCAAGAGAATGAGAAGGACTCCTGAGAAGAGAGTGGAAAAATTGTTTGTAACAGAAATAATGTATAGTCTTTGATGATCGAATAACATATTGTACAAAGCAATAGAAGGCAATTTGTTTTAAAGATATATAATAAATCTCTAAAACATAAGACTCTCCCAGACAAAAAAAAATTATGCATAGGTTTTTTTTAACTTAAAAAGAATAATTTTTATTTTTGCAATGTAAAAGTATTTTCTTATTTTGCATTATACAATAATAATTGTTTTAAAATATCGTTATAAAAGCTGTTGAAATTTATTTTCTAGATGAGTGAAATTTCTGAATAAAAAGGGAAAAAATTTTCTTTAATTCAGTAGTTTAAATAAATTCTAGTTATTCTATGAATATTAAATGACATTTTTATGTGAATTTTTAAAATAAGTTTTATATATATAAAAGATCTCAGCACAAACTGAAGTATTGAAAATGTTTTTATTCACATTCATTCACGTACACATATATAAATGCATCCATATTAAGACTTTCATTGCAAATAACATTTCACATCATTCATTGGCATCTGAATAATTAATTAATGCTGCATAATTAGATTCAAGCAACAAAGTGACGGCCGAAAAATAAACAAATAAATTGTCCAATTCAATTAGCTAGACTGAAATGTTTTTTTTTTTCCATTTTATTATCTGCAGAATAAATATCACAAGGTAATCTGCCTATGAAGTTGAGCAACATTCAGTCTATTAAATGACAAGAGCCCAACAGTTCCATTGACATTTTAATGAGATTTCAACCGCCTCCTTTCCTTTTTTTTACGTTTACTCATAGCGTTTTCTTTTAAAAACAATCACGTTAGTATTGATTAATTAGAAGCATCTTCAGCAAAACCTACCGGTAAAATAAATAAAGAATAAGGAAATGGTTTATTGTTCAAGAGTTAATAAGAGTACCAAACTCTCCATACAGTAGTGTCATCAAATGCAAACCTTCATAATCAATGGATGCAGGAAGGTTTATGCATACAATCCCTATCTAGTGCCCACTCATCTAACATCCCCAGACTAGTTTCTAGCTTATGGTTTTCATTAGTGAGAAGCCTTCGATTTAAGACACTAGTCCAGGGATGTTTATGCACAAACCTTCCTATATCTATTGATTACAAAGTCTTGTACTTGAGGTTCACTACTGTTTGGAGAGTTTGATACTCTTATTAACAGCACGTGTAAGCATATGAAATAGTGCTCATGTGATGTTTTGATGGTTTTATTCAGAAGTTCATGGACGTTTGAACATTGGAAATGGCAGGAACGTACCCATGATCCATAAATCCTGAGCTCTAGAATCCATTAGTCTATCAATACATTCAATCATATAGTGCAATTATCATATTAATATCTACAATAAAACTTCAAAAAATGTAATAATATTTTTATTAGAAAAACATAAATGCAACAGTCTACATATCTATAATTTTTATACAAGCAGTTTCAATTAGTACAATTAACAAATATATTAAATTAAATAAAATTTAATTAGATGAAGAAATTTTAACTTTCTACATTTTAATTTGCGATATCATCATATTGCATATACGATGCATATAAATCTATATATATATATAAGCATGCTATACATGTTTTTCAGCACATGTATACAACATGGATATGCATCTGTAGAATGTATGTGTGAAAAATGTATATTGTTGATGCTATCTGTAAATTTCAAGATCCTTGCAGCAATTTGGGCCTAAGTTTTGAATATACAGACAGAGACTATAGAAACTATCGTTAATATCAATATAAATATAGATATCCAACTTTTAAAAAGAGAAGAATAATTATAATTCAGAAAATAATATTCAATTTATTTTATTTTATTTAAGAACCTACACTAATATGAAAAGTGAATATAAGTGTATGTTTTAAAAAAAAAAAAAAAAAACAGAATTATATTAGTAACAAATACAAACCACATTGAAAGAAAAAATAATAATATTCAAATAGACATACTCTTTAAAATTAGTAAAGCAAGCATTAGACTTCTTTATAATAATGTATTTAAGTAACCAAATAATGTATTTTTATAGTCATAAAAAATATGCTTAGTTAGTATTCTTAATCAGAATAAACTATCTTAAGCATGTAAAAAAGAAAAAAAAAATTTTTTTTAAAGTATCATTATTTTACTCCAAAAAAAAAAAAAAAAAAAGAGAAAAAAATTTGTGATGATATATAAACTACCTTTTAACTTCTGTATAAAGTTTTTCATTCTGAAAAACTTTGTCTTGCAAAATTAGTTGCATTCTCTCTTCTTATATTTCAAATACAAACAAACAACTTTTTTTTTAAGTGTCATAGCATCGGCGGGGACGCGAACCCGCAACCCGGGCAACTGCCTGCAAGTGCAAGGCAGTCGCGCTGACCCCTCGACCACCAATGCAAGACAACAAACAACATTTTGTCTTTAGAAAGTTTATATTTTTACAAAATAAATAAAAATTGCAGTTCAAATGAAAACAATGTTCAAGTTCTCCAATAAATTATTATTTTTTTATACAAAATTTCCAATCCACTAAATATATATATATAATAGCAGATTCAATATCATTACATTCAACATGCTGAAATATATCTTAATTAGTCTTCTGATCTTGCAATCATATTTTCAGAATCCTGTACAGCATCCTTAATTAAAATTTGTTCACTGATTTAACATTACAATAAAAAGGTATTCATTCCATGCCACAATATAAAATACTAAATTAGGCAAAGGACTATATCGATTTTAGCTTGTTAATTGTAGCAGTCACACATTAGATCTTTCTTTTAAAGAAGGAATTATTGTACTTCTAATTGAATAATAAAAATGTGTTTGCATAATATACAATACTATACAATATACAAAAAAAAAAAAAACCAATAGAATAAGAAGTGCTTCACAAATAGGCTTTAGATAATCCAAGTGACTCAAGACAGTAATATGAAAGAAAAAAAAAGTAAGTATAAGAAGAAAAAGCAAACAGAAGATACAATAATCTGTTTATACAAAAACAATATATAAGGCTGCAAATATTTTTGTTTTGGGCACTATTTATAAATTATTTATAGTTAACTCTCATATCGGATTGTCAGTTTTACTATTTTATAATACATCAGGAGTTTGAGTTCAGCATTCAATAAAAGATAGATATAGAAAAATATATATACACTTAATTATAGATACTAAAATGAAAAAATTAAATCGAAATTTTTATTTTGATCAATGAAAAAGTTACTAATATTGGTAAATATACTAAGATTTTATTTATTATTATGATTAATATATGAAAAAACAATCAATAATATTTAGAACTATATTATCTCAATGATTTTTGTATAATACATTTCACAATAAGCATTATATATATATGCTATAAAATTCTACTCTTTATCATTAATAAAATAATATTTATATGAAGAGTAGTGAAAATTGTTTAAAATAAATTCAATATAGTTAATAATTTTATAATGTGGAAAGTAGCAGCTAAAATTTCAGTTATTTCTTTGCCATAGTTTAAATCATCTAGTTCTTTACAAACATAAAATATTTTTTAATCATTTATAATGAAAAAATTGATAAAGAAAAAAATCAAATTTATATATATAAAAAAGGACCATCAATTGTTTATACGTGTGTGTCATGAAATGATAATTTTAGGAAATCAATAAGTCAATACTTGGTGGATAGTGGAATGACCTTTAGATATAAAATTAAATGTATATAATTAGTAAACAGGATCTAAACAAATTATTTTGTATGACATGATGTTATAATCTAAACAGATTATTTATAGTGTCTTGTAGGTTGATATTGGATCATCAAAAATAACATTTCTGACAAAACAATATATTTTGTTTTTTGACTGATCTCTTTCTTTCTCTATCAAATATTTAAATAGATTATTATTAGTCATTTAAATTGATTGACATGAGATTTTTCATGTGGGTTGATAATCTCTCTGCACAAAAGATAAAATGGTATTATGTAATAATATTTCTATTGATTTAAATACTTGCATGATGACTTTTACTTCAATCTTTTTTTTTCTTGAGAAGTTAAATAAGCAACACAGTAATAAAAATAGATTGAGATTAGAAACAATAGTAATCTATAATAAGTCGCATGAAATACAATTTATAACAACTATCTATTTAACAAATGATTGCATTTTTAGTCATTGTTATGTTTAGAGATTTAACTCCTTCTTCACAAATATAAAATGATATAAAATGATGTAAAATATTTATTGATATGAACTCTTCATGACTTGAATGTAGAACAGTGCTCATAGACAAAATGTCAATATATTAAAAAAAAAAATAACTAGACAGGTGGATTGTAGATGGCAATGTTTTGGAAGTGCACTTCAATAAATGGAGACTTCATATTGTTGGATTTACAGTTAGATCTAATTTGATATCCTCTACTTTTGACATTGTTACAAACATTATTGAAAAACTAATTATATTTATAATTGCACAAGGATATATGAGTTCATTTTATAAGTGCTTAAACTTCAATGTTATATTCAAAAATGTAATTGAAATAAATTTTCTATTTCTTGTTGAATATATTAAAACCAATAAAAGGCTGAATTTTTCACCTTGACGCTTTAAAAAAAATGTATTGATATGAATAAAACCCTATGACTTGAGGTTGTTGAATTTTTGCTCAACACATGCTTAGAAAAAAAATTTCTTTACAAAATATAAACATGATGAGGCTCACAATAATGGTTTCTTATTAATTATGTTACTTAAAACAGGCAAACATAAGAAATAGTGATCATGTGATGTTTATTGGCTTAAAATTATGTTATTTGTGAAAATATAAAAGAAGTCAATATTACATGAATACTTTTAGTTATATTTGTTTGGACAGATTGTAAATTGAAATATTCTAAAATTATAGTTATTGATCACTCAGAAAATAGACATTACTCAAAAATTTCACAGAAAATTAAATTACATTTCTAAAAAGCAATTCATTCTTATTTCAACAGATATTACACCAAAATAATCATTTCAGATTTTCAGTTATCAAGTTTCTGATGTAAGGAATTCTTTTAAAAAATATGTTTGGAATATAAGTAAATCTGTTTTGGTTTCATTGAAATTTCTGATTAGTTCTGTGACAATGATTATACAATTAGTGGCCAAGTTATAGAATAAATGAAGAGCTTCACAAGCAAACAGAAAGACGAATACAAAAGCACAGTCACTTATTAAAAACAAATTTTGAAATGATTGTCATATTAAACCTAGAAAGAAAACTGAATCACTCAACATGATTACCTTATATCATTTTAAAAATGATTAATATTACTATACATCTAAAACATAATATTATAATCTGATAAATTAATAAATAGCATTCTTTTATATAAAAATGATATAACACTTTCTATATTGTAAGTAATATTTTGACCATCTTTTGCATTTATTATTATTATTAACAGCAGCCACTTGTTAACAAATATGGTTATACCAATTCAAAAAAAAAGATAAAAAGGCAAAAAAAAATTACTTTCATCAATACATTCACATATAGAACATGCTGATTCACTATTCTGCTTATTTAATATTTTGTGGTGCTGCCTTTCAACTTCTTCTGCAGCAAACTTTTTTCTTTGAAAGACTTCAACACATCTCTAATTGCATATTCTATTCTCAGTCACATCTTTTCAATGAAACAATATTGCATTTCTTTATAATATCATTGAGATAATCTTTATAATACAAATGGGGTTGACTTATCACTTGAAAAGTATTCTAAAGTTTACTATAAAATATTTTTAAAAAAATCTTATATGATAATTTCATATGTTCAACTGAATGAAGATATGATTTTTACAAGAGTGGACTCCATAGTATCACAACCAGAAAGGTGAATAAGTATTGACTGATCTCGTAATACTACCGACATATTTTACAATTTTATAGAGAATTCACAAATGAATTTTTTCTAATGCCTTTATGTTATGTGATAGGAAGTCTAAATCTCACTTCTGTACAAAACATTAGATAAAATAGCAGCTTATATACAGATAATTTAGTTGTAATATTCACAGAGATAAAATATCCTACTGTTTAACTTATTAAAGTATTAGCAGCACCTTGGAGTTCATTTTGTACTTCAACATCTAAGTATATATTTCTACTTTAATTAATATCATTTAAATTAATTCACATTCTCAGATTGTTAATTATCCAAGCTGATACTGTTCTATAAAGATCCAAGATACTATGGCATCTAATACTAAAAATACTTCTAATATTACAATTTAAAAATAATACAAATAATTCCAATAATTACCATAGTACTTCAAATCATTGCTGAGCAATTATCCTACTCTTATGACTTCAATGAATAAAAAAAAAATCATTATATATATGTGTGTGTGTGCGTGTGATTTTTGTTGCTAGTCAAATAGGTCAAGAGTGAAGATATGGTTTCTATAATGTCATATCATTTAGATGGAAGCATTTGACTCAAATAATCACAAAATTTTGTGTAACATTTGAAAATAATTAAATGTGTGTAACGTTTATTTAAAATACATAGTTACAAAATGATGCTGTGTCATAAAGCCTTTTTAAAGATGGTTAAAAACTACAGACAAATTAAATCAGAACTATGGTTAAATAGAAAAATATATTAGCTCAACTTTGTTTTCTGTTTTTATGTTAGTAGTTATACATATGATTATCACTGTAACAAAACAGGAATCAAATGCAATAAAGATCACAAAATTGGGTTTTAATTTGAACCTATTAAAATTTTTAAAATCTTTTCTGGCATTTGGATTTTAGTAGGATAATGAGTAGTTTTTTTTTCTTATTACTTCAGAGAATGTTCATAATGTTTTATAAATGTAGCCAATTAAAAATTTGTTTAAGTAATTAATATCTAAAAACGTCAGATTTTTTTTTTCAGCAATGATGGTATAAAAAAAATCATCAGTAACTTTTACTCAAGATGTCAAAATTAAATTATAATATAAAATATAGCTTAGATGCATAAACCAATGTGTAGTAGCTATGTTAACTAAATTTTGCCCAATCTACTATTTGAAAGTGATTCCCTGTTGACAAAATTTATGACTGATAAAAAAAATCATTTACAAATGCTACATAAAACTATGAAAATATAATAAGATCATAAAATCAATGGGTACATTTTCCAGAAAGCTAAATGTGATCACATTGAATCAACTATTGTAAGAGAACTCTTTTGTTGGATTGTGCATATTAAATAACAAACTTTGTAAAAAGTATTTTATAAGGAATGGCAAACATAGACTCCATTTACATTAAAAAATTGTCACTTTGAAAAGATATAATATGGGGTGCATTCACTCGGGAGATATAAATAAGGATAGATTAAAATAAAAAACTACAAGTAGGCAAAATATTCTAGTTTTTCAATAGGACAATTTTGCTGAATCAAAAACTATTGGACCTAACTCGCTCTCTCAAAACCAGAAATACCAAACTAGCCCCACCTCCACTCCTCACAGACACCTGGGCAATCCTCCAACTCCCATCCTCTCAGTCTCTGTCATAGGACTCATCCAATTAAATGTTTGCGACCCATGCGATCGCTCGCTCAATGAAGACATGCGTCTCGGACTTGCAACCAAAGACTTTTCTGGCCTGGACTACACACCCTTTCTACATCCTTTCCCTTTTCATATTTATCCTTCCCCTTTTCACCATGTTGTTCCTGAATTTCATTTTATCATGTAATCACTTCTTTGTAAACCTTTTTTTAACTGTATTTATGTCTGTTTTCTTTTGATGAATAAACTTTCATCATTGAGGGAAAAAAAAGAATTAACATATTATGGAATTAAAACACATTTGTTTTAAAATAATATTTATAAAACTTATTATCATTGATATTGAATTTTAAAAAAATTCACATATCACTTGTTACAACAATATTGAGAATTTGTGAATGAGAGCATTATATAAACTGCCATTCCAGATTATTTTAGTATAAAATTGGAAAACAATTGAAAGATGAAAATGTTGGGAACAAATTTAAATATGAAGACAGAAATAAAAGTACTTTACACTTGTGAAGTTTGCAGAAAAAAAATCGTTTGTTGTTGTTTCTGAGACCAATTTAAAGAAAAATTGAATATGTAGACTTAAATATCATAGTGTCAGTATTATTGAGAATTAACAGATTAATTATATATCATTTAAGAAATTTTTTGATTGGAAAAATTCTTATCAAATGAGAATATTTTCAGTGGAGTTCACTATTTTTCTATTTTGTAGTTTGTTTAGTTTAATTAAAACAGATGTAAACTTTGATATCATCAAAACACTTTATTCATCTACAAACTAACATATGATAATTCAACTATTATATATAAATCTTACATTTTATTTCTAATTTTAAAAGAAAGTATTAAAATCTTATATATAAAATTCCTATTTTCTCTGTTGTCTGATTGGTGAATGTATGAAGATGTGTCCAATATCTGCAGATTCACATATCAAACAGAACAGGTAATATGGACATTTTTCACATTTATTTAAAATCTTGTGTTTAATTTACATTAATCTTTTTATCTTTAAAATTTTTTGTTAAAGCAATTAATTAAAAAAAATATTACAAAAACAATGGGCTGAGGAGGAAATTAATGCTGTCAAATTCACAAATGGTATTGGGGCAATCACTACTTCAACTTTGACTGGCTTCAGTTGGCATGTTTAATGATTCCCAGTAGGGTATCCAGAACCACTGTTGTATATTAGATGGTAAATTTGCCAGTCAACAGCAGGCACTGAATGAGCTATCTTGGCTATTGTTGGTATATTTCAGGATGCCAGCCAGTTGCAGAAATAGCCTCAAATTCTGATTTGTAATTCGGAGTTAAGATCCTATATGCTTTCATGGTCTGTGAATCTCTTAATATAGTTCAGATGAAGAACATACTCAGCAATGTTTAGTAACAAAAACACATATTTACATTAAATCTTAAAGCAATCAATTAAACAAATGTGGTACAATATAAAAAATATATATATTTTTTTTATTCAGAGGGCACTTCAGTAAATATATATCTGTGCTTTAATGCTGTCAAATATAACAGTTATATTTAAAAATTTAGATTTAAATTTTGCTTTATTCAAATGCTTTTATGGTCTGGCAATCCTCTAATATAGTTCAGATGAACAACATATTCAGTAATGTTTAGTAATAAAAACATATATTTACATTAAATTTTAAAGCAACCAATTAAAAAAAAATTACAACTATTATATTTAATAAAAAAATACACAAAAGTGGCATTTTTGTATTAATAAATGATAACTTAATAGAACTAAAAAAAACTTAACATTTGTTCATGACACTGTTGAAAAATTTTTAAAAAATTACTTTTTTTATTCAAAGAGTGCTCCAGTAAATATACAATTGTGCCATAATGCTGTCAAATATAATGTGTATACTAAAAAATTTAAATTTAGCTTTATTAAATGCTTTCATGGTCTGTTAATCCCTTGGTATAGTTCAGAAGAATGGCATAGACAGCAATGTTTAGAAGAAAAAAACATATATTTACATTAAATCTTAAAAAAAAATGTTAAAGCAATTAATTAAAAAAAAAGACAAACATCAGATTTAATAGTATATAATTTTTATTATGAAGAATTTAATAATAAATATCAAATTAAAAAAATCAAAATAATGGCCTTTCAAAAGGCTGGGTACATCTGGTATTCTACAAAAACTGATAAAATCTATTATCTAATGGCTATTTTAATGTCTAGTGCCCTGCATGATTTAGTATAAAAGCAGGTAGTGGATAATTCTAGGATTGGCATTTAACTGTCACTTCTGATTCTCAAATATTATGAGATCCCCCTGACCCTGCCCTAAAAGTAGTAAACCAAATGCACACATGCATACAAAAAATTGCTTCCTATGACAATTTAAACGAAATAATGCACAAGTATTATCATTAAAAGCCACTCAACATTTAGACAATATCAATAACAATCAACAATTTAAAACTGTTGTCAAGGCAACTCCTTTTAACAATAAAAGTGGTATACCACCTTTATTAATGGTCCAATATATTTATGTAGATATTAAGAATTGCAAGTTGACCACTGAGATTGAAATTATAGATACACAGAAGTTTAAATATACCTCTTTAAACAGGTAAATATAACCTATTCTGAATGCAGACTAATAAATAGTCAATTATAACATTATAAACTGCAATTATAATTTTAAAATTGCACCCAAAGTATTACTTAAATAATAAGTGTAATAATGTTCAAGGCTAAATGGGTTTGTAAGTAGTCATTAAAAGCCAGTCAACACATAGACAATCCCAATATCAATAACAATCAACAATTTCAAACTGTTGTCAAGGCAACCTCCTTTTAACAATAAAGGTGGAATTCACCATTATTAATAGTTCAATATTTTTATATAGATATTACAGATTGCAACTTGACCCCAAGTATTATATATATAAAATTGAAAAAATATAAATTTAGCTCAAAAGAAAATGAATTTAATGATTATCACTTTGTTTTAAAATTTCTTTATGAATATTAATTTTTTTTATATTCCAAAATGTTTTATTTTTCTTTATTTAGTTTTCAAAATCCTATAATTATTATTAGCAATTCATATGATAATTTCTTTTCATAAAAATTTGGATAGACCATTTATATATTCCTTTCTGAAAGAATTAGTTAAAATTTTAAAAGTGGCAATTTTTTTTTTTATAACTGAATGAATAATTTAAAGAATTTTGCCTTACAAGATTAATTTTATGAATGTATATGTATATATAATGAATCTTAGTACATTTAAAAATGAATCATTAAAATTAGTATTATATCACTCTATTGAAATAAAAGTAAACTATATTAATAATCGATTGTTTATTTAATGTTTAGATTTTATTATAATATATAAACAGGAAAAAAAACATATATGCCTCCAAAAAGTTATTCCCTATAACAATTTAAAAAAAAAAAAGCAATAAACAAGTATTATATATGTAAAAATTGAAAATATGAAGTTATATATTTATCTTAAAAGAAAATGAATTTAAATGATTGCTAAGTCGTTTTAAAATTTGTTAGTGATTTTATTTTCTACTTAATTTTAAAAAAATCTTAAAATTATTGATATTAGCAATTTTTATGATGATAATAGTTTTTCATATAAATTTAGATAGGTTACTTATTTATTTTCTTTTTTAAAGAATTAGTTAAAATTTTAACAATGACTAATTCCTATATCATATCAGTAATTTAAAAAAAATTCCATTATAAAATTAACTTTATGAATGCATTGGCTCATTAAAGTTTGGGATAAAACTAATATTGTGTTATTAAATGAATTAGAACTACAAGCAATAATCAAGTGTTATCATTTGACCATAGAACCTTATTGTATTTTTTTAACTCTAATAAATTATTATAATACTAAATATACTATCAAATATAGTATTAAGACTGATACCTTTGTATTATTTTTTTATTATTTGATCTTTTTGCAGTTGTTTTATTGCACTATTACTTCTTTATTTGCATAAGACTTATATATCATTAAAAACCAATCAACACTTAGACAATCCCAATATCAATAACAATCAACAATTTCAAACTGTTATCAAGGAAAGCTCCTTTTAACAATAAAGGTGGAATTAAATGTTTATATGGATTGTTATTATAATAATGAATACAAATGAGGATATAATATCCATTAAACAGAAATAAACTTTACATTTTGATGTTATTAAGAAATTATCAATTACTACTAATTAATAATTCCTGAGGCTAAGCCAGTTTTTCTCATAAACCTATAATAGCTCATTTGTTGGGGTCTTTGAAGTATATATATACACAAAATACAAATCATAACATTTCATACTATAGTATCAAGTATAGAAAACTATGAAATACCATCTTTAGTTTATAAATTTTTCTGTCACAACAATTGAGTGAAGATTTTATGATTAAACATTGATAAAAACAAAGCAAAATATATTTATATATATGATAACATGTTGCACTATTTCCATAAACTATCATTAAATGTTAAATATCTAGAAAATTTCAAACTTTATTTAAACTTTCCCAAATGCAAACAACTGTTAATAATAACACACAAATTAGTAGATAACACAGGTTAGTATCAGTGGCATAACTAGAAAAGTTGAGCCCAGATGCAGTAATTCAAAAAAGGGTCCCATTTTAAAATTTGGAATTTTGATTTTTCATGTATTCACAAACTTTTAATTATTTATTTTATATTATAAATATCATATAAGGTAATAATAAAGATACTCACTTTAAAAATCCTTCTTCCTAACCATTACATTTGTAAAATCATTAATTAGTTCCTTTAAGTCCATTTTAGATGCTTCCTTCTACTCAATAGCTAACATTGCAAGATCTTTAAGTATGGTTTGGCCAATTGAATTTCTTTTATAATCTTTTATTATTTTTAATTTATTAAAAGACCTTTCAATGCTATCTATGGTTACTGAAAGTGTAAAAAATAATAAGAAAATGATATATATATTTTAAATATAAATATAATATAACAATTTGTCAATTGTTAAAACAGAGAATTTTTAATATAAATAAAATAAAAATAAATAACTATTGCCAAGCACTTTCAACTCTTATGAGTCCTTATCAAGGCAATGTAAAAAATTCTATTTTCTCCTAGGCAATAAATTCAACATTTCATTGTATTGGCCAGGAACAACTAATTGGAAAACTGGTTAATTTTAAATTCATAGCACAAGATGAATTTTGTATAAGATACGATTCTTTAATCTTGCATTTTTTATCACGTGTTTCATGAATTAATATTGTAAAATCCTTTGGATTACGTATATGGCCTGTACTATTTTGGTGAACATAAAAAGCTGAATAAACTATATCATCTTCTCTTGCTCTATTATACATATATTTATGTTGTTGAAGGCAATATTTAATATTTGTTTTGGTTTCTCCAACATATATTGCATTACAATTAATTTGTGGGCATCTAATAAAATACACAACACTGCTTTTATCCTCCTTATTTATTACTCCCTTAGAATTATTTATTAATCTATTAATGTTAGGCGGAGTTCTCCATGCTAATCAAAAATCTTGACTTAAAACTTTTACTATATTTTTATTAATATTGGAAATAAAAGCTAATGACAACCATGGTTTATTATTCATATTTATATGATCACTATTATAACATTGTTTATAATGTTTTAATACAATAGATAATAGCCTTTGTTTATTATAGCCCACTTGTATCAAATCTTGCATATAACATTTTATATTATCTTTCTTAAACATTTAATTTGAACACAGTCATTGATTACGTTTTAAAAAAGCTCTAAAATATATATTTTACTAATTTCACTTTCCAAGCAACTGTATTTAGTAATTAACAAGACTGAGAAATTTTTAATTGTCATTTTTTCTGTAAGATCATCTTTTAATAAAGAAATCTCTTGAATTGTCTAGCAAGCTGTTTTGAAAAAAAGTTCTGGATACTGATTTCTTAAGATTTGAGCAATTGTCTAACACATCAGTGTCTATCATAATGATAATTTTCTTAGGTTCTAAAAAACTAAAATAGTGCTTTATTATCTGCATTCCCACAAAATGCTTTTTAATTGTCAAGTATTGGTGGTTGAGAGGTCAGCGCAGCTGCTTTACATGCTGTTGTCATGGGTTAGCAGGTTCGCTTCCCGGCTGATGCTATGAAACATGAGAAAAAAACAATGCTTTTTAATTTGCATGGCTGTTTAATCTAATACACTATAAAAGACATTAACTTAAAATAACTGTTCCTCATTATTAAGACAATAATTGGCATTCAATTCATTGAAGTATAGTTTGCATTTTTTTTTTGTCTTTTCACTTGGAAAATCAGTATCTATCCCCCATTTTTCTGTTAGTCCTTTAACTTCTAATTTTATTTTTTCCTATGAGTTTCTGAAATTATTTAAATTTTTATATACATGATCTAGTACCGATCTAACTTCTGCTAAGACAAGATCATATTTTTGTAATATTTTCAAGGCATAGTTAACTTCAGTCATTACTTTATATAAAAGTAAACAAATAAATGTGAAGTTAAATGATATCTTTGTATGTGTTGTGAAGGGTACTTTGGATTTTTCTAAATAATTTTACAATTTCTTATATCAGATAACAACAAAAATTTATGAGATATAGTTAATAATTGTTTTCATGTGAATATATTTTAATTGCCTTGCTGTAGATTTTCAAGTTTCTGGGTCCCTGGACTGTGTGGGCCCGCAAACATTGCTTTCCTTTATGACTTAGTAGTTATGCCACTGGTTAGCACCTGTGTTATCCACTAACTTGTGCGTTATTATTAGCAGTTGTTTGTATTTGAAGAAGTTTAAATAATGTTAAAAAATTTCTAGACATTCAACATCTAATGATAGTTAATGAAAATAATCTAACATATTATCACATCTAAAATACCATCATCACTATCCTTCAGGCAAATAATATTTATGTATAATGCCTACATTGGAAAAATAATTATTTAGAATTCACCACTTTCACGAACTTTTCTGTTAAGGTTTATTGTGACCAAATAGAAGGGGGGGGGGAATAAATATTATTCTCTTTTATTTTTCAAACATAGAGCTACAAAAAAAAAAAAGAATCCATCTTATTATTTAACTATCATTTTGTTCAAATTAATTTTCTTTTTACATAATTTAATGCAATAATAAAAAGTTTAAAAAAGAATCAAAAGAAAAACTTATATATTAATAACTATTATTATTTATAAGTATCAACAAAATGATATTGATTTCAAGAGATCATATGAAAGTTTTCTGTTTATTCATAAAATAAATTTTCAACAATGTACGTGGGAGTATTTTATAAATGTTTTATTCCATACATTTTGATCTTATATTTTTTTGATGACATAACTATCCTTAACAGCCACTAATATCATTATTTATCACTATAACTCAAGACAGATACAAATAATAAAGCATTAAAAAATAAACAAAATAAACAGGATAAATCAAGACAAAAAAATACAATAAAACATAAAAACTATAAAGTATCTATTTCCAAACAGCTGCTTTTCATTTTCTTAACTTTTATTCGATTTTTTTTTAAAAAAACACACACACACAAAAAAAGATGTTGATACAATACAAAAATCAAAACTTGTAAAAACAAAAGAGTGGAAAGAGAAATATATATTTTGCAGAAAAACATTTTTTTTTAGTACTATCATTCAATTTGAGTCTCAACTATGTCAAATTAAAAGAAAACCCACATGCCTAGAGAAATAAAAACATGCTTTTTGCTTTATAACAATTTATTAAAAAATGATTTTACCTCTATAGCTAACTATTTATACTAATAAAAGTCAATTATATGCATGTTGGGAGGAGCTGAATATTTACAATAATTAAAAATAATTGTATATTTTACACTTAGAATGATATAGCACTGTTTACTTGGTTGAAGCGTTTAGAAAAGATTCATATAGTCATAATAACAGGCTATTTCAATCAGCAATAGAAAGTTCAGATTGTGGATTTTTATGGGTGCATTAAATAAAACTTAAATAGCATTTTCATTATAAGTTCATTAAAGAATATTGTTCAAATAAAATCAAAACAAAATATAAGGAATATTGCTGACTACAATATTCTTCGTATGATTGTGAATGTTAATAGCTTTGAAAAATTAGCAAATAGACATTTTTATATAACATATCCCTTAGTATGAAATAAGAATGTATTCTGAACAGTCCACAATGTTCTCAAAGATTAAAGGATTATGAATGTTTGGCACATTGAAAATGTATAACAATTTTAATTTGAACTTATTTTAATACAACCCCCAAAATATTTATCATCTCAATAATAAAAAAATAATATTTTCATATTTCAAATAGATGCAGAAAATCTTCATTACTCCTTTTCATTAATTTGCAAGCTATATCTAGAATGAAACCAAGTAAAAGAGAGATGTCGAAAGTTAAATAAAATTTTAGCCATATTAGATAAATGAGAATTCCTTAGAAAAGTTGAAAAATTTCATGAGTAAAGATGATCATAAATTACTTATGTAATAGACATTTTTTTAAAATTTAATGATATAGAATATTGTTCAATTAAGTAAATGTTCATTTAATACATCTAAGAAATCATTACAAAAACTGCTTAGCTATAGAAAAATTATGAGTGGAATGTGATAATAAAAGTAATGTATTAATAAATGGTAGTACTGATTGAAAGCTATGGATTTTCAATTATGATGATGAATATTTTCTACGATAAAATTATGATGAATATTTTAGTCTTATATAAGTTATAAAAAGCAAGGACCCTATTAAGATTTGGATTCCATAATTGATTAAGAATAATACCTTAAAATTTATTTATTTTTTTTTTTGCAAGAAGCCATCTTTATATTTTTGAAGTGTTTAATATCAGGCAAACAATAATGACAACAAAAAAAAGCTATACATTGAATAAAGGTATTTGACTAAATCTTGCATATTTTAAAATTATATTATAATCTGAAAATAAACAAGCAAAAACACAAAAAAGATATATCAAAAACAAAATAGTTCAATTATTAATAAACAGTATAAGACAAAATTGAAAAATGATATAAAAATACTATAGACTTCTACATACTTTAAAATTTCTTACAATGACATCTAATATATCATGGCTTGCAATGATAAGTAATATAATATCCATGGGAAAAGCCTCAATAATTACTATAGAATAGTATTGCTATATCTTGTTGAATAATAGATGGCTTCCAGTTATAAATGAATGGCTACCAGAATGATGCACATGGAGATTTTAAGAATCAAGCACTATAGTTATATTGCAATAGAAAATGTAAAAAAGTGCAAGAGCAAAGACATGATTTATAAATTGCTTATTTTTTCTAAGAGAAATATTATGCATTTAAAATGAAACTGATGTTAAATAAGGAAATATATTGTTTCTAACTTTGTTCTTTTTTTTTATACTAAAAATTTTTAGAACACCTTATAAGAGCTTCATGAAAAAGGTATCAAGATATGCTACTTTTTTGATAGTGGAGTTTTTATATTGAACTGAATAAGAGCAAAATAAAAAATTCGATTTTCAGCATATTGATAATTGTGTTATTCTTATTAAATTAAAAGATGATCTATAAAATTTTCTCCATTAATGTTAAAAAAAAAAAACCCTCAAGTTCTTTATCATTCAGTGATGAAAAAAAACTATTTTTAGTCTGGATGGATATTAACTTGAAAATAAAAATCAATACAACATCCAGGATGCATTTCTGGAAGATTATCAATTATTTCAGATTTGATATGAATTATTGAACATAAACTAATTTCATATTAAAATATTTTTTATTTTAATTGGTTGTTGTATCTGCACTTTCATTCTTTTGATAACATATTTAATTCATCTTCATCAGATTGTAATCATCTTCTGATTAATCTTTATTAAGTTTTTTAACTGACATTAGCTTTTTGCATCATTCAACCAGCTACAATAAGGTTTGAGAAGACTTTAGCTGCAATGCCAGTTTAGGTTTTAGGTCAATTATATTGCAATAATAATTAGGTCAACTTGGAATTTATGGCTGAATTACTTTAAATTTGTCCTAGCTAAATTAAAGATAACATGAACAATATAGCTGCAATGAAAATAAATGGAATCACAACCATAAAATAATATCATAATAGGAATTTAACAAAAGGATTCAACTATGCAACAAAATGATCATTATTGATCTTTACAACATTTGTTATCCTATTGGTTAGTATAATAAAGAGATATTTAACAAATCTTAACTGTTTTTCATATACAGTTAAATGATTTTTCCAATGTTTTACTATTGCACCAATGAATTCAAGTATGGAGAAAAAGCTTTGCCTCGGATGGTTCCATGGAGACACAATATTTTTTCTCCAATTGTTCTTTTTAATAATACTTAGTAGCAATGAATACTCATAAGGCAAATCTTATTTTTTATTTGACATAATCAGTTCAAGATTATCAAGTGTAAAAAAAATAGTTCAGCTTATGATTAGATAGTTAGAACTAGACTGTAATAGGGTATTCTTCATTAATTATTAAACTTACTCAACATGATGAACTCTTTATTTTTGTTTGGATGGAAGTATATATTGATTTTCTGTTAATATTTGAATTATGTTAATCTTTAGAATGATTACTGAATTCCATCTGATTTGCAATCCATTTTGATCACACAAAACATTACTTTTCCAAAATAAGATTTTTTAATGTTATTGTGTTGAGCAAGAGAAGAGAGTTGCACATTCAATGAGTTCTTTATTAAAAACAATATCATAGTTCTTCAATTTTTGTGTTCAACAATTAATCTACATTGGCTGAAATAATAAAATCATTTTATTGAGAGTGACGGAAATCTGACCATGCAACCTCAGATTAGTTGTATTGAACAGAGTAAAGTTTTATTTAAATTGAAGATAACTACTTATTTTATTATAATAAGATTTGTGATAACTTCTTCAACAGTAAATTTTATCATGTTATTAGCTGTTTTAGTATCACTGGATTTATCCAGAATGAATTAATCTCACTGTCAGTACATACTGGCAGCAACATTTTCATTAAATTTTTTAAAGTTTCTTAATTAATCTATGAACTTGTAAGCTATATTTTAAATAACAATATAAAAAAAAAATTCTCTAGCATTGAAATAATTTACAAATGATTTAATTCAATCAAATTGTAAACTTCAATTCCAAATGAAATTACTAAATAATTTTTATAATTAAAATTTTACATAAAAAACATAATATAAAAATATCTAATTTTGTATAGATTCCAATATACTTAACAAAATTATAAATAAACAGAATGTATGTATATTTCACTCTACAATAAAAATGAAATACGTCACTGCATCATTAAAATGATATGAATGTAAACCTTTACTATTTTCTTCATCTCTCAATTCTGAAAAATAAATTTGTCATTTTAATATTTAAAAAATTCAATACTAATAGTATAAAATAAAAATTCATATTTCTAAGCCACTTTTAAAACTTTGTAATAAAATAAAATAATCTAGATTTATTATTATATATATATTTTAAAAAAAATTCTAATTGCATTTTAACTTGAAAAAAAAAAGCAAAAGACCTTCACATTACAAATCTGTTCATTCTATATCTGGTGTTTAATTTTGGGATATATAAAAATCTGTCTTACAAATGTATATATTATTAATTCTCAAAATTAACATTTCAAATAATTGTCAAAAAAAAGTTTTAAAAATTACTTACAATAAATACAATAAATCAATACTATCATAAGTCCTTTTTTATTTACGAATTTCACCTTAGTTCCTGTTTTATTTAAAAGAAAAAAAAAATACAATAAGAAATCGATATATAGTATTTGGAAATTAGAATTAAAAAAAGAAACTAAGATTATAAAATATCTATATAGTGAATTTTATCGATACTATATGTGGAATATATATTTATGCACACACTTTTTCATTACACTGCATACACATATATAGTGAGTGGCATAAATTCAGCAGCATAGAAAAATATATTTGGTCTGTTTTAAATAGAGATCAAAGAAATGAACATTATTTATATTAACATACATTAAAGACATGTAAATATTTTAAGTATAATTTTAAATTTTTGATATAACTCTATATACATTACACCTCTGTGCTATTGACATGGGCTCTCTACATCTAGCCTTAAATTTAGCAATGTTTCTCTTTGCCCTTGAATTTCTATTAATAGAATTATTTGTATTATTCTCCCCTGTTCAAATACACCATGAGTTAAAAAATATAAATTAACTTAATATTTGCTGAATTTTTAAAATGCACTGTATATGTACATATGAATATATTTCTAGTATAAAATAAATGTATAATCTTGCAAAAGTTAATTAATAAAGTCTTTCATCTTTTTGCTGAACTTTTTAAATATTAAAGCTAGATTCTACTAACAACTTCTTTCTTCTTTTCATCTTATCCATCGCAGATCATTCCAATATATCTTTCATAATTTCTTTTATCTCTAAATTTGTGTCCAAATCAATTTCTCTTTCATTTCTTAGTTTTGTTAACACCTTGTGTAATTTAGCAGTAACCATGTCAGACTTGAGAAATGAAGGTTCCTAATTAGTTTAACCTGTCACTTCTGATGCTGTAACATTATGATATGCCTAGTCATTTGATTATTTTTAATTTTCCTTAATAAATATTTTTTTTCACTTACTAATTTTGACATTTCACTATTACTAGCACTATTTCTTCACTTTACTTTTTCTATTACCCTTCAAATCCAAACCTTAAATGATTCCAATTATTTATATTCCAAGTTTCTGTTTCATTTAAAGATAAACTCCAAACACAACACTTCAGAAGCTTCTTTTTAAAAAATTCTAATTTTAAGAAGCTACAAAACAATATCCAACTATTATTAAAAACACTTAAAATCATTGCAATTGCCATTATAACATTTTCATCATTATTTTCATAAATAGATAACCAACTATCCAAATATTAAATTGTTTTCTGACTTCTTGCTGAACAATAATCTCTCCATTTGTAACCATTACTAAATTTAGATTTAGATATATTTATTTTTCTACAAACTTTTCAATATTTCATTGATGCTTTTTCAATAAAGGCAAATCATATTATCAACAAAATGGATGCAATAAACATTTATACTAATTAACCCCATTCTCCTTATAGCATTTACTATTCAATTTGGCTAAATAAACAGTAAACACCTCTTTCTATGGATCTATTTTTTTTTGTAATTAATTCTATAAATATTTTTCAATTTATATACAAAGTTCATCCAAGCGCCCTCTTCTCTAAAAAAAAAAAAAAAAGAAAACTTACAGTCTGCTTCTACATTTTACAAAAATAATGTGCATATATTGTAATAATGTAAACCAAACCAGTGATGGAATCATTCAAAATCATAAAGAGCTCAATGGAGTTTAAAATAATTAAAAACTGTAAATTAAATAGTACAAAAATAAATACATAAATAAAAATAATTAGATAACTTAAAATCAAACCAAAAGCTAGCTTTTATATTCTTAATAAATTTTAAATCAAATATACTGATTTAATAATGAATAATGTAAAAATTTTGTAAGATAATAAATACATGTATTGTTTTATGCAGAAGCATATAAAATTTATATGTACAGTTACGAGATCCATATTAGTATATTTTTAATTTCTTAAACTATGGATATGATAAGTAAATCTATATTTATAGAAATTACATGTATAAATATTAAATTCAAGAAATTGAGAGCATTCTTTTTTTTAAAGAATCAGAAGACTTAATGACATATTCAATTTATAATTAAATGAAAAATACCTGTCAGTTAAAAATATATATACTTAATTATATTTAGATTTTATAATTATGAAATTATCTAGTCTTCTGTTTACAAACGGATTCTACAAAAGCAGAAAACCAAACTATAATTAGTGTTAAAAAAAAAACAATTTTTCAAAACAAAAGTGTGAGCTTGTGAATCAGAAAACATTTTATTGGGCATTAAAAACAAGACATATAAGAAATTAAGACTAATAATTTATTCATTTAAGGAGTCAGTGAAACTGAAATTTTGGTATTTATTTCTAATACATGAAGTTATCTAAGTATAATTGTAATGCAGCACAAGGCCAGCATTAGAAAAGACAAGAAATGAGTGTAAGGGTCAACAAATCATTCCAGTTTTATAATAATTACTTATATTGAAAACACACATACTTTTATAACCTTATAAATTCAAACATAACATATAACAAGATAATTAATTAGAAAAAGGTTAGTTAGATTTTAGAAGTAAAAGCATTTACAGAAACAAGCTTTAAATTACTTATCTCCCCCTCTAAGCTATTGAAGTCACTAATCATTATTTCTAAAAAGAAAATCCAACTTCTCCAATGCTACCTTTCTATCACTTTCAACATTTATACAACACAGCTATTCATGTGGCAAGTATAATTATATTACTAGTGTATGTTTAGATCCCCATTATGAATAAAATATTATTATTAAACAACAAAAAAACCTTTCAACATATAAACATATTACATAATTTTGAATTTGACCCACAATAATACATTTCACAAAATAAAATACATCAATAAGTGGATATGTATAATAATTTTAGAATACATAAAATCATCAACACTATACTATCTATTATTAATGAAATTCTGCTTTTTACTCAATTTTGGTTTTAAAATTCAGAGATAAGAAAAGATAAAAAAAATTGTTATTAAAAATTTTGTTAATAGTCTCTGATATAATAAAAAGGAAAATATATAATTAAAATTCATATTACCAGTCCTTTTTTTATTTTCTTGAGGCAGCACTTTCCAAGAGTTCAAATTCAGCTTGTTGAATGTTTATAAATTTTGCAGCAACCACATACAACAATCTGTAACATGTGTATATTACCAATTTCAGAGGTTTACTGGAAGTCCTATTCTTTTTCTTGGCATGTGGCTTGTAATTCTTTTACTGTGATAATGATGGTGAAGTCATTTGCTTCCATCAGAACAATTTGGGCCCTGGAATTGTTTCTTCCTTACTTTTCAGCATACTTATTTTAATACATAAAGGATATCTGTTGTTTTCCTATTTTTATCATTTTTGCTGGGGTTTAAACTCATCACTAGCATAACTGAACTAGCATGGTTTAATACTTTTCAGTAGTTCATTTATTTTCATTTTAGCTTTAAAAATGCAGGTGAGCAATCAATGTCTTCTATCTCATTTTTCACAATCAGTCACAATATGTGTAATACTTTTAGCTCAGACTTTTTAGATATGCATGGGCTGATGGATGGCTGGGCCAGCCAGATCTGTAACATGTGTATATTACCAATTTCAGAGGTTTACTGGAAGTCCTATTCTTTTTCTTGGCATGTGGCTTGTAATTCTTTTACTGTGATAATGATGGTGAAGTCACTTGCTTCCATCAGAACAATTTGGGCCCTGGAATTGTTTCTTCCTTACTTTTCAGCATACTTATTTTAATACATAAAGGATATCTGTTGTTTTCCTATTTTTATCATTTTTGCTGGGGTTTAAACTCATCACTAGCATAACTGAACTAGCATGGTTTAATACTTTTCAGTAGTTCATTTATTTTCATTTTAGCTTTAAAAATGAAGGTGAGCAATCAATGTCTTCTATCTCATTTTTCACAATCAGTCACAATATGTGTAATACTTTTAGCTCAGACTTTTTAGATATGCATGGGCTGATGGATGGCTGGGCCAGCCAGATGAAACAGTGTACTTAACCTGTCATTATGCTATATGCAACTTTCCAAACAAAATTATATATAAAAATGATAAATCCAAACTGATCTCTTTCAACACTTTAACTTGTTCTCCCTTCAGTTTCAATATTTTTCATAACATCTATATATTTTTTAAATGATTACCCTTTATATTACTGAGTCTTTTTACAGACCCTCCAGATAGAAAATCTGATTTTTATTAGTTAACTCATCTGATTAAAACTGGTCATCTGCTTCCAATTTACTGTTCATAAGAAATCCAAATCAATAGATAGAAATACCTGATTTTTTATTAACCAGTCTAATTTAAAACTGATCATCTGTTTCAAATTTACTGTTGGTAAAAAAAAATCCAGACATAACTTGGTTGATAATTAACTAGTCTGGGAAGAATCCATTACTTTAATGTTTTCACACCTTGGTCCCAAATCTACCTTTATAAACTTTAATCATCTTTTTTCTCTAATTATCTCTGATTTAAAGACTTTCAGCTGTACTACTAAATGAAACTCTAACCTGTGAGTTTAATTAATACAATATAAACAATAAAGTCTCTATAACACTAGAGCTCGTGACATGTTAAAATGATTTTAACTGAATTTTTCTTTCTATATGTGTAACTGTAAATTTATTTATGAAAAATACAAGCACACACTCTGATATTCAAATCATTCAGAAAAAAACTTGCCTATTAAAAATAATCTGAATGATTTTTACAAACCATAACTTAATATTCAAAACTAACTTTATTAAAACTATTAGACTTAAATTATAGTTATAGAAAAAATTGAGAGCAGAATTTAGCAAGTATAGATTAATTCTGAAGAAAGTTAACACTCAAAATATGAAAATGATTAACTAAATAGTTTGTATCTGCAAACAACTGTCTATATGTGCTCTAATCCTAACTTTTAAAACCATTATAAAATAATTCAAGGTATGTATTCTGTTTGAGTTTTATCAATACAAACAAACAAAGAGCATGAATATTTCCCCCACTCCTTTCTGTCTTAGGCTTTTGGGATTTGATCCTGTAGGGTTTGAATTTGGCTGCTCTACAGCTTCCCTTCTTATATAAGAAAATATGATGATTTTTTTTGTTTTCATTTTATGCACATTACTACAATTTATCCACAGGCTAAATTGGAATGGGCACAATATATATATTAATTTATAATTATGTGTGTCAGCAGTTATGGCAGGTTAAATTACTTAATAAAGACTAGACACTGCAATGTCTTAAATTAGTCTTTTTCTCTCTTTTTAATTGAAAAGAATGTTTTAATATCTTTCTGATATATAAATATATTGATATATAATTATATTGATATTATTAATTTAAAAATTATATGTATTGTTTTGTTAAGTGTGTAATCTAAGATTATTTAATGTCTATATGTAAATGAAAATCAGATGTAATTTATTTATATAATTGGGAAGTATTTAATAGATAATTATTATTATCATTCACTAATTGATTAATAAAGTTGTTAATTATTATTTTAAGTTAATACAATATTATTTAATACTAGATTAAGCTATTTGTGTCTTTATTCCCAAATTTATTAACCATTATTTTAAGTTATTACAATTTAGTTATTTAATACCAGATTAAGTATTTGTGTTTTTATGCTTTTTTTTCTTGTTTACATATGTTTATCAAGGTTGAATGGTATTCAAAACTAGTTCCATACTTAATGAAATTGGACATGTGTGTAAATATATAATTCTTTTTAAATTATTTAAATGGTATTAAGATAAGGAAGCTCGCATTTAACACTTTATTACAGATTTCATGATAGATTTTACAGTGTGCTCCTTTTAAATACAGTCAGTCACAAAGAAAGATGATTGATAATTATTTGCTACTTATGCTATGCTTATTATTTATATTTAGCTTGTTTTTTTATTGATGTAAGTTATTATTTATATCTACTGAGGATAAGTATCAGCAGAGCTTGATTATATTTATCATTATTGCTTTCTGATGTAACAAATAATACCAAATGTGAGGCTGGTTGATAATCATGATCAATTGTGGATGTACCCTTGGTTAGCTTATATTTATGCTTGATTATTTTTCATCCCATTACATTATTTACATCTTTAAAAATAAAAAAAAGATGTGCTAATACTTATTAATGAATTTCAATTTTGCAGTGTATTGTTAAAAAACTTCTATTGTTATTTCTTTAAACAATAATAAAATTTAAAAATGAAACAAATCTGGTTTATTATTTTTGAGACATAATCTACAGAAAGTATTTTCTTTGTACTTTTGAAACTTATTAGAATGTTTTTTTTTTAATTTCATAATGTTTAAATTAAATGTAGTAATTTTTAAATCATTTTTTAACGATATATTTCTGGAAAAATAATCATAAAAATAGAATTTATTACTGCACAAAATAATATTTAAAACTTGCGATCTAAGTTGTGTAATAGTATTTTGTTCAGGTATATTACACTATTTCAAAATCATTTTTACTAAACTAAAAATAGTAAATATGATAAATAATAAGATATGGGTAATGTTTAGCCATATATTATATTATTATATAACCATATTTTTTTGACATTGATGGTAGTCTGACCTTATTAGTTTTCACTCTTTTTTGTTAAAACTATTTTGATTGAACTTTATAATAGTTATACAATATTGTTGTAGTTGGGTTTTTTTTTTGCAAAAACTTTATAAATATTAATACTATTTTATTAAAAAAGCGGTTTGTTCTAAAACATAGGCCTTACAGTTTTAAAGAATAATGTGTTGTTTCTGAAATTTTTTAATTTAAGTATTTAAAATTTTTATGTAAAATTTATTGGAAGTCAAAATTACTTATTTAAATTAAATAATGTATTAGTTTAAATAAATATATTAAAATGTAGAAAAAGCTGTTAAGTAGATCAGACTTGCCAATAAATCAAAATATAGTTTTGTGGATGACTCACTTCAAATCAAGATTCCTTTTTCTCATTGTTCAAAAATCTACAAACAAAAAATTGACATTAAAAAAATGGCATTTTTTTGGAGGTTTCATAAAAATTTTCTATTTTAAATCCAACAATAAAGCTAGATGGATTTGATCATCCTAAACATTACTGTGATTCTCATCAACAGTTTCAAGACAATTCGTAATCAGAGTACCCATTTGCTTTATAAGTGAAATTTTAACAATTATTAATCTAAAAAAATGTGGTCAAACACAAAACAATGAATTATAGTATTAATAATTGTCAAATCTATAGCAACTATGACAAATATGAAGGACTTCATAAATCGACATGTACATCTATTATCTGGTTGTAATCTCTATTGGGTTTCTTTAAGATATTTTGTTAATAATTCAGCTAATTAAAAAAATTCTATATGTCGAATAAAAAAATAAACAATCTTTTAAGTCCATTATTTCAGTATTTTTTGCCAACTATTTCCAATTGATGAACTTTAATTTGAAATTTAATTATGCATAAAAAATTATTTTATTATTAAATAGCATTTGCCTACAAAAATACTTCCACATATAATTTTTACTTATTTACATTCATATACATATCATTTAATATTCTTGAAACTCATTATACATCTTAAAAGGATTCTATATTGTTATGCACTTCTTGTTAGTTGAACTAATTATTGGTTCAATAATTAAAAAAAACATTAAACAAATATGTATTTCTAGAGAGTAGAAGCTAAAATTGTCTATTTAAAGGCATGGGAAAGAAAATTAATAGTTGATTTTTTTTAATAAGTTGAATATATTCTTTTTGTTAAAAAATAGCCAGTTTCAATTCATTTTTTTGTTTTGTATTTTTATTCATTTATAATACAATTATTTAAAAATGTTAAATGGGATTTTCAAATTTTTTAAATGCTTTGTAGCCGTCAAATGACTCTTTTAGTTTGCCAATATTTGTGATAGGTAATTAATAAAAAATCTTATTATGCTATATATTTTTTTTACCAATTATCAAGTTATGTGTCACAATTACTATATCTTTTGCAATAGAACTTTTGCACTAGAATTTACTTTCATATATTTAAATAGTTCTTCATATGTTATTCTGTGTGTGTATGTGTGTGAGAGAGAGGGGGAGGGGGAGAGGGGAGAGAGAGAGAGTGTGTGTGTGTGTGCTTATGAAAGCAATACAGTAACATTTTAATTTTTTTTCTTCCAATTATCAAGTTATGTGTTACAATTACTATATCTTTTGCAATTAGACTTTTATCATTACAACTTCCAGGTATATATGTGCCCCGGCTTAAGAAAAACATCAAGGTTTTTGCATACATGGATGACATACTTGTGATTCTTCCATCTCGTAAATATCTGAAGACACTTCATTCCATAATTACCAATTATACTAAAGATTATAAATTATCCATCAATCCTCACAAGTCATCATCCTGGTGCATCAACACTGGTAGGAAAATACTATCCAATTTTTTAGCGGAACCTCAGTGTTTTCTGGGGTTTCCTATCTTCAAGTCACAGACTGCTATGTCTGTCTGCCTACAAAAATCCATCATAAGCAATGCTACTAAGGTGGTTCAGTCGCTGTTAAGGACATACCTGTCCCTACAAGGGAAGATTGCTCTTATTAATATGAAGATTATGGCGAGCATAAATTACTACCTGCCAATAATGTCAGTTACCAAATTATTCACCTTACAGATTCAGAGGCTCTGTGGTCAGCTCTTATGGAGAGGTCGGACCACTGCAATTAGCATCCGCAGACTTCAGTTTCACAGGAAACAGAACGGTATGGGTCTCCATTCAATACAGACAATCAATTTCCAAAAAGGGCATTCACTTTTAGTAAATCTGGGGAAAAAATACCCTCTATCAAATATTATAGAGACTGTAATACCTACTGACAGACCTCCCCCCAGTAAACACACATGGCTTGACACCATTATTAAACAACAATCTCTATACATCGGGCACTCAATAACAGGGTTTAATAATAAAATCAACATCTGGCAGGCACATTGCCTGCTGAATCCAGTTAATACAGTTATTTATGCTCACCTAGGGTGCAGCAATCATAAAATCACCTCAATATTTAAATATCTGCTACTGGAGCCCAAACTTCTGGATTATCTGATTAAGGTGAATATGGATTCCATGCCAACTAATACATTCTTATACTACAAACGGTTTCTAAATAAAATAGACCCTATTTGTCATGCCTGTTCTAGAGGAGAGGAGTCCTTTAATCACCTTTTAAATGTATGTCCAGGCTATAACAGTATTCGAAGAATTATCTCTCAACACTGCATTATAGCAGTGGATAAAATCCTGGACATCAGGGGTTGTCTCTTCTCTGGAGACTTTACAGTAATCAGGTTATCAATCTTCCTGACATATGCTTTTTGGTACACAAGGTGCAGGACAAAGTTCACACAACCAACACCGGATCCCAATGCTATATTTTGCGATAAGCTCAAAGCTCTTCAAGACAAGGATAAGATACTATCCTCTAGATTTTTGTTTAACAATACATGGAGCCTACTAGTATGGCCTACAGACTCTACATGAATTTTGGACCCGATATATCCACATTGTAGTGTATTGTAGAAGAAGTAGTCTGTGTTGCAACATGTCAGATTCTTCTAGAGGGGCATTGATTTCATACTACATCTATCCCAGCTGATAAGTTAGCATTATTGGGTCATTCTTTGCACTGGCAGGGGTGGGCAATGCCAACTAAATAGTACGTATCTGCTCATTTTATAACCTGCTAGTGCGGAGAATGGCTCTTGCATACTTTTTCCAGACCAACGCCAGCAATGGATGAGACAACATTAACAAAGTGTTTTTATTATGCATCTGTACAATTTTATAATGTCAATAAATATATTTTTAAAATTATCATTACAACTTACTTTTGTATATTTAAATAGTTACTTCATA
This sequence comes from Epiperipatus broadwayi, assembly GCA_028023455.1. NCBI lineage: Eukaryota > Metazoa > Onychophora > Udeonychophora > Euonychophora > Peripatidae > Epiperipatus > Epiperipatus broadwayi. The sequence goes on from JAQFVV010012571.1 coordinate 1,990,655, forward strand.
TGTTATTCTCTGTGTATGTGTGTGTGAGAGTACTTATGAAAGCAATGCAGTAACATTTTAATAGTAACCAAATATATATTTAATTACTTTATGATAATAAAATTATAAAGCTAAATATAAATAGTTGTCTAAAAACTTGTGATTATGAACATTGAATAAGGTAAAAAGAAAGACATTTCTATGTATATTTCTTGATATATATGTGATCTGCACTAAATGTACATTGATTAGCTTTTTTAAAATTTCTTGCACCTCATTAAACTGTTGCTTTCTAATTAAGAAATTAAAGAGATAATTGTGCATTAGTCAAGTGCTAATCTTTAGTCATAAGTATACCTCCACTAATAGAGAAGGCTGCATCATATTATAAAAGTATTTTTTTTTCATTTTTATAGTAAGCCCATTGACCCTCAACTGATCAATTCATTTTAATCTGGGATTTTATCTTTTATCTAATAACAGCAAGACAGCCATTTACTGATCATAAGTGATAATTTTGTGGATAGTTTGTAGATTTATTTTTTTATTATATTGTGTACATTCAATTAGGTCTACAGTAATGTAGAAAATCCAGTTTGTTACTAAAAAATATAAAGTTTTATTATTTGTGTAAGCTTGGACCATAGCCAAAGAGCAATTCACGATAAATAAAAAAGATACTTTATCTCTATCTCGAAGAAATGGGCTCTTTAAGATTTCAAATAAAATTTACATAACAAACAACAAATTAAAATGAATTTAAATATAAGAAAGTATACTAAAATATCACCAATAATAATAATAATGTAAGATAGCTATGATTATGGTACGCACTGTACTGAAAGCATGCTCAGCATGGATAAAGCCAGTTTTTGAAATAATACGTCTACTTTTTCTTTATAAATGTCTGAACATTTATAAGTTTAAAACAGTATTAGATTTGTATATATATAAATTGATTTTATTCTCCCTCTATCTAAAAATTTTAATAAATTTAATTTTTTTAAAAAAAAAAATGAATACATCGAATTTCAGCAGGAAATTCTCCAGTTGGTCTGGAATTTTTTTATTAAATAAAATAAAAACATGACTTTTTGATAATTTAAATGTGTTAGTTTTTATTTTTATTAACTTTCTCTTTTTAAAAAGTAACTACTATAATTTTTGCAAAACGAACATGCAAATTAATGTGATAGAAAAAATAGTTATTTTCAAAGTAAGAATTAAAACATTATATATCCTGCGTGGTTTAAAGTAATGGTAGAATGTGGCTTTAAATCTGTGGATCAATCCGTCAGTTCTGGTGTATAAACAATGTATTATCTCCCAAGTAACAAGCTATTCTTTTTTTTTTTTTTTTGCTTTAAGACAAAACAATTTGTAAAAAGATTTATTTAACAGATTTCTCATTTCATTACAGTTTTAAAATATTAATACAAAAATTAATGAAAGTTTATTTTATTTGGTCTTTACTAATCTTTTAGAGTGATTTTCAAATAAGTACTTAAATATATATTTATTTATATTGGCTGCATAGTTAGCTTTTTGGAGAATTCTTTTGATGTATTTTGAATTCTTTACATTACACTTTAAACATTGTTTATGAATTTATGTTAAAACAAAAAAAAATTGTACACTATTTTTTATTTCTTTCTACCAGGTTTTTTTTGCCAGATATAAAATTGAAAATACATGAATTATTTTTTATATATGTAGAACATAAAGCAACAGTTAAATAATTCGTTGCAGATCAAAGGCTTGCAGTCCATAGAAGTTCAAAGGAGGATAAAGTAATTTCTCACTGGGCTTGAAAATTGCCAGATGGTGAGTGTTTTTTTAATTCTTGTTTTATTCTGTATCTAATTAGATACTCATTTATTGGCCGTTATTAGATGTTTATTGGCTATGGATTGATTACCAGAAGAAAAAAAATCCTAAGACTGATTGAAACTTGAAAAAAGTTCAAGTTTTATCAAATATGGATTTGAATTTATGTATTAAACATTGCAGATAAACAAGCAACCACTATACTGTAACAGTCAAATATGTACATTCGCACAACAAAATTCAGAGTTTTAGTAAATTATCCCAAGGCTGACCAGCATAAGGTGGTGGAAACCACGTATCTGATATAGCCTGTCTTTTACTAATGCTCAAAGATTTACCACTTTATGTATGACACATATGAGGCCACAGTAGTATTCTCTTTCATCATGTGCTGGCAGTAGTACATCGGTAAAGCACAAGACTATGGGAAACTGACATTTTAAACAGTATAGCTATATAGATGTTGTGTGGCTTGGACATAATTATCAAATAAGGATGTGATTCTTAACGACTAATATATAACTAATTAATAATGACTTAACAATGAGCAATAAACACTAAGCAGAAGTTAAATTTAAAATTAATTTAATGAAAGCCAAATAATAAAATTAATAAATGAAATAATAATTGCAATGATTATATGGATTGTCTCACTCGCAGTTGATTAGGTTAGGGATACAATTTACCATTTAAGTTTTGGTTCACATGCAGGTGATGATTTTGGATATAATCATTTGTGGTTTACTGAGTTACATGTAGTTTTGGTTTACATATATATATATATACATGACACTTGAAATCACTCGCAGGTGATATTAATTTTCGGGTTACAAATTAGTTAAATTATTTGATTTGTCATATATATGTATATCACTCGCAGGTGATTTTGGATATAAGCATTATGGTTTTTATATATATAGTGTTTCCAATCACTTGTAGGTGATTGTACTTTTTAGGTTACAGATACTTTAATTTACTTTACTTGCTATATATATGTCTATCACTCGCAGATGATGAAGATTTATACATTTTAGGTTACAATTTTCATGAGCTTATTATGTTAAGAATTAGTGTAGTTTGCTCATGATGATCTATGCCTAGTTTATGCTATATAACAGGATCTAGATTTGCTTTAGAGTGAGCAGAAGTGATTATGAACATTTAGAAAAAATATTTTATTAAGCACGAATAATTAATATATTCTCTACATAGCTTATATGCCTATGAAATTAGATTCAGATTCAGATCAAAGCTGAAAGATATAATTATTATGGCAAGATAAACTGACGATTGACAGTCAGACTTCAGATACCAAGGCATATAGAAAATATACAATCTGAGTCCCTGCATCTCAAATGAGTGCTTTTTCACGGGATTTGTACCAAGTACCGGTTCCCTTTTACACCGTATTCATTGCTGTGAAATAAGAGACCTTTAGTCCGGTGATCGAACAACAATTTTAAGGGTCTGTAGTCTCATGCTCCATTTCTGAGGATGCAGAAAGGGGTGGTGCTTACCTGACCACCATCTGAAGGAGGTAGTTGTCTGAACTAAGAGTAATGGGGTAGCCCTTACACATACGCCCATTAAAGTGATACAGCAACAAGTATATATGCCTAAGCATTTCTTAAGGACACATTCGCACTGCTGACTACATTATTATATAATAAAAATAGAATGCTAAATAATAGTTTCCTTTATGAAACTACTGTAGATCAGTTCATTATATAGCATCTATAATTATTCTATTAAACAAAGCTTATAAATCTAATTTATAAAGCTATCTATATAGGCATTTATAATTCTAGGGAGGATTACAGTATATTATGAATAATTACAATATAAAGTTATAGCTTTATGCTGTATTTTATCACTTCAACTAAATATTAGTTAAATATTGCATTTAAAGCAAATCTATCTTAGAATAGTTGTAAGCTTTTAATTACATCTTAAATAAGACATTTTAACCATTTCAAAACGGAGTTTCATTTGTGCATTAATAAATGCGAAATTACATATATACATGTGAGAATATCTCATCGCTTCTCACTAATGATTTAACAGTATTTGTAAACTATTCACTGTACAACCTGTGGTGGTGCTGTTTCTGCATAAAAACACAGAATAATACTGCTTTTGTGGCCGAACCAGTGGTTATAATATGCGGCCAATTCTTCCACGTATCATAAGACTACATCTACTAACAATAATATGATCATATAGTTTGCCACTGATTTCATTGCGGGTTGAATTCCTATGCATATTGACAAAATTTGTATTGTGGCTAGAATTTAAGATGAGAGTGTGAGCATTGTCATCTTTTTTAAGTGTTTATTTGTTGATGTTTATGATTTTCTGTATTTCCCAACTGAAATATTTTTGTGGACTAGTAATTATCAGCGTATTATTGATATTTGTCAAAACTTCTCTTTTTTTGCTAATTTTGCTTTTTTGGGGGTCAAAAAAAAAATTTCTCAAGCTCTCTGGCAGATGACTGGAGTTGTTTGCAGAAAAATACCATTTCTGTTGTGACTCGGATGAGAGTTGAAAAAGATGAACAAAATGTCTACCACGTTATTACATTTGTGGGATGTCCCAAACAGGAAAAGTGAGGCAGTTGCATTTCTGCAAGCCCAAAACATCCTGCCACATGCCATTACATGTGAATGTGGCAAATCAATGAATCTCACACAGCGGACTTGGCAGTTTGTAGACTCCACCCATCTCCAAACTCACTAACAAGTTGTATGACTTTTTAAAATGTTTGAACATTCGTTACAGTTGATTTAGTTGTCATATGTGGTTAAAAATTTTATTTTCTGGAAAGAATTTGTGTTTTGTTTGCGATTATTTGGATCTGTAAATTATGTAATTAACACCCAGAATGACAGTGTTAAAAAGGGGCAGTGGACTTTGTTGGACATCTCTTTATTGATTGATTTTTTTTTTTGTAAAAAATACTTCTTTTGACATATCTATTCATTCCATTTAGAAGCAAAAAGAGGTTTTGTTGTTGTTGTTGTTGTTCTAAATCAATAAACAGCACATTAAGTAGATTTTAAAAATGAAAACCCGACCTAATTTTTGTTGTTAAAAAAGAAAAAAAATACCGATGTTTTATTTGTTATGAACAAAAAAAACAAAAAATCTTTAACAAACTTATACAATTCTTAAAAAAGATAAATAAATAAATCCATAGAATGTAACAAAACCTGTTGACATACATATTTTTTTTAAAAAAAAAAAAAAAAACAATACCGCGATTGACATATATATACATATATTTTGACGTTTTATTTGTTATTAAAAAATCAAAACCCGCTGCGCTAAAAAAAAACCCGTATTTTTAAATATAAGAGAAAAAAAAGTCCCCATATTTATAAATCTAAGAGAAAAAAAAAGGCCCAATAATGTTATATCGCAATGTTTTTACACAGAAACAGCGCCACCACAGGCTGTACAGTGAATAGTTTACAAATACTGATTTAACTAAGATTAAAACTCCATTTTGAACAAATGTAGCATAAACAAATACATAACTGAAAATAATAAAATTGGCATTGATTTAACTAAAAGAAACATAAGTTTAAAGAAAAGGTTGCACGTAAGTGAAATCTGAAATTTGGCTTTATTTCAGCTTAGTTTAAAAAGGGAATTGAAATGACATTAGCTGAGATTTGATTGATTCAGTTTAATATAGATTTAAGTTATCTACGAGAATAAAAGCAAATATCATGAAGTTAAAATATGTAAATTAACTTAGACACTTAATTATCCTTTTAAAATAAATCATCTAAGATTATATGTAATAAAAGTTATGGTAAATCATTTAAAATCAATCGATTAAAGCAAGTTAAAACTAAATCAGTTTTAATAACCCAGAATAAGACAAATAGGTTGAAACTAAATCAATCAGAAATAAATCAGCAAATCAAGAAATAAATCAGTAATTACATTAATAAGTAAATTAATAAATCAGTCAATAAATCAATAAATCAAATCAGCTTGGAAGTTTAGAATACATTATTATTTTGGCCATAGTTAATAGATTTAGCTAGCTTTTAGGAATTAACGAATTTTAGTTGAAAACTTAACTTTAAGTTGAGGGAGTTTGTTATTGCTATCTTCTTTCTGCTGGCAAGTTAGCTTCATGTTGAGGGATTTCTTCTTTTAGGTGGTAGCGGCTCCTACTACACCACTCTCCGCATCTTGTAGATCTCGGGGTTGAGAAAGCAAGGAAAGTTGCCTTCTACCCCGACTTCATCAGCATCACCAATTTTAAAAATACTTTGTCAATGAATTGACTTAAAAGAATGTCCGAATAAGTTAAAGATGGCTGCAGAAGCTTATATATCAGCTTAACCCCCTCTCTCCTGTCATAGTATTTTTTAGATCTGTTTTTCTAGTTTTCTCGCTGCATTCTACGAAATTGTGGAATCCCACTGTGGTTTTTCCTTCGGTCAAACAGGATAATTTATTCATACTTTTATTTTAAAATCTATTTTTTACTCTTAATTTGTAACTAGGTCATAATACAGTGAGAAAGATTAAGTTTTATGAAGTCATCTTTTTAGAAAAACAAATCCAAAGATGAAAAACATTTTGTTATATATGTAACTCGATCATATAATTTAACGATATATGCAGAAATATATAATAATTTCAAATATTACTTTTAGAATAATTATTCTAAATAAAGAAATTTCTAATGTTTTAATTCTATTAACATTATTCCTTCCCACATATATGTAGTCTCTTGTTACACATACAAAGCATTTTCAATTTATTTTACTACTAGAAATATATACGTGCGTATTTATGGGTTTCTGTACATATATAGTTACAATTTTCATACTGTATGCTAAGATATATGCACACATACATAACTAACACATTTAGGTTTAAAATTAGCCTGATTTTAGTACAATATTAGCGTGATATAATTACAGTATACGAGTTACATATATTGAAATACTACTATAGTATATAGTAGGTGAAACAGTAGAATAGACAGATCTGACTGTTTCAATACATATTATAACAGTATGAAGTAGAGGTATAGTAAGGGATGATGCAAACAATCATCAATAAATTACAGCGTATGAACAAACAATCAAATCAAATTATCAGATAAAAAGGAGTTACCTTTTATGACTGGTTTCAAAAGAGACATATTAAGAAATCGTAAGCTAATCATTATCAACTCAATGCCAAAGAGGGGGCATAATATTAGAAGATGATTAACTATCATTTCTTCTGCATATATGTACATAAGTGCGAAAATAATTATAATTATAAAAATATCAAAAGTGCTGGGTTTATTTTATCAATGCTATATCAGTATAAAATATAAAGAGAATGGACATTAAAGATAACCATCATTACTTTCGTACCATTTACATAAATGTAAAGAGTATTATATATATATATTACTACACACACATATCTTATATACTATTAATCTGAAGCTATCTTTGGAATCATAAGGTCTCTGGTGGCTGTGAACAAAGGAAAATATACAATATTTAAACTATGCTAGTATTAAATAACTTGACTGAAATAACTTGAAATAATGAACAATAAATTTAGTCATTAGAAATAATAATAATAACAACAACATCAGCAGTAGCAGCAGCAACAACAATAATAATAAATTAAAGATTTGATAAATATTCTATTTTACAAATAGATCATTCTGGTTTTGACTATTACAAATATCTGAAAATATTTCAATAGATAAAATTTACAGAGATGTATAAATAGGAGTTTACATAATACACATACATATATATGCATATATATATATGCACATATATGTGTATATATAATAATATGAAAGATTTTCATTGCTATTGTTACTTTCATTAGTTGCACAGCTAGTATTCTATAAATAATATAAAAAAATAATGTTAAATGTATATAAATGATATCATCAAAATGTGAAAACCAAAATTGTATAGAAATTCCTAGGCATTCTATAAAAATGCCAAAATGAAAATCAGCAAAGTATAAAATACTCTCAGCTATAACATTTATTGATGCAAAGCAGGCATTTATTCTCAGATTAAAAGAACATCACACGAAATTCTCTTTGGCTGCAAAGTTAAAATGAGTTTCGCAATATCTTCCTTACCCCCAAAATATTTTACAAGATATACAGATTGAGGAGCAACTGGATAAAATAATGAAAAAAACATACCAACAATATCATAACAAATAGATCAATCTTTCTAAAATATAGATTCTATAGCATAAATAAATATAATTTCATTGGGAAGCAATAACTGAGAATAGAGTACAATAGAGAATTTTTTTCTTTTACAGAAAAAAAATTATATTGAAAAAGAAATTCTAGGATAGCATTACTAGATATCATATAAGTACACCAAAAGATCTCATGCAAAAAATTATTGGTGATTATGATACAAACACAAACTCTTGTAATAGGACTATATGTTTATTAATACCAATATAAAAACGTATATTTACACTATATATATAATTTTATACCATTGCCTGATATAATTGGCTTAATATAGCATTAGTAGATGTGTAATTATAAAAGGGGCTTGGATCATGACAGCCTGCCTCATGAGTAGATAAAATGATACTTTGGGCTGTTTTAGGGATTAGTTTGTATAGTGGATACAATGGAGAGTTTTTTTCTTTTATAGAAAAAAAATTCTCTTGAAAAAATTATAGGATAGCATTACTAGATATCATATAAGTATACCACAAGATCACATGTGAGGGATATGTGTTGTGTTTATTGATGATTATGATACAAACAAACTGTTGCAATAGGATTATGTTTAATAATACCAATATAAAATAAGTATTTATACTATATATACAATTTTATATCATTACATGATACAGTTGTCTTAATATAGCATTAGTTGATGTGCAACTATAGAAAGAAGAGACTTGTACAATGACAGCCTGCCTCATGAGTAGGTACAATGACATACTACTTTGGTGTTTTGGGCAGACCATCCGTGCTTCGTTGTTATTCATTGAACTTCAGTTTTCTTTTTGAAATTATGGAAAAACTAAGAGGATTACGCATGCATGAATACCACAATTCTCTCCATCTTTTTTCATACTTTCTGTAGGTAATTGCCATTTTTTTCTATGACAAAAAAATAAAGTTTTTATTTTATTTTTTTCTGAGAAAGGTCAATTATTTCTATTATTTTTTTCTCAGTTTTTTAGATTACACAGAGACAAAATGACACAAAGAAATTAATCGGCACATATGGATTCAGAAACAGATTCTTCCAGCCTTGACAAATTTGAAATTCCTAAATTAATTGATTCCGATGACAGTATTACATACAGTGATCTACAGGAATACTTCACATCATCATCGAAAGAAGAAGAACCAACCAACTTACCAGCAAAAAGGTGAAGAAAAAATACAAATGTTGTTCCGGACGATAGCAGTAGAGCAGTCCCATCAACTAGTGCTTCTAATATGCCTTCGAACATTGCTACAGGACCAGTCAATGTAGAGAATTTGACAAAGACTCCAGGTTTGAAGGTTTCGACTGTGGATGAGTATTCAGATTCAGAAACAGATTCTTCCAGCCTTGACAAATTTGAGATTCCTAAATTAATTGATTCCAATGACAGTATTACATACAGTGATCTACAGGAATACTTCACATCATCATCCAAAGAAGAAGAACCAACCAATTTACCAGTGAAAAGGTGAAGAAAAAATACAAATGTTGTTCCAGATGATAGCAGTAAAGCAGGCCCATCAACTAGTGCTTCTAATATACCTTCGAACGTTACTACAGGACCAGTCAATGTAGAGAATTTGACAAAGACTCGAGATTTGAAGGTTTTGACTGTGGGTGAGTATTCTATCTTAAATTTCTTTTATATGTTATTTGATAAAAAACTGTAAGAAACGAAAAAATATGCCACTAAGGAGAAATGTATGTGTGATTAGAAAAATGTGTCAGAACGGGAATTGTCTGCCTTTTTTGGGATGACATTGTGAATTTCATGTAAGGTCCCTGTATTTCTATTGAAGGACATTTGGAGTAATGATCCTACTATTAGAATCCCATATTTTTCCATTATAATAAAAAAATGCCAAACAAAAAAACTGCAAAATTTGACCATATTTATAAAATTCGACCTATTATAGAAAAATGTAATGTTAATTTCAAAGCTGCATACCAGATGCACAGAGAGATTGCAGTTTTTATTGTTTTTGTTTTACTAACTTAGTTTTTATTATTTTTGTTTTATTAATGTAGTTTTTATTATTTTTGTTTTACTAATGTAGTTTTTATTATTTTTGTTTTACTAACTTAGTTTTTATTGTTTTTGTTTTACTGATTACTTTTGCCAATTGGTAAAAAAGATCTGGAATGATTTATCTTTTATTAATAAATAATATTGAATAATATGAAATATTTAATATTTTGCATATTTATATTAGATAATATGAACAGATATGCTTCTCTGGAAGATATATCCTGAAAGAGGTAGAACCTTTTTAGTAATCTTTGACTTCTGATATTCTAAATTTGTAAATTGTTTTCTGTATTGGTAATGATTATTCAGTATGATGATGTTCTATAATTAAAACACTTCTTTTCTTTTCAAAAACTTTATTTGTTGTATATATATATATCCACTTGATCCAATGTTTCAACTATTTTTACTCTATAGTCATTTTCAAGGATCTAGAAAAAACATATTACATTATAACAAACTTCACATAATAAAACCAAAAAGACCAAAAAAATCAAAACAATATAAAAACCACACAAAAAAATATATAAACCCCATAAAAATTAAAATAAATAAAATACATTAAAATCAATTAAATTAAAACACAAAATATACACCATTACTTGACTCCCTTCTCAAAAAACTTTCCCTTTTTACATTTTCTTTTTTCCAAAAAACCAATTGTTACAATAAAACACTTAATTCCTTTTTCTTTCTTATATACTTCAAAAATGAATTTATTTCCAAAAATAATTCTTTATCCATTATTGATAAACAGAGCAAAACTCTCCATACAGTATTGCCACCTGTGCTAAACAGAGTAATCAATGGATGCCAGAAGGCTTGTGCATAAAATCCCTATCTAATGCCTACTCATCCAATATCCCCAGACTAGTTTCTGGCTTGTGGCCTTCGTCAGTGAGGAGCTTTGGATCTGAGAGCACTGCATCTAGATCTTAGGATCTAATGCAACCCTCTAGCAACCACCTTTTATCTCTACTTAACTACTAAACTATGAGAATGAAATTGAAAACACAAAAAATATTTTCAATCTAAGCTCAATAGCTTAAATAGTCATATGGGTCTGAACTCAGTTCAGCACCCATACATTTTGGTGTCTTTGGCTCTTTTACAACCATAGCCACCACTATCCTATTAGGCAGGATTGGTGTTAAACCATTAAGCATCACATGATCACATTTCCTATACTAGCACATTAATTGTTGATAAACAGAGCAAAACTCTCCATACAGTATTGCCACCTGTGCTAAACAGAGTAATCAATGGATGCCAGAAGGCTTGTGCATAAAATCCCTATCTAATGCCTACTCATCCAATATCCCCAGACTAGTTTCTGGCTTGTGGCCTTCGTCAGTGAGGAGCTTTGGATCTGAGAGCACTGCATCTAGATCTTAGGATCTAATGCAACCCTCTAGCAACCACCTTTATCTCTACTTAACTACAAAACTATGAGAATGAAATTGAAAACACAAAAAATATTTTCAATCTAAGCTCAATAGCTTATATAGTCATATGGGTCTGAACTCAGTTCAGCACCCATACATTTTGGTTTCTTTGGCTCTTTTACAACCATAGCCACCACTATCCTATTAGGCAGGATTGGTGTTAAACCATTAAGCATCACATGATCACATTTCCTATACTAGCACATTAATTGTTATAAACAGAGCAAAACTCTCCATAAGTATTGCACCTGTGCTAAACAGAGTAATCAATGGATGCCAGAAGTTTAAAACTACCTATACTACTGAAATGAAAACACAAAAAAATTATGCAATGTTAGTCATATTCTGAACTCAGTTCAACCATCATTTGACCCTATCTTAGCACGATGAATTTTTTCCTTTTGTGGGTATAGGGCTATTATGGTGACCAACCCAAGGAGGGGGAGGGAAAGAGCCAAGACACCAAATGTAGGGCGCTGAGTTCAGACCCATAGACTATTTAGCTATTGAGCTTAGATTGAAAATATTTTTTGTGTTTTCAATTTCATTCTCATAGTTTAGTAGTTAAGTAGAGATAAAAGGTGGTTGCTAGAGGGTTGCATTAGATCCTAAGATCTAGATGCAGTGCTCTCAGATCCAAAGCTCCTCACTGACGAAGGCCACAAGCCAGAAACTAGTCTGGGGATATTGGATGAGTAGGCATTAGATAGGGATTTTATGCACAAGCCTTCTGGCATCCATTGATTACTCTGTTTAGCACAGGTGGCAATACTGTATGGAGAGTTTTGCTCTGTTTATCAACAATTAATGTGCTAGTATAGGAAATGTGATCATGTGATCTTTATCCATTACTTATCCAATTCTATTTAAAACAGGTTTATATCTTTTTATATATGAACTCTCTTTTACCATTCTTTCTTTATATAATCTAACCCCCTCCTACATTTTAATCTTAAAATATGTATGTCCAACTTCCTTACTATGTATATTTACATTAGAATTCCTATCTCTCAAATGCTGTTTCAATCTTGTCTCTAATTTGTTCTTTGTTGTACCAATATATGATATATCTTTTTTACAATCCAAACATTCTATTTTATAAATACCATTCATGTTTTCAACATTCCTATTTTTTATCATATTACCTCAATTACATTTCCTTTTATATACTGGTTTCAACAATAAACCACATTCCTTCCCATATTTCTTATTCATATCTCTCATTATCTTTTTAATCTTTAAAAAAGTACTTTTTGACACTTTATACCCACTATACATAAATTCCTTCTTTTTTTCTTTCTTTTTCCTCAATTTCCTCTCAATTTTGTCTATATTCTTTTTTCCACATAATTTATTAATAATCTTAATTGGATAATCATTTTTTACTGCCTCATATTTTATACACTCCATTTCCTCCTTAAATAACCCCTCCTCTGAACATAGATTCATTCCTCTAACTATTCTATTATTAACAATATTAATCTTATGTATGTATTCAATATCTGATTCCCAATTACTCAATAATCCATAAAATGTATCTTTTCTAAAAATACTAGTCTCAATCCCTACTCTATAATTTTTTTTATAACTTTTTTAATTTTAACATCCATATAATTAATTGAATTATTTATTTCTTTTTCCATTGTAAATTCTATGTTTTCCTCAATTGAATTAATATATTTTAAAAAACATTCTGATTTCCTTTCATTCCCATTGAATACCAAAAAATAATCATCAATATATCTCACATAAAATCATCATCATCATCATCATCAACCATTATCAATCCACTGCAGGATGAAGGTCTCTCCAAGTTTAATCCATCTTCTCCGATCTTTAGCTTCTCTACTCCACAACACCCCTGCACATTTTCTTATTTCATCCATCCATCTCACATGTTGTCTCTTTCTGGGTCTTTTACAATCTCGTGGAATCCAGTTTAAAATTTCAATTGTCCATCTATTATCATCTCTTCTAGCAATATGTCCAGCCCAACTCCATTTCAATCTTTTAATTTTTTCAATAAGGTCAGTAACACCTGTTTGTTGTCTTACCCATACATTGCGTTTTCGATCTCTTCTTGTTACACCCAACATACACCTCTCCATACTTCTTTGAGTGGTCTGAAGTCTCTGTATTGCTCTTCTATTAAGTGTCCAAGTCTCAGATCCATAAGTAAGAACTGGTAAAACACATTTGTTAAAAACCATCCTTTTCAAACACATACGCATATTTCCTTTTAGTATCAAGTTATTTCTACCAAAAGCACTCCAACCAAGTTTAATTCTATGATTAATTTCCTCCATTATGTTTCCATCTGTATTAATAATCTGACCAAGGTATTTGTAACTGTTAACTTCTTCTAATTCTTCATAATCAATCTTTATTTTCATATTTTGAGCAAATCGATTAAACATTACTTTAGTCTTTTTAACATTTATCTTTAGTCCTACTTTTCTACTTTCATCTGTTAACTCCTGCAACATTTCCTGCAGCTCTGAAGCATTATTTGCAAAAACAACTACATCATCTGTGAAATCTAAATGACTTAAATACTCTCCATTTACTTTCACTCCTTTAGTTTCCCATTTTAATCCACAAAATACTTCTTGCAGCACTGCTGTAAAGAGTTTTGGAGATATGGAGTCACCTTGTCTTACACCTTTCTCAGTGTTGATTTTTCCAGTATCATTATGTAATCTAATTGTTGCTGTTGCATTTTTATAAATATTCTTTAAAATATGACAATATCCTGGATCTATACCTTGATGATCCAATGCTTTAATCACTGAAGAAATGTGTATAGAATCAAATGCCTTTTCATAATCTATAAATCCAAAACATAAAGACAACTCATAATCGTTTGTCCTTTTTATGACTTCTCTCAATACCTGGATATGATCTATTGTACTAAAACCACTTTTAAATCCAGCTTGTTCTCTTGGTTGGTGGAAATCCAAAGTTCTCTGTAGATGAGTTGTAATTATCTTGGTAAAAATTTTATATAAAACTGATAAAAGGCTGATAGGTCTGTAATTTCTAATATCTTCTTTATCACCTTTTTAAAATATTAATATTATTACTGCATTCTTCCAATCTTCCGGTACATCTTTATCATTTAGACATTTGGTATATAACTTTGCTAAAATTGTTTCTATTTCTTCACCTGCTTCTTTTAATATATCAATTATAATTCCATCATTTCCTGGAGCCTTTCCTTTCTTCATACACTTAATTGCATGTCTCACTTCTTCATTTAAAATTCTGGGCAATTTGGAAGATGTAATAGATATAGGAGGTACTTGTTCTTTATTACTATATAATTCTTGATAAAAATCTTCTACCAATTTCATGTTGTCATCTCTCTTTTTAGTAATAATTCCATCATTTTTCTTATTGCAGATATAAATTTCCTACCAATACCAAAATGTTGTTTAACATTTTTGAGGCTTTTATTTTCTTCTACAGCTTTCCTTGCTATTTCACAGTTATACTTTCTTATATCATTTTCAACTCTTTTCCGTACCATTTTACAAAATTCGAGATATTCAATTCTTTTTAATACATCATTTTTGTATATCTTCATATTCTTTCTTTTCTTCATAAATTCTCTAGTCTCAGTAGAAATTTTATTAGTCAATTGCTGCTTTTTTCTACCAGCTATGTTTGTTGCAGTTTTTAAAAGTGTATCAGTTATTTTCATATTAATTTCATTCAAATCTGTATCATGTTCAAAATCTCCTAACACTTGAAACCTATTTGTAAGTTCTAATTTAAATTCATTAGAATGTTTCTGAAGATTACGAATATCAACTGTAAATATTGTTTTTCTTAATAATTTTTGTCTCTCTAGTTTTACATTAACGCGTAACTTACATCTTACTAATCGATAATCACTTCCTGTGTTAAATTTATTAAGAACATTACAATCTTGAAATATGTATTTTCTGTTAGTCAAAATATAATCCAATTCTGCTGTACCTTCATTTGGATGCTTCCATGTCCATTTCCTTTTAACATTTTTCTCAAAAAATGAATTCATAATATAAAGTTTTTCTTTTTCTGCAAACTCCACAAGTCTATGTCCTCTCTCATTTCTATTACCATAACCAAAATTACCTACAGCAATTTCATCTTTCATTTGTCTACCAATTCTAGCATTAAAGTCTCCCATAAAAATTTTAAAATGTTGTTTACTCTGATCAAAAGCCTTTTGTACATCCATATAAAAATCTTCTACTCCTTCATCACTATGAGAACTTGTTGGGGCATAAACCAGAATTTTCTGCATTTGGTATCTGCTATTAAGTTGTATAACTAATCTTGCCACTCTGTCCGATACACCATCAATCTCCACAATATTGTTCTTCCACTTTTTATTTATAATGAATCCTACTCCACTTGTATTTCCAATATGCGTGCCTTTATAATAGAGTATATGTCCACTTTTTAAATCAATTGTTTCTTCTCCTTTTCTTCTAACTTCACAAAGTCCAATAATGTCCCATTTAATATAAGACAGTTCTTCTTCTAATTCTTGCAATCTTCCTTCACTTGAAAGTGATCTGCAGTTGTAAGTACCTAAATAAAAAGTCATCATCAAATGGCAGCCTGGGTCCGCAATCAGGGGATTCTTAGCATCCTCCACCTTCGGCCACCAACTGCTGTCTTGGTTGGTGACTTTACAGCCTCCTGGGAATAAGGGTCATGCTTTATTTTTGTCTGTCATAATTGTATATATGTATTGGAAAAATATTTATCATTTACACAAACATTGGTTTGTATCTAGTATCACCAAAGTATCTTTTTTCAAAAACATCCATATATAATGATGCCAGTAAAACACTTAAACAGTTTCCCATACTCAGACCTTTACACTGTTTATATTTCCCATTGTAAACAAATATAACATCCTTACAGCATACACTCAACATGTCATATTTTGAAAAGAAAAAAAGGATTGAGTTGTGATTAGAAATAGAAGTAAATGGATATGATGATGTTATGAACAAGGTTGGTTTATCCAAAGTCTAAAATCAAAATAATTTATAGAGGTAAGTAACAATATCTACACTTGTTTCTTTATTTTTACATTCTGATAGAATTTTTTTTTTTTTTAATCTTTTATTAGGGAGAACATTTTTTCTTCCAGAGTCTTGAATTTTGTCAACTTTGGGGTGCAAGAAAAAAATGAAGAATTCTTATCTTCCTATTACTGTAAGTTCTGAAGCTATGGATTATCTCAGGTAAGATGTTTTGGTGCTAGTATTATAGACAAAGACACCGCTTGATGGCACCATTTTCATGCTAAAACTATAAAATATGAACATTCCCAGGCCATTGATTTTAATCATTTTGATGTGTTTTTTGTAATGCGAAAATAAAAATAAAACAAAATCATCTTTTTTAAATATTTTTTTTTATTAACATATACAAATTAAATGATAACAATAATTGTAAAATAAAATCAACAAATTAAAATTTAATTCGTGTTTTTGATTTTGCTTTATTAGAAAAAACAATTTTCTATCGGATATTTTTTTAGTGGGGTTATGCCTTCTTTTTTTGTTGTTCTTTAAAAACTCATAATCGGAATAAAAAGTAAAATTTCTTAGTCTTTCTTTTAAATTTAAATTTTTACAGAGAAACAGATTGTGTTACCGCTATTTTTTACTTTTTTAGTCTTCGTTTTACATTTTAATTTTTTACAGAGAAACAGATATTACCACTATTTTTTACTTCAAATAGAATGACAACAAAAAGTAAAAGTTGTTAGGGTTAGGTTTAGGGTTAGTTTTAGGGTTAGGTTTAGGGTTAGGGTTAGGTTTAGTTTTAGGGTTAGTTTTAGGGTTAGGTTTAGGGTTAGTTTTAGGGTTAGGGTTAGTTTTAGGGTTAGGGTTCTGTTGTTTGTAATACTAAAATAAAAAAAAATATCAAAATCGTATTTTTGTAAATATTTTTTTTTATTAACATATATAAAATAAATGATAACAATAAATGTAAAATATATTCAACAAAGTATAACAGTAGTCGGAGAAAAGAAAGAAAGTAAAAGTTTTTTAAACAACAACAAATATATATATATAAAATGTCTTCTTTACTTATTAACCATGTTTATAATATATGCTTTTTATGAAATTTAAAAAAATAGTGTAGAATTGTACTTTTCTTACTGGATATTTTTGTGTTACCGCTATTTTTTACTTCAAAAATAAACAGATGGTAGAATATTGTTTGTCTCGTGGAATGTTACGAACAGTACGTTACTTGACGCGTTACCTAATTCCAACTCACTTTACACATATATCTTGTCAACATTTTCCCACTTAAAACTTCAATACACTACGGTGTAAAGAGTCGGATAATTATTACTTTAGAAAATCTGAACATTTCAATACTTTAAAAAAAAAAATTCAATCAAAACAACATTTCCATCCAATTCAAATACACACACCCTCTCACCAAGCCATAACAATTCTATAAACTGTGCGAATTTGCCAAATTAATTTGCTGCGATGTGACATACATGATGTACTGTGACGCAACATAGCAGCCTGCAATCTGTAGCACAACAAAAAAGTTGTATTATATAAAACACGGGTTCGAACGTGTCAGCCGCGGAAATGGCACTTTTATGTGTTTTAGCATGAAAACGGCACCATCAAGCGGCATCTTTCTCTATAAGACTACAACCAATGTTTTATATATCATTTCAAAGGAAATTTTGTGAGGAATACAAAGAAATTACCACTGGAGATGTAATTTAATCTTAGTTAATAATAAAGTAGAAATTATGAACAAACAATAAAGTAATAATTATTTCGGATGTGGAAATTTCTTTGTTACATTATTTTTTAATGATACTCACTATTTGTCATAGCCATATTGTTTTTTTTTAGTTTTTCTAGTTTCTATCAATGTAATTTTTTTTGCTCTAACATTATTAAAACTGAAATTGTGAAAATTGTGTCTCATGTCAGTTTTTTAAAAAATTCAATATGGCGCCTGACACTTAATTAGTTTAGTTTGTATAGTCATCACAAAAATAATAATTTAACTTAATATTAATTGTTTTTTCCTTCTGGAATTAGAATGGCAATTCTCATTTACAATATACTACTAATTGTAATACATTAAAGATTAACCTTTTTAAGCTATTGTGCATGCGCTTTTTATGAGTGTTAATAATAAATGAATACTTTCATTCCCGACACAAGATATAGTATCTATGAAAGAATAAAATGAATCCACTTATTCTTTCCAACCCAAATGCTTATATATGGGCAAATCTTAAGTACTGGAAATGAAGCACAATAACTTGACAAGGCTAATCTTTAATGTATTACAATTTATAAAAACATAGTGCTATAAAAATAAATGCTTATTTAAATATACTACTAATGAAAATGATAATAAATGAAAGAATTATTAGCATTCAACACATATTTAGTTGAATCCCTTGATATCTTTTGTATAAAAGTATAAATTAATAAATAAAATAAAAAATATCTTGCTTTTTATTTTCCTTTATATATATAAAGAGCAGTAAAAAGCAAGATATATATGGCAAATGAGAACTTTAATATAATCTGAATGAAAATATGGTCCAATCATTAGTCACCATTTGTAACAGAATAAAAATGTGAGTTTGCTCTTCTTTTAACACCCCACAGATTTGGGAGCTATTTGTAACAGAATAAAAATATGATGCTATGAAAGAATGGTCCTAGTTTAATAACACCCCACGAACTGTGGAATCATTTGTAATAGAATAAAAATAATAAACTAAATTTAAGTGAATATCAATCAATGAACAGCAATATAACACCAATCAATAAAACAATGATAATAATCTTTATTGTAATCTCAGATTCGGATAGCATTTAGAATTAATAGAAAATAAGTAAAATCATTGTTTCAAGCTATCCTAAAAATATAAATATTATTTGCAGTAGATCAAAGATAAAGCAATAAAATCAAATATCATTATCTTATAAGCAACAATCTATGCCTATTATATAAACAACTTATAATAGAAAAAAAATAGTGACAAAGAAGTAGATAAATAAACCTTAATATTCCTTATGAATCAAAACGCTGTTTATAATAACACAAACTTATACTAAAAGTTAAACGTTATTTATATTTAAACAAAATGATTCAAGGAAAGATAAGATAATAATTTAATTTGCCCTACAAATCTAAAATGTCAATGATATCTCAATAAATATATGACTCACTAACTGATTTCTAAGTATAACTAAATAATAAAAAAATAATACTACTCAGCCATGCTATTACACTATTAATTAAGTCAATTACAATTAAATACTTAATAATAATACAAAATCAATTAACCTAACCTACTCTACACTTTCACCAACTTATAATACTATAACATAAAATCATTAAAACAGGCAAAACTCTATACGTATTGCCACTCAATGCAAGCCAGAGTAATCAATGGATGCCAGAAGGCTTGTGCATAAAATCCCCATCTAGTGTCTACTCATCCAATATCCCCAGACTAGTTTCTGGCTTGTGGCTTTGTCAGTGAGGAGCCTTGGATCTGAGAGCTCTGCACCTAGATCTTAGGATCTAATGCAACCCTCCAACAGCCACCTTTTATCTCTACTTAACTACAAAACTATGAATTTTAAATTGAAAACACCATAATATTTTCAAGCCAAGCTCATTAGCTTATATAGTCATATAAGACTGAACTCAGTTCAGTACCTATACATTTTGGTGGTCCTTTAATAACGATAGCCACCACTATCTTATTAGGCAGAATTGGTTTAAAGCCAATAAACATCACATGATCACCATTTCTTATGCTTGCTTATAACTGTTATTAAAACAGGCAAAACTCTATACATATTATCACTCAACACAAGCCAGAGTAATCAATAGATGCCAGAAGGCTTGCGCATGAAATCCCCATCTAGTGCCTACTCATCCAATATCCCCAGATTAGTTTCTGGTTTGTGGCCTTCATCAGTGAGGAGCCTTGGATCTGAGAGCAAACTCACCAAAAATGTGTAGGTACTGAACTGAATTCAGACCTATATAACTATATAAGCTAATGAGCTGGGATTGAAAAGATTATGGTGTTTTCAATTTAAGACTCATAGTTTTGTAGTTAAGTAGAGATAAAAGATGGCTGCTGGAGGGTTGGCTCCTCACTAACGAAGGCCACAAGCCAGAAACTAATCTGGGGATTTGCAAAGTTATTGATAAGTAATGGGTTGTGTATTAGACTAGTTCTGCAAAAGATTACATTAAAAAAATTACAAAAAAATTTTTAATATAACATCAGGGATAATGCCCACTCTTTGAGAAAAATTTCCAAACTTTTTATTTTAATATTAAGATATTTTTATATTAAGATATATTTTTTGTTAAATCAATATATTAACATCAGCATGAAAATTTCTTACGTTCTGTTTCTGAAAGCTCACTGAGAAATATATTAATTAAAGTGATATATTTATATCTATAAAAAATCATTCAGTAAACCTTACTATGATTATTATTCAGTCACATAAAATTTTCTACCAGCGAGTATAATGTCATGACTTTTTTTGCCCTGCAATTAAAAATTGTGAAAACTTTTACAATGAGAGCATTCTTCTAATAGAGTAATATATTGAGCTTAGGTTAATAAAAATAGGAGCAATCTTTAATTAGAACACCTTTTCTAATGTTTGACTAATAAAATTAGAATTTTCACAACTTTACTGAAATCAAGCCCATTCTAAAAGGCAGATGGTTCCTAGCAGATTAGCATATTTAATTATAAGTTTTAGATCTAATTTTTTATAGAGACTATGGAACTATATATATTTTCTAATAGACATCCTCCATTTATGACAATCAAGGACAAGTTCATATTTAGCAATATCTATTGTTTTTTACTGAGCTTAGATGACAGAAATAAGGAGTGGAGTTTTTCTAGTTTTGATAATTTTGAGCTTTGAAAGGTGATAAATAAAATTGACAATCTCATTAGTAATTACAGTTTCTTTTGAAAAAATTTCTACAACCATAAAGCTTGCATAAGTGATTAACAAGATGCCATAATGTTTTGATTTTCCATATCTCTAATCATATTTCTTTAGCAATGTCATTAAGAAATTTTATAAGTTACTTAAAGATTTTCAGGTTTTTGATAAGCAAAAATTGATTAGAAAAGGCAGTGTTGCTTTTGTCAAACTTGAGAATTGGATTTTGAGAATTATTGTTACCAGGTTTTTAAATCTATCATAAAAAATTAAATCAGTTTTCTTTTCAAGATATCCAGCATATTGATACCAGTCATCTTTCCTTAAATTTACTCTTCATACTGAATGTTTTTAACATTCAAAAGTGACAAAGCTTGCTTTATATTGGCTATGGACGGAATGACCAATATTAATGAATTATCCAAAAACATTGTGAATTAGTTTTTGAAAAACCATAATGTACACACACAAATCAGAAATGATCTCAAAGCATGTTCACTCTTGTCTTGCATTGTAAAGCATATGTGCATATTGTTTAAAGCTTTAGCTTCAATTACTTATCATCACAACTTAGTATGAATACTGAATTATTCTATGAATTTAAAAAATGTAATCAGATTTGGAAGGGAAAGGTAAAGCCAGTTTATATTGAGATGTTTGTAAACAATGCACACATAAAAAATATCTGTTTGAACGATAACTATTATATCATTTGAACTATCTTCAACAGATAATGTTTACTTTATTAAATGGTTGAAACAAAGGTAACCATGTGACATTTACTACGAATTCATTTGTAAATCAATTTGAAGCAAGAGACTGAAGATTCCCTGAAATAAAAATATGTTAATGTTAATGTATTTTGTAGATTTCCATTTTTGATTTGATACATCTAATTATTTCTTTGATATGTTTTTAATTGAAGAGAAAGTCATTCCATAAAATTGTTAATGTTACATAATTAACAAAACAGTCTATCTTTAGACTTGACATAGGTATCCCTTATATTTCAAAATTAGAGAGACAAAAACTAACAGCTGATACCCCTAAACTTCAAAAACATTTTAGACAGACAAAAACTATTAAAAAAGACATTTCTAAGAGCTGATATCCCTAAACTTCAGAAACATTTCAATGAATTTAAATTAGAATTTGCATTCATTTTAAAATCTTGAAAGACTTTAAAGATAGTTTAGTCATTAAGAAGATAATCATTCCTCTACTCATAACTGCAACAAAGACAACTGGTACAAAAAGCAAGCAGTTCACCAGAAAATTTTTTGATTAAGACAAAAAAATGTATAAAGAGAAGAAAGAATATAAAAATATTTAAAAATGATCCAATAAAAAGAATGATATATCAGAATTCTGTGAAATGATATGAAAAAAGTTAATAATGATTAAAAATATATAACTATGAATTGATAAGGAAAACCTATAGAAGAAAATATAAATACCAAAATTGTAAAACAACACATTGGTATTAAAAAAAGAACTATTTCAGCAAAAAGAAAAAAAAGGAATTATTATTTTAAAAAAGAAAATGGAAGAGATCTACAAAGAATCATGTAATAATAAAGAAAACAAAATAATCACAACAATTATTACATTTTCTTAAATACCAGACATTTTAAATAAAATGAAGAGCTATGCAATTAAACCTCTGAAGAATGGAGGGGAGAGGAGGACTATAGAAAATAATTATTGTTATCTTAAAATAAGCAGATGAAGAAATGAAAACTTATTTGATAAAACCATTTATTAAATGTCTAAATGATAAAATGTTCCAGATGATTGAAAGAATAAGTTCTATAAAAAAAATCTTTATAAAGATAATTATAACCTATTTACAGCAAATTTTGAATTCATTTTACCTAAAAGAACAAGCTAGTTTTAAAATAGTGAATCCATCCACGTATTGAGTTATAAAAAGTACCTAAGTTGCTATTATGGTTTGGATTTATAGATTATGAAAAGGCATTTGATTTTATTGAAACATCAATATATAGACACAGAATTATTATATTCTGAAAATTGATACTAAGAAGATTTATCTTGATAAGAATGCATGGCAGACTGCTCTGACATCTCCAGAATTTTTTACAGCAGTTTTACATTAAATATTTTGTGAATTAAAATTTGACACTAAGATAATAAAAAAACATGGAGGTTATGACTTATCTAGCGGGTGGACCAGACATCTTATTTGATTGATCGAAATGTTGTTTTCTTTTTTTAATGACGTAAAAACTATAAGCATGACATCAACAGAAATATGAGCATTTGATACATCTCTAACATAGCTTTCTAATGATCTCTTTAAAAAAAAATCTGATGAAATTTGGATTTTTTTATTAATATTTTTCATAACAGGCGCATTTAATTTTTTTTTTTTTTGATTAATTTTCTAATTTCCACGAAGCAATAAAGACAGAAAATTTTTATCGGCCTCATGAGTTAGAAAAAATGGATAAAAATATGCTCATTCTTAAACAAGGCCTTCCATGGAGTTTAAATGTAATTGCAGAATATCGGGTTCGTAAGTATACAATTTTACTTTTTTAATTTTTTGAATATTTTTTTTTAATTATTTGAAAAATGATTAATTTGCATTTCTATTGGTGTGAGTGTATATTCTATAATATTTATTTATGCTCATATGAATTCATATGTACAGTAATTTTGTGTGTTCTAATCCACTTATTTTATAAAAATAAACTTACTTTATCAAAATAATGATTCTCAAAAAGTTTAATAATTTATTATTTATTATTGTTTATATGGTAATATATAGGGTATATGAGAACAGACTTTCACATGACCCACCATGCTCCACACTATCTAATAACACTGATACACTTGAACACATATATGTCGAAAAGATAAATAATCACCAATATATGTATTTCATGCTAAACCAGCAATCATCAGTTGGTCCAGATTACCATCTCTAACACATATATGCTATAAGTGCTCAGATATATATTAAAATAGCCAATCCTCATACTTTAATGGACAGGTTTCAATCTATTCCACTCTCCAACTCTTCAACCGTCCATCCAATTGAAAATCTGATGATGGAATGCTCAAAACCCACCCTGAGGCTGAGATTCTTGTCACACCCATGTTGACCTAAAGACAATCTGACCCCTCATGTACAGGACATAATCCATTTAATACATATACAAGGGATAGGCAGACATCTCTACTATGTAATAACTGAAACACACAGGCTTATTATATACTTGTGTTTATATATGTAATATATAGGGTATATGAGCACAGACTTTCACATGACCCATCACTCTCCACACTATCTCATAACACTGATACACTTGAACACATATATGTCGAAAAGATAAATAATCACCAATATATGTATTTCATACTAAACCAGCAATCATCAGTTGGTCCAGATTACCATCTCTACACATATATGTTATAAGTGCTCAGATATATATTAAAATAGCCAATCCTCATACTTTAATGGACAGGCTTCAATCTACTCCACACTCCAACTCTTCAACCATCCATCCAATTGAAAATCTGATGATGGAATGCTCAAAGGCCACCCTGAGGCTGAGATTCTTGTCACACCCATGTTGACCTAAAGTCAATCTGACCCCTCATGTACAGGACATAATCCATTTAATACATATACAAGGGATGGGCAGACATCTCTACTATGTAATAACTGAAACACACAGGCTTATTATATACCTGTGTTTATATATGTAATATATAGGGTATATGAGCACAGACTTTCACATGACCCACCACTCTCCACACTATCTCATAACACTGATACACTTGAACACATATATGTCGAAAAGATAAATAATCACCAATATACGTATTTCATGCTAAACCAGCAATCATCAGTTGGTCCAGATTACCATCTCTACACATATATGCTATAAGTGCTCAGATATATATTAAGATAGCCAATCCTCATACTTTAATGGACAGGCTTCAATCTACTCCACTCTCCAACTCTTCAACCGTCCATCCAATTGAAAATCTGATGATGGAATGCTCAAAGGCCACCCTGAGGCTGAGATTCTTGTCACACCCATGTTGACCTAAAGACAATCTGACCCCTCATGTACAGGACATAATCCATTTAATACATATACAAGGGATAGGCAGACATCTCTACTATGTAATAACTGAAACACACAGGCTTATTATATACTTGTGTTTATATATGTAATATATAGGGTATATGAGCACAGACTTTCACATGACCCATCACTCTCCACACTATCTCATAACACTGATACACTTGAACACATATATGTCGAAAAGATAAATAATCACCAATATATGTATTTCATACTAAACCAGCAATCATCAGTTGGTCCAGATTACCATCTCTACACATATATGCTATAAGTGCTCAGATATATATCAAGATAGCCAATCCTCATACTTTAATGGACAGGTTTCAATCTATTCCACCCTCCAACTCTTCAACTGATTATCCAATTGAAAATCTGCTGATGGTGTGTTTGTGTTTACTTTTGTGTGTTGTATAACAAATAATAATTTAAAAAACTAATAATCAAATGTATAGAAAGATTGCATATGCAGGCAAAGAATAAAATTCTGATTCTGGCCTATGCCTTGATACTCATGTGGCTGAATCACTAGTTTTGCCATATCTTTCATCACATTATTTTCAAGTCTATAGCTAACAAATGGACTATATACAAATAAATTATATCTATGTGATACAACAAATATAACAAGATAGCATCACTGGTGTGCCTAAAGAATATAAACATCACTGATGTACACAAAAAAATATATAATGAAGAGATGAAACTCATTTTATCAGTGATACAGACAGTATCCTACAATTTCTAGTCATAGACAGACAAGAAGCTAATTGCTATGATGACAAATGCATATCCACCTTCTGAAAATGATTTGTTTTGTATCTTTTATTAGGATGAATCTTTTTCTTATAGACACCTTTGAGATTTGTCACCTTTGGGTACAAGATAAAAATGAAGAATTCTTATGCAAATACTTCTGGAGATTCTGAAGCTATGGATTATTTCAGATAAGACATATATATGGTTTGAAAGATAATTTTGTGAGGAATACAAAGAAATTATCACTGGAGATGTAATTTAAACTTAGTTAATGATGAATTAGAAATTATGAACAAACAATAAAGTAATAATTATGTCGGATATTGGAAATTTATTTTTTTCTTATTTTTTAAATGGTTATGACTATTTGTCTTAGACTTATTGCTTTCCTTAGTTTTTCTAGTTTCTGTTAATGTAAATTTTTTTGCTCTAACATTATTAAAACTGAAGTTATTGTGAAAATTATGTATCAGGTCAGTTTTTTTTTTTTATCAATATGGTGCTCTAGATTCAAGCAGTTAAGTTATCTGGATTTTGTAAAGTGGTTGTTATGACAAATAATGTTTGAGCTTTAGGAAATGTAAGAGTTATCAGATAAAGGGAAAAAATAGAATTCAGATAAATAGTAAAAAGCATCAGATAATATGCAGCAGATTTTTTTTTTAAAAAAGGAACTTGGTCAGATTATTAATATAAATAGAAACATAATGGATAAAATAATCATACAATTTAGTTTGGGTAGAATATTTTTTATAGAAATAACTTAATATTAAAAGTAAATATGCTTATGTGTTCGTAAAATAACGTTTATATATATATTATTGGTTCTTACTTATGGATCTGAGACTTAGACACTTAACTAAAGTACAATATAGAGACCTCAAAACTTTCCATAAAATATGGATATGTGTGTTGGTAATAATAAGAAGGCATCAAAACCAACATATCATTGATGTTATTATAAAAATTAAGACTAAAATGCAACTAGGCTTGATATATTGCTAAAAGAAATAATAGATGAATAGCTGAAGTATTTAATCTGGATCCAAAACATTATAAATGATCTAGAAAAAATATTAGATGGATGGATGAAATAAGAAAAAGATATTATTTATCTACCTTATAAAAAAAATTATTTCATCAACTGTTTAATGATATTACAAATTTTAAAATGTAAACTATTAAAAATTATAAAATAAAAAAGCATCAATAAATTAAATCAAAACTGTACTAGATAAGTGTATATATATATAACAATTTTTTAAAAACATTAATCAAAAATTAAAAAAACATAAATAATAATATAAACAAAAAATAACGGCTTAGTTATAACAATAATACTAGATAAATAAATCCTATTCAAGTATATTAGAACAAAGTTAAATAATTTTAGACATAATAATTTGTATATAAATAAACTTGATTCTTATTCATGATGTATAAAACAATGAGGAAATTCAGTAAAACAGTTATAAACTAAAATTAAAAAAAACCATACAATACAAAAAGAGAAAGTTTTCAATATATATTTAATACAATATAATGTGATAATCTATAAAATAATCAGACTGTCTATATTCACTGGATGGTTTCATTAGTTCAAATTCTAATTTTATTCAAAAAGCAAACTCTTACATCATGGTGTGGAATATTCATAAACAAATATCTTCATATTTATGATATAAAATGTGCATCATGTCAAGTCCCCATTTTTCATGATGATGAAGTTGACTAAATAATATATAAGTGATTAAACAATAAACAAAATCTTTAAATGCTTATTTTGAAGAACTAGTAAAATGATCAAACAAGTGTATCAGAGTTTTAAAAAAAAGTGTATCAGTGTTTATTAAAAATTATATTGAAAAAGGTCTTGGTTTAGATTTTCACTGTATTTATGTATAATAATCTGTTTTATATTCTTACAGTAGTTTAATGATCTAACATATTTAAAAACTTAAAACAATACTTAACAAATTATTATTCAACATGATCCTTTAAACCACAAAAAATGGACAATACTATACCATATTGTGGATTATATATTTTGAATAGTCACAACTGAACTAGTGAACAAGTTAATGAATAAAATATGAATGTTTGTTTTCCTGTGCTATCACACGTCAGTATATAGAAAACATTTGTATTAATAGCTTTTTTTGCTCTGAGTTATAATCTTTTTGCTAATGTTTCTTCATAGTTTATTAAAGTTATGTTATCATAGTTTTATATACTATAAATTAGGATTAAATTTATTCATAGACTTTTTTTAAGTGCACCTAAATTGATCATAATTGGTTATAAAATATCTAAAAAATAATTTTGTGAATTCAAAAAAATAAAATAAAAATAGGTTTCCTATAGAAATGCCATGAATATTAATTACTGCAATAATATTTCATGAAAACTAGGTAAAATATTTCTTAAATTTACATATGTATGATACATACATTGCAATCATTTTCATGCTCAACTTTCCCTACCTAAATGTTAAAAATAAAATAAAAAATTTTAAATATAACATTTCTTTAAGTAATAATTAGTCTTTACAAAATCAACAATTAATCATAAGCATTTATTATATTTTTACAATACATAACATGTTGATTATTCAGTTTCCATAGCATAGTCTGAAAAAAAAACTAATAAATTCAAATCTAATTTGCCTAATGATATCTCAACCGATAACATCTATGAATATAACAATTTGACCAATAAATCAATTCAGTGCACAATTAGGAATTATAAAAGAACTGAAGAATGATACATAGTGATCACAGCTGAAATCCATATATAAAAAAAAATCTCATCAATATTAACTGCCCTGTTAAAAATTAGAAAACTGTGGTTCATTATAAAACCTGAATAAAAGTAAAATGAATAAAATTCAAACAGCTTTTTAATATTCACCTCAACATATAGATATTGACTGATGTAATAAGTTTTCAAAACATTACAATTAATGTAAATTTCAGTTTTTTATATGCACATACAAATATATATATATAGTATGACAGATGAATCCAATATATACTATATTACATACACTAAAAAGGGAATTACACCTTTGCTGCAAAGCTATTCATTGAAAACATTTAATATATA
Source organism: Epiperipatus broadwayi (assembly GCA_028023455.1). NCBI lineage: Eukaryota > Metazoa > Onychophora > Udeonychophora > Euonychophora > Peripatidae > Epiperipatus > Epiperipatus broadwayi. The sequence continues at coordinate 2,020,169 of JAQFVV010012571.1, forward strand.
TATATATATAAAAATGAAATTGTGCTCTAGACTAGATAGATCTAAATATTGATTGGTTTCTATGAATTTATATATATATATATTTATTTAATGCATGTGTTGTATAAACAAAAAAAAATCCACATTGCATCATTACTCTAGAATTATCTATGCAATCATGAGTAATTTATTATAAATCAGATAGTATTGCTATGACAAGTCCCAGAATAATTTCTAACTAATAAAACATGAACATCTGATTCAAATTATTTTTATAATGTGCACAGATAATGAAACCTTATAAAAATATTATTGGAATGATGTAAAATAGTTTACTGCTCTCAATGCTACTTGTAAATACAAGAAAGATGAGCAACATAATGCTTTTTTTGTATATATATATAAAACTATAAAGTGTTTAAGCATATAGATAAATAAGAAAAATTCTTAGTATGATTTGTATACTCACATAACATACAACCATACTTATAGCTATCATGTAAGTAAAATGTGCACATCAATCAAAATTTGAATGAAATATTTGAGTAAATGTAATAATAAATAAATAATTCTTTATTTACCTGTTATAAATTTTTACTTTTGAACTTTTGACAGCATTTTCCTTCAATTTTAGTTATCTAACAATTTTCTGACTAATTAGCCAGAAAATCATAAGCAGTAACTACAATTATAAAAAAAATACTGCCAAAAGTTTATAAATATTAATTTATATCAAGTAAATAAAAAAATATTAATTTATTATTTAAATTTTATTTTTAATATTATTAGTTTTATGTCATTACAATTTTTTTTATATCTATCTATCTCAAAAAAAAAAATTGAAGTGGGATTCTTATTTTAGTATATACTCTATAAAAATGTCGTTTTTTAAAACCAAACATTATTTTATATTACTAGAAAGAACAAAAAAAATAATAATAGGCATTGTTATAATTGGTGAAACAAATTGCTTTTAAAAAAAAAATCCATCAAAACAGAATACCGATAATCAATATTCTTACATAAATAATACAAATATTGAATTTCTAAACTAGGATATAGATTTATAATGAAATACAATATCTAAAAAAAATGAAGAAAGTTAGCTATTTCCACTTGATTAAAGGTGAAAAGTATGATATCTTGATGACAAAATCTGTTACAAAAAAGATAAAATTGCATTTTGGTAGTTTAGTTATTGTACAAACAATTGCTTATTGAAAATAAGTAAAAAAAAAAAAAATTGTTTTCCATATTTTTAAAATAAAATATGATTTTCTGATGAAAACAAAATTATATAACACCATCTATTCAATATATATAAGTACAGCATTATCTTTTCAATCAAAAAAATGTTTGAATTAATATAGATCTTAGTTTTTTTACCAACTTTGAAATCTATTAAAATTCTACTTAAAGAATATTTAATCTATTATTCAATATCTATCATTTAAACATTGATTTGCAGAATAACTTTATTATCTAAGTGCATTTACTTTATATATCTATCTATTGACAAACTTGGTTTAGAATTGCCAACAGCGAAATATTTTGTTAGAACACACGTCTGGTCTATCATAAAAAGAATGATTATTCAAAAGAATCAAAAATGTAAAAAAATTGAGAACTGTTTTTATTACTGCATTTTAATTTCAAACAAGCTTGAATTTAAAAAATTAAACTTTCTTTTTATTTAAAAAAAAACTTCACAGTCATGCGGTATTAAAACATTTCTTTGAATGCTCATATTTAAAACGTTTTTATAAAGCATATATCACTGGAATGTTGTTTTCCATTAACACGAATGAAAATAAATTTAAATAAGAAGCATTTTGGATGCACTACAATTAACAAGGTTGAATTAATAAAAATTTTATTTGCTAAATAAGCAAAATAAAAGATTTTATTGCCTCTACTTTTCATATTGTATAACATTGAATACAGGAAAAGTAGATTAGACTAATCCATTTATACATCTCCAGTAATAGTTCCACAAAATAATTATTTGTAATTTTATAAATTACAATTGTTTCATTTTTATATAGTAATAATAAAATAATAAATCATATGACAAAATCGTTTACATACTTGTGCCTATTTTTATATGTTTTTGTTAAATTAGTATTAGAAAATATTTTCTTAATTTTTATAAATCAATTTTCAACTAACCAACTTGTCTTCTTCTCCTATATTTATTTACTAAAGAATTTTTGTTATACATTATTTGATAATATAAAAAATCGAATGGGAGAGATAGAACTCATTATAAAGATTAGCTCAAAGATATGGATGAATATAAAATTCAAGGGTAAACTATAATTAGCCAAACATTAATTCTTTATGAAAGGAAAGTTTGCTACAGAAATTAGAATTCAGATTGCAAAATAGATCAGACATATTTGTAGTTCATGGAATGATTTGAATAATGATTACAAATCTCATCTTTAGTATATTATTTTAATTTTTTTTTTTTCTCTCCCTTATGGAATTGTAAGTGATTGTTGTTACTGATGTATATAAAAAATCTAGACAACCTTTATAAAAAAAAAAAATTTAATTTCTGGAAAAAAAAATTTTTTTTTATTACATTCAGTAAGACTAAACTTGTTTAGAATTTTCATTTCAGATAATATTCTGAGAAATTGATTCAGTGCTAGGAATAGATGACTCTAACTGGACAAAGTGGAAGAATGGATAAAATGAAAAAGTAAAAAAAAAATTTATTCAATTGAATAAAATTTCCAAATGTTAAATAAATATATGCTATGTTTATTCTCTGATATTTTTTTTCTGATACATAACTTGACTTCTTAAGTATAAATCTTTTTCAAGCATTCACTCTATTAATAATTTACACTAGCTTTTTTTTCTAAATATTATTTCATTGTGCACAATGCTGTTGAATATAAATTATGATAGTCTACTAATCTCCTTTACTCCCCTTCCATCAATGTACTCTCTATCTTTTTAATAATAAAAACTTAGTTTTATTTTAAATGTCAATTCATAAAGTAATTGCTTCTTACAAGTGTCTACTCCCTATTATTCTCTTGATCATATTGTTTATCTAATTGATGATTAGCCCTACAGTTTACAACACCATGTTTCTCTTTTTCTTAATATCTTTTATACAAATTTGTCATCAGAAGACAATATTTATTACTTATCTAAGGAACCCTCCCCCTCCCCATATCCATATGCAATCTTTCTACTCTCTTTTCCCAATATTTATTCTCTTAAAAGTTTAATCTCTAATTCTACCATTTCCAAATCAATTTTTAAACCTGTATAAGCTTCAAGATCTATACATGGAGTCTAAATATTTTCATAAACTTACTTTGAATAAATATTATGCAACTGCAATCAGTTTTATTAGTACACAAACTCTTTCAGCAGTTTTATTATGTATTCACTATTATTATTCTATTTTCTGTATAAAAATTTATTAGACTTTTGCCTTTTCATGTCTTACCTTTAACCTCTATGTACAGTCTTGTCTTTTTTATCATCAACCTATAATAATATACATTTATCTGTATTATGACTAAAAATTAACTCCTTAGAGGTTTATAAGCACCTTCAATATGTCTGGTCAGATAAGGGAAGAGCTATCCTCTGAATTACCTTTATTATACTTTTCAATATACAGTCCTTTGATTTAAAATAACAATTAAATTTGTCTGCTAGCATAATTTTCTTCCTATCTCTCCATACTTATCCCAAGACATTCATTGCTAATGTATCTTTTAAAATTTATCCATCTCCCAAAAAAATATCACAAATCTAATTTTCTTTTTTAATTTCTTCCACAATGATTTCCAGTTCCCATTTATCCATTTGACATTTCAGCATTTCTAATTTTCTATTTCCACTTTTTAATGATACTTTTCTACTTTTTTCCAAATCCATATATTATCAAACTGTAGACAATTTAATCAATCTTTTTTTTTTTCATTTTTAAACACATCCATCCATCCACAAAATATTATTAAAAACCAATTTAGCTATGGCTATTCTACATTCTTCAGTTTACATCCCCTTTATTACTCAACCAACTACCTAAATAAACTTATATATTTGTTTCCAATCATTTCACTTAGCTTTGCAGTCTCACCATTCATCTTCATAATCATGGTATTTTATTAATGCTATTTTGTTTTATTTTTTAAATTTAGCCTTACAATCTAAAGGTACTGCTATAGCAAATGTGATAATTTGAAACCTTCCATTTAGGCTAACTATATTCTTTACATATACATATATAAACAAAAAAAAACTCCAAAAGCACGTCATAACAATTCCCAAATCAGACTTACTAGAGTCATTTTAATAACTTTGTAAATAATTCCTTTTCTCATACCAGTGTTAATCTATCAGTGGAATAAAATTGGATCATTTTTATTCAATTGTTGTATAGATAAAATTTATGCTATTTGTTATTACATTTGTACAATTTGAATATCAATTAAAAATGGGCATTTAATATACTCAAGCCCTGAATATGCATGGTAAGCAAAAGGTTGGCTTATATAAACATAAACGTCCTTTTAAATCTTTGATATTGAAGAGAACATGTAAATTGGCTAAAACAATGCGTGTGTGGAGAGTGATTTCCTCCAAAGATATTACAATAAATAAATGTGCTGTATAAAAATAAAAATATTTATCAATATATTTAGATTTTAAATGATTATATGTTAATTGCAGGTGATCAAAAATAAAATAAATTCTCTCTCTCCTGTAATATTTGGATTACATTTGTACAATTTGAACATCAATTTAAAAATCAGACATCTAATACTCTCAAACCCTGAATATGCATGATAAGCAAAATGTTGGCTTATATAAATCTTTGTTTATGGCAGAGTGCACTTCAATTTGTTAAAAGAACACATGTGGAGAGTGATTTGCTCTAAACATATTACAATAAATACTGTCCTGTATAAAAAAAAAATTAATTATTATACAAACAGTAAAATCAATCAATGAAACTCAACTGTAAATTAATAGATCTTTATATAGTTTTTTATCCAACTTTAAACAATATTAAGATGCAAATTCTAATAATTTTATACACTACAATAATTCATAAATCAGATTTAATAGAATCACTTTTAACATAATTGAAAATAATATCCTCTCTCTACAACAGAACTATTCTGAGGACTTTAAACATTCTTCTTCTATTAATAATTAGAGGAATTTCTCAAAGTGGATGACTATTAAGATATTTTTCGAAAACTTGTTTAACTTAATTTTTTAATCAGTAAAATCTTTATTATAATATGCATAATAAATAACAAATTATGATTTAAACTAACAACTCTACCTTTTCTGAAATTAAATAATTTATTTTAAATATTTTTTGCTTTATATAGTGAAACAGTAGATCTTAGTTCAGGATAGAGTTTCACGGTTCTACCACAGCTCACATGTCGTCATGCTCCTTTTTTTTTGTTGTCATAAAATGTATATAAACTATACGTATATTTCTGAGAAGCATCTATGAGATTTATAAATACAAATCTGAAATAAAAATCTTTAATTATTTTAAATATTAGCTTTATAGATGCGGCTCAGATATATACAGGTATATTACAGGAGCTTATATATATAATTTAAAATATTAAATAATTTTGTGTCTTTTAAAATTGTATTTTTTTTTACTTTTATTTTAATATTGTAATCATAGTTTTTTTTATCATAAAACTACATATAAATTCAAGATGGAAGGGTGCAGTCGTTGACTGTCTAAAATAATTAAAGGGGTAGGAAGTTTGTTTCATGATTTTAAAAAAGGAATTTGTAAATTAAAGTTAAGAAAAAGTAAAATCTAAAACAAAGCTAATGGATTTTAGTTAGCTATTAACATTTTTTGTCAAATCCATTTCCAAACAGGAAATTGGTTTGAATTGATTTTAGACAGTTATCTCATGACTGAATCTCTACTAACAATAGAGTAAAGACTCTTCTAAATTAAGGAACCATTAGAGCCAAGAAATATAATTAAAACAAACATTCTCAGAGGGGCTGAAAACTGACATAAATAGGGCTAAAAATATATTATGTCAGAGTTTGGTCAATTGTTGCTAGACAACTGCACATTCATTGAAATTTTGTGGGCCTAAGCCTCCATCTCTCTCCATCTTCAGCCCGACTCATGCCGAGATATAGATCCTATCACTCCAGAATGCCGCCTGCCATAGAAGATCCCTCAATACTTCATGGAATCCTGAGGTAACCAGTCCAAAGATAGTATAATCACATTAGCCAATTCTTATTTATAATTTAATCTGTAAATTAATGTTTTCTTTATGTTTAATTTTTTTTTGCCGATTGGCAAGTCTGTTAACCTTTTTGTATCAATTCTCTACTATCAAGATTAATCTGCCATCCAGCTCATGCTTATTATTTTTATAGTTTACTGCAGTTGTAATTTAATTTTAATAATATTTTATATTTTCTCACTTAATTTTATTTGGAAATGCCAATCAAATCTAGTCTTACAAACTTCTATTAAAAAAGGAAGGGGGAGGGAATTAATGGGTTCTTGTTATTTATTTTAAATATCTCGTAAGATTGGGTTTGTATTTTAAATGAATACCTGCTTTTTTTTAAATGAATGTTTTATCGTAAAATATATAAACACTTTGCAATCTGGGGTGGATATTGGTGTCCGGTAGTTTTTATTAATTTCTTATTGATCATCATCGTCACAAAGGCTGGTGACTTAATTTGTTTTGTAATTTGCACTATAAAGTGCATGAATTTTAGTTTTTATTTCCTATGTTAAAATATTGATTCAAGAGGGGGAGAGCAATGCATGCTTCATTAATGATAGTTTAATTCATGATCAATGATTGTAGATTACATGGGTCATTATTTTAACATATCATTATGTATTTGTTAAACCATTTAAGGCTCTTCTTTAATATTTAAATTTAGTGATTTTATATTATTATGATAACACTGCTAGCATATGTCCAATTATTCATAAGCTGCATAAGGCTTCGATCTGATTTGCCTGTACCTCACTCCAGGGAGTCACGATCCTCATCGTTCGTCATTCTTCCCCAAGTACATATTTATATACTGCTTTGAATTGCCTGTACCTCACTCCAGGGATTCAAAGCTTCATCGTTAGTGTTCTCGTTCATAATAGAAGTCTATGTTTACTTCTAGAACATGCAGGTTAGAGTAGATGAAGCAATGTATGGATGCACCATGGTTCAGCCCATAGAATCTTCCTATCTACCTTTTCTTCCTGTACTGCTTTAGCATGAAGCTGGCATGTACCACCTTTAAAGAAAATTGGAAAATGATCTTGTACTGGCCAAATGTGCCATTTCCTCTCGCTGATATTATGCTAGCATCGCCAATTCGTATAGTTAGTTTTCTAGCCTGTTTAGAAAAGTAAATCATAATGGTATGTGATAATAAAACATTCTTCTCTTAGTAATATTTTTCATTGGAGTTTAAATCCAACTTCTCATGAAGCTGCCTTCCTCTTTATTGAAATAAGCCGTCCCCTCAATTATAGAGTTTTCGCTATATTCTATCGTTAAATGCTGAAAATGTAAAAGAAATAATGTTTTAGTCTGCTGATCAAAATGTATCCTCATTTTAATTGTTATAAATCAAATATCTAAATAAAAATAAACTTATGTATTGAAATTGTCTCATCAGCGAATCTCTATTGTATCTTTCTAAATATATTTTTTTATGTATAAAACATCCATCAAACCACTCGGATAAAACCATTTTTTTTGTAACCACCGCACTAAATTAATATTTGTTAAAATAAAATAATTGTAACAAGTTTATTAAATGGTTGAAATAAAAATAAAGTTTTACGAGTGTAGAGTTGATTATATATATAAAACTCATCTTGAATTCTGTTCAAAATAAATATTTATATTTTAAACTTTAATCCAGTTGTTCGAATCTCCTTATTAAGATTTATGCTTATGTATATTTTTAACTTGATATTTCAGGTTCACTCAATCTCTCATCATCATCAGTTGAGTTCATGTAAAACGATGTAGCACCGGGACGGGATGGAATGAATTTATATGGTATCACTGTGAGTGTTGTTCATAATGTTATAGATTTGGAGAATGGGCAAATAGGTTAGAATTCATGATTACTCCTGACTTGTGTATCTTGGGCATGATTGGATTCGGGGTACTTTTGCTTAGATTCTAAATCTTGTTGGATGGACAAACATTTTCGACCGGTACAATAGGAATACCATGTTAATTCTCTTCCCAGCCATTCTATTTCTCACTAAAATATATATCTACCATGTGTTCCATTTATATGCCAACAGCCTTATCAGACCTGTAACAAATATTAATAATCCCTTTTTCTACATTATGCATATTAAAACCATGCATGATTTGGTGCAGTTGGTAGAACATCCGACTTGGAATCAGGATTTAAATATAATTCAATGACTAATTTTTAACTCAAAATCACCAGACAAGTAATAGTGAAATAATTTACATGTATCAGCAATTTCCATGAGACACTCTTAAGATTATTTGTGATAAACTACATTAATTTTCCTCAAAATTGTATTATGAAATTGGTAGGAGAAATAAAACGTACGAGTAAATTAAACCCAAATGATTTATCTTTCATCGCTGACAAATAATAAAAATGCCCACGTTGGAAATATATATATGTTAGCATTCAATTGAAAAAAATATATATTGTAAAATTTAATAAGCCATGCATAACAATGCAATATATAAAACTTTCTTGATATTAATATGCATCGTATTGCAATACAAACTCCAAGTTTGTAAAAATTGAAACATCATTTGAAAAAATGATATCCACCTATTATTATTACATCAAATACATAATATTATAGAGGGACTTTAAAATTATTTTCTAGATTAATGTAATTATAGACAGAATCCAGAAGCACTAAGATCCAATAAATAAAATTAAATTTTGTTCTTTACATAGAATTTTTTTTTTTTACATTTTACCAATAATTCACTTATTTACAATCCCATTAGATTTTTATCTTAAATTTATCTGAACGGCAAAAATATATTTTCCAAAATTATTGAAATTTTGTTTTAAGCTACTATAAAAAAGATATTCTAAAAAAAAAAAATTAGAGATCAGAATTTAAATGAATTTCCCCAAAACCTTTCACTCTTCAATAGGAATCCTATCTCTTCAAAGCAATGTTTATACAATCTTACTGAGTAATAATAATTAGTTTTATAGCTCTGTTTAGTATAATAAAATATAAAAAACATATCTTCAAATCTCAAAGAAAAGAATGATCTATATAAAAAGAAGTGAATTAATATTAAAATATGCTTGGTAATCCCATCACCAAATAATTCAATCAACTTTTAGATTTTGGAGGGCAGGTGTTCACAGAGATTACTGATTTCAATTTTCTTTCCATAACATTGTTTTTTCCTTATAAAATGACATAATGGCACCATGCACCTTATTCACTAATACTGATCTAATCTTATTTAACAGCTATTAACAAAAAAAAAAAAAATGCACAAGTTAGTCTATTGTAAATAGCCTAAGTTTTTTTTTGCCCCTGTTATTATTATTTATTTATTTTTGCGCATATTTTACCCTACTGTCAAAAGTCTAAGTTCTATCCCCCATCCCCTATTAAAAATGTGTATTTTAATGGAAAAAAATGAAAAATATATATTTATTAAAATCAGAGCATTCTAAAGCCATGTTTTTCCTATAACAACCTATTCCCATCTTTTATATATATCTAAAACTTTTACTAACTTCTCACATGATCTTATATTGATATAAATATGAAAAAAAGTATTTATTCTTCTTGGATTTTGGATTTACATTATGCTGATAATTGTGCTATTTCTGCATTTCAAAAGATGGTTCATAGAATGTTTTTAAAAGTTTTTAATGCAACATATAAAGGTTTTCGTTTATTAATTTATGTTCAAAAAACTCAAGCTTTTTATCAGCCAGTGACAGAAGAAAAATCTGAAATTTTTAGCTTGAATGGTTGTCAATTTAAGAATATAAATCAATTTAAATACTTTGATAGTTATATAGTTAGAAAGGTGATGCTAAAGTAATAAACAGACTCCTGTGTGTTATCACTGCTTCTTTGTTAAAAGATAGAATATTTCACCATTGAGATATAACTATTGCAACTAAGTTAGCTGTAAATAGAGATTATTTTACTTAATTCATTATAAAGAAGTGCAATTTGCATACATAATCAGCACAGCATAAAAGCACTAAGAAAGTTTTATTTAAAAATGCTTTGTAAAATCTTTAAAATATAATGGCAATATCATAAAACCAAATAATCTATTTTTCACTTTGCTGGATGTGATACTATAGAATCCATTATTATAAAATCATGCCTTTGTTGGATTTGTTATATAAAATGAATGAGCAATGCAATGAATGAGCACCGCTATTATAAGGATCAAAAAAACACTACAGAATATCTTTAAGAAATTTAATTCAATAAGATCTTGGGAATTATTGAATTCCTTCTCAAGATTAAGATTGGTCACTCATTTTAGCCGTCAATAATATTGTAAATTCTTTGTATAAATTTTCGTTTATTATATGAATCCCTCAGTGCAAGCAGTATGGAAGATAGCATTCTGTGAACAGTCAATAATCTAATTCACTGATACATTGTCTTAAAATTTTATGATACTGAGCAAAAAAACATTCAAAAACAAATTACAATACTTGGAAACTATGCGCAAGGCATATTAAATCAATGTAGATAAAACATAATTTCTGGAATACTTAAAAATGCTTCCTAAAGTACATAATGACTTTTAAAAAACAATATAGTCTTTTGGTAATGTAATTAATTAACAATTAATATGCTTAAAGATAAACTGACTCCTATGTGTAAAAACAATTGAGTTCAGAGTGAGATTATATAACAATATCAATTCTTAAAAAGTATCTCTCAAATTATGAATAAAGAGGCAACATTATTAATATTTATTTAAGGAATAAATCCATAATGTTTTCAAGATAATCAATGACATTTAGCAGTCCCATGTACATGATTTGAATACAATAATATGATATCAATACCACTGCACATCAATGCTCAAAAGAAAAGTCACAAGAGGATGTACATAGAATCAATTCACTAATCAAGAAAGGAAAAACAATTGAGAAATAAATAAAATGCAATCAGAAATAGAACACAATAATAATCATAAAGTAAAAACAATATGAGGATTACTTATCAAGTAATTTACTAATAGTGACTACAATAAATAAAACATCATTAGATATCATGGACACTTTCAACTCTGTGTATCCCAAAAGTCTAAAAGTTCAAATTAATACAAATAGTAATCCAAGAAAAGAATTAGTCATTAAGAAATATAAAAAGAAAAAACTAAATAAATCACAGGACACTGTCAAAAATAAAGACACATTATCAAAACAAGAGCAGTTTAAAAAATAAAAAAAACTAAATCAAACCCATATGAAGTTGATTTCACAAATGTTTATGAAAATGGCATCATGGACAAAGGAATAATAAATACATCTCATATTAAGCATGATAATGATTGTGTAAGTCAGACAGCATCATTTGATAGTAAAGACCTTACACATACTAACAAGATAATGCATATTAACATACAATAAAGCATTAGCATCACAGTTGAGTAAATTGATATAACTTAAAAAATAAAATATAAGGCTGAGAATAAAAATAAGTATCCACTATAAAATTAATAAGTATGTTAAACATCAAAGGATTGAATTTCAATCACTAAAAATTTTCAAATAATAAAATGCATAGACAATGTATAACCAATATCTAGATAGGTAGAAACAAAAATTTACAATGGATCTCAGATTAATTTCTCTGACTATCTCAAATGAACAGGTCACTCAGCTTTATCTAGAATGGCATTGGCACCTTCAGCAAGTTCAGAAGTGATTACTATGAAATCCTGACAATTTAATTAATTTAAAATATCATATATTGATGAGATGGCAACAATACTTTTAATACAGCATAAGCCTATAAAATCAAATATAGTTTATTTTATATATATCCCCCAAATCATAAAATAGTGAATAGAATAATTCAAGACATAGATCTAAATGGTTTCACCAGTACTTATGAGCAATGGGAGATTTCTGAAATATTACAGTTCCATTTAATAATGTTAAACCTGCAACATGTATAAATTCTTTTTATTTGCTATTACCTCAAGATTCACTTAAAGTACAACTAGTCCCTATTCCCTTCAAAGACCATTAGGCAATAATGGTCATTTTTGATTTAAATTATACTTACCACTCAATACAAAACCAAAAAAAAAAAAAAAACAAACAATAAGAATATTCTTGCTTACATACAAAAACTATGTAATTACAATTTTCAGAAATTTACATTCTACTTGCTTAGCTCAAAAATTAAAAACTAGATCCAGTACAGAAATAGATATCATACACACATATAATATCACAACCCATAAATTATGTTACTAAGTTGAAAACACTACTTTCAAAAATGCTTTAATCCACAATGAAGTATACAAAAAAATGAGGCAGTGATAATAATCAACTTATAATAAAATTTTAAAAAAATTACAAATTCACATCTGACATAATGGAAGAATACTTTACTACAAAAAAGAGAAAAATCATTGTCAACAAACACAAACTTCATCAATGGGCTCTAGATCAAGCATCTACATCAAGGATCCCCAAGGCATTGGAAATTGTGAACATGGTTATTACTAATGATCATATACTTAATTTGAATTTTACACACTAAGAAAAATTTTCAGAAAAAGTAAAAATTCTTTACAATTATTTTGAGACTATAGACAATCTAATAATATAACCACAAGCTTTTTTAAAAACAGTTTAGTAAATATGTCTGAATCTTGCCATACAAGGTCACCAGACATACCAAAGTTTGGATTTTCACACCTAAGTCAGTTAGTTCACTTCTTCATATCTTCAGATATGGCTAATTTCCTATCAAAAGAAATATATAAAAATTGAAATTTATATCCAGTAGCAATTATAAATCATGAAAAACATTCATCATCATCCAAAATATAAGATTTGTATTTATGGATGTATCAGGAATCAAATTTTTTTTTAAAAAAATAAAAAAAAACAAAATGGAGTCTCAGCCTTAATTTGCTAAAAAATAAACTGGATAAACAGCATTTTTATTCAATATAATCACTGATATTATGTGGCATGTGAAACAATATAACCCAATGGAAGTATAAACTTGACATAAAAACAGCTTTAGACTCAGTAGAAATTGATATTCTCAAAGAAACAATGAAAAAAATTACAACATCTAACTCTATTCTGTGTTTTTATAAATTTGCTAATAAATAAGGAAATGAGTCTTTACTATTTATAAAATACATAAATCCACTTCTTAACAGCATAGAAAAATATCTTCCAGACATCTACATACTAACATTGTATAGCTAGCATTAAATACATGGATAATATCACAGTTTTCCTAACAACAACAATAAAAAAAAAATCCAAAATTCTCATAAACTTGAATTTAATCTCAAAAAATCATGTGCTTGGGTAAAACATATATAAATACATCCCATACCCAGGACATATTTAGGATGTTCACTTTATTTGGGCAATATGATTATGCACAAGTAAATACAAGATTAACTGTTGTATGCAAAAGAACATGCATCATCTCTCTCAAAAGCCTTTCTCTCATTACATTTTAAAGTAGATCTTATAAACAGACTTATCATCACAAAGAACCCACAATACTCATCAATGGCAAATTCTGAATAAGATAAGGCTTTATTAAGCACTGCAATTTGGATCTATTGATTGTTAAAACTTATCCTAAATGGTATAAAATAATGTTTAATAGAAGAATTTGCTAATGAATAGCAATATGTAAGCTGACATCATGTGATATCTTGATGGTTTTGTAGCAAGTTTGGCCATAGAATAAAAGTGTCTATGGTTATAAAAAAAAATAAGGTCATCATAATGTATGTAAACTCAATTAGCTTCAAATCTACATAACTAAAAATTCAAATAGGCTTGGATTGAAACAAACTAAAACAGTTTTTTTATTTGAATGATTACGTTGTTAGTATAAACAAAAGTAAAAAATAGCTGCTAGAGGAAAAATGCAATAATTCCAAAAGGTCCAAGAACAACATTCAAAAAACTCATTCATGACAACTATATGTTAGAAACTAATTTGAGCATATTTAGATGGGGTAGTACAGGATAAGAGTTTATTAAGTATTCTGACATCTATGAATACTTATACTAAACATCATAAAAGTAATAATAAATAAAAATTTGCTAATGAAAAGTAATGTGTAAGCTAAGATCATGTGATATCTTGTTGATTTTTTTTCCCAATGAAAATCTTCACAAAATCATACATATCACATGTTTAGTCACTGCTTAAAAAACTAAGGTGGGAGAAAAAACAATGACCATTTCATTCAAGAAATGATAATTTCAAAGTACTTATGTATATAGGAAACAAAAAACAACCTCATGACAAGATTATTCCCATAATTTGAAACAGTACTCAAAACAAACCAATAGACAAACCTCCTTACACAAAATACATGCACATAATTCTAGCACCAACTGACTTCATGACTAAGACTAAAAAAATTTTTTTCCACAGGATAAATGATACTATTGGAAAAACTCATGCACTTCTATAAAAGAGATATAGATCCATCAATGATTTTGGCATTAATAATGAGCAATTGGTAAAAAAAAAAATTAAATATTGGACTCAGGTCAAAATATTTTGATTTTATGCTCAAAATATAATTATTGCCTATGCTATAATTTTTTTATGAATACATGATATCTTGCCAATATAGACATTATATTTAATTGTGGCACAGGAAAGAAGAGGATCAAATATGTTTTGTCAGTATATAGCCTACAGTATTCTTGATCATACACAATAAAAATATTTTGAAAAAACAACTCAATCAATTCAATCATCAGGTTTTCTTTACAGAAATAAGAAATATTTCACATTCATACCATATAATTTGTGGTGCATGTGATGTACTTTTCTTTATTATAATAATACTAGAAGATACCCTAATACATTTAAAAATGAATTGAACACAATAAAACACACAATGTCAATGTTCCAATCTATAGTGAGATTATTAATTATATTCCTTGTTTACATGTTAATATTATGATAAAATAAGTTTACAATATGTAATGTTTTTTCTTCCTCAATCTAATAAATGTAGAATTTATCAAGTTATATGAATTGATCTTTATTTATAATCCATAACATCCTATGATTTATCAATAAAATTTCTTTTGAAATATCATCATAATAATAACAATATTAAATATCTTTACAATTTAAATTGTATGTATTTTGTTACTATCATTTTCAATTTTAAATTAATAGCATCTAATCATGCTATATAAAAACCTATTTTATTGTAATGCTTTGGTTGTGATCTAAAATCAAATCCAGATGCAGTAAAATTGCAATATTTTTCAACAAGCTTACGATTTTTATTTCAAGTAAATATCCAATATTGATTATTTGTTATTCTTGAATAGAAGGAAAAGCAAGAATAAAAAATTCATCTATCATCACTTAGCAATTGCAACACATAAATCCTCCACTATCCCTTTAACCTATTTATTTAATATCTTACAAAAATACATTTTATCTTCTGAAAACACTGACATTTAACTTGTCATAATATATTAGATAATTTCCATCCTCTAATTGAGGATTATTTTTAATTTTTTTTAGAAATATTCACACTTTATTAATACTTTACCCAATACATGACATGCATCTGTTATTAATAATTAACAGATTACTATTAACATGGTTTTATACCATATTTTATTTCCAACTCTATTCTTCCAGTAAAAGAAATCACTATTGCATCTTTTAAACGTCTGCTTCTCCCATAAACTCATCCTTAAAATCACAAAATATTTTTTAGAAAGATCATTTTTCAATTGCTTCACATGCTCAATCTAAAAAAAGATGAATCTTTTTTCCTCTTAAAGATTCAATATTATCTCATCCAGCTATCTAAAAAAGGTGATCATGCATTATAATTTCAAGTTATGTAACATCTTTAAATGAAATTTTTCCAGTGATTTTGTTACATCATGACAACAATATCTCATTTTGACACAAAAAAATTTAAAATAATAATAATTAATATAATTCATTTTGTTAAAATAGTTATGTCACTATAATGAAAAAGTTCATCTTTTAACTTATTAAATTCAACAACACATATGAATAGTATTGCATCTAAATATTTAATCTGCCCTTCTAACTAAAAAGTTAGTAACATAATTAAATTAATTTATCTTATAAAGCTGATTATTATCCAAATCAAAAGTTGCTCAATTTTTTTTTACAGAACTAATAAAGTGTTTGAGTCATTTTAAACATCTCTAAATATATTTTTATATGTTGCATTCAAAGCATAAAATGTGCAATAAACCATTCTTTACACTGTCAAAAAATATTACTATTTAGATCTGAAAATAAATAATATGAAGTTTTTATTTTTTAAAAAAGCACACCAACAAACTTTATTACATTGTGACACATAAAATCATTTATAATTTGTCCCAAATATGACACAGAAATAATAAACAAGGTTGGAGGTAATAGATATCCTCCTCAATATAAATTTTTATTTCATCACCAGTAAAAAAGCTTCATCTAATAATATAATAGAAAGCTGTATACCTATGAATAAATATCTGTGGATAATTATCTATTTTCAAATTATCTCACAAAATTCTTTGATAAAATGAATCAGCACAATGATGAAATCAATTAAAGCTATATCTAAATCACCCTTCCAATCATTACACTTGTCTTGCAATTTTCTGGCAATAAAAACATATTTACACATTTCTTGAGTCTTTAAGAAGTACTAGTTGGAAATAATTTAACTAGTTAGCTCTTCAAATACACTACCACTATAATGTATAACAATGATATAATAATTATTGTGGTCTTCTCTATTTTCTTTACCTTTATAAATTATAACAATAAAGCATCTTTCAAATCAGATAGCATCATTTCTTTGGTTATATATCCTTAAAAAAAATTTCAATAGTTTGAAGAAATTTTCAACTGCAAAGATTTAAAAAGTCCACTTTAATCCCAAAAAGCTGGATAATCATCTAAATCTAAATGAATAGATATAATAAATATCATTAAATGAAGCCATCTAAATTTCTGTATGTAATATATTAATCCTAAATAACTGTTATGTATTAATTTATTTTTATGATTGTTAAATCAAAATATTTCATTAAATAAAATAATTTGAATTTCTGTATGTAATATATTAGTACTAAGTAAATTTTTATGTATTAATTCATTTTTATGGTTATTGAATCATAAGTTTTTTATTACCTTTCCCCTAGATGAAAATCTTACCTGTCTTTTTCTTTAACCCTTGGACTTTCATCTTTTTCATTAACATTACATAAAACTTATTAACAAATTATCACCATCTTTTCCATTACCATAGCAAATTCTTTTATAATCTCACTCATATCAGTCTTCTAAGAATTATTCCAATTCCATTCACATTATAGTAAAATTCTAGCACAATTTCTAAAATCCTCACAACTACTTTGCCATACTTCACAAATCTCATATAACTAAATTTTTTTGTTTTATTTTTATTTTTTTGCATTAGTTTTACATTTTCTATCTTTTTACAAATTTTCTTTGGTTGATTGATAACATTTTAATTTTTGTTTCTGTTATATATATATATATATATGTGTGTGTGTGTGTGTGTGTGTGTTCACTTTGATTATAGACTCCATTAGATTCAATATTCTATCCAGATGTATGAATTGACAGTTTTAGGAAAACTTTTCAAGATTTCTTCACAAGAAGTAGTAAAGAAAAAAAATAAGGCTAAACTTAAAACAGATCCATAGGTGCGTTTGTATATATAGATAAGGGGAGAGAGAGAGAGAGAATGTAGCAAATATTTAACTTATTTGTTTGGATAGAGTTTTTAAATCCAATTTTTTAATATTTAGAATATAATTAAAAATAATCAAATGTCTTGTTGTCATGAAGTCACATGATGATTGAGCGCTGAAAGTGATAAAGTTGAGGAGCAATCCATGGATCTTTAGTTATCGAGACCATAACTCTACTACTGCATTTAAACAGCCAGTACAGGGAATAATTATTAAATTATTATACATATACAGTATAAAAATTATATTAGTTATAATACATATAAAATAAAAGAAATGAATGGCAATAAGCTAAAAAAAACACAGTAATATTTTTTTTTAAAAAAAAATACTGATATTGTTTAATTCTGCTTTGATATTTTATGCTATATAAACAGATGTCTTATAAACTGCATATATACAAGCATAAACATGATAGACATAGTCCACATATAGTTGAGAGGAAGAAAAAAAATATCTGTTTCAACAACATTCTATCTACTCTTTTTCTTTTTCTTTTTTTTTTTGCAGTTTTAAATCTATATATGTTTTCTTATACTTTGGGACAATCAATAAATCATTTGCTTTTTTTTTTTTTGTATTTAAACACAAATTTCAATAAGATTTAATAAGGAGCTCAGAATGCTAGCTATCAAATTTGTTTAAGTTATAAGCAAAAAAAAAAACATGAAAAATCAATTTAAATAAGATACCAAGTTTAAAATAAAAATAAAACCAAGATGGAAAAAAACTAATTTATCTTATAGTATGTTATTGTAAATTTGATTTAAAGCATTATTTTAAAAAAGAGGAGCAATAATAAAAAAAAAAAAAAAGAGTGATATCAAAATCATAAAACACTTAGAAACTACTCTTTATAGAAAGAGTTACTGAGTGAGGGAGGGAGCTTTATACTTAATTACAAATTTTTAGAGAAAATTTTATTAACTGACATTGACAAATGAATTTAAATCTAAATGAAGATAGACATATGAGCACGTATTTGATATATATACAAAATTATTCACAACAAATATCTATATCAATATAATTTGGATTATTAAATACGTAAATATATAAGGATAATGCAATGAAAGAAACACTCTCTAAATCTGGTCTCTTATTTACAATCTTTTAATGGGTGAATCATTTTATCTAATAAACATATGATTATTTTCTCTGAAGTCATGTGATTTTCAACCACCAAATTTAACAATTTGATTCTATTGAGCAATGCAAGATTTTTTTTTACTTTTTTGAATCAAGAATCAACCTAGAAATCTTAGTTCTAGAATATGCTGGTTTACTGCTGTGCTAAACCATGCAAATCGATGTTTTATTTTCCTCATAGTTCATTTCTTGCCAACATTGGTTCTTTATTATTCCTTTGAAAGTAGTGGTAGCTCAATTGTTTAATATTTGGATATTTTTGAGCAGAGGTGGCACATAAACAGACTCTAATTTTACCAAATTCATATTATACTGGTACAAAACATAATAGTTGTTCTATTATCAAGAAATTGAAATCTCTTTAATTGTATTGATGTTTTGAAATCAGTACCAATTTCATAAAACTTTTAACATTAAGCTTAGAAAGTAACTTTATTATGCAAAATACTGTACATCAATTATGAAAAGGATGAGAAAGAATAAAATGTATATGCTTTCAATATAAATCAAAATAATATTATTACTAAATATTATCATATACAGTGCTTTAAGATATATTGCAAAATATATTTATTAATTCTAATGTTTTTAATGTGATTGCATACAGCATTCACACATCATAAAATATATTAAATACATGAATTAAAATGTTTTTTGTTTACTTATTTACATTTTTGTGTTTGCTCACATTTTTTATTGGAGAGTATACAATTAAAGTTGTGTACTTTGATATAATATAATTCACACTTTCACATTATATATTCCAACAAGTCGATCGTGATCCACTGGTCGATCGCAAAGCCATATTTGTTCGATCACTAGGCCAATCTGGCAAGAGTTGTCAGGTAATGAGTGAAATAAATTAAGTCAAGATTTTCAAGTTTTTTTGTTGTTTTTGTTCTAAAATTTTTTTCAATTCTAGATACTTGAAGTCCACTAAGTCTTATCATTATTGAAAATAATATTTTTATTCTTGATATAATGTAGCTAATTTGAATTAATAAATATTATTGCTTTAATTCCCCTGACATGAGTTTTTTGGCCTGTTAAATAATTGTTATTTTTTACTAGGTAGATATCTAAAAATGGTATATATTTCATATCTCACTCCACTTAGACTGCGCCTATGACAAGTCGATCGCCTATGACAACAAGTCAATCACAATATATTTTTAAAATAAAAAATAGATCTTATGAACACAAAAGTTGGCCAGCCCTGCAATATAGCATCAAGTGCTTTTGCAATTCCTTTTCTTTGAAAAAACTAAGAAAGATTCTAAATAATATCATTCAGTTTTTAATTTTTTTCTTACATTTCCCCCCTCCAATTATTACAAACTTAAAAAATGGAATTGTAATAAAAACATATAGTATGAGGTTTTATTTATTATAGATGTTTACAATTGTTGTTTTATTTAAAATATTATTTAAAAAATGCTATGCTTAAAAAATATATTCATAACCATTTTAATGAACATGCATTAAAATTAAAAAAGGAATAATTTAATATATTAAATATAATAAAAAAGAAACATTAAATAATGACAGAAGTAAAAGTATATAGTTAATATATAAAATGAATTTTAAGTTCTTAACATGGATAGTAGAACAAAGAATGACTTTGATTATTTATTATAGCATCTTAATTTTAAAGTTATATCCTAAACTTGAATACATCTGATGCTCAAGATTTATCCATGTGTATTTCTCATTTGTGTAAAAAAAAAAGACTAAAAAAAAAAAAAAGAACTTTTTTCTTAAGTATGAAACTTTGTATAAATTCCTTGGTAAAAAGTTTGTTTAGAGAATGATGTGTTATATTAGTTTCAATAAATGGAAATTAATTCAAAGAAAGACTATTGTATTTAATACAATTTATTCATATTAAGCAAATATGTTTTTAACTTTTTCATAATAATTTATTTTATAAAATTGAGGATAAGAAGTAATAAAAACTTATTATAGTTTTTTTAATAATAATCAGAAAATAACAAATTCTTTATAATAGCTATATAAATATCAATAATAATTTTACACATAAAAAGACTTTTTCAGCATCTAGTTTAGTGCCCTTTTCAAATGCTAATAATCTATTTAACATTAACGAACTATTTCAGACACAAAACCATCTAATGTTGAATAATGGAATTAAAACAAGCAATAACAATATAAATCATTCAAATAAATCAAAACCTTCATATATAAATTCATAATTGACTATATCATAAAAATACATTAAATAAATATTAATAAATAAATATGAATTACAATTTCACTAATCTGACTCTTTAAGAATTATTATAGTCCAAGTCTTCTTTTTTATCATCATTGTCTTGATGGCAATCAGGGAATGACATGAAAAATAAACATATATAAGTAAAACAGATGAAACAATTTTAATAATTCTGCATAGAAATTGTTCAAAAAGGGAAAATACAATCATACTATCAAAACTAATACACTGAGAAAAAAATGTAATGATAATAATTATAAAATAAATATGGGATGTACTAATAATCTTTGACCAAAGTTTTGAAAATAAATTCTGAGATAAAATTGTTTTATAATAAAATGCATAAAAAATTTTTTAAACTGTCAAATATAAAAAAACTATAATAAAATTTATGAATGCATAAATTGTGAAATTTATAATTGTAAAAACCTATTGTAATAGCAATAAGTCTACACACAATTTTATACATCATTATATACATCATGTTTCTAAAAATTATATATATAAATAACCACAAGAATTTCATTAACAAGGAGAATAATATCCAAATATCATACTCATAAAATCTGTATATGAAACCATTTTCATAATTAGAATAATAAAGAAAGATTGTATAAGAAATAGCAAGATACAAAATTAAAAAATTATTATTAGGGCACTTGGCATTAAAAATGTACTTAGCCAAATATATAATATATAAAGAAGAAATTCACCAACATACTCACATATGTACCCAAATATATATATATATATTATGACCCTGTGCTATTGCACATTGTCTTTATTGAGTATTTTAGCTTATGAATTTATGCTATTCTAAAAAAAATAAAAAATAAAACTAATAAATAAAGATAGAAATGAAGATGATAACATTGGTTGTGTAAATTATGTTATCTAATTCTCATGCATTAATATTTTATTCTATTTAGTTCCTTATAAGTATACAACAGAAGATATCTGATAAATTAGAAGTTGTTACAAAGATTATGCTTTAGGTTAAAAGTTACTATTTATGTATTCTTTTAGAAAGAAAGCTAGACAGAGTTAATTTTATAGTTAAAGTTTAAAAATATTGACAGATAATTAAATGAGTGTTAAAATACAATTATTTAATTGTCTTCTGAATAATTAATAATTTGGTTAAGTTCTTTCATTTAGTAAATTTAAAAAAAAATCTATCTCTCAATAAAGCTTATTGATTTATTTAAATAGTAAATTGTTTGAAGAAATGTAGATTAGTTATTAACCCTTAAACCGCTAATTATATTATTGGTTGTATGAGGTAAAAATCAAATCTTTTAATTGGCCAACTCACAAACTGAAGACAAAGCCTATTGTTAAAACATATTCGCCTATAATATTAAATTCAACTCAGATACGTTTATAAAAAGTATATTACTAATTTTTCAGGGTATTGAAAGAGAACGAAAGTTCTTTCAAAAATAGTTATTTATTTATTATAAAATATATTCAATTTCGGCAAATATAAAGTGAATGTCTAAACAAAAAAGTGGTGACGCAAACGCTTTTTTTCAATGTTACATTCTGGAAAAGTAAAGATTTCTTTTTGCTAAATCTTAAATATTTTTACTAAAATCTTCAATATTTTTCGAAAATAATTTTGTTTTTTTAGTATATTTTTTAAAAAACTAGTTTAATTTCTGAAATTATATTTTTTTAATACTTAAAATTGCATTCAATGAAAATCTCAGCGTTTTTCTTTATTTTCTTTGATCAGGTTTTTTTTCCACCAAAAGAATTTTTTTGTGAAATCTCTAAACAACCAATTACTACAATTTTTTTTTTGTTTAGGTTTAAATGCGGTTTTTTTGATTTTTTACTTGTAAAATAATTCGGAAGAGGGCACCATCTTACAGAACTTTTAAAAACCTAATCAATACCTGTCAAATGAATATTTTAGCATAAGAACTGGCAGAGTTAGAGTGACGTCAGATGTCGACGAGAGGCCTCGTAAGAGGCGGAAAAAGGGTTAAGATAGATTTCATTCAGAAAAATGAAATTTCCTGTATACACATGTGTGTATTTTTGGTTTCTTGGTTTTAATTGCCAAGATATTTAATTTTTAATCATTAAACATTTAAAAATAAATACTTGATTAACTCAGAAATGAAAGGGTTAAAAAAATTAAATAAGAATTTCTGATAAATTTAAAAAAGAAAAGATGATTTTTTTTAAGATTAAAATATTATTTATTATCTTATTTTATTAAATGTATTAATTAATAAAATTCAGTTAATCTTTTCTTCAACTTTGGCCATTAAGATCACATGAATAAGAAAAGTGTAGGACAAAGTTATATAATTTTTACAAATTAGTTCTGCAACTTAACTTAATTTTCTAAAATAGAAGTCATTACTTTCACAGGCATGTATTAATTAATTATGTTTGTCAATAGAAGTATAAAAGATAAGGATTGTCAGTATATAAGGGCTTCTTCTGACAGGCTTCTCCGTGTCCTGGCTGACCACTGCTGCTGTTGATATTCTCAGGTACATTGGAATCTTCTCATCTTTAAATAACAGTAATAATTTTCTTTAATTATTATTTTTTATACAAGTACAACTCTTATAAGGTATCTTTGTTTTTATTGCCAAATTCAATTTAAACTCTCTAAATTATTAATGTAGTGCTTTGAAAGAATAATCAGCTTATAATGATTCAATTCTGTCAACTATGCTTAAAAAATTATAAAAGAAACCAGATGATATCTTTTATATTAAATTTATAAAACCATGCTGGACAATGTTCTATTTTGCTTCTCATTATTGTATTTCATCTTTAGGAGAAAAGACTAAAGTTTAAAAAAACACTTAAAAAATTTGATTTTGAAGATAAAGTTATATTAACTGTTATTAACAATTATTAGTGTTAAAATGATCAACTTACATTAATTTAATAGATATTTGAAATATTTTCTCAATATAAAAATTTACAAGTAAACTGTTATTGTTGACAAAGGGGGAGAACTTTTAATACACTTTTTTCCCTCACTATTTTGCTAAAGAAAAACATATTTAGAATAAAATTAAACCAAAAAAATTAGTGGAAAATTCTATTAAGGCAAATATGCCCTGAATGTATAAGAATAATAGACATTAAGTAAATGCGTTATCTTGAATTGTGAACTTTCAAATTTAATAGTAATTTTAAAAAAAATTGCTAAAATGATATCTCTTAAGTGAATTTTAAAAAGTTAAGATTTCTTTTTATTATTATTATATGTTTTAAAGGAAGAAAAAAGAAAAGAATGGTTTATTTCCAATGGAACCATGGACAAAATTCAACACACACTTTTCTTAGTTAATATTCTGTTATTAAATGAAGATTCTTAAATAAGCTTGCTTATATTTAGCCAGTTTTTTTAGAATGGATCCAGACTTTTGCTTATTTGAAACAACTTTTGTTAAATGTTTTTGTTATTTATTGCTTATTTAAGAAAGTCATATTTGTTCTCATTTTCTTATGAAAGAAAATATATGTGATAAGTATAGATGCTTCATTCTATAGATAATTCACCAAGAAAGGGCATTGCATCCTCGACAAACTGGTCACTACGGAAGGAATTCTGCTAAAAAAAACAGGTGTTTTATTTTTAAAAAAATTTATATTTTAATATTTTATGTCAACGTATTTTATCATTATTATTCCTTAATTGATTTATAACAGAATATGTAGGTATTCCTACAACATGGAAGGTAAAATTTATATATTTTATATTCATTGGTTTATGGTAAATTTTATAGTGCCTTTTGGTCAAAGTAGATATTTACCTCTTACATTTTTTATAGTGTTCATGAGTTTTTATTTATAGGTAAACAGCTGATGTATGTTTATCTAAAGTTCATTATAATTTCATAATTATTATATAATATTTTTATGGTTAAATTTGAATACAACTAAGCATTTGTCATATTTATTAATATTTACTTTGCTATTATGTCCATTTTTTCTTTATAAATTTTTATACTGTTCATTGCATGTGTATTTCTTACTCAGTGCAGAATTTTTATTGTGCTATTTTTAAAAATATTTTACAGTCATTTGACTAGCAGTAAATTTGTTGGTTTCAGACATTGCTTAATGTAATTTTAGTATGAATATTAATTTATCTAGTTTATAAGTGATAATTTTGTTATCATGCCATTGTTTAGTCTAGGATTTGTGCCTCCGACCATTAGACTTTAATAAATGTTGCTTTACTTACTGTGCTTTGTGGGATGGACTGTGCTCTCCCCTTTGTTCACATTTTGCATTCCATAAGAAAATAGTGTTTAAATTCTAAGATTACTTTCATATCTAAGGTAGCTAGGTCCCATGAGATCATTTTATGCTATGTATTCTGTTTTCCCTATGTTTTGAGACCTTGTCCACACATGTATTTTTTTGCCTAAGATAAAAATATTAGAATACACCATGCTGTTTTTATTCATGTGGTTTTGCTCTGAGGAGCCTGTCTTTATTAATATATCCCTCATGATGTTAATTACTTTCCACCATAGAAGATGAAATGATTTGCATTTTTAAAAATGATATGGCAATGATAGGATAGATGTTGAAGTATTTACTTACAAAAAAAAATCAAGCCAGATGTCACATAACCTAATTTAAACAAGCTTATATGACGAATGTTATATAAAGAGCTTGCAAAAGAGCCTATTTGGGAGCACTTTATATAGCATTTGTAAAACAAGCTTGTTTAAATTAGTCAAGATTTTTTTTTGTAATTTTATTTTTTGCTATTAAGGTTTTGGCAATTTTATACTGCTAAAACTATTAATATATGATGTATTTGAACTTAGTTCAGTCCCAGGCTATTTAAGTTAAATAGCTGGATTGGAAGACATGGATGTCTAAAAATTTCAGATTTTCTACTTAATAGTTATCCATTAGATAAAGGGCTGGGCTTGTCCTTGAATTTTTAATCTAATGCTTGAATATCCTAGCACCTCACTGAGAAATCCAGTAGCAGAAATCGGTCTGGGGTTAGAGATTTTCTGCAAAGGTTGTTAAGAGCTTATTTGCAAGTTCTTTATATAAGTATTTAGTTCTTCAAGAGGTACTTTGTTATTTGTAGTGCTTTTGTTAAGTGAAACAGTGTTTATATTGTGCTGCTGTGCCTTGCCAGTAGTTCACAAGTAAACCAACAATTAGTAAGTTTTAAATGCTTATTCTTTGATGTATAGCCTAATAGGAAACATATATACGTACAACAATATCATTTCCTCACTATCTGAGAGTAATTCACCAATGGATTAGTAAGACATTTCAAGGTTAAATATTGCTTTATTATGTGGGCACAAAATGAAATATATAATATGTGAACATGGCTTCTGATATTTTATTTATTTTTTTATTTAAAAAAATAGTGCTAGACAATATCCATCTTATTTGTCAATATGATAATTGCCATTATCATACAGGAATACTAGCTTGAACTCAGTCATAAAATAGTTCAGATTAAAGTTATTTTAATCTTTAGAGTGTTTAAATATTATTAAAAAAGGTATTATGTGCTACTACCTGACAAAAGGATTTATTCCAGGAATTGTATTGCTTTAAGCTATTTTTTAAATGCTTACTAAAAGGAATGATTTAGTTAGAACAGATTAAAAATAAATTAATTAAATATTGAAACAATTTATCTTAACTGAATGTATTCTTAATAACTTATCCAATTTTTTTTTTTAAAAAAACTATAGCAGATAGTTTGTTATTGTTAGGCGAGTGTATATTATCTGTTTAGGGCATCCTAATAAAAAAATTTAACAGTGCCTATGTTTGGCAAATAACTTTTGCCTTGATATTGTAAATAAATTTGTGTTGTGTCTAGTATGTTAATAAATGTATTTGTTGTTATTTAAATCTAGTTTTTGTTTTTCTATATGTGATTTCTTGTGTCCTGAATTCTTAATTATAAAAGAAATCTTGGTGAATCAGATGATCAATTCTCATGCAGATCCCAAATCTCAATGTTTAAAAATGAAAAAATTCCATAAATGTTTCAATTCCAAAACTGGGATTGTAATTTTAAAAAATGAATATTTATTTAATCTTGCTTGGGATTACTTAATCCATTTTTCAGACTGCACATTATTTTATTTATCTTATTAATAAAAAGTACAATAATTAAACTTAATTATTTTAATTGTGTTGTTTCTTTCTATTATTTCGTGACATCCTAGGTAAAAGACTATAACTTTTTTAAATTTTATATATTTTGTTTTATGTAATTGTTAAACAGATTAAACACTTCTTTATGTAATTATTATTATTATTATATATTAGGATATTAGCTTATAAGAGAAGTGTATGTTTCCTATAGTCTACTAGGATGCCAGTCATTTATTTAGCAACACAATACAACAGTATAGTTTCCAAAATTAACAAGAACCCTGACATAAACACAATACAACAGTATAGTTTCCAAAGTTAACAAGAAGAACCCCGAGATCATTATTTATTATTTCATTAATTATTAATCCATTTGTCTGTATTATAATTATAGTGGTGGCATCAGAAATTTATTATTGTTTATTGTACCATGAGAAAGGTACATTACATTTCACTCTACAAGAGTAGAGTAGATCAGATCATGTCAATAAATAATTATTTGATGACAAATATTTGCTACATAGGATATTAAAGAGGAGACATAAAGATTCTATTAGAAGATGTTATTTTATTTATTGCTCAAAGAATGTATTTTGATGGAGGGAAATGTATGTTTTAAAAGTGTTGCATAGGAATAAATTAAGTTTTTTCTTTTCCTAGTTTATTTATTTACTTTATGAGTAATGCATTTATTATTGCTTGAAGATTTCCTTTCATTTTAATGCATGTCTCTGTAGTAAAAAGTAAAAGATAACTAATCGACCACTGAGCTTAGCAGAATGTATTATTAGTTTTCATAATATTAGGAGTCTCTCATACATTCATAACCGTTAGCTTCATATTAATATAAGTATCCCTCTTCTTTTTAAAAGTTAGAAAATGGTTCCCAACTTTAGGGGATGATATTAACATTACTAGCTTTCCCATTAGCCTATTGTTAATATTAGTAAAATCATCTCTCCTTAACCACCATCCCTCTCTTTATTTGCTTAGAATATATACATTAACAGGAGATGAGTGCATAGAACAATAATTAGAAATACTATAAAGACTACTGTCTCAATGAGATTAATTAAAAAAGAGATAAATACTATATATATATACAATTGAATCTTGACGAAATACAATAATAAATGCATGAGACATTTCATCCATATAGTTATCCACACATGGATATAATATATAATAATAGATGAGAAAATTACAAAAATATCATTTTATACAAATTCCAAGTATAAAGTTCATTTGATGATCATGCCATCCTTTTGGCAGACAAATCTAAAAGGATTAAATGATTAGTTTAATAATAATAAATGTACATCTATACGTGTTAGAATACCAAACTTAATGATAAAATGATTTTTTCATTATTTCAAATATTATAAAACTATAAAAATAACAATAATAATAATGAAACAAGGACCCATTTTATTTGTAAGAAAAAAGATTTCTCTAATAGTAATATTTGATATTTTCAGACTCATCATATAGGTAGCTATAAACCAGACCTCTCTTGGTCATTAAAGAGTTGTCTGGTAAATATAGCTTTCTATATACATAAACAGAGCCAAGTTTATCTACTATGGATGATATCCTAAAATTGTTTCCTATTATAAAAATATTGCAATTTTCCCCTGCTATTGCTTATAATTGTTAATTGAATGCAGATAATCACAGACATTTATTCTATGAATAGTTCATATATAATTGCCTTTAATTAATTAAATGAATATTATAGAAATAAAATGCACTTATACATTTAAAAAAATTAAAACAGGAAGAAAATAGACACTTTTACAATAAACAATTTTATTAATAATAAAATAATATATACATATAAATAGTTTGATCACCAGTTTGAAATTTATTTGTGTATAATTAGATAGAAGAAAAAGACATCTATTTTTAGTAACTTATAAAAAAACTTTTAATAGAAAGATTTAGTAATATTTTGTTACTTTTTATCCATTTAAGTACATGCTTTCAGTCCAAAAATTTAAAATACAACTATCATAATTAAAATTTATAGCAGCATAAAAATACCATGCTGGTCAAATAATATAGTAAACAATTTCCTAAATGTAAGCCTTAAGTTACCCATTTAAAAAAAAATAAATTATGAGTATTGTAAAGTAGTGGAATTTATATACATTCTACTTCTAGATAAGAATATGGATCGTCTAGTTGGTCAGAAACAATCCAGCTCTACTAATTTGAATCCAGATCTGAAAGGTTACTATTGTAATGGTCAGCAAGTATAGTTGCTTTAATCTGACCCAGAGACAAAGGTAAAGGGACTTCGAACCCCAGCCACCTCTCTAGATCATATCTAAGGGACTCACTACCTTAACCTCACAAGAGTTAATTTTCTTGATGCAGTCTGGTGGTCAGGTGGAGGTAAGACTCGTAGGAATCCTAACATGTGATGATCAGATTTTTAACACATAAAATAATGGGTATCTACATTTCTTTACTGTTACAGATTATAGTTTATTGTTGCTATAAGAATGATTATATTGTATTTTGCGAAAGTACCACATATGTACATAAAATGCAATTGTAGCTTACAATTTTTGAAATAAAAGCAAAACAAAGCATTTGATATGCATTATTAAACAAAGGGATGAATTTGAGTAGGTAGATAGGAGGTGCAGAAATCAAACTATGGTGTGTAAACATGGTAAGTGAATATTTCTTAATTAGTTAAACAAGTTAATGGTTAACTTAAATCAACCTCATTTATGCTAATATATATATAGAAACCCTAATGGATGAACAATAAATATGCATAGCAACAGAACATATATCAATAGGCATAATTATAAAAAAAAGGTAAGATTAAGTATGCTACTTAGTAAACATATATACAGTTAAATGCATGTCTCTAATATAGTAACATCTTCATCATTTTGCCAATTTGATTGATGGACAGTTGCTTTGCCTCTAATTAATTATTAGAGAAAGGAACCATTTGCCTAAGCAGAAAACATGTCAGGAACCAAGTGTCTTTGGTAGCTTAATGTCCATTTCTCTTCATTGCCCCTTTAACAGGATTCAATTCCAAGCAACTGGTGTATCCAGTATTCATGAGCTGGCTTGATGAAGTATTTTAGAAAACAATAAAATAGAAAAATTTAGAGACATGATATTATCATTAAGTACTACAGTACTGGAAATACAGTCAAATGACCATAAATATTAAAGCCATATTAACATTTATACATAGATATATGATCCTGTATGTTACTATGCTAGAAAGCCATTATACAATAACAAAAACCCCATTTCTTTAAAGTCATTAAATTAACTTATATGTGGGTATTATACCCGCATTTTTTACTTAGCATGATTGATCCATAATTATTGTTATTTAACTAATTTATCACATATAGATTTGATGAATATTGAATAGATAAATATATGAAAAAGATCGCCTGTACACCTCTATTACAATAATATCAAATAACAGACACTTATATAAAGTGTCTTCTAATGTGTAATTATTTAATAAGCATATCTGGTCTAAGTATATATATATAAAATAATAATTGTGAAGTACTTTTTTTAAAAAAAATTAATTAATTAAATGGATGCATATATATATGTATATGAGTGTCTTTTTCAGTGTAATTATATAATGAATATAGAATTTAGCTATATGTAAATAACTAATTGGAAATGTATTCTCTTTCTCTTCTAAAAAAAATATTTAATAAAAACAAATGTGGGAGAAGGTGGATGAAAATTCTTTCAGAGTCAAAATAACTTTTTTTAAATTATTTAGAAATTAGTTCCGCCTTATATAGAGGATTGAGGGAAAAATAAAAAAAATATTTTAACTTATTTTTAAACTCTATCATCCAAGTTCTCACTTATATACATACATTCCACATTACCAACGAAATAATAAATAACAAAACTTGTTGATTTTGTAGCACACTAACGATATATAAATATATATAACAATGAAAAAAAAAGAAACTAATTGATCATTAGAATACAGAAGGTAAAATTAGTTAATATATATATATATAATGCTGGCTTAAATGCTGCATTATAAATAAAAATTCACCAGAATAATAACTTTAAAAAAAAGACAAACAAAAGTTACCGGTAACTAAGAGGTGCTTATATGGATTATGCTTTATAAGGGTGGCAAATTAAGAGTTCATACTGGAAGCCTCATGATGCTGTCATTCGTTCTTGATGGCTGATAAGGTCTGCATCATGGACATCGGTGCTCATGTTTCCATTTAAATATGTTTTTCTTTTTTTTTCCAGGCAGCAAAGATAGGCAGTCTTCAGGTATGGTTCTTGGATCATTGGCTGGATTTCATCTCTAGGGCACCTTCTGAGAACAGAATAGTGGGAGGGTGGATGCAAATTTCTCTACTCACCCATAACTTAGAGATTTAGGTATCTGTTAGATGAAGGTCAAGATTTTAGAACAAGAAATTATAGAACAAAGAAGAACTTGGTGTACTTATACCTTTGAACTTGTTCTTTACATTAATTAATTAATTGAAGTCTATCAATGCTTCCATTGTTTACAACCTCTTAAGAGTATAATATGATTTACACTATTGTTT
This sequence comes from Epiperipatus broadwayi, assembly GCA_028023455.1. NCBI lineage: Eukaryota > Metazoa > Onychophora > Udeonychophora > Euonychophora > Peripatidae > Epiperipatus > Epiperipatus broadwayi. The sequence goes on from JAQFVV010012571.1 coordinate 2,052,287, forward strand.
AAATGATAAACATCAATTTTATATTACATCATTTTTCTCTTTAATGGATCTTAAGTTAAATTTTTACTTAAGCTATTTTGATATTATATAAAATGCATTAGCTAACATTTCTATTTGCTGACGCAATAATTTTTTATTTATTTTATTTTAAAACTTTTTTCTTTCTCTTAATTTCTACTTTTAATATTTATATATATCTAAATTATATACATATAAATTTCATCAATAATTTACAATTTATTTTAATATCCATTCACTGTGGTTGACTTTAGGGTCAATAGTTAAAACCAATAGTGAATGGTGAAGCAAACATATACAAGGCTATATATGTTCAGCTTCACTACATTAACAATTATATCATGAGATTTTTAAATCAAGCTTATATATTTACATAAAAAAAAAACATACAAATTAATCAGTTTTTAAATTGAAGTATTTTTATTCAATTCTGTATATATATATATAAGTGTAAATGAGGTGAATGTAAAGGTAATATATTTCAATATATATTTATATATCAATTATTCAAGCATAATCCAAAAAATTCCTTCATTTAAATCAGGCACAAATTAAACCTTGAAAAAACTTCATTGATCACATTTTTGTTTAATGAAATATGCCAAAAATGATTAAAAATACACATATTTGCATTTTAAAATTAGCGATTACTGATACAAAAAAAAAATAGCTTACTGATCATAAAAACTCTTAAAAATTCTGTAAATCAGAACAAGATGAATTCCTTTTAATTTTATTTCAAAAAAAAGTATAAGGTTGCTGCATTTAAAATTATTTTGCTTTCCTTAATTTCATAAGATATAAGATAAAAAAGAAAATTTGAATTATACACATTAGAAGAAAAAAAAAGATCTATATGAATTTACAGTAATAAATGAGAAACAAAAATATCCTCAAATTGTATTATGCATAGAGATTGAAAATCTATATAAGTCAGTACTATCATTATGCAATAAAACTAAATCATCCTGTGTGGTTTAAAATAATGATAAAATGTCAGACTCTGGAATGTGGGACCATAGGTTTGATTCTGGCATTGCCACTTTCAGTGCTTGAACTTTTAAACATTTGAGCAATAAACATTCTTGATAGTTTGCCACTCCCATATCACTGTCTTTAAAAATGTTTCAATCTTAAGAGTAAAATAATAAATTAATTTGCATTATTAAGATGCAAATAATAACAATAATAATAATTTTATGGTTAGTTTTATATAGAAGATCACGTGATATTTCATGCATTTTAGTAACAGTATAAGAGTATTCAAGGATACAATCTAAAAATCATAATAATAAAATAATATCTGAAACACAGGCTTATTATATACCTGTGTCTATATATGTAATATATAGGGTACATGAGCACAGACTTTCAGATGTATCAGTGTTATTAGATAGAGTGGAGAGTGATGGGTCATCTGAAAGTCTGTGGTCATATACCTATATATTACATATATAGACACAGGTATATAATAAGCCTGTGTTTCAGATATTACATTGTAGAGATGTCTGCCCATCCTTGCATATGTATTAAATGGATTGTCCTGTACAAGTTGGGTTCAGATTGCCTTAGGTCAACATGGGTGTGACAAGAATCTCGACCTGAGCATTTCATCATCAGATTTTCAATTGGATGGACAGTTGAAGAGTTTGAGTGTGTAGTGGATTGAGCCTGTCCATTAAAGTATGAAGTTTGTCTATCTTAATATATATCTGAGCACTTATGGTATATATGTGTGCAAGATGATAATCTGGACCAACTGATAATTGCTGGTTTAGCATGAAATACTTGTATTGGTGATTATTTATCTTTTCAGCATATATGTGCATTAAGTATATCAGTGTTATTAGATAGAGTGGAGAGTGATGGGTCATCTGAAAGTCTGTGCTCGTATATCCTATATAATAATAAAATAATCAAATTTTATGAATAGTTTAAGAATAGGACAAGTGCCATTCATAAATGTAATGATTACAATAATTAGTAGTTAATTAATCAAGTTCCATAATATGAATGATCATAAATATTTTGAGATATTAGAAACTTCGATAAACAATATGAAATGACTCATTTACTTGAACTCTGATATATGCCAAGTTTTTACCCCTTGTCAAGTTTAGAGTTAAGGCAATATAACAATTTTTTTTTTCACCCTTTCCATTCTAGTAGTGAATGTCATAAAATTACTATAATAATTAAAAAAGCAAGTCATATATAACGTGACATTACTTTTATAAGCAGAGAGCATACCATTAGCTGGATTTAAAGACATTTTCATGTCCGAAAATTTCAGAGTTTCTACTTAAATGTACATATAAAATAAGTGCTGGTTTTTTGAGTTGATATTTTAGGTCTAGTATCCGAATATTTTAGCTCTCCACTGATGTGAGCCATAAGCTCGAAACCAGTTGATCTGGAGATGAGAGTGTTCTAGATAGAGATTTTAAATATTTTCTCATACTGCACTTATTAATTAAGAGCTTGTTTGAGCTATTGGTATGCTCTCTGTATTGAATTACTATAATAAAAGATAAAATAATCAAAGTGTATTAGTTTAGAGGTCATATGATACTTGATCATCAAAAATGATAGAACTGTGCTGCAATCTTGAGACCTTTAACTCCTAAATTCATCATTCTGCAAATTGATCAAATGTAGGACAATTACTATGGTAATAATAATAATATAGGACAAAAATAATCATAAAAAAATTATGGTATTTTATAAAATATAATAAAATGTTTGTAATCACATTACTTCTTTTAAAAATATATTTACATAAATTTAGAATAAATAAAAATTGCAATCCAAAAAAAAAATATGACAAATGTGATAAAATGTTTACTTTCTTTGATTTTGTTTCAATAAATCTTTTGAATGTGTTATCAAAATCTTCACTAATATTTTCCTTCCAAAATGAAAGTCAAAATTATTTTATCTGATTAATAAAAGAATGAATTTTTTTAAATTCTGGAAAAAAAAAATTCTCTACCACCTTCACTTAACATTTTAAATATTTAGGAAATAAACAGATTACAATACATTTTTAGAATAACGGTTACTTTAAAAAGAAAGGATAGAAAATATATATATCACCGTTTAAATTTTTTGTCATTCAAAAACTTCTGTTTTAAAATGTTTAAAGCAAAAATACACAAATCGATAAATCCACATGCGTGAGTACAAAAATACATAATACGAAAATAAATATTAAAAATATGTATAAGCATATTAAATTTAATAATGTGTGAATTTGCAGAAATAAAAGGATACATAAATTTAAAAAAAATACAAATAAAAGCAATAAAGAAAAAATTGTAATAATTTTATAAATAAGGAGGATTACAAAAACCCTTGATTCATTTAGAAAAGCATATTTGCAACATTAGTTACAGAAAGAAATTTACTGTTATCTGATAGGAGACTCTTTGATTCTCTTCTTGGAGGCCTTAAAAGAAGTTAGCATATCAAACCCTAATATCCGCTCCATACATTCATTGCAGTTATTATGTGATTATTCATATAGTATATAAACATTAATGGGATGCTTACCAACATTTAAAGTCAAAGTGGTGATTCTATTGGCCTTTTATCTCTGAGTTTAAGATCAAGCAACATCATGGGCTTTCTTCTCAGTTGCTTGATAGCTCTTAACTGAAATCAGTTGAGTTTTCTTGAAAGAAGAATGAATGTGGGTATGAATGATTTTTTTTTCTAATAGATATTTACAATTGTGATAGATAAAAACCATGGGCCTTATTGCCAGGAGGCTGTAAAGTTTCCAGGCAAAGCAGTGGTTGGTGGCTAAAGCCCAAGGATACTAAGAATTGGGTTGCAGGCCCAGGCTGCCATTTGTTGACATTTTATTTAGAGACTTATAACTGCAGATCACTTTCAAGTGAAGAAATATCGCAAGAAGTGAAAGAAATGAGGACATTATTGAATTTTGTGAAGTTAAAAGAAAAGATGAAAAGACAATTGATTTAAAAAGTGGGCATGTATAGTACGGATTTATTATAAATTAAAGTGGGAAGAATAACATTGTGGAAATTAATAGTGTAGCAGACAGAGGCAAAATTAGTTATTCAACTTAATAGCAGATATCAAATACAGATAACTAAAGTTTATGCTCCAATAAGTTATCATTGTGATGACAAAGTAAAGGATTTTTATATGGATGTATCAAAGGCTTTTGTCTGGACAAAACATGGAAGGTTTTAATGCCACAATAAGTAATTAAAAGGTGAAAGAGTTATGTAGGTAATTTTGGCAGAAGAAAAAAAACTTTATATTATAAATTCTTTTTGTGAGAAAAAGGTTAAATGGAAAATGACATGGAAACATCCAAATGTAGATACATAAGAATTGGATTATATTCTGACTAGTAGAAAATATGCATTTCAAGAATATAATATTCTTAATAAATTCAACACAGGAAATGATGATCGATTAGTAATATGTAAGATATATGTCAATGCAAAACTAGAGAAACAACAATTACTATGAAAAACAATATTCACAGTTGATAGTCCTAATCTTCAGAAGCATTCTAATGAATTTAAATTAGAACTTGCAAATCATTTTCAATATTAACAGATTTTGAACATGATTCAAATGTAAAGGAAATCAATAGGAAGATAACTGATACAATTTTAAAAACTGCAACAAAGATTGCTGATACAAAAAGGCAGTTATTGACCAATAAAATTTCTACAGAGACGACAATTTATGAAAAAAAGAAGGAATATGAAAGTATATAAAAATAATGCTTTAAAGATTGAATATCTCGAATTTTATAAAATAATACAAAAACAAGTTGATAATTGTGAACTAGCAAGGAAGGCAATAGAAGCAAATAAAAATCTCTTGGTATTGGTAGAAAACTTATTTCTGAAATAAAAAAAAAAGATTGTTTATTACTAAAAAGAAAGATGACATTATGAAATGTGCAGAAGAGTTTTATAAAGAATTATATAGCAATAAAGAACAAGGAAAAATATCTCCTATAAATACTATATCTTCTGAATTGCCAAGAATTTTAAATGAAGAAGTGAGACATGCAATTAAATTTATAAAATAGGGAAAAGCTCCATGTAATGATAGAATATAATCAATATCTTAAAAGAAGCAGTTGACAAAATAGAAAAAGTTTTGGCACAGTTATATATCAAATATTTTAATGATAAATGATTGGAAGAATGCAGCATTAATATTTTAAAAAGGTGACAAAAATTACGGATCTATTATTCTTTTATCAGTTCTATGCTAAATTTTTATCAAAACAAGTTACAACTTGTCTACAGTTTACTATTTGAACAATCCAAAAGAACAAGCCAGATTTAAAAGTGGTTTTAAAACAGTGTGGATCATATTGAAGTATTCAGAGAAGATATAGAAAGGACCAGTAAATATCAGTTGCCATTTTGTTTTGGATTTGTAGATTATGAAAAAACATTTAATTCTATAAGCGCTTCTTCAATGATTAAAGCATTGGATCATCAAGGTATGGAGCTAGGATATTATCAAATTCTGAAGAAAATTTATAAAAATGCATCAGCAATAATTAGATTACGTAATAATAAGAAAAAAATTAACATTGAGAAAGGAGTATATCAGAATGACTCCATACCTCCAAAACTTTTTACAACAATTTTGCAAGAAACATTTTGTGGATTAAAAGGGGCAGCTAAAGAAATAAAGGTAAATGGGGATTTTTAAGTCATTTAGATTTTGTAGATGATGTAGTTTTTTTTTTTTTGCAAATAATATTTTAGAGCTTCAGGAAATGTTGCAAAAGTTATCAGATAAAAGTAAGAAAGTAGGATCAATGGATTTTCTCAAAATAAGAAAATAAAGGTGATGAGTTAGAAAAAGTTAACAATTACAAATATCTTGATCAGATTATTACTACAGAGAAAAACATAATGGATGAAATTAATCATAGATTTAAACTTGGTTGGAGTGCTTTTGGTAGAAATAACTAAATATTAAAATGAAATAAGTCTATGGGTCTAGAAGGCTTTTTTAAACAAGTACGTACTTATGGATCTAAGATTTGGATAAATTAAAATTAATAGAAGAGCAATACAGACTTCAGGTCACTGAACGAAGTATGGAGAGATGTATATTAGGTGTAACAAAAAGAAACTGAAAATGAAATACATGGATCAGAAAACAAATAGGTGTTACTGATATCATTGAAAGAATTACGGGACTGAAATGGAATTGAGCTGGACATATTGTTAGAAGAGATATTAGATGGACAGTTGAAATCTTAAAATGAATTCCAAGAAATTATAAAAGACCTAGAAAGATATCACACGTGAAATGTATGGATAAAATAATGAAGAGTGCTGGACTGATATGGAGAAAACAGGCTACAGAAGACGGACTGATCTTCACCCTGTAGTAGCTCAATAATGGTTTAAAATGACTTGCAACAGTAAGAAGGTTGTTTTATAATTGACATGATTTTCTATGACTTTCCTTGCTTAATTCTTTCTCCCCTCACACAACATAAATTTTAGTTTTACATCTCTAATCCTGTAACTTATATATATATATGAAAAAAATCCCAGTGCTTAGCACTAAACTGAAATAAATATCCAAATATTAAATCATCCCACATGTGAAGCAATGCATTATGGCTTCACTTTTACTGTTCAGGAAGCTCTCAGCCACTATGTTCAGAGAAATCTGTTAGCCACCTTACTTTCTTTTTCCATTCCCCCATTCTAAAGTTTTTCTCATATTCTTCTCTATCCTTACATCCCATTTCACCATCATTATCTTTGTCCACTCTATGACCTTTATATCTAGATCCCCCTTATCTTTTTCCAAACCCAGCATAAAAACCCAGAACACACTTTCTGTATAACCACTTTGTTTATATTTATTCTCCTACGATTTCATTATTTGTATCCTTTCTTCTTGTAAGCATTTACATTCAATTAACAGATGCATAATATTTTCCATGTTTTCCTTACATAACTTGTAAACAAAATGACCCATATTTCTCAATTTGTGTATATTCCGTTGTTACTAAGGATCCTGTTTGAGCCTTAAACTGTAAACTAATTTCTTTGCTATAATCATAAATTAACTCACACCCAATATTCTGTTTACTTCTATATATATATAGTTACTCTTTTTACTCTCCATACTAGTTATCCATCTCTCCAACTCCCTATTTTTTTTTATTAATGTATCTATTCTTCTATCCCATTTTTTGCCACTGCAACACTCAACAATTCTCCTAACACAATCATTCCATCTTTTGTATAAGTAAGTCTTTATCCAAATCTTTGGCATACTGTAATACCTTTCTCACCCATCTTGTTGCCTGTACTTTACTTATAACCCAATTAAATACTATTTTGGCTATTCTCTTATTATCTATAAATTGCAATCTACTGAACATTTATTTTCATTTTGATTTTTGCATCTCTCATATAAAAACTTGACCATCCCCATTTCTCCTTGAATTGCCTTCTTGGCTGTCCACACATCTGCACCTAATGCATATTTTCAAACTTCTCTTTGTACTTTTCTAACTAATCTAACAACCCTTTACTAATACATAACACATCATTATCATAAGTTAACTCTGCTACTGCCACTCCTTTCCATACGACCCTTGCTACATCATATTTATTATATGAAAACACTGTTAATTGCTTTATAAGTTCCTTTCTTTTCTTTGCTTCATTTATCAACTTTTTCTCCCATTCATCCAAGCCATTTCTCTGATTATTTAAGATGAATTCCAAATAGTTATATTTATTCACCACATTTAATTTTATATACCTCAATAAAAAATATTTCTCTTTTTCTTTCCCCAGTATTTATCATCATTACTTTTAATTTTTTTCACTAAATTTAATCCCCATCCACCCTTGAACACATCTTCAGCATAACTTTCATACCTTCCCTACTGTCTGTGCACAAGAAGATATCAGTATATAAAAGACCTGATAATGTATGTACTCCCTTGCCATCTATTAATTGTATCTCTATCCCTCTTCCCAGTCTTCCCATTGCTCTCTCCATTTCTCTTAAATAAAACAAAAACAAAATAGGTGATACAGGGCATTCTTGTCTTAGACCTCCCCCACTTTTAACTCTGATTCTATATCTCCTAATTGATACGTATAGTAATTATTTTCATGCAATCTCTTAATAAGATCCATTGAAGCTCTATTAATTCCCAAATTTACTAAACTTACCCATAATCTATTTCTATTTACTCTATTATATATCTTTTTATATCTATAAAACCATATATAAGTGTCTATATGTATTCCTTCTCATATCTATAAGTTGTGTGACTATAAATAATCTCCAATATGCCTATCTGATCTAAAATTTCTTCCTCTATATTATTTTCTTCCATCCATTTTGCCACCATTCCAGCCACCATATATACCAAAACTTTATCAAAACTGATATTAATGCTATTGGTCTATAATTGTTTAACTTTCTATTATTCTAATCCTTTCCTTTAAATAATAGCCTTACTCTAGTATTATTCCAGCTATCTGAAAATTCTTCTGTGCCATCTTATTAAAACATGATAATAGGTTTAATTTTGCCCTATTTCCTAAATTCATCACCATCTCTTCTGCCCATTCATTTAAACCTCGTCTTTCCACTTTTCAATTTCTTCACTACCTGATTCAATTCATTTTCTGGGAACCTAATATTTCCATTACTATATGCTTTCATGTTTGTTATCACTCTGTCCTTCACATCTAACATCTTTTCTATATCCATTACATACTTATTTAAAATTGTCTACAATCCTTTTCTTGAGTTACACACTATTACCTCATAATCTAATAATACTATTTCTCTTTCCCCTACAGTCCTATTTTTAATGTATTTTTAAAATTTTTACTCCCATGTTTTCCACTTTTATTAATATCTAATGATTTACTATTTAGTTTCATCCTCTCTCTATAATTATCTATTTTAGGCAACTTCTTTTTTAAAAAATATTTTTCCCATTTAATATCTTTGTTTTTAATAGTACATTTACAGTCTCTATATGCTTTCCCCTCACTTTTATACTTCTACTAATTCTCACTTATTCTTACCTCAAATCCTATTTGCCATTTTTTCTACTTCATTAGACCAGTCCTTATATTCATCCCTAACAAATTCTTCCATGATTTCTTCTGCATTTATTTTACATTCTTCTAACTTATTCTTATCATTCATTCTCCATCCCCATTTTTCACTATTACTAGTTTTCATCACATTACTAACCCTTTCTGTTATAAAGAAATGACAATCACTATTATATACTCTCTCTTCATTATCAAACACTTTAATTTTCCGTACTAATTCATACCCTCTTTCTCTACTAATCTATTATGTGAATATATTATTTCTAAACCATGGGTATTGCCCCTCATAAATATTTGATAAATTTCCAATGCTCAATTCATTCTCTGATAAAAAAAAGTTTCATAAGTTGTCCATTCTTGTTATACCTGTCATTAATTTCTCAATATTCCCATTCATATTCCCTATACGATTACTTCCCCCCCCCTTTTTTTTTTTTTTGAAACTCTATATCTTAACTAGACAGTCATATATGCTATTCTTTCATTCCATTATAGTTTAACTGTCACCAGTGGCCTTATATACTATAGCCACCATCCATTCTTGTCTTCCTATGTCAAACCACAAATGTTCTTGACAATTTACAGTATTTAAATATATTGTTGACATAACTCCTATACACCATCCCTTTTTTTTTCTATTTACACCCTGTCATAACAAGTCTTCAAGCGTAGGTTCTTCTCTTAGATGTGTTTCCACTATTGGTAATACCTCAAGCTACTAAACACCACATGATCATCATTTCGTATGCTTGCTCATAATTGTTATTAAAACAGGCAAAACTCTCCATACAGTAGTGCCACTCAGTGCAAGCCAGAGTAATCAATGGATGTCAGGGCCTTGTGCATAAAATCCCTATCTAGTGCCTACTCATCCAATATCACCAGACTATTTTCTACCTTGTGGCTTTCATCAGTGAGGAGCCTTGGATCTGAGAGCACTGCATCCAGATCTTAGGATCTAATGCAACCTTCCAGCAGCCACTTTTTATCTCTACTTAACTACAAAACTGAGTCTAAAATTGAAAACACAATAATATTTTCAGCTCAATACCTTATAGTCATATAAGTCTGAACTAAGTTCAGTATCTATACATTTTGGTGCCTTTGGTTCTTTAATATACTATTAGGCAGTAAGGGTATTAAACCACTGAACATCACTTGATCACCATTTCTTATGCTTTCTCATAACTGTTATTAAACAGGCAAAACTTTCCATACAGTAGTGCCACTAATGCAAGCCAGAGTAATCAGTGGATGCCAGGAGGCATGTGCATAAAATCCTATCTAGTGCCTACTCATCCAATATTTCCAGACTAGTTTCTAGTTTGTGCCTTTCATCAGTGAGGAGCCTTGGATCTGAGAGCACTACACTTAGGTATTAGGATCTAATGCAATCCTCCAGACTACTTAACTACAAAACTATGAGTCTAAAATTGAAAACACAATAATATTTTCAATCCAAGTTCATTACCTTATATAGTTATATAATGGATGAAATCAATATATTCTTCCTTTTTCTTTTTAATGAAAATATGTTTATGATAATAGCAATTTTGATTTGACTGAAATTAGTGTTCATAAAGGTTTTAATTTAAAATTGCTTGACTGAATATTTTAGTTAATATGTATGCAGTTCACAATTTAAAATTGATTATTAATAATATACAACCAAAATTTATTTTTATGGTGAATGAAATTTGTAATTTTTTTTGGTACTATAATTTTTTAAGTTGCAGTAGTATCACCATTGCCTAAAACAATTTACAAGATAATGATTTAGAATCTAGTAAGTAAATATTATTTTTAACTTAGAGTTAGTAACTTTTGATCACATAATATTGATTAATAATTGCATAATTCATGAAATCACCCCCCCCCTTTTATTGAAAAGATTTTAGTTTTAATTTGATTAAAAAGTTTTAATTCAAAATTAATTGATTAAATATTTTAGTTAATATAATATATAATTTAAAATTAATGATTAATAGTATAGTATAAAAACAAAATGTATCTTTAGTTTTATGCTGAATGAAATTTCTATTTTTTTCTGGCACTGTATCTTTATGGCAGTAATAATGTCTTCTATGGCTTGGATATGACTTAAATAAATTACAACATTATGATTTAAAATTAAGCAAATACTGTACAATGAATGACATTTCACATTTATAAAATTGATTATTAAAAATTGATTATTAATGGCATAATGCATGAAATCTTTTTTTCCTTAAAAAACTTGCAATTATGGTAATATTTTATAATTACAATGATCATAATTTTTGCAGTAAACTAAATATTATTAATAAGAATTTTAGTCAATAAAAGTGAATATACAATTGATATCATCAAAATAGACCTTTTATTACTTATTATGCTGAATAAAGCACTTCTGTTGTTATTTTTCTGGTCATTAATTTTACTTTGTATTGATTGTACTGCAAAGATACTGGATAAAAATTAAATAAAATACTATACATTAATCATATTTTAATTTTATATTAAATTATTATATTCTGTAATATTGTATACTATACTGTATATTATTATTAACACTTTTCTTCATTATCTTTTATAATGCTTTATACATTTATTATATAAATTATAAATTTTGATTACTCCAGCAATCTTCTCCAAATCTATAACAAACATAAATATATATACATGAATATTTATACAACACATAATTTTTATATATATATTATAAATTCCTTTTTAACTAATTTATATACCCATCCTACATATATATATTTATATACTCTACATATTATACTTACTGAAAAAATTGAAATCAATTTCAATATGTTGACTAATGTCAATAGTAAAAAAAAATTTGATTTAAATAGTGAATATATTAACCTAGGAGCATTGGAATATGTTGCTATGACAATAGTATTTGAGAAAGAAATGTTTATTATTAATTCTAGGATAAAAATTTATGAATTGACTTTATTTATTTTAAAAATGAATGTGTAAATAATAAAGTTGTCTTGATAAAATTATTTTCCTTTATTGTGTGTATTTTCATTACTGCATTCACAATAGTAGGTTACAAATAATATACCCAAATACTTAAAGTCTCAAGTACATTTGTTATTTTATTTGCATATTGTTAAAAAAATATGTGAAAAAGCATGTTTTGATTGTAGTATGAAAGACTGTAGTCTAAAGTGTTTAGTTTATGTTAGAGTGAAAGAATAGTATTGATATTTTAAAATGTAAGTATTGTATATTATATGTGCAATAAATTATAAAATATTTATTTTTGTTATTATTATTGTGTAATAAGATTTTTATTTATGAGGCATTAGATGAAATTGACCAAAGAGTTAATGTGGAGCATTGCTATAGTTTCTCTTATGCCAATTTAAAAAAATGTATAAATAGGACTAAAAAGTTTAAACTCGCTCTCCCATATCTTGACTTCAATCAGAAGTGGACCTAAATTCCTTCATGTAATTTTTTATTTATTTTTTAAAAGTGAATAATTATAAACTGTATAGATTAATGGGGTAAAAGCAATAATATTTGTCTATAACCTATACAAATTTATCAGGAATTTGTGATAGGCAAGAATTTGTTGAAGAATGAAAATATTCATAGCATTTCAAAAAATCATCAGACTACTTTTTTGTTTTAAAAATTGATATTACATACTCTTCAAGGGTGAGATGTATATGCTAAAAATGTAAACATGTATACAAAAACTATGTTCATCTGCTGATATAATTCTATGAGAAATGATAAATTATTTATATACAAGATATAAATAAACTCAATTTCCATCACATTATCATGAATGAAATTAGCATGTATTCACTTATATTTTATAAATCAGATACATGTTAAAAAGGATATCTATATTACATAGTTATGGATTATAAACTAGTGTCTGCACACATAGAACATCATACTTAATCAATTATCTGCTAGATGAGAGAATAATATAGGATATTTAGAAAGAATTGGAACTAACAAAATGTGCTTTGAATCTAATAGCTTTCACGATCTTTCTATTTTTCAGGAATAACAAAATATCATTGGATCCTGGTTCAAGAAATATACACTAGAACTATGGTACTATTTCAAAAATGTCACACATGAGGACAATGAATCTGGTCATTTGCTAATATATATTATTTTGGTATATCTGAATAAATAGTGTTTATCATACAACTTAAGTTGAGATTTATTTCACCTGCTTAAAATATAAGTAATGTTTTTCTAAATTCAAAATTATATTTTGTAGCTTAACCCTTCTTTAGTGCAGTGTAGACTCAAACATTTCAGTATTTTCTGACCTTTTTTCTTTGTCTCACACATCAATGTAAAATATGTGATTAAATAATTATTATTTATCAGAAAATAATAAATTTGACTTCATTTGATAGATATTTTTGTTTACTACTGAAATAAATTTTAAATGTTCATGTTTTGTTTCTATAAATATTAAAAAAATGAGATCATAATCAAAACAAAAAGATTACATATCATTTCAGAATGATTATTTTCAATTTTTCCAAGTCAACAAAATCTTCCTTATTTCTTATTATTTTTAAAAATGTAAACAAATATTTATTTATTTTGGCTTATATCTAACAAACTATGCTTTAAAAGTTGAAAAATTTTGAATATTGCAAAATTGTGATATTTTCATACTTGTAAATATAAATATATTGCTTATGTAGAAGCTAAGCTTGTAAATTACTTCAGGCCATATTCATATTAGCTGCTAATATAACATTACATTTTTGAAAATAAAGTATTTCCAGTCAAAATAAGTTATTAATAACTTATATTTCTTGACATCTAATCAATAGAATGTAAATTATTGTAAAAAATATATAAAACCATATTAAATTCACAAATAAATCATTGGGACTATTTTCTTTAAACAATGTATTATTATGCTGAAAGTTTTACTGCCTGTCCATGGGGGAATGGCTGAACATGTCTGGGCTGGGCTTATATCTATTATATGGCCATTTTTTTAATTTCCCACCATCTATCACAATTTTTTTAACTAAATTTTTATATAATAAAATATACAGAAAATATGCATTTAAACATATAATACTTGTGGAAAAATTCACCAGGGGTGAATTGGCCAAAAAATGTAATACTGCATTATAAAATTATGGAAGGTTAATAATTATGGTTTTAATTTAAAAATAATTATCCCAATTGTTGATTATAAATTAATTTCAAGTATTTATTTTTATTTTATTTTTTTTGAAATAACATGAACGAATGGGTAGATTCATCTTTAGTATATTTTTATGTCAATTAACTATTTTTTTATATAACAATTAAGAATGTTCTTGATTCATATCTTGAAAGGTGTATCTGTATTATAATACATCTGTGTTACATAAACATACATTTTGGATTTAGCATTTGATAGGTAAAGTTTAATCTACAATCACCTATTTAATTTAAAGTTCCATTTTAATTGAGAACCTCTTGCATAAAGTATAATTGAATATGTATATATTTTAAATATTATTTCCCACATATATATATATATATAATTTAATTTTTATCCATGTTAATAAATTTTGAATAAATTTACAAAACTTGTTGAGTTGTCTTTCAATTTTACAATGCAAATTCATTGATTAATAGTATTTGGATAATATACTATCTATGAATTGACTCCACTACAATTCATTAGAAGCAGTTAAAAATAGTTTGGAAGTTAAAAGACAGAATGGGTAACAGAATATAATTACATATTTTTTTTGTATTGAATTTAATGTTTATTATCTGAACAGGTATATATTTTTATATAGCAATAAATCAACTGACTTGACATTCTTAAATATTTAATAAGTAATTTCAACCTTATTGTAATTTTGTTAGTAACAAGTAATATATTGTAACAGGGCAGGTATAATCAAACCCTGTTGCAATAGACATATATGTATTTATATACATGATGTATTATTATAGAAAATATTATTACTTTTACTAACAAAACTAAAATTTACAAGTTGATTTATAATCAACGATCATTTATATAGTTGCCTTGTATTATAATTTTTTTAATGAGAAAAGCTCATAAAGTAGAGATATGGGGGGTATTCATGTGCTCTGATTTTTTTCTTTTTGCCAAACCCAGCTATACATATTGCTATGTATATGCATGAGTGTATTTAAATCAATGGAACATGAAAATTCATAGGATAAAAATAAAAACATTTTGTTTAATAAACTTTTTATAAAAAAAATTAAAAGTCAAAGAAAGAATTATAAACACCAAGATGGAAGACCTATTGATTTATAGAACAATAAAAATTGCAAAACTTTGGAATGTTGAGTACTAATTAAAGAAAAAGAAATGTGTAAAAAGCTTTTACAGTGCATATCCAAAGAAGGCACATGGAATGTTAATGGAAATAAAAGAAAAATGAATGAAAAGAAAGAGAAAGAATTAAGAAAAGGGGTAGAGTTGGCAATTCCTGATTTTGGAAAAAAAAAAGAAATTTTAAAAAGATTATTATAAGTTTTTGAGTCGTGAAGAAAGCAGGCTTATTAGACTTATATATATATAAAATAATCCTGATCAGCATTATCTATTGGTGAAATATGGCTATAATAGGATAAACTTCACTGTGATGGGTGTCCAAACCAATCTCCCCTGAATGTATAGTAGCTGCCAGTATCTGAGAAGAGATGTCAAGCCTGAAAGATCGTCTCAATAAATAATAGTGTTGGACCATTGTGATATTTGTCAAAAGAATCAAAAAACAAATAAAATTCAGCCCAAGTGGAATCCAAACTCCAAAAATTCAATTCATCACCCAAGATCAGAAAATTCTCTTTCACCAGATGGATTCAATCAATTCCCCAGGAAAACACATGTACTTTTTCTGTTTGCACATATATGTATGACTTACTAGTAAGCTTACTAAATTAAATTCCACATAATCCAAAAAAACTGTTGGTTGACCTAATTGTGAACTTTTTACAACACTCCCCACACCCTTTTTTACTTTTATTTAATTTTTTTTACTTGCACTTAAAGTTTTAAATTAATTCATTGCTATTATTATTATTATATTAATCCTTCCATGATTAAACTCTTGTAATATACATGTTATAGCATGTTTGTGTGTGTGTTTTTGGTAAATAAAAAAAAGTAAACTAACAAAGAGGAAAGAAAAATCTAGAAGCACAGAAATAATAAGTTATAAAAAAAAAAGAAATCCATAATCTATTGGTACAATATATCTATCATAAATGTATTTTAAAATGAGGTCAATGAATATCGTGTGTCTGCACTAACAAAAAAAACTATTAAGAATGTGGAATGAAAAAATAGAAATGTTATTGATTTACATAAATATTAGTGCAAATAAATCTGTATTAAATGGTGAATTGTTGCTTTTGTTGTTTAAGTTTTTTTTTGATTAAAATTAAAATAGGCTAGATTGACTCCCGGTAATTTTACCACCAAACCCTGAGAAAGCTAACCGAAGGCTGGCTTATTTTATCATCGTATTATATATTTCATATTATCCAGTATAATTCTTATCTACATCTGAGATTGGGGCTTGGAGTATTTATTTAGACATCCTTAAATATACTGTTGTGTAATATCGAAGGTAATTATATCTACATAGGATATCCTAAAATCAAAGCAAAACTATAAATACTGCATTTTATAAAACAGGTAATAACACAATTCACATTTGATTGTTTTATTTGTTCACACATATTCGCATAAAAACAAGTACTTCAAGCAAGATAGGGATAAAGGGGTGGACCTGTTACAATGGCATCCCAATGATGGCCATTGAAGAGAAGTAAATCAACGAGGGAAAGAAAACTATAAAAAAAAATTAGCATGAACTTTTTAAAAAAGTAAATAAATATATATATATATATATCCATTTTCTTGTCAGATCGCTATTGTTTTAGCCAGAAAAAAAAATTAGGAAATGGAAACCATATTAGCAGAGTTCGATGTAGATAATATTGAATTTTTATAAAGAAGTAAATTTTTTTTATTAAAAAAACTATATGAAAAACCCAACTGAGTGCAGAATATAAAAGCGTTTTCATAAAGTGGTCGGTTTAGGTTAGACTAGTTTTGAAGAACCTTCATTTTTATTAGGGATTTTTTTTATATATAAATAATAGATGTAAATGTTTTTCTTTTCATGATTAATTTTTTTACCATAAAAAAAGGAATACAAATATTTAAAAATTAAATGAGTCTTTAAGTGATTCACCTTTACAGTCAATCCACTTTAATGAGATACAAAATTGTTAATATTTGATTTTCTGTCACTTATCACTACAAGATGTCATAACTAAATAAGAATAAATAAAAAATTTAGTTTTTTTTGTATTAAATTAATGTTGTTTTAAAGAAAATTCAAGTAATGAATTATATTTAATTTACACCCACAAAGTAGCTGTGATTTTAATATATTTTACACTTTTACTTTTATAATTATTCTGACAATTTTCTGAATTTGAAACCAAGGTTTTGAAATAACAATAGTCTCTCTGTATTAGTTTTCAACGCAAAGTTTTATAAAAATGGAAAACAAAAGTAAGTTGAATTAGTGGGTAGGCCAGGTCAGGCTACTCAAGGATTTCACATATATATAAGGTAAACTCTCACATATATATAGAGCAGAATGTGTAAGTCAAAATAATATAGTGAAGTATCGGTCCACAATAAAATAATATGATATATATACTTAAGAAATATTGAAGATGTAAGGAAGTCAGAGAAGGGGCTAGCACTATGCTTTGGGGGGTTTGGAGGTTCGGAACCTAGCATGTAGAGAGCGAAAAAAAAGAAAGGACTTATGCTATATATCACATAAACAGAAAAAGGAAATAAATGAAATTTCATGAAAACAATGTCTCAAAATAAAATGGAGGAACAAGGGAAAGAAAAGGGAGATGAACATAAGATATTGGAAATAATTATAAAAAAGTTAAAATATATAGAATCGAAGTTTCAGGAATTTGAAGAAAGACTGGAAAGTTTGGAACGGAAGGTGGGAATAGAAAAGAAGAGTAGTGCTGGGAGGGGGGGATGCAAATATAGACAAGGAAGAACCATGAGGGAAAAAAATAAACAACAATATGGGGGAAAGCAGAGAGAAAAGTGTTCAGGGAAAACTGAGAGATGCCATGGAAAAATCTGACTAGAGTGGTAAAATATGCACCAGCACTGGCTAATGTAAATCAATTCTTAAAAATTTGGCAGTTTGCTGGACAGATGGAAGAGGCCCATAGAATATTTGCAAATCCTGAGGAGATATTTCAGCATTAACCCGATGGCAGAAGAGAGTAAAATTGCAATAGCATGTAATAACCTTACGGGAAATGCTCAATCTTGGTGGGACTCACTTTTCCAGCAGCCCACAATCTTTGAGAACTATCAGCGAGAAATAAGGGATGTTTTCTGGTCTGAGGACCATCAGGAATTGATATGGTATCAGATTATGCAAGAGAAATATGCTGAAGATGATCAGGAAAGCTATTCACAGTTTTTTCATTGGCAGGTAGCGAGGTTACAAATGCTGGACACTTGCAATCTGATAGAAAAGAACATAATACATTTTGTAACACAGAACATACAAAAAAAGAGAAGAGAGGGGGGGGGGGGGAAGGGGGGGGTTTTTTGAAGAGGAAGTCCCCTTTTTAAAATCTTTTTTTTTAAGTCCTCTTATTTTTGGGGGGGGGGGGGGGGGCGCAAAAAGGGGGGGAAACCAGGAACAGTGAGACTAAGCCAAAGTGGAAATATGCATATGAAGGACGTCGACCGCCAGAGAAACCAAATCCTGAACAGGAAAGGAAACCAAGGGAAATGGACAGAAAAATATATAATCAGATGTCGCAAGTGAACATTGTTTTGTGCATGTTTCAGTTATAGACTTTGATACATATATAAGTACACACATATTGAATATTTGTATAAATAATGATAATATTGTAATATTCACAGGTATAGGACAATTATTTAGAAGCCATTCAAATACATAGACCATATTTAAGGGCTTCCTGAAAAGGAGTATTGTAACAGGGCAGATATAATCAAACCCTGTTTGCAATAAATAAACAAATATGTATTCATATACTTAATATATTATTATAGAAAATATTATTACTTTACTAACAAAACTAAAATTTACAAGTTGATTTATAATCAATGATCATTTATATAGTTGTATTGTATTATAGATTTATTTATTTTAATGAGGAAAGCTCATAAAGGAGGGGTAAGTGGGGGGGGGGTATTCACATGGTCTGATTTTTCTTTCTTTTTGCCAAACCCAGCTATACACATTGCTATGTATATGCATGAGTGTGTTTAAATCAATGGAACATAAAAATTCATAGGATAAAAATAAAAACATTTTGTTTGATAAACTTTAAAAAAAAAAAAATTAAAAGTCAAAGTAAGAATTATAAATGCCGAGATGGAAGACCTATTGATTTATAGAACAATAAAAGTTGCAAAACTTTGGAATGTTGAATACTAATTTTAAAAAAAGGTGTAAAAAGCTTTTATGGTGCAGTCCAACAAAGACACATGGAATGTTAATGGAAATAAAAGAAAAATGAATGAAAAGAAAGAGAAAGAATTAAGAGAAGGGGTGGAGATGGCAATTCCTGATTTTGAAAAAAAGAAATTTTAAAAAGATTATTGTAAGTTTTTGAGTCATGAAGAAAGCAGGCTTATTAGACTTATATATATAAAATAATCCAGATCAGCATTATCTATTGGTGAAATATGGTTATACTGGGATAAATTCAATGTGCGGGGTGTCCAAACTTCTCCCCTGAATGTATAATGGCTGCCAGTATCTGAGAAGAGATGTCAAGCCTGAAAGATTGCCTCAATAGATAATAGTGTTGGATCATCATGATATTTGTCAAAAGAAGCAAAATAAATAAAATTCAGCCCAGGTGGAATCCAAACTCCAAAAATTCAATTCATCATCCAAGGACCGGAGATTCTCTTTCACCAAGTGGATTCAATCAATTCCCCAAGGAAACATTTCTGTTTGCACATATATGTATGACTTACTAATAAGCTTACTAAATTAAACTCCATATAATCCAGAAAAACTGTTGATTGACCTAATTGTGAACTTTTTTTTTACTTGCATGGGGAGTTTTAAATTAATTTGTGTTGCTGTTGTTGTTTTTTGTTGTTGTTTTGTTTTTTTTTTTTTTATTATTATTTATTATTATTTTATTTATTTTTTATTTTATTTATTATTTATATTATTATTATTATCATCATCATAGTAATCCTTCCATGATTAAACTCTTGTAATGTACATGTTATAGCATGTTTGTGTGTGGGTTTTGATAAATAAAAAAAAAGTAAACTAACAAAAAAAGAGAAAGAAAATCTAGAAGCACAGAAAATAAGAGAGAAATACATAATCTATTGGTACAATATGTCTATCATAAATGTATTTTAAAATGAGGTTAATGAATATTGTATGTCTGTGCTAACAAAAAAACTATTAAGAATGTGGAATAAAAAAAAAAAAGAATTATTGTTTTACGAAAATATTAGTGCAAATAAATATGTATTAAATGGTGAATGGGTTTTTTTGTGAGTTTTTTTTGATTAAGATTAAAATAAGTTGGATCTATTCCTGGTAATTTTACCACCCGCCCTGAGAAAACTAGCAGAAGGCCGGGTCATTTTATCATTATATTATATACTTCATATTATCCAGTATAATTCTTACCTATGGGTGAAATTACTGTTGTGGAATATTTATTTAGATGTGGGTGAAATTACTGTTGTGTAATATCAAAGGTAATTATATCTACATAGGATATCCTAAAATTAAAGCAATAATATAAATATCATATTTTATAAAACAGATAATAATACGATTTTCATTTGATTGTTTTTTTTTGTTCACATGTGTATATAGATATATACGCTCATACTCGCATAAAGATGAGTACTTCTAGCAAGATAGTGTACCATCTACAAGTAGATGGTCCAAAGATATTGGCATTTAAAATATTTAAAAGCTAAAAAAAAAAAGTAAATTTAAAGATCTTTTAAATTGACAAGCATTTTAATTTTTTTTTTAGTTTGTGTAATTTTTTTTTTTTTAAAACATACAATGAAAGTTAAATTTTTCATTCATATGTAATTAAAAATAAAAGTTAAAATTGGAAAAAATAAAAGACATGGAGATTAGTAATCCAAACAAATAAAAAGAAAAATTCCGAAATAAAAAATTACAATCATTAAAACTTTTTTTTGGAAAGCTAATTAAAGATGGCAGAATTATGCTAAAAAAAAAAGACTTTGTAATTTAAATTTAAGAAAGAATGTACAAGATTATTATCTTGTATACTGATAAAAGGACAAAAGAAAATAGATGTGCAGAGAAGTCTAAAAATGGATTGAGACTATAAAAGGTCAGAAAAACATAAAACTAGGTCTTTGTCTTTTCCTTAACTAGCAGCTTCCATTAGGTCTGGGATAGAGAAAATATCTTATTCCAGAGTACTCATATGCAGGACTACCATTACTCATATGCTGAAATGGATCATCATGCAAAGTGAAACCAATGCTTTTATAGATACCTTTCATCGTATAGGTCACTCAGAAAAAACGTCAAGTCTAGCCATTAGGACAGGCCAAGAACCTACAAAAAAGTTGACAGAGGAAAACTAGCTAACTTTAATGAGCTCTTCAAAATGCATACTACAAAACTTACCAGTAAGATTATTCATATCCCGATTGTGACTAAAATGAGCATTTGAAAACAATCCTTCCTATAAGCTTCCTATAAGCTTATAATATTATTACTAATAGAGACATTTTCAGAATTATCATTCAAAGAACTTCCTGGAAGAAACTTAAGTCAACTTTAATTATTAAACTGTTTTAGTTCGTTGATTTAATGTCTGGAATAGTGTGAGTGTAGTCTTTCCAATTAATTAGTAATGTGTATTTAATATTTTAATTTGTTACAATAAAATATTTATTTCTAATATCAACTTTTCATTGTAAATTATTAATGACAGTTATTAAATTTATTAATGTTAGTTTATTAGGATTTGAGTATACCAATATTTGTTGATTAAGCCCCGGGAATAATATTCTCTAAAAAAATAAAGTTACAGGAAATAATAACCCTGTTCTTTTAGTTACTTGCATCAAAATAATGGGATACGAGAAGTGATATGATGTGATGTGATGTATTATGGCTTCTTCTTAAATGAAATCAAGAATATCTCAGCAATTATGCCCAGATAAACTTGTTAGCCACTTTATTTTACATTCCCAACTCTAAATTTACCCATAATCTGCTTTATCCCATTTCCACAACATAATCTTTGTCAACTCTATAACCTTTATATCTAAATCCCCCTTATCTTTTCCCAAACCCAGCATAAAAACCAATAATCCACTTTCTATATAATCACTCTTTTCATATTTATTTTTCCACAACTTCATTATATGTACCCTTTCTGTTTTCAAACATTTACATTCAATTAACAAATGCCTAATATTTTCTATTCCTTCCTTACATAATTTACAAAATAAATCACCCATATTTTTCCATTTAAGAGTCTATTGACTATGGCGCCCTCTTATAAATTAAAACTTTGTCGGCAATTCTTGTCATAATACTTAGTAGGCTAATTAATCAGGAAATATAGCTAAGTGTTTTTGGAGATAGGAACAAGATATTTTCTTATCCATAGCTTGATTAACTTTCACTTAATAGTGTGCAAAAAAAAAAAGGCCTACAAGAATCTAGTGAAATGTGAAGAACGTTGCAATAGGGATAAAGGGATGGATCCGTTACAATATATTAAGATAAAAATTATAAATGAATTGAACTGATGACTGATAAAGATACAAATATGATAATTATTGTTGAAGATGAGTAAAATTAATTGCAATTAAATGCTGCATATTTTATTTTAAACCATTATTGATTAAAAATATTACCAAATTCACCTTTATTTTGCTGTACTATTTTATATAAATGCAATTTATCCACTCTACTTTGAACACCTTTTAGTAAAAAACTTTATATTGCACTTATATAAATACACAATCTTGTTTCTACTGCCCTGCAGTCTTCATTTTGTTCATATTATAGTTCTGAAAAAGACTATATGACAGTCAAAATGCAAGATTGTGTATGTATATATGTACAATAAAGTTTTTCTAAAAAATGTTCAAAGTAGAATGGATAAATAGCATTTTTGATTAAAGTGATTATCATATTAACTCAGTATACAGCCGTAAAAATCATAATCTTATTCATTATAAAGCTGGTAATAATATATTTTATTCTATTACAAATTGAAGTGATTTACTTAAATTATGTTTAGAGTTTGATGATGTAGATCATAAATTCAGTTTAGATATTAAATTTTAATATTAATATTTGATTATAATAAACATCAAGGCTAAAGTTTTAACAACTTAGCTTTATTAAACTGAAGAGTAATTGGATATGATTTGTCAATTGTGTTTGAGTAAGCATCATATAGGAATCTATCATTTATTTTATATATTGATGTGACTGGACATTATAAAATTCAACATCATTTTAATAGGAAGATTTTATTTTATAATATTTTAAGTTGGTGAAAGTAGAAAGATAGGTTAGGTTATTTGATTTTATATTATTATTATAAATTTAATCTTATTATAATTGATTTAATTAATAAAAATATATTGATATTAGTGGAATAGCATGACTAAGTTAGCAATATTTTTATTTTATTTAGTTGTAATTAAAAATCAATTATTGAGTCATCTATTTATTTAGATATCATTGAAATTTTAGATTTGTAGGGCATATTAAAATTATCTCTTTAATCTATGAATTATTTCATTTAAATACAAATATAATGTTTAATTTTCAATATAACTTTGTATTATTATAATGTTTTGATTCATAAGAAATATTAGTTTATCTGTCTAATTCTTCATCATTCTAATAGGCATAGATCATTGTTTATAAGATAATGTTTATTTTCGTTGCTTTAACCTGAACCGATTGCAAATAAGGCTCATATTTTAAGGTCACTTGAAATAATAATTTTATTTGTTTTCCATCCATTTTAAATGTCTGAATCTATGAGGTTACAACAAAGATTATTATCATTGTTTTATTGACTTAAATAGTAGATTGTTATTCACTTTAGTTTAGTTTATTATTTCCATTCTGTTATAAATGACACTATAATTCACAGGCATCAGTAAATTAGGGTTGTTTTTTCTTGTTTATGTTTTTATTCGTTTACAAATGTTAATCAATAATTATGCTTTGACTAAGAATGTAGCATAATCCATGTTTGTATTTTGTTACAAATGGCACCCAAATCTGTGGGGCATTAAAAGAAGATCATACCCTCATTTTTATTGTTACAATATATACCTACACAAATATATTCTTCATTTCTTTAAACATTTTTATATTTATATTATTTTCATAATTAATTCTTTCTATAATCATATATATAATATATTCTATAATTCTATATTTTATTTATTATTTTCATTAACATATTCACTTTTTTATTCTAATTTTAACATTATACTTTATTCATATTTTAATCTTTTATATATCATATTTTATTAGTATCAATATTTATTCTTAATTTATATTCATAACTTTAATTATTTTTTATTTATTATTTTTAACTTATTTTATAATTTATTTTTATTATATCTTATATTCACCTTTTTACTCCTACATCAACTGAATTGTTAACTATTTAAAATTTTGAATTTTTCAATAATTTCTAATGGCTCCCTCTTTATATTTATTTATAAATTAAATTCATTTTTATTTTTATTTCTATCTTTATTTTAACTTCTTTTTAATATATTATTTTTTACTTATGGCAAAATCATTTTTAATCCTAAATCTCTATTTAATACTGTCTTAATATTATTAACATGAATAGCCTTTTATTTTTCTGTCTCTCCTATTATTTGTATATTGTATCATTTTTATATAACCCTTCTCAAATTTATGTCTGTTTCTAATGTCTATACATATATTGGGGCAGTGGAAACTGTTATAATTGATATAATTATATAAAGCATTGTAAAAAGTAATAAAGAAAAGTGTTATTAATAATATTGGTTGAATAGGGCAATAATAATATAAAGATTAAATTGCACTGTGTATTATGAATGAATTCTGTATTGTTCATTTTTAGCATGCATGTCACCATTTTTCTTTCAGATAACATCAAGCCACTATCTTATAATGTCATCAATCTTACAAATGGCCACCATCGGGTTTTTTTTTAAAAAAATTGATTTTTTTTTGTGATTATTATTGCAAATAATCAATGAAATAATAAGTACAAATTGATGATGATAGCTATGGTCAATCCTAGCATAAAAGTCCAGTGCTAACTGGGTAAGATTATTAAAATATATATATATTTTAATGAGTGAATTCATATTTCAATGTAAACACATATGTATATTTGATATGGTATTAATTTATGTGCAAATAATTTGTAGGTATCAATTAACTATTTTTAATCTTTCTTTTGAAGAGAGGTGTTTACATTGCATAGGTATTATAGAATAGATTACTGTGTTTATAACAATAACAATAGATCATAACTTGTGTAATATTAATGGCATTGCTTGTGATTTAATTGCCATGCTCAGCACTGTCTATTGGATATGATTCTATATCAGTAATAATAATTATTCAGAACTTATTACTTACAATTACTTAGTATAATTAAATATATATCCTATATGGAATGTTTAAACATAATATTTGATCTGTAATTTTAAGATGACATTTAATAAAAACTTAGTCACTAAATGTAATACTTGTGACTGACTAGAAAGTTACTAAAAGTAAATTACAATATATATATAAACTATTGCATAAATTTTATATATTTCCAGTTATCATGTGCACTTGCAAATGTATACATATAATTATTTTATCATAATATATATATAAATACCATCACTTGATATTTATATTTGAAATGTAATTTTATCATGTGGTCGCTGTACTTTATTGCATATATTTATGACTACATGCATATAGTAAGAAATATTTTAAGTAATACGAACATAAAATACTTAAACGCTTTATACTACATATTGTGACTTAAGATTAAATTATATTAGTACTAATATAATTCCAGTGAGAAAGATGCTTGCATAGTTTAAATTAATTTGTGTATATTTCTATTAAATTTGTTTTCTGATGTAGAAAACTGGTGTTAAGATTTCTAAGGCCTTAGGTAAGACAATTTATAGTGATTTAGTTAGAGTAATGATTGAATACTAAATTGTACTGATAGGTATATATTTAATAAATAATCATAACTTAAATATAAATAATTGAATATAATTAGTTAATATTTATAAAACTCAGTGGGAGATACATTTATTTCCATTTCAATTATATACACACACAAATATGCATATATATATATATATAATTTCTTTAAAGTACACGCACATCTATAAAGTTTTCATTAGTATAAAACAAATAAATAAAAAATTGTTAGAATTTCTTTAATTACTTATGCATACAGCTGAATTTCATTAACAATTTATTACAAGAATTTTTTGTGGGAACTGCAGAAAGTTATTTTCTTTAATAATAAACTATAATTAATTCAAAATAAGTATGAAAATTATTTTAAATTGGATTATTCATATTAATTATTCAACTGTTTGTGTCCAATTCATTATTTAAAATACAACATATATATATTTACTGTGTGGGCTCACATATTCTAAAAAAAATATTGATTCATTTAACCAAATAATTTCTTATATTTTTTATAATCAAAAACATAGTTATTTAATTTTAATTTGCTGTCATCAAAAGGAACATAAAACAAATTAACTGTTACCAACAAACATAGAAAAAAATTAACAAACTATTTGCACATAATTTAATAACATGTCAAATTTATCTACCCATCCATATATATATATACCCTGAAATAAATATACATTCATTAAATAAATACAATTTAAATATTAAAAGCCTAAAGCTAAACTAGTCAATAAAATCACCCCCAAATTCAAAATTAAACAAGAGTATACAAAAAAAAAAAAACTATAACACAACCAATGGTTTCCCTGCCAAAGCAGATATCAACAAATATATATTAATTATATTTCCCTATTACATCCCACACATCTTTAATATTAAATTATTAAAAGAACTCTTAAACAAGTTATTTGCTTCAGAATCATAATTTTTTGATAATAATAATTATTTAATTCTTTTTATTTCATTTCTTTCAAAGGCAACCTTAGCCTCAACCAATCTAATAATATGACTTGTATCTCTTTTATGGTTTCATTTTAATCCTACGTTTATTCTTTCATTAAAGCTCAAATTACTGACCTGTATAAAACTTTTTACAAACCCAAGGGATATGTTCTATCCAGGAATAGTATTTCTATCAAAAATCCCTTTTGTATTATTTAATAAATTATTCAAAGTAATACCCTCTTCCAAGCAATTTATTTATTACCAAACAATTGATACTTAAAATTTTATGAGAATTTAAAAGACAAAGAAATGAAATCATATTTTACTTTATCCTTCACAGAGAATTATTAACAGAACTATAATTGCCATTAAATAAAATATTTTTAACAAATTTATCAGAGTAGCTAATACTCAATCTTTATAAAATTGACCTTTTTTGAACCAAATCAGACTTATTAGAACTATTAATATCCGACTTCTATAGCAATAATTTCTTAAAGCAGTTATTTTATGAGAGACAGATTAATAGCTATCAAATTTAATTACACATTATAAGTAAAGATTCTAAGTTAATCATTATTTTTGATGTAAATTAAAAAGTTATTTAAAATTTGAAAAGGTCTCTCAAAATTTTGTTTGGATTGCAAAAGATATAGAGAACAAGTGATGAAGATGATAATCTCAATTAATATTAAGGTAACAATTACTACTATATATGTAGTCTGGCACAGTCTCTAGAAAATCTCAGATTCTTTGGGCCAAGATGGATTACATCTTTACTTTAAAAAAATATTTTTTTTGTTTATTGGAAAGCGTCTTATTATTGTATTATCACAATGTTTTAATGTTGTTTGTAGTTTTTTTTACAAAAGAAATGCATGTATTAATAGAAATATTTGTTACTTTTTATTTAAAAGGGGAAAGGTTTTGGTGCATTGCTCTGCTTATAATAATGGTATAATCATCCATTATTTTAAAATATGCATACCGTGGCATGTTTGATTCCTTTCTCCAGAATAGTTTCATTTAAAAATAAAAAAAATCCCTATAAAGAGAAATCTAGTTAAGAAAAAATTTGAGCTAGAGGTGATGCCTTGAAGTATTTATGAATGTGTGATAATTATATATTTTATTATTTTACACAATTGTTCCTTAAAATCACTAAGAATTATAATATGCATGTGTGTTGACTATGAAGTGCCACTAAAAAGTAATGAAATTATTGGTTAGAAAATCACATCATAGTTGTTTACCTTTTGATAAATGTCAGTCTAACACATCTTCAACATTATTTATAGTACTTTCTGCAAATATCTAATTTCTCCATATCATATAAAGCAGAGCTGACCAGTTGCAGACTGCATGAGACAACAGTGAAAGTTTGCGTCACCCACATAAGAGATTTTGATTTTTTCGAATGACAAAAATAAAACAATTTGAATCAAATGCTAATTACTCTATCACTAATAGAAAATCATGTTAATATATTATAAATAATTATTCTATCTCTTCTATTGTCTTGATAAAAACTTTTATAAATACCCTAACTTTTTTTTATATATTTTTTAAATGCCTGTTGAACCTACGTATCAGTAGGGCTCTACAATAATTTAATACGTACTATAATATTTTGAAGCTGCCCTTGGACATTTGTTTTCATGTGGCCTTTTTATTAATATAAAGTTGAGTAAACTTGATTTAAGAAAATTTGTTATTTCTTTTTCATCTAATATAGAATGTTTTGTTATAATTGTATAATCTCTTGATGTCTAGTTTAAAAGTTCAACTTTGATCTGTTGACATGTCTTCTACAATATGTTTATCCTAATTTCATTTCAGCCTCTTAATTTTTTCACTGCTGTCTCACTAATGCATTTGTTTTCAATCATTCTGCCCCCACCCCTCCCAATGTAAATTTCTTCATACTTTGCTGAATGATCATTGTGTTTTGCTTTTATTAAGTGTCCAACTCTCACATCCTTAAGTAAGAACTGATAAAACACATATATTAAAATCCTTTTTTTAAACATATAGGCATACTTTCTTTTAATACTGTTATTTCTATAAAAATTACTCTATTCAAGTTTAATTTTATCATTTATTATAAACATTATATTTCCATCGGCATTAATAATCTGCTTAAGTATTTGTAATTGTTAATTTCATCTAATTCATTATTATCAATCTTTAATTTATCATTTTTGGAAAGCCATTGAACTTTATTTTTATTACTTATCTTTTACCTTACTTTCTTGTTCTTATCCATAGATCTTGTAGATAACTTAATTAATCTCCATTTATTTTTAGTCTCTTAGCTTCCCATTTTGATTCACAAAATACTATAAAATATTTTGTAGATATAGAATCACCTTAATAAACAATCTTATGAATATTAATTTTCAAACAATTGCATTGTAATTTAAACATTGCTAATACATTTTGATAAACATTGTTGGCAGCTAATAATATCTTATGTTTATGTCTTAATATTCCACACTGCTGAGATGCTTATAAAATCAAATGCTTTTTTAATATTCCACTTATCTATTATAAAATATCTTCTACTCATGGCTCTTTTGATAAACTTCTAGCAATATTTGGATATATATATATAGTGTTGTGACAAACTTTAAATGTAGCCTATTGTAAATTATCTGGTAAAAACCTTATCATTTAGACACTTACATAGTTTTACCTTCATTTCTTCACTTGAATTAAAATTTAAAATATAATATTTGCAACATTTCCTGAAGCTTTTATTCTTCTTTAATACCATGTTTCTTTTATTTATTAAAATGTTTGGAATTTAAAAAAATATTGGAGTAATTATAAAGGTTATTTTGTTTTCTTTTTATCCAATATAATTCTTCATAACACTTTACAATATTCCACTTTTTAGTAATAAAACCATCTTTTCTAGAAACAATTTTACTTCCAATACAAAAGTGTTCTGTTAATCTTTTGAGAGTTTTGTTCTATAAGATTCACACTTATATTTTTTATTGTCATCATTTTTTTAAATGAATCATTTAAAGATATTTTTATATTCCATCTTTCTTTTTCTATTGCCTTAGTTGAAAATGTAGACAATTTGTTAATTTTTTATACTATCTATGCAACAATCGTTGATATTGCATGCTACCTTTTTATTGAATTATCAAGTCAAAACTATCAATAAAGTATGTTAATATTTTATAATTAAATTCATTGTAAAAAGTTATTTATTTATCTAGTACTGTGTTTAATTTGTAAGTCATTAGGGAATCACCCCTCTATTCATGCTATATAGATTTTTACACTTTAGGAATACTCCCCCTTTCTTAAGGTCTTTTGAAAAGATAAGATGAATCCACATTATCTTTTTAACCTAAACATATATGTATAGGCACATCTTAAGCCTTTAGAAATGAGAGGGTAAAGATCTTTAACTAATCACTTCTAATTTCATTCCCTATATCTTAATAAATGGCATTTGCAAAATTTTTACAATTTACTGCATATCAGTATTGGATGTAATATTAAATAAGTTATGCTTAATATTACAGTTGATACTGATATACAGTAAATTGAACAATATTTGGCAAACATCATTTATTAAGACATAGTGAATGGAATTGAAGTGATTAATTAAAGACCATGCTGTCATTTCTAAATGTTTAAGATTTGCCTATACATATATGTTGAAGATATTGTGGATTCATACATATATGTTGAAGATATTGTGGATTCATCTTATTTTCAAAAGACTTTATCTTGAATTTAGAAAAACTGAGTATTCCTGAAGTGTAAAAATCTATAAGTACATGTATAAATGTGTGATTCCCTAATGATTTATAAATTCATTGTAGCACTTTTGAAAATATTAAGGATAATAACATTTTAATATTGTCAATATCTTAATTGAATTTATTTCTAGCATCAATGCAAATCTTACATCTTAGTAATTTATGATTACTTCCTGCAATGAAACTATTAAGTACATTGCAATCTTGAAATACATACTTTCTATTAATCAAAATTTAACCCAACGCTGCTATTCCTTCATTTTGAGACTTCTACCTTAACTTTTTCTTTTAAAAATAAATGCAAATCATAATATACAGATATTCATTTTCTCATATTCCCATACTTCTGACTACTTTCATTTCTGTCTTCCTATCCAAATTTATCCATAGAATTTTGATTTTTTTTAACCATTTCCAATCTAGCATTTAAACTTTTGTGTTTATTCTGAATAAAAGCATCTTATACATCTATATAAAATTTCTCTACTTTTTCCCTTAGAATGAATCCTTATTGGATAAAAACATGAATTATCTACATTTGACATCTTTCATTAAGCTAATAATTAATTTTGTTATTCTATATGATATATTTTATAAACTCCCCAATCTTATTTCCTTTTATTTATAAAAAATCATTCTATTTGTGCCTCCATATTTATGCCTTATTATAGTAATGTCCACTTTTATAATCAGTAGATTCTATGTCTTTTAATAAATTGGTGAACTCAGGCAATATTTCACTTATTTCTAGAAAATTCTTCCAATTCATACACTTTTCCTTCACATGAATAGAATCTTCCTTGAGATAGCTACAAAAAAATACATCACTGAAGAGCAACTTGGGTTCGCAAGGATGCAATTCTTAGCATACTCTCTCTTCAGTCATTAACTTTTATCTTGGCCAGTGACTTTACAACTTCTAGGATATCAGAATAGTAATTTATTTTTGTCTGTCGTGTTAAAAGTACAAAAAAGAGTTAAGCATATATGTACAATGTTCAAACGTTTATCTACTTTTTTTAAAAAAAAATCTCACAAACTATTCGGCAAATAAAAATGAAGATAATTATGTATATTGGTCTTAAACTGATATAAAGCAATAAATTCATCATGTTAGTTAATGTGTGATAATGAGCAGCTGATCTATGTTCATTTACTATATAAATAATCATACAACCAATAAAAACTACAATAATAAGAATGTAAAGAATAAATATTAGGAATCTGCACTATTCAAATCCTTTACAGCCTCCAAAAAAGATCAAGAATGTCTTTCAGTTCATAGCAAACTCTAAATATCTGCACTTAATGCTATTTAATCTGTTCTCTTCATTCTTTGTATCATATATAATTTACAGTCTTTCTAATTCTATTTCATTATTTATTTATTTGCTATTTGTTTGTGTTAGTTTTACTTTTCCTTTAATTGCAGAAAAGCTTAAGTAATTAACCCTCAGATATCCCAGTAAAATGAAAATGTTCTTTTAACTTACGAATCATTAAAGCTTTTAATAAATGAAATACTATTTATTTAAAACAAATGCACTTTATTTCCACTCTTAATCCTTTCAGTGACGTCAGTTATAATTGCTGTCTCACATATATATTTTGCTTGTATTATTTCCTTATTAATTATAACATATATTTCTATAATTTGACATCTGAATTACTGGGTTTAAATTTATATTCTAGTAAATGTTGAAACCTCAGTAAGAACAATTAGAAGATGTGTATTAAAAACTTTTAGTTTCACATATATGTTTTCCTTTAATATTATTTCTATTAAAAGTGCACATCAATTTAAATCTATAATTAATTTGCATCTGTTTTAATAATTTGATCAAGTTATTAAATAAAATGAGGCATTTAGAGTTGTTAAATTCTACAATTTTTTTTTAAAATCCACTTTACATAACTTTTTTAAATGTATTTTCAAATTATAATTTTAGTTTCAAAGGCTTTATTCAAATCTGTTACATGTTTCTAATTTCACATGTGTAAGATAGTATGAGAAAAATAGGAATATTATAGATTTGATAAGTGATTACATGTTGATTATATTGCTATGGATCTTGACACCGTGAAGAATCTTTATTATGCATTACACAATACTAACTTTCATCTGGATGCATTGTTTAAAGATCAGTATATTTCTGATCAGGCATTGGGTTCTTGGTTTATTGTAACATTTTACAAGCTGGATCTTTGCTTCATGTGAGTCCAGATAATAGCAAAAAAATCTAATGGTGTGATCTTATTATAATTTTTTGTTAGATTTCCTGCATCTTTGCATTATTTGCAAAACAGTCATGCCAATTTCAAAATTAATAACTTAAGTAATTACCATTTATAATTATCTTTTTGCTTTTCATTTTAGATTACACAATATCTTCCAAAAAACTGCTGTAAAATATTTTAGGAATGAAATATCCACAGATTATGTTTATGATCTCTGAAATTCTTATATAGACAAATGTCTTTTTATAATATACAAATTCAATGCAAAATGGCAATATACTTTCAATGACCTTTTCTATACCTTTTCTTAATTGCTAGATGTCATCCACTATGCTGCAATCTCTTTTAAATTCACTTTTTTTATTGACTTGAACTCTGCATGTGAAGTGTAATAATCTTAATAAATTCTTATAAAACATATACACACATAATTCAAATGCTTTTTTATCTTAATTAAATGTCAATATTACTATTGCATTCTTAGAATCATAAAACACACTTATCTTTTACAAATTGTAGCTTTAACAACTATTTCAATACTTTCTTATATCTTATTTGTTTAAATATCTATAATGATTCCATCACTTACTGAAAAATTTCCATTCTTTATAGATTTAAGTGCATCAATGCCTAAGTATCACAGTTCAGTGTAATGTATTTTATTTATTTAATCTATATTGAATTTCAACTTTCATCCTGTGATAGCTTTTATAAAACGGACTTATACTAATTTTTATTTTATATTTGCCTTTATTTTCACCTATTTTTTTATTTTATATATATATATTGATTAGCAATAATATGGGAAGATGTGAAGATCACTGATGATAATTGTCTTATTGCATACTAAAAAAGCATCAAAAACTATTGCTATATTCTATGTTGAATAGCATGAACAATAGGACTAAACAAGAGTCATATTAATAATTTTTATTAGTCATTCATTAGATTAGAGATTATCCACTTAATAATATTTTTGCAGTGTAATTTTCATGGTATCACTCTCTCACATGGTAGGATTCATTTCTATCCACTTTTAACACCCCTCCACAAGGTGTTAAAAGCAGATAGAAACAAGTCCTCCTTTGCGAGAGCGTGGTCCAGTAAAAATTACACTATAAAAATATTCCTTAAATAAACAAAAGTTATTCTGGAGAAATGGTAATGGATATAATCATTAAATATTGATGTCAATAATAATAATAATAATAAATGGCCATTTATTGTGGAGAAACCAAAGCAGGCATAATCAACAGGACAGCACAACACAGATATACATATAATAGAGCTATGAAAAACAAAGATAATTCATCAACATTTTGAGAGTATCCCAAGAAGGAAGGACATGTGTTTGAACCCTCCAGCGCTAAAACAGTCTGTATTGAGAAAAATGACATCAAGCGGAAAATCAGAGAAGCATATTTTATTAATGGCAATAATAACTCCATCAATAGACGAGATACCTGCTTTGACATCTCCAAATGTTGGAGTATCTAGTTCATTTGCATACGCTTTGCATACTGTTTCGTTTCCTTGCCCTATTTCCTCGTTCTGCAGCTCATAGTACCGCTATGAATATGAGGCAAAAGGCCTCGAAAGCGCTTAGCGTGTAATAATTTCTGTGTATCTTTATAGCTTCTCATTCAAGTGTGTCATACGCTTTGTTAATTTTGTATATTAAATTATCGAATGAGAAATCTTAAAATCTTTAATATTTGGTTATTATGTTAAATAACTAATTTTATTACTCTGTCTGTTATATACCAATCACCACAATATTGTTCTTCCATTTTTAATCACAATGATCCTTACTTATACTTCTAATGTTACAAGTTCACTTTTCAATTTAATACTTTCCTTCTATCTTTCTTTAAACTTCACAAAATGTGAAAATTTCTCATTTAATATTTAAAAGTCTTTATTCAAGTAATTTATTTTCATTTGAATTAAATCTACATTTGTAAATGGCTAAATAAAAAATCATTAACAAATGACATTAAATGTTTATTAAGCAATGATTTTAAGCATCCTCTCACTAATTGTTACCCTGGATTATGATTTTACA
Organism: Epiperipatus broadwayi; assembly: GCA_028023455.1. Taxonomy (NCBI): domain Eukaryota; kingdom Metazoa; phylum Onychophora; class Udeonychophora; order Euonychophora; family Peripatidae; genus Epiperipatus; species Epiperipatus broadwayi. The sequence goes on from JAQFVV010012571.1 coordinate 2,087,781, forward strand.
GTATTCAGAAACTAAATGTAATAATTTAAAATAAAAAAAAACTGTAAATAAACAACTTTTGAAATAATTGAAAAACCTGAAAAAAGTATTTTTATTTTTTTATTTTAATGTTTTCTTTTATTTTTGACTCTGGTATAACAATATAATTTTTCGTCTATATTAATCTTTGCAGCATGTAACATGCTATTTGATGTTTTTAAATAACCTAACAACTTCCATATTTGATAAAATTTCACTGAAAGATTACAATTTTTAGAAATTATTGAATAAATGAATAGCAATTAAAAATTTTAAAGAATAATTTTTTTTTTTTTTAACATTGCAATTTATATTTTCTGAGATTGAAAACTTAAGCTATATAAGAACTGATAAATATTTGCAAGTAAAAAAAAACTATCATTATCAAATGAATGACTTTTATTTTTTCCTTATCTTTGTTTACAATAAATAATATGCAGTACATTATCTCTCAATAATATGAATTACTATTTTAATATCTATATTCTAACACAAATATTTATATGAATTTTCAAAAATAAAACATTCTTATGGGAAAATATTGAAAAAATAATAAAACATTTTTACAAGATCATATTTTTACTAGGATAAGTATATGCATAATTAAAATATAGTGAGGCTGCCGTATCCACTATCATAATATCCACTACTTCATTTATACACAGTCTAAAAAAATAGTAAGCAGACGAAAAATAAATACATTAAAATTCATAAATTAATCAGAAACTTGAAAATTTTATGCAAATATATTTTTAACAGTATAGCAGATATCATTTTCATCTCAAAATCTTATCAAATCATTACACTTTCACAGAATTATACAATCCCAATTTTGTACTTTACCTCTGAACTATCCAAAACACTGCCTATGGGCCATATGTGACCCATGGTCAGGATTTGAGTGAAGAGCCTAAAGATTTTGATTTTTTTCTAATAAAAAAAATAAATACTTTGAATTAAATGCTTAATAAATATTTTAAGTCTGTCTCTAATTGATAATCTTGATGTTGATTATAAACAATTATTGTATCTCATCTACTGTCACAATAACAACTTTTATAAATGCCATGTATGTACTGTATTATCATTTTGGATGCAGCTCTTGAATAAATACTTCATTTTTAATGCAGCTTTGAATTACCTAAGTTTGGATAGCCCAGATCTGTATAAAAGCAATTGCAAATGTTTATTTTCTTAGTTTTTTTTTTTACAAATTAAAATTTAATTTGACATGCCTCCAAAGCATGAAGCTAGTGATCATAATTTTTCTACCAAAACGAAGAGAATTTATGGAGTGCTTTTATGAAGAAGTAAAAATTATTAATATAATTAAATATGAAACTCATTATATTTTGAAGTCAGCAATTTATTTAAGAAAATAAAATCAAAAATTCATAAAATAATAATGAGAAAACAAATCTATTTTTGTAACAAAAATGTTTTATTTTGAGAAGTATCAGTATATATAAATATGAATATACATACTCTCTGCAATATTTTAATTTTTAAAATTATTTTTGTCTATAATTTTACTTTCTGTACTATAATTTTGAATTAAGTTGCAACATGTGTGTGTGTACTGAAAAATAATATATGTACATAACCATAATGTGAAATATTATAGTATGAGAGTCTATTTTAATGTTAACAATTTAAACTACTCCACTAGCCACTTTAGAACAGAATACAAGAGATACATTCACAGTTTTCTTTCCAACCATGATTTTTAAAATACATAAATTTATTATAGAACTGCAAACAAAAATAAAATTAATTTTTATTAGTAAAAAAATTACCAATATAAATAAAACTTTTAAACCCATATGGAATATTTAAAAAAAAGTGGCTAATTAAGTTTAATGAACTACTGGCAGTATTAATTACTTATAATCTATATTTAGTGTTTAGAGAAAATACCTGTTACCATGATGTCAAAGATATTGTTAATATTTCAATAATTTTAGATATTTATATCTGCAAATATGATTTTTTTCTTCTTTTTTATAATGGCACTGATTGACAATACTTATTTTACAACAGTTAGAAATGTTTGCAATTAAGTATTTGCAAAGTTTGTCACTTGAATTAAAAAAAAGTAAGGATATCAAATTCATAATATAGTCATTCTTGACCTGTCAAAACATTCTTCAAATTTCTACATTTATAAACTACTGTAGTGAGTTGGAAACGTTCATTTTGAAGGCTTTTAAATTGTCAATGTCATTTTTGTTTCACTATTACATACACATTTATATGAAGATTGATATATTTAAATATGAATGTAAGCTTTTATTCACTACTCTCACATATACATAAAAAAAGTCTGTATTGCCATATCCCTATTTTATAGAGAAGGAAATACAATAATTATAAATGTGGGAAGATAATTTCTGACTGCAAAATTAAAAAAAAAAAAAAAGAAGTTAATTAGAGAGAGAAAAAAAAACTTTTCCTTTATATATATTTAATGTAATATAAAAATAAAAACAAATGTTATTAATAATTTTTAATTATTAATGCTATAATATAATATTGTAATAAATTATTTTATTAATAGTATAATATATAATGGTAAACATATACGGTTCTTATTTAAGACATCTAGAGTTTGCAGATAATGTGGTTGTTTTTCAAATAATATTTCAGAACATCAAGAAATGTTGCAAGAGTTATCAGATGAAAGTAGAAAAATGGGACTAAATATAAATGCTAAAAATATTAAAATAATGTTCAGTGGATTTTTACAGAAAAAAATAAAGATGATAATCATGAATTAGAAAATGCAAACAATTTAAATACCTAGATCACATTATTAATATTCATGGAAATATAATGGATGAAATTAAACATGCAATTAAACTTGGATGAAGTGTTTTTTATAAATATGTTTTATCACTCCTTACATAAGAATATGAAACTTGAACACTTAACCTAAGAGCAATCCAGAGATTTTAGACCACTCAGAAAATTAGGGAGAGGTGTTGGAATAATAAGAGATGACAGATATTTGAATACTTAGGTGAAAGAATAAACAGTTCAATTATAAGAGCTTACTATAAAAGAAGATAATAAATGGGAGATTAAAACCTTAAACTGCATCCCATAAAATTATAAAAGATCTGTGAGATGGATGAATGAAATAAGAAGTTTTCTAATGTATTGTGAAGAAGAGAAGCTATAAATTAGAGAAACTGGATTAAACTAATAATAAATGAAAATGGTGATAATATAATACTATTAATAGTATAATATATATATATACTATTATTAATAATAATATAATAATTTTATTAATGATTCATTTTCATGCAATAGGTGGGAAATAAATAAAAACAGAAACACTCAATAAACTTTATTTTCAATTATTGAATAATATTTTTAAAAAACCATAATAATATTTAGCTATTGGGAGACTTACATATATAACAGAAACACTCAATAAACTTTATTTTTAATTATTGAATAATATTTTTAAAAAACCATAATAATATTTAGCTATTGGGAAACTTACATATATAACAGAAACACTCAATAAACTTTATTTTTAATTATTGAATAATATTTTTTTAAACACCATAATAATAATAATTTATTAGCAGAAAATTTAACATATAGTGCTTTTACCTTTTTCTCTCTCAAAAATAGTATAACTTTTTTTTTCCATTTGTGGCAAACATTTATGAAGTACTCAAAATGTAAATATATAGTAATTTCATTTTTGACCAACATAACTGCGGATAAAACCAAACCATTTCAACTCTTAAGAGTCCTCCTCTCCCTCAAATAGCTTAAATATGAATCTGTTGAGGATAATTTTTTTATATAAACAATAAGTCTGAGTTCAAACCCCCTATATATTACATATATAAGTGCAGGTATGAAAAAGCCTGTACTGTAGAAAAATTCATATTTCAATAATTAAGTACATAACTTGAAAAATGATTATTTTTTAATCAAGCAAAAATGAATATACATAACATTGTGTGTATTCATTTAATATTAGTAAATAGTAAGTAATATAATCCAAATTTTTGTTTTCGATAAAAAGGCAATGTATATCAAAATTATTTTTACATTTATTCATAAAAAATCACAACCATCTTGAATAATGTTGACACCTGTGGTTTATATTTTCTAGTAAAATAGTACTCTCTAGATTTTACCACATTTATTAAAATGTTTAATAATTACTGCAAAGCAATAACAATTAGAAATGAATGCTGTATTCATTGATAGAACAATATGTGAAAACAGAAAATAAATAAATCATTATTCATAACTAGAGCAATATTTGTCACCCCTAAGCAATAAATATTTTTATCTTTCCCTACTTCAAGAAATCTGTTTTTATTTTTAACAAAAAATAATAATAATATATTTTTATTTATTTAAAAACAATAAACAATTTTTGCAGGCAATTGCTCTAAAAGATTTTGATTAAAAAAAAAAAGTAAAATAATTTACTTCAGATACATTCAAATAAATGTTATTTATGTTAATAATTAAAGAAATAAATGAAATAAATATTCACTATAATTTTTATTTAAACAAAAATGAAAAATCAAAATGATTTAATTAAAAGTCACTTGTTTTTTAATAATACTACTGGATCAAGAATAGGATTTTTAGAGAACAATGTATATATCATTTCACTTTGATGTTTGTTTTATTAATTTCGATTAATTCTTTTTAGGTACAAATCTTTTCAAATATTTTTAGATACAAGGATAGTATATATATATTTAAGCTAGATATGGTTACAGGAAATTTGAATCGAGACTTTCAAGCTCAATTCAGTCATTCACTCTATCTTATCCAATCGACACACATGTAAAAGAGATAAATGATCTCCAATATATGTATTTCATACCGAACCAGCACTCATCAGTTGGTCCAGATCATCTCCCACATATATATATAATCAGTGCTCAATTTATATTAATATAGCAAATCTTCAAACTTTAATCGACAGGCTTCAATTTTCTCCATTCTCCACCTCTTCAGACATATAAATACATAGAAGAGGGATGGGAAGAATACTGTCTGAATCTGTAATATTTGTCCTAAGGTCCTACATATTCAGAAAGACTTATGGTCAACATGAGTATGAGAACAAAATTGGCAAACAAGGGCTTTGAACATGCCACCACCAGATTTCCAATGATACGGATGACTGAAGAATGATATGGATGGCTGATGAGTTGGAGAGAGGTGAAGATTGAAGCTTGTCCATTAAAGCTTAAACATTTTCTATCTTAACATAAATTAAGCACTGATTATATATGTATGTTGGAGATGATGATCTGGATTAACTAATGAGGGCTGGTTCAGCACAAAATACATATATTGGAGTTCATTTACCTTTGTCACATGTATATGGTCATGGTATTGGTTGTGTAAGATGGAATAAATGACTGAAGGGAGCTTGAAAGTCTGGATTCAAAATCCCTCTAATTAAATATATATTCCAATGATTTACAATTGTAAAAAAATACAAAATTTCATTTATTAACATCATTCTAAATGAAATCACTTTCTACAAGCCTTTTTATTTCTTGTTCTATTCTGCAAATATTTTAGCGATTTTCCCTTCTTAAAACTATTCAGTTTTTCTTCTATCTCTTTTGCTCACATTTTACACATTCATTCAACAGATCTTTCATACTTTTTTTAAATATGTGTCAAATCCATTCTTCTTCTTCATAAATTCTATGATTCTTTACTATCTTCATGATTTTTTCACACTTCTATACTGCTAGTTTTTTTAAATGTAAAAACTAAGAACATATATATATACATAGGAATATATAAACAAATATACCTATTTTGCAAAAATATATTTATTTATAAATATACTAATAATGATATGAGGTTTATACACTTCAAAGAAAATAATGTATTAAAATGTGCGATGATATGCAACTTAAAAGAAGTTTATTCTTTCGAGTTGAAATATCAAAATGATGCTGAGTACTTTCGAGATTTACATTACTCTCATAATCATAGCTGGGTTATATTGCAAAGTGATGAAGTGAATGGATGTGTAAACATATATATATAGTTGTGGAAATTTAAATTTATGTAAAATTAGCTAGTGTTGAAAAATACAGATAGATAGAAGAGGGCAGCCACAAAATGGATTGCAGTTGTCTTTTTTGAGCATAATGCTATTAATCACAAAAATTCATCCTTCCCTCTTTCCAGGTAGACTCGCTGATATTTTCAATACTCTCTAATTTTACATAAATTTGAATTTCCACAACAATATATATATATACTTACACACGTTCATTCCATCACATTATAACTTAACCCTGCTATGATTGTGAGAGTAATATAACTTTTGAAAGCACTCGGCCTAATTTTGACATTTCAACTCGAAAGAATAAACTTCTCTTAAGCTGCATATCAGCGTACATCTTAACAAATATATTAATAGTATACTATAATTGCTTCGATATAAGTCTACTCATTGTTCAAAATCTTATATGCTATTTAAATATTGTTAATTTATAATTAAAATAAGTATAACTGAATACGGATATAATATTCCAAATAGAATTATGTGAATATTATACTAAAAAAAAGATCAAATATAATTATAATAATTAAATACAGTATTATTTCCATCATCTATTATTAAATATTGGATGTTTAGAAAATTTTAAACTTTATTTAAACTTTTCAAATACAAACAATTATTAGTACACAACATAATGTTAGTAAATTATACCACATTTTGAATGATATTATTCTCCGCTCTTCAAGTGTTGCAGCCTGGCCAATTGTTGTCTATTTGTGTGTTATTAATAAAAGTTGTTTGTATTTGAAATGTTTAAATAAAGTTTAAAATTTTCTAGACATTCAATATTTAATGGTAGATAACGGAAATAATCCAACATATTATCACATTTAATATGCCATCATCGCAATCCTTCAGCCAAATACTTGCATCTATATAAATAATTCTGAAGCAAATAAAATAATTATCTCCACTGGAATATAGTCTATCATTTCTTCTTTGAATTCCAAATGTAATCCTTACTTCAAATATTCCACATCCAACATATGAAGCAAATTTCTTGAGATAACAAATTGCCTCAACACAAATTATTTTTAGTAACAAGATTTATAATCAGTCATTAGTAGACCATCACTGAGCCTACTATTCTTAACTTTTGTATTTTGATATATAATACAATCACATATTAAATAAGTGTCATTTCCTCTAGCTAAGAAAAAGTATTTTGATCATAGTTTAGAAAATTCTCTTTTCGGTAGGATATTAGTAGCTTAAAATTACTCAATATTAGTCTTTCCTACACATATATTTTAGTTTTCTTATTTCTTTTCACATATAATAGTCTCAATACTACATTATTTTTGATCTACCTAATTTTTTTTTTTTAATAAAAAACCATAATGCCAAGATACTTTTTAAAAATAAATACTGCACTATAATAATAACGATAAATACAATAGAAAATCATATGACATCAAAATACTATCCAAAAACAAAATTTCATTAAAATTCTCTCCTGACCATAGTTTCATTTTTTAACACAGACGTTCTTAAGTAAAATTCAACAAGATACAAATAATATATATGAAAACAAAATAGCCTTCCCATAATAGACTTCAAAAACCAACAATTTTTAATATCAAAGGAGATCATCATGACATTGATGGTCTTAGGTTCAAAAAGATTTATCATCAGTTTCTTTGACATGAAATTTATATAAGTCAAAGTAAATTAAGTCTTAAAGATTTAAAAATAGATATCATAACTCAACTTTGTATATTCATGAAATGAATATAGATCATAAAATATTATTTAACAATGCAGATATTATCTTTTATGAAAAAAATACATTAAAAAAGAAAAATTAAACCAACTCTGATGATAAATTTTCTTGAATTTGAGACCATCAATCTCATGAAGAAGACATCCTTTGATATTAAGGTGGTTAATTTTTGAAGAGAATTATGAGAAAGTTATTTCTGTTTTGTATATTTATATATTTTATTTTTATCTAGTTGAATTTCACTTGAGAAAGTCTATTTATTAATAGACGAAACTATGGTCACAAAAGAATTTTAGTAAAAAATTGTTTTTTAAGATAGTATTTTAATGTGATATAACTTATTATTTTACAGATTTTTGAGTGGTTTTTTTTTTCAAAATTTTTAAAGTTTATATTTGTAAAAAATTCTATGCCAAAACTTGTATTAAATGACTTTGAAATTAAAAACTAAAAAAAAAAAAATTGAGTTGTTATTTATAATAAAAAAGCTTTAAAAATTTAAGCTACAATTTACTACTTTCTTCTGTAATGAGATATTATTTTATATAGCGATATGATTTTATACTGTAATAGTGATATTAGTGATTAAGCCAATGCATATGTGCTTTAAAGAGAGTATTCATTTATAATTTATCTTTAAAGTGCATGTGCATTGGCTTAATCGCTAATATCACTATTACTTTCTTCTATCTTAATTCTATCTGGAATAATTGTTTCTTGTGTAATTGCATATGAACACAAACGTGGAGATTTCAAACAGCTTTATCTTAGAAACTGCATTGGGTAAAAAATTTTACATTTTAATTTACAAAATAATATCATTAAAATGTATAATCACTTGACATAGAATGAACTTCTTCTGGCATTCCATATATGATTCTTCTCTAATACTTAGAAATGTCATACAAAAAATTGTACCAATCACAAATGTCAATGATAATGCTGTCAATAGCTTGTGATTGTAAGGTTTATATATATATATATAATGGATAAACTTTATATATATATATATAATGGATAAACTTTATTAAGATATAAATTTGAATGAAATACTTTTGGCAGAAAATTTTTTTAATAATTGTGTTCTTTCAAAAGTTATTTGTGGATTGAAAAATTGAATTCTTACTAGAAGATTAATAAAGAAACTCAAAACATACACAGAACTATGGAAATATATATATATATTAGTATCAATGAAAAGAGATTGGAAACCAAAATACATGGATGAAAGAATAATAAGTATATCACTGCTACCAACACAAAAATTAAGATTGATATGAAGATAGATTGGATCGTACATTACCAGAAGGAATTATAAATGGAAAACTGAAGTCATAAATGAATAAACAAAGTTTGTAATTATATGGAAAACCTATAAATAAGAAGTATTGCAGCTTATTTCAAAAGATATTTCTTTTTCTTAAGTTAACTGATGATGATAGAAAAATAATAATTTATGTATTCTAAACATCTGAGATGTATCATAGTATCTTCATATCAGAGATTTAATTTAATTATTACAAATAAAAATGATCCATTTTTAATTGAATAAATTATTAAAAAATTTAAATAAGACCTAAGCTTATAGAATCATGATTTGGAAGCTTCCATTTTACCAGCTGTCCTAACTCAAATTCAGTCACATCTAGATCATTAAATGTATATAAATTCCTGTTTATTTTACAGTGTGAAATCACATAATTATATAATTTTTGTATAAAAAACATATGAACAAACTGTTCTTTGTTTTTGTCAGTTATATATAACATATTCTTGCGAAATAAAAACTAATTAAACTATAATGAAAAAAATAATAATTAAGTTTTCATTTCTATATAATTATGAAGTTATTGTTATTATTGTTTGCTTTTTTCAAATATGATTTCAAACTAAAGAAAAGCAAATAAAAAAAGAATTTTAATTAAAAAATCTAAATATTATATGTCTTTAATGAAATAAAAATTTCCAATATTAAAAAATAAATACAGTATACTTTATTTTCATTATAATAACCTCAAAGTCAACTAACCGTTTCTGGTATAGCATGTTTCAAATTATTTACAAACACATACTACATTATATGTATGTGCTTAAATGAAATAAAAGAAAATTTGAAATATTAAAGTATTGCAAACAAATATGTCAAGGAATTTTCCAACTTAATTTAAAATCATTTATTTAAGAATTAATAATTCAAATGGTTATAATATTTGAAAACAAAAATCTATTTTTTTTATTAAACTCTCTTAAAACCAGTTTAATGAATAATAATAAAAAATACATTTTTTAAAACTTGTGAAACAGCTTTCTGCATCTTTGACGAATATAATATCTTGAATCAGAGTAATTATTTTTGTTATGAAATATCATCACTACGAATATCTTAATCACTCTTTCCTATAAGTTAAACAATGTAAAGATTTGTATTATGTGTGGTTGTATATAAGAATAAAATTTAAGCCAAATGGCTCAAAAACAAATGAAACTTTTTAAAAATCAACAATAAAAAGATTTTATTTGAGCTATTTGCCTTCTTTACTTAAAAAACAAAACAAAACAAGGATAGAACAACAATCATTATAATTACATTTCCAATTAAAGTTAATAACAGACCCATCATGATCAGTTTCTTTATTCTTCATAATATATTTAACTTTGATTATTCATTTCACAATCTGCAATTTTATATTTATTTATCTTTAACTCATATTATTCAATCGATGGATAACAAAATTATTTTCAAATTTATATAAATGGCAATTGTTGTTTGAAAGAAGGAAAACCAAAGAGAGAAATGGATTTAATAAATCCATACTGTTTTATACTGTAGTATATAAGAATTAAGCATTCTGTAAAACTACAATCAAATGAATTTTAATTCTAGGAGACCTGACCAGGTAAAATAGGGCTGAACTTTTTGTATGTATATGAAAAAAAAAATTAGAAATTAGCTGGATATAGTGAACATTAATACTTTTGTTTCACGTAAAGATTAAATTTATACTAAGAACACACACTATTATCAAAAGCTTCCAGCAAAACGGGTTTTGGTTATAGCTTCTAATGAAACATCTTTTTCTAATTTTTCTTAGCAAACTAAAAACAAACAAACATATTTTATGACAATGATAATATTTTCTAGTTACAAATAGAGTGTGTCCAGTTTTAATTCAATCAAACATATTTAAAATAAAAATATAAAATTAAGTCAACAACTATCATATCCTTTATTAATATTGCAATTGCTAAAAATATAAATACTATGCTGCTTTAAATATATATAAATTTGTCATCCATTTTACATGAGAAATAAATTATGCATTTCTTCAGATAAAATAAAAGACTATGTTTAAGGAAATATTTAACTTAGACAAATTGCAACGAAAATATTAATTACTATTAAAGAAGCATCGAATATTAAGACAATAAATGCTTGAATAATTGTGCTTATATGATATTGTTAGCAAGTGGGTATATATTATTTAATGAGTTAAGAATATTGAATTCTGGAGCAGACATTGTCATAAATGAAAACTGGAAATGATAGCACATTTGATAATCTAAAAGAACATTACATTCAAATCTTACAAATGAATTTTGACATGGTGGCTGCATGTAGGTGTGCAGATTGTGTGGGGAACAATGGCAATTCATCACAATGTACCAAGATGCCAAGATAATTTATTTATAGGTGAATCTGTGGAAGGATCATTACAAATAAAAAAATATATTCTTATCATTATGCTAAATTAATCAGGTCACCATTTTGTTGTGATAATTAATAAAACATATATAAATGTTTAGATTTAGAAATCATTTTATTGTTAGAAGCACATTCTGATTGTTAATATTTTTTATTGAAATATAAGAGGAATACTTCTTCACTTAGAACTGTTGACATTTGCTCGAGCCTTGACATATAGTACATATATACTCTAATATTGCACTAAACTGAACAGGCCATCACTTTTTTGTCACTATAAGTAATGAAATATATATGTAAAAGAAATGTTTAATTTCCCAATCACTTTTATTTAAATATCATAAAAAGATAACACAATATACCTGGGTCTCATTTTATGCGGTAGATAGGTTCCTCAGAAAATGCACACAAAAGAAATTGCACAAAAATAGACTTAACTTACCTTAAAAAATGGGAAATAGGTTACTGTAATTTTCGAAAATCACATAAAAGCAAAGCAACAACATAAAATTACTTTAAAGTTCGCATAAAAAAAAAAAATATGATTAATAAAAAATTTCAAATTTGAAAAAAATTGATACAAGACAAACTTTTTTTACTTTTTTTATTAACTACAGTATTTAATTTTATTCAAAACCATATATTTTTGTGCGTAATTTACATTTTTTTCATACATGTACAGTGTTTTAATCATTATCACTATTTGTGAAATCAGATTCGTCATGATATGATGTGATGTGAGGTACTTACTGTAGCTTCTTTTTAAACAAAGTCAAGAGGAAATACAACTAAAACGTTTTCCAATCGCTGTTGATCCTTCCCATTCCACTAAGCGATCTAAAATTGAAATTTTTGTTTGCAAAGAAATTCATTTTCTTGGGTGTTTTTTTTCTCTCCGTTAGAGGAAACTAAAAGTTTAAAATAAAAATAAGAACTTAGACTTATGATAATAAAAAGACACCAACTCAACACTGTTGGGAAAAATTTAATTAAAATTAACAATTAAAATTAAAATTCTTATTTTTGTCTTTAACTTTTTAATTTTCAATTCCATTTAAAAATCAAATTTCATAGTTTTACATCATATTACATAATTTTTAAATTGTTAATTACAATTAAAAATCAGATTTTAATTGTCAAATCTAATTGTGCCCACCGCTGTTACTCACCTTTTAAAAATAAACTTGTGGACACTAAATGATTAATTGATTACGTACACTTTTTATAAAAAGCAAAAATAGAATGTGACTTAAAATGCAAAAACAACATGCATAGTATATGCATCTATAATGTTTGAACAGATTTAATTATAATCTTGCAAAATTTAATGTGTGTATATAAAATGGGGAAATCCTGATTTTAAGTGAATTATGAACTTCTTTATTTCATAAAATCTATTACAGTACTACTATAAAGTGCTGAAAATATTGAAATTATTAGATGGAAGTTGAACTCCGATAATACGCTATTACTTTAAATATGATGTGAGTGTGCAAAATTTATAATATTTAAAGTAATAGCGCATAATCGGAGCTCGACTTCTGATCTAATAATTTTTATTGCATTAAAGAAAACTGCATACAAAAATATTAAGAAGAAACACGAATTGCATAACTTCAACATCGCATTAAATAAATCTGCATAAAATGAAACCTGGGTGTATTATTAATTCATTTAAAAATAAAACATTTTAAAACTATTGCCTCAATTATAATAATTGTGCATGTGATGAAATTATGTTTATCAATAATATTTTACAGAGCTCATATGTCTTATGCAGTTTAGAATAATGATAGTGATTGACTAGAATGTGGGATCATAGGATCGATTCTCCTACTGTCTTGTGCAAAATATTTTTAATAATGATGTTATCTTTCTTTTCATTTTTTTACGAGTTTACTAAATAGTTTCTCTATTTTTAATATTAACTTTTTTTTTTTATACCCTACTGTTTTTTTTTTTTTATTATTAAATAGCTTTTCCTTGAATGTGAACTTGGATTTGTTCTCTAGCTAAAAAATTGTAATTAATCTATAATTCACATTATAATCCAAATCTAAGGAAAACAGAATGAGTATTTTTTAAAAAGATATTATTGCATGTCAAAATATTAAATTCTTAACAAATTTCATGATAGCAATATTAAAATAATTCTCTTGATTGTAATAAAACCCCTACATAATTGCACTATTGACAAAATGTCTAAAAAAAAAATGCATCTAGTGAAAAAAACCAAATGTTTATTTTTTTTAATAGTTATCCAATATAATCTATGAATAAACAAACTAAAGTGCAAAGCATTTTAATGGTTTTTAAAAATTTATCAAATAAACAATCTAAGTATGAAAATTTAAAATTTCTTCCTTTAAGTAAATTCTATACATGAATCCCTAATTGTCAAACTATATAATAAAGTATAATATATACATATAATAGGACTTATTAATAAGCATTAAAAAAATTAAATAATAAAGTAAGGTAAATATTTTACTAATTTTAAACAATTTATATGTGAAACATTTTAAATTAAAAATAACTAAAGGATTTTTAAAACAAGTTGGTGTTAATGGAAGACTTATATCAGCTATGTTATTTAAAGTTGAGCTAGTTTGGTAGTCCTAATGAAGTGTAAAAATTACATCAATAAACAATGTATGAAAATTTAAAGCATCAGACTATATATATAATAAATTATAATCATTAATAGTGGAATAACATACATAAAAAATTAAATAATAGTGTACAAATATGTTATTATTGAAGGAATATAACTTTGTTAATAGAAAATAGAATGAGTTTATGGATAAGAGATTATGAATGGGTTTTCAAACAAACAAGAACTATTTTTAGTTAATTATTGATACGACAGTTAAAATTGATCTAAGTATTGACAAAAAGAAAGTTTTTAAGAGTTACATAAGCTTTCACAACTATTATACTTCAGAAAGGATAATGGAGACAAGCCAGACTCTTTTTTTCTCATTATGCAGGATGGAGCTTGGAGATAAAGCATTCCAGAGAATCATACTCTGGCTGTATATAATATTTTTAATAAGCAGATACGTAAATTATAAGTAGAATTACTTACAGAATATCAGAGTTATCCTGAAGATAGGAGGATGCTTGTTTTAAATTATGATAAAAATAGTTAGATATTTTTAAAAAATATTTTATTTGCAGATATTTACTATCTTTACTAGCAATTTCACAGGATTAGCCAAAAAATAATATAAAAACTTTTGAAAAAAAAATTAAAAATTTCAAACACAATAAATTTCCACTTACATTACTAAATAAATATTTTTATTTTAAGATATTATTTAATTTTTATTTCAAAAATTATTTTTTTAAACATTTTATTTAGCATGTGGTTTAATCTCCAGGTTTATTTTATAGAAATAAATAAATAAATCAGATAAGAAGATATTTACCAAACATGTTAAATGATTAGTGCCATTTGCAAAAGTGCTGGGGAAAAAATATCTTTTAATTTATAAATTTTATTTTATAGAATTTGAAGGGGAGGGGGGTGCTAAAATTAATTTTGCACAAAGGTGTCTCTAACCTATATGCTCATGCTAATACTACTAACAATGAATTTTAGAATGAATTGTATTTGAACTGAAGTTACAAGAACTACTTACTCGAATAAAGCATATTATAATTTCCTTAATCCAGTTATTGAAATCATAAGAGACAGATTGAATTACAAAAAAAATTTTAAAAGTGGAATTTAAACAGAATATTTAAATTAGATTCAATATTATCTGTATGCCTAAAGTAAATCCCTGCATACTGAACTAGATTATGTTCTTTAAGATTTTCTGGCATTCTTTTACAATTTGTAGGTACTTTTTTTTTCCAATTCTTTTATTTCACTTCCTCCTTCATTGTACCCTCTTTTAAAATAAGAATTTCATAATTCTTCTGCTTCAAATACATGCTAAATCAAATTCATTACTATTTTCATAATTTCTTCAATAAATAAATCATTTTCATTTATTCATTTGAACTTTCTTAATTCTCTTTCAAATTCACATAATTAAAGCTTCCAATCTTTTCAACAGTTTCTTCAGGATCCCATTCCAAATAATGCTATAACCACACAAAACAGCCTTTCATTCAAACTAACTTTAAATTGAGTCATAGGAAATCTATGTTTTTAAGAAATTTTTTTAACTACTGTAACTATCACAAATTTCTATATTGTTATTTTCATCATCAGCTAATCAACTTTCCAAATATTTCACTATAACTTACCTTGCAATTACTTATCCAATGTTTAGTTTCAATCTTTTTCCCATGATATTTTCATTGTTCTAATTTTAATTGCTTTATTTATATATTTATTTTTTATATATATTTTAAATTGCTTTATTTACATCCCTAATTTTCTACAAATTCCACATATTGTTACACTCATACTTTTTATTTGCAACAACTTATTTTTACTATTCACATTAACAATTTATCTAAATATTTACAAAATAATATTCCAATTTTATAATAAAACCATTTAATCTTACAAATATCTAAATTCACACACAAACTTTCTAATGTTTCTCCTTTTAATCTATACTTTTTTTTCCAAAATAACCAACAAATAATTTGATTCATTACATCAAATACTTTTTTTTTAAATCAAAAAATAAATATCAATTTCTTTCTCTCTCTACAAACTATTTTAGTTATTAGATATGTCTATTCTAGACTCAACAAGTCTTTGATTATTTATGTATATTAAGCTCATTGTTTTAAAATTTTCACATTTTAATGCATTAAATATTTCACTTTTTTTATCATAATAGTGGGAAAAAACTTATTAATTGTTCATATGAGTTGTGAATTAGAAATATTAACTAATTCTTTACATTCTTTTCCTTCATAATCTTTAATAATTTCAAGTAGAATCCCATTAATTCTTGAATTTTCATCAGCTGTATTGCTTTCCTTACATAACATATTTTATTCTTATCTATGGACATTCTTTTTCAATTAACATGAGTATGTATTATATATTCTTCTAACATTTTAATATATTGATTTTCTTTCCTAATAAAAAGTTTATCATTTCTTGCTTCACTCTTAAAAATCCTGTGAACTATTTTATTCTATTATTCTTTTGCAATTTCTCTACCTTCTTATATGTCTCTTCTAAGAAAATCATGTCTACACTTTATAGCTACTACACATCAAAATTTATTGTTAGGCTTTCTATCTACAATCCATTTTCTCTATATAATTTTATTAATCATCTCAATTTTAATCTAAACTTTTTTACTCTTTTGCTTCTTTACAAACTATCATATTTATTATAGCAATCTTTAAATGTTTATTAATAATTCTCACATTTTATTTTATTTATGACTAACATTTACATTTATTTTATTATCTAGTAATTCCTAATTTCCTCTTCATTTTATCAATAGTCTATTTTTTTTTCTTGACCTTATCTCATTCTTTTTAAGTGAATCTAATTCCACCATCTGAGATTTAAATGTATTTAAATTTAGATTTGTAATATAATATAGATATATTTTGATTGTTCTCCAGCAGTGTAATTCTTTCATTATTTTAATGTGTATACTTTAGACAAATTTAAACATCTATTTAAATATTTCCAGAATTACTAACTTTTTTTTTTTTGGGAAAAATAAAAATATTTGGAATTTTAGCAATTATTGAAAATATAAACAGTGAATAAAAATATTGCAAAAGATAACAACAGTTAGAATTTAAATAGGTAAACATTTCTAGTAATTTTCTTTTATTGTCATCCCCAAATTAAATGTCACGATCTTTTATAACTACATATATTTTGTTCTGCCTTTTTATTTAGTATTCTAATTTAAATAGATTTACAATTTTATATCTATGATATATTTTATTTTTTAGTTTGTTTGTCTCATTTTAAATAATAACGTTGCATATATAATAACAGATCAATGTATCTTCTCTATTTTTTTTAGTCCTGGAATTAGTCCCCTATATATAACTTTATTTTTTTAATAACTTCATCATTCTTCAAAGAATAATTTTATCATGACTAATTCAATCGGAAGGCAACATTTTTCTGAACAGAGAATTGTTTTTTTCTTTCTAAATTTGAAATTAATATATAATATTCCTTTACACATTGTTATCTAAAATCATATTTCATCATGGATTTTACAAGTTTCACTTTTGATCTTTAATTCATTATAAACATTTCTTTGCATACTCGAGCACATTATAGTTTCATCCATTATATTTTAATCCGGTTATTATTTAAATTCTGTTGCAGTAAAATTTATATTTTATTAAATAAAAAAAACTTCAAAAAGTGGCTACATTATAGTAAATCACATCTTTTATGAATATATCAAGACGCTCTCTAAAAAAATCATACTTTGAATTCAAACAGTACAAAATAAATGCCAATCAATGATTTTTGTTATCAGCAATTAGTAAATTGAAATGTTTTTTATATAAAATCTTGCACCATGATGTTGAAGATCTGTTTATTAATGTTTTTGCATATTTAAAATCAAGATCATCATGAATATAAATATAAAATGTTTGCACTCTTTATATATCTAATCACTATATTTAATATTAAATACAATTTTTCAAGTATAAATAATCATGGTAGTGTTAAAATTATATGCATAAATACACATACATTTTACAAATAATCAGTGTGGAATTATTTGTATTATAAAATAGTTAAAATGTACTTTGCAGTGATTCATTAAATTATTCTTATCTATAACTTAATGATTTTCTGATAATATGGTTTTCATGTATAAATAATTTTTATTCTCCATCATGCTGAAAAATGAAAAATTCAGATTTCATTGCATAATAATAATTATGTAAAAATGATTATGAAAAATAGGAAACTTCATACAAGGAGAAACTATTTTATATACCATCTCAATTTTTCTGCAGAGAATTATAATATCTGAAAAATAATTTAATAAAATTAATATTCATTATATAATCTGTATTTGGGTTATTATTTTTATATATTTTTATTTTTATTTTATCCAATTTTTTATTAAAAAAATTATCCAAATTTTGTATAAAAATATAATCTATTATTAAATAGAAGTTTGGATTTCTAACATTTAAAAAAACTGATACGATTTTTTTTCTTTTTTCGTTTTAAATAAAAATTTATTTGTTCCTTTGTTATTTATTATACTGACTGACCCTCAATAAAAATTGATTACATTTTTTATAGAATGGACAAACTGATGTTCTTATTTTTTTTATTTTTAATTCTGTTGGTCATTTTGTTATAAAATTTTGTAATGTTAATAATATAATGCAATAATTAAAAAATAAGTGGTAATAGTAATTTAATGTTTACAATAAAAATAATAATTTAGCTCATTAATTCATAATGGTTTTTCTCATTTATATATAACTGCCTTCAGGATATGGTTTGTTAATCAATACAGTGAATAATTCATAATATCTGCTTAATTCTGAAACTAATTGGATATTTACAATGCAGTTGTTTACTATGAAAAATAATCTCTGATACTTTATAATTAATTCGATAACCATTTTTAAAAAGTTAAAAAGTAATGTAAAATGTGTGTTAAAATATCAAACAAATGCAATACTTTATATCTTAAATATTCTAAGATTTTCTATCTCTTTATTTTTATTTTTAAACATAATACAGTCTTCCAATAAACATTATACCTTGCATCATTTTTTTCCCATTTGTTTTTTTAAAAAAACTGCATCAATATATATATTCCCTAATGTTTCAACCATATTTTATGGTTATTATCAATGGCTTTTTTTAATAGGAATACCTGAAATTAATATATGCATATATATATATGAAATCAATGCACTCCTTATAAATAAATGTATATCTATACCTATATAATTACATACTATACACATATACAAATAAACGAATACAAACCAATGTTAGTGAGATGTGATATGTTGGACTATTTCCATCATCTATGAGCGAATGTTGAATGTATAGAAAATTTTAAACTTTATTTAAATTTTCCAAATACAAACAACTTGTTAGTAATAATACACAAATAGACAACACAGGTTAGTAATTACAACATTTTGAATAGTTCTTTAGATGTTGCTGATTTATATACACAGTGACAATATTCGCTTAAAAGTTGAACTTGTACCTTTAGATTCTTGAATATCGAATTTAAGGCAAATGGCCTACCAACTGAGCTATTCTGACAAATGTTAGTGAGCTTCAATTAGTGTTATGCAATCATTGATTTACATACATACAAGTATACATTAAATACATTAAAATATATAAAATTTCACTTTTTCATAAATTATCAATCAGTTATTATTATTATATAATTAAAATTTCAGGTACAAAAATAAATCATTCAAAACAAATTGTATAATAAATCAAATCAATTGTTTATCCAAGAGATTTTTGAAGTATATCTGAAAGTTTATTTCCTGATCTTTTGATAATACCTATTGAATATTTCATTATGTTGTGTAATATAAAGCATTTACTAAATCTCAGTGCAAAATATCAAATGAATTATATATTTAGTCTTATAATGAATATTTGGATAATTCTTCTATATATGAGTTGACAAATGGATGATTCTCATTTAAGTATGAGATAGAGATAATTTTAACATTTGGACTGATCAGTAGTTTCTATGTATATTTTTTAATGCTTAAAAATTTTAGTGCTATCCTGCAATCGGTTTATATAGGTAAATAATAATTTCTTATTGTGTATACACACACATATATCTAAATGTGAACATAATTCATGTATAAAAGCATTAAAAGTAATAAAATACAAGATTCCAAAGAAAAATTGTTCCATTCACACTGAAATAGCTTGCCTCTGGCCAAAGCTTTCTATAGTTTCTTTAAAAAAAAAAAAAAATTAGCAACTAATAATTGAATAGCTATCCATATTGGTTATGGACTAATGACTTAAAATTCATAAGCTAGTTTAGAAATCATTAGCTATCTCAAAAAAAATAATTGTGTTTCACCAGGATTTGAATTTAAATCATGAGTATGTCAGGTATGTATGCTAACCATTACATCAAAATGGCTATCACACACATATATATAGTCATTTAACTGAAGGGTTGAAATAGAGTAAAACAAAATAAATACAAAATTAAGTGGGTAAAATATTAAGGACTAGGTTTTATAATTATAAATAGTTTTAAATTTTTGCTAAAACTTATATTTATATTATGTGTTTCTTTTCTACAAAATATTTTGTTTTAAAAACTCATTACAATTCATTTCTTTTATTACTTCTTGTAATTAATATAATTAAATTTTTATAGTCAATTCACATTTTTCCTACTTAATTGCTTGAATGCTTAATTTTGTAGATTTTCAATTGTTTTCTAATAATGAGATTTTAAAGTAGAATTATATTTCTACCATTTATAATGACCAAATGTTAATCTAAAATTAATGAAAAGGTTCCCCCATTATAACATGTACATATGCAATAATGATTATGGCAATTGTAAAAGCTTTAAGAGAAGAAGGCTGATAAAACTGCAATAAAATGATAACATTTCAGTTGAATTACTAATCTAGGGGGGGAGGGGTTGAGAGAATTATTTTATATTTATATAATAATTGTTAACTCAAAGGAGTGGTCAGTAGATTCCTTTCAATAAGTATTGTTGTTGTCATGTGATATATAAAAAGATAAAAATAAGTTTTATTGGGTTATTTCCAGAAATAAAAAAAGCCCTATGATTAAAAAAAATGCATTAGAAAATTTGTCTATAAAGATTAAATAATTTTCTTATAAAAATGATAAATATAATAATGGTAGGAAACAATGAAATTCCCTATTTCATTGAGTAATGAGTTGACACTGATTGGTATAGATTTACTGATGACATACTAAAAACTTGTACAGAAATATTATGTACAGATGATGAATCTGTAGAGAGTGTGTGATAACACTAATGCAGTAAGATAAAAACAATGAAAATAAATCAAAAGAACTTAAGATTAAAAAAAAGTGATTAGACAGAAAATAATAAGCAAATTGCTATTAAACGTTTGGAAAAGGGATAATAAATGAAAATAGAAAAAAAAAATTTTTTTTTTAGATTTCCAATGGATAAAACAAGCTTTTAATAAAATTGCAAAGTTATTCTATAATCACTTGAAAAAAATTTAAAGTGGTTATTTAAGTACTTGTTAGAAATGTAGTTATCTGTTAAACATATACTAGTCATTTATGAAAAGGGGGTGGGACATTCTTTGTGCAAAGGCCAAAAATCAAAACAATGAAGAATGAGATTTTTTTTTTTTAAATATATATTGTGTTTTAATTTAATGTGTAATTCAAAAATGTAAATATAAGAAAACAATTTTTTTTTTTTACTTATTATCATTGAAGAACATAAACAAAATATCAGCTTGCAAAACAGGAAAAATAAACAAGTGAAATTATTTGTTTTAATAAATATATATTCAGACAATTTTCATTATGACAGACCTAATGTATGATGTTAAATACATAAATGATCATTCAATGACTTTTTATTAGCCATTGACATCAGTAGGTAACTTTTAAATAAAGAAAAATTGTAATGTTTGGTAGAATGTTCAAAAATTAAATATGGCATTCTCAAACTTAATGACATTAAAAAGAAAAGATGAAAAATGAATTAAAAAGTAATTATGCACTTTATTAATAAATACATAAATAATTGAAAATACAAGTGGATGGGTTTCATTATTTTTTTATTTTTTTAATTGAGGAGGGAGAGAGGGGGTGCAAAACAAATCAAAACATAACTTTTTGTTTAACATATATATATATTATAGTTTCTTACTAGAGAAATTAAAGACTGTCAATCACCAAAGTAAAAAAGAAAAACAGTTCTTTCAATTGACCAAAGAGAGATATTTAGGAATCTCAAAGAAAGAATTAAATACAAAACTGAATACCCATCAAATGTAAACAACTTCAAATCTCTAAATTTTGAAATATAATTTATTAGTGAAGTATCTGTAAAGTAATTAAAATAAAACAATCTTCAAATATCCTATTGCAAGACTAAGTATCTCTTTAACAGTCCCTCATAGAAAAATAGAAAGAACGCATTATTCACTAGGTTTGCCGATTGCGGTTTGAGCAATTTTCCATCCTATTTTTAATTCCCTAGATAAAATTTCAAGATACATAATCACTGTTTAACACCGGATGATTAGCTAAATTGAATATGGGCCAATTACTTTACCCTACCCTCCCCCATGAATTTGACTAGAACTTTAAAAAAACTTTCAAGATTACTTAGTTTGGATTCGAATACAGTAAAATAGTAATGAACATTTATACATTGAGAGGACTATTTTAGTGTAAACTATTTCTAGCAATATAATGCATAAGGGCAATTTCACAAGTAATGTCAAAAATATACAAGATAGACAATGTTATAATTTATTACTTCTGGAATACAAGAAAAATGTCATATATAAATTTAAGTGAATATAATTTTTTTTCTAAGAAAATAACCAATATATATAAAATATACACATATCCACACATACATGTTCAACTGTTTATTTTTAAATGCAAGATTACGTATTATAATGATTATAACATTTTCAAAATTATATAATTTTCCGTAGAGATAATTTAAAAATAAAAATATGAACTTAACAATGTTATAGCAACTTTCACTTCATCGGTTTAAAAAAATTAAATACAGCTTAAAACCGTGAGAAATACACTTCCGCTAAAAATGAGACTTAAAATATTGCAAACCAATTCAGAGTAAAAACAAAATATTTATTATAAATGTTTACAAGAATCAAAAATAAAAGGATAACTAATAATAATAAAAGCAAGTAATGTTTTATAAGGAATTACAAAGAAAAATTATAAAGAATTTTTGGGCAAAAAAATTAAGATATTAATTACAGCTGTACTACTTGTCTCTATAAACTATCACGGATATGATACGCTGCTACAGATTTTAGAAAAGAAAATTAAAAAAGTTATTTAAGAAATTAAGTAGGAAGTGAACGCGTAATAGTTGTTATTAAATTTTTAACTCACGTCATATTTGTTTTTATCAAGACATACATAAATGAAAAAAAATGAAATGAGGATGTTAGGAAACTTACCATGAAAATGGGTGTCATGCCTTGCCCAAAATGTTTATTATATAGTTTCTCCAATAGTAAAACGGGTAAATCAATCACAGGTCGGACATAACAATATTACTCCACCTACCTGTAAAATAAAAACATTATGCGCCTGTTGTGGTCGCCATGTCGGCATGCAACGTCACTTCCTTATGTCAATCCCCCTAGTGTTAAACAATGCAATTTAAAAGAAATTTGAAGTTTCTTTTTGCTTTAAAACTTTTTTTTTTTGCTAATGCAGTCAATACCTATGATAATTTAAAATGTAATATATTAACAAATTATAATATTGGTTATCAATATTCTACAATAAACAGAAGTAAAATTAAATATTAAAAAAAATATTTTAACAGCAAACAATAAAAGTTTTTATTTTTTTAGATTTTGGATCTATTTATATACATAAGACCTATTAAAAATTTATTTCTTATAAATATTTATTCATACTTGAAATAAACTCTTTGTTTTTACTTCACCTTCAAGAAGATATAAAAAATTGGATTGAAGAATATACTTTACAAGAATTAAAAAATATATATAAATGAAAAACGAACATTCAACTATTATATATATATAGATTTCCTTTATATTCAAAAGCTACTTTTCAAGATACAGAAGCAAAATTAACTAAGATTATTATATGTAATACTTAAAATAAAAATAAATATGTATTAATACTTAATTAAACAATATATAATAATAATAATAATAATAATATTAGTAGCAGTAACCACTCACAACCAACTATAGTTACTCTGACTCTAAGAAAAAGAAAAAATAGAAAACAATAATACATTAGAAATAAAGTTTGCAATCACTTTAAAAGCCCCTTTCATTAACCACAAACATAGAATACACTGATTTAGTATTCCATTTGTTTTTTTATTTTGAGTACTATCAGCTTCTTCAGCAAACTTTTTTTTTCTGAAAGACTACAATAAGTTATTATAATTCTAGTTCTCCACTATTTTCTATCCTTAGTCATATCCTCTCATTAAAATAATCAATATTTCACTTTTTTGAAATAGTCTTTGTAATATAAATGAGTTCAGCCTTTTCCATAAACACCACTCACAGATTCAACCTAAAACACTTTTTGGAAATATGTAATGTCCATCCATTTAATGTATCCAATTCAATGAAGATGTGATTCCATAATAGTATATTCTATAGTATCATATCCATTAACCTTATGTTATTTAGTTTTAATGTCATGACATTATATTTTTGAAATATTATGTAGCATCTTTAAATGAAAATTTTTTAATGCCATTATATTATATCAATAGAAATTCCAATTCTCATTTCCATGCATCAAATAGGATAGTTATAATCACCTTGATAAAATATTCTAATATTTAATGTATTTAAAGTAAAAGAGAAGTTTAAAGCCATAGAAAATATGTAATAGAGAAATAAATAATAAGTACAGCCAAAGTGAAGTTAAAATAAATTCATTTATTAATCTTCTGGGTTAATTTTTGTCACAAAGTGTCCATTTCAAAGCATAACTGGTAGATAATTAGCAGAGTGTGATAGTAATTCTGATTATAAAAGGTTAAACTTGGCAGTGTTCAAAAGGTTCACATAATTGCATGTATAATAGGTAATTACAAAGCACTGGTTACATTCTCAGATTAAACAACCAATGTTTATCAAGGGAACATTATTGGTTCATATATTTATTGTATGTGTGGAATTAATTATGTGCCAAGCCTCTTTTTTTGTGATTACTCTCAAGGCATTTATCACTTACCTCAACATGAAGGTCCAATTTTTCATATAAATATAGCATCTGTTAATTATCCACACATACATATTAATACGGTCATTTGACCAACTTCATGTTAATCTTTGACATTACAGTTATTTTTCTATAAATTATCCTGTTCTAATATGATTATATGCTAATAAAGTCATAGTCAAAGTCTTATTTTATTAGTGGAGTAATAATAATTGAATGGCTTTATTGCTCAGGATTTCATAAAAAGTTCATATCGATGGAATGCCTAAATTAGAATTGATCTGGGGACCTTATATTCTACCAAATATGGCATTTTATTTATAAATCTTAATTTAAAAATATTAAAAAATATATATTATTCAGAGTAATTTCTCAATTTTTTTCATAGTATGATAGTTTATAATGATGTTTTACATATAATGACTTCGGCTGAAATCTCTCCATATTTTTTTTACATTTAATTCAAGATTACATTGAAACATTTGTTTCATAGTTTGATATTAGATTTTTCAATCAAGATTTATTAATAAAATGAATCTCTTATTCTGCTTTAAATATCACATAATCATTTGGTATAGGATAATTAAAAAAAAGTTTGTAGAGCATCGGTAGCCAAGAGTCAGCACAGCCGCCTTGCAAGCAAGCTGTTGCATGCAGAAGGTTATCGTGGGTTCACTTCCCAGCCAATGGTTTGACATACGGAAATATATATATATATTTATGCATTAACAACATGTCAATTGGCATGACAGTATTAATGTAAGACATGTAATTATGTTGCATGAATAATTGAAAGACAGTTGATAATTGATGTTTCTAAAATGTATATATATATTGCCGTGATAAAAATATATGGCATCTGTAATGGATATTTTATTCATGACAATTGTAGCTGACATAACTCTGGGTTTTTCAGGTTTAACTTTGATAATATAATCAGAATAACAAATTAATATATACTCTGAAGAATCATCTCCTCTTGAAAACTATCTTATATTTAATATGCATTAAGTAAGGTTTAAAAAAGAGATAAAAAAATAAATTTATGTGTAAACCAAGTAGATATAAATACTGTAACGATCTGGGGAATAGTACTTAACGTAATCTGCACTACGGGGCGCCATCTAGGCATTTGAACCTAGAAAAATTTATAAAGTAGGCAGATACCTAAGTCAAAAAAAATAAAAAAAAATTTTTTTTTTTTTTTTTTAAATATTTTGGTTCCGGTCGTTAGCCCATGTCACTAGCTCAGTGGAATAGCAGAGATTTAATAATATAATCTAAGAGTATATATAAAAAAGAATAAAATAAGCCACTGCCAGTAATTAACATACAAACATTTATTTATGCACATATATATATAAGATTTAAAACTATTTTAGTATTAGTTTTACATTTTAACATTTAACATTATTTTTAACTTTACCTTAGATTTTAATTTACATTTTAATTTCTATTATATTATAAGTTTACATTTTAATTAAGTTCGCACAGATGGGATTATAAAAGCTTGTTTTAATATGTTGCTATAGATCGGTTACATAGATTACACGGTTAAAAACATTTCAAAGTAAACATAAACGATCAAAATATAAAATCATTGATACTGGCAATTGCAGAGGGAAATTTATAAGTAACCCAGTAGTATTCACCATAAGATACTTGCATTGTCACCAATGACTTAAAAGACATCCGAATAAATACATTTTAGATACTCACCGTAAGGTATCATTATTTATCGAATGTCTATATATTTTGATCAAATATGGAAACGCAAAACATAGTTAACCATTAAACAATCCATGCAAGCGTCTATAAACAACTTAAATTTAATGCAATTTTATTTAGTGTCGATTATGAATAGACTACATAGATTTGCATTTGAAAATAAACATTCTATCCCTATTTAACCTTAGGCTAAAATTCGTAGTCAAACTGGCATCAATTCATCTGATATATCGATGTATTCAATGTAATATGGAATACGGCAGCAACAAAAAGATTAAGAGAAGATATTGACTCTCATCAGATAAGAATATTACTTCTATCTAACGAGAAGAACAATAAAAAAAAACTCCATAGAAAGGAACTGCGCTCTGCGTCTTATAATTCCTTCCATAGGCAAAACGGGAGAGTGTGGCGTATGAAGCGATTCTGCCAGTAGCGAATCTCCGACTACATCTACTAACTACACCAATATATCCAATCCATTGACCCAATTTAACAACAAAACAAATAACCTAAGATTACCCTCCCCTAATATAACTTTACAAATCTATACAGCCATTCACGCCCGACTTAAGTTTAACATTTATATAATTTAACTTATCGGAAAACAGAAATCATAAATAAACTTAAAGAACAAAATTAAATAAATGGAAATGATTTTAAACAAATAAATAAAAAATACATCAAATAACATTTTAACTACTTTAGTCAGATAGGAAACTAATGCAATTATTTTAAATACGAAAAGTTTTTAACTTAATGTTCATTAATTGTAAAGTTCTTACGGTTTTAAACAGTTCATCTTTATCTGTCGTTTGTAAGTTTGAACGGGAATTCCCACGCCGTCCTGAAGATATTGGTATACATTTAGCCGATGTTTTATTTATTCATTCGGAGGTTTTTGAATTTAGTTGGTCCTCAATGTAGAAAACGATAGTTCATTTCTCTTTTCTTTAACAGCTGAAAGAATTGACAGTGCGTCTGTCAACTCCTTCACCTCCAACTCCGTACTAATACATATAGTCACATCGTAATAATCAATAACAATCACTTCCAAATTTTCCTTTTATACGTATTCGAAGGATTGACTTGGCATTATGTCATCGATGCGATGATCCTTTCGCTGAGGTCCGATTTCCCGATGGATTTCTTTCATTGGCTATTTGTTTCTATTGTTTTCCTATCTGACCGATGTTTTTACATTTAGATGCCCAAGGCTGGTTTACATTTGACTAATTAAATTTATCATTTCCATTTCTGATTAATTAACCTGTTTTCCAAATCAAAGATATATTTAAAGATATAATTTTATCTCCAAATCTTTTTAAAATTTAGTTTTAAAATACTTTTTCTTTAATAAAGTTTTATTTTAATAATTTTTCATTATCTGTGCGATTTAATATATACGAGTTTAAGATGATATTTAATTTCAATTTTTAATTCTTAAAGAAAATTTTTAAATGCGAACTTTATAATTTACTTTCATGTTTAATAAATATATAAAAAAAAACAATGTAACGAACGTCTGTGCTCGTTACAATACAAATATGCAATATATCTTATTTAGGGTCATAAATATGCATGCCAGAAATTACTTTTAAAATAAAATTGCATTAAATTTAATTATATTAACATTATAAACTCTACCCAAAAACAAATGAATTAAACATTTATGGATTCCAGTAATTTAAAATCAAAATGGAATAGAGAAATAAAATCTTGGTCTTAGCAATATATCCAGGTAACTAGATAATGCATGAGTGACAATAATTTGCTCTATTAACTTTATTTGAGATAAATTTAATATAATCTTTATTAATTAATGAATCCTAGATGGAAAGGTTATATCCATATTTTCAAATATAATTCTGGCCTTTGGCAAAGAATAATATTGCACTCACATATCTAGAATTTTCTTTAATTCTTTTATGCTGTACAAAAACCATAAAGTTTGAACTAAAGCCAAATTGATGTATATTTATATAGGTCTAGCAGTATGCCATTAAGTATATATTTTCATATGAAATTTAAATGTAACAATCATTACAAGACTTTCTCTATTTATTGTACAATAAACAGCCAATTGTTCTATTTCCTTTACTCCAGTGCCATTTCCTATGAACTTGAATAATCAATAAATACTAGCTAATAATGTTATACCTAAATTCTAGTATGGGGGTTTGGATATGTTTCTAGATATTGATTAGTTTCAGTGAGAGACAGAATTACATTCCTACATTTAGCTACCTACACTTAGCACAAAATTAAGATCAGCATAATATATAATTTGGACTTGTCTTGGTTCAAAGCCCTAGAATTTTTTAAATCTCTTTGTTAGCATCAAAGAGTGAAAAGTGGTTCCTAGGTGTGTAAGAAAAATCCTACTTATTGAAATCAGTCCCTAACTGGAGAGTAATCTGAGAATTTGGAAATCATATAATCATCTAACACCCATTGCATGATCAAGTTTACAGTAGATGGGGTGAAATAACTTAATAAATTGCTGCAGGGACTAATAATAAGCAAATAGTTAAATGAGGTACTGATTGGTTATATATTATTCTTGGCAGAGATTCATGGTGTCTATAATTCAGCACAAAACTTAAGTCCTTAGAATCCAGTTTCTGGCCTAGTAAATAGACCGGTGGTTTTTCATTGAGATTTTATGATATATCATAAAGTACAATAATTAATGCCACTACAACACTACTGATAATTAATATTAAAAATACAAAAAGAATATGATAAAGAGCAAGGGGAATTAAGTGAATTAGAAATGATGGAAAATTAAACTTAAAAAAATTGAAATTGATATATTCTGAATTGATATAAAAGACATATATAGCCACATTGCAAAAAAAGTTTTAGTCATATTATTGCAATTTTCTAATAAATATTTACAAAAATTTAGCTTTTCTGCATTAACAATAACAAAAAATAAAGATTAAAATGCTTGTCAATTCAAAATATATAGTTAATGTAGTGATTGTTTTATTTTTTAATATATAATTCCTTATAGGACTCTTTCATATATTTCATGATGATATCCCAAATCCAAAGAGATTGTTTTATACTTTTTAAATTTTTATTACTTTTTATAGTTTTCTTGCCAATTCTCAGTAATATTTTTTATATAATTATTAACATTTTTAGTACCATTTTTTTATAATTACACATGTTTAATTCTTTTTAATGAACCATTTAAAAATATTTTTATACACCCTTTGTCTTAATTGAAAATTTACTTGGTTAAATGGTATTTTTTTTTTAAGCATCTATTACTGTTACAATTCTTAATACGCTACTAATTATCTTATTATAGGTCTCAGTTAAGTTTGAACTATCTTCAGAATATGTTAATATTTTAAACAGATGAGCAAGTTCAAAATCAAATTCATTGGAATATTTCTGACGATTAGGAATACCAGCTATCAATAATGTTTTTGATCCATTTGAAAAACCAAACAGATGGCCATTCTGGAGAAATGCTAATCATAGGTCTTAATAGTCAATGTTGACTGAATAGTCACTAGCAATCATAATAATTTGGCATAAAACTTAAAAATTAAGTCTACTGTACAGCATTTGAAAAGACTTTTCAACTTTACAAAAGTTTATTCCTTAAATTGATTATGTATATTGAACCGGATACTTTATCCGATTCAAAAGTTCTATCACATAAATTAAAACAAAATTCTATTTTTGTAAAATTTAGAAGAAAGTAAATTAAAAGTTTTATATGCGCGATAACACACATACTTATTTATGTTAAAATCTTCTATTTTTAATTCTCAATCGATTTTGATTTAAAATATTTTTTTTATGATGCTTGTTTTCTTTTAAAGTAATTAAAAGCAAACAAAGTTTAATTAATCTTTTTGTAAAAGTATTTTAAGTTGATTTAATTTTAAAGCTGAGATTTAGCTTGACATGTTTTTTTTTAATTAATTTGTAAGATAAAGCCCTGATCAGATGATGTTTTTCCAATTAAGATTGAGCGGGAGATAGAGATTTACCCTGGTTGAAACTTGCAATAAAAGATTGCACAGTAGATAACGATGGATATAAATAGCTCTGGTTTTTTTTTATTCATTCATTCAGATTATTCAGAGAGACTATTCTAGTCACTCAGGTTATTGATTTTGATTTAACAGATTATTCAGCTTTTTTGTTATTGAACTGTTAAGCGATTCTAATTCTATTTGATATTTGTTCAATGGGAATCACCAAGTTGGATTTCTATTGACTGACAATAATTCTACTATTATCCATGATAGTAGTGGCCATTCAGACACTGTGCCTATAATCTATACCATGAAGAATCCCACAAACATGATGGGCTAAACTTTTCCAAAGATGTATCTCTGGAGCTTCAAAATTGTGACTTCAATGATGACCTAAGTGCCAAGTCCAGAGCTGATCCTGATAGTGCTTCCATTCTTCTGATTTGTAGCAAATTAAAGCCACCATATAGGACTCTTTATAAACTGTACTTTGCTTGAACAGCAGAAATTAATATTACCTCGAGATAACTTACATTTCCATATTAAAATCAGGGCTAAATCTCTAATTAAGTCTCTAGAAAATCTCAGCTTAATCTTAAAAGAAATTATATTTATGATGTGTGACCTATTAATTTAAATATTAATGTATTTTTATCTTAGTGGCAATAATTTCCATCTTAAAATATTACTTATTTGAGAGTGGATGGCAAGTGAGATTTTATATGCTTAATGTTTTTTCTGTTCTATGACTAATCCTTGATAAATACTCAGGCAAATCTTAGTAGTTTTCTTTTACTCACCTGTCCTTTCTGTTTGTTTGTTTTTTGTCATTAAACTTAATCAAATTTGGTTTGCATTTTCTGCAGACCACTGATTGTTTGGCTAGTGGTTTATCGAGTGTATTTTTCTGTTTTACTTGGTAGAGATTTTATTTTCTATAGTTCAGATTACATAGTCTGTAATCTTTTCTTTTCTTGTGTGAGACTAACCTCAGCTGGTTTAAATGTACCTGACCATGAGTGTTTTGAAGAATTATGACATTCTTAGTTCTGACATTCCTTTTCTGGGCTAAGAAAAGCTCATATGCACTGTTCCATTGGTTCTCCAGATGCGTCTATCTTTCTAAATCTCTATAAAGAAAAATGAAATTGGTTTAGGTGAACCACTAGCAGGAAGATATAAGCTCTTCTTATGTTATAGATGAGAAATGAACTTATCTGCTTGGGTACTTAACATATTAATGCTCTCGTACACTCTATGATAAGATCTGCTGAGAAAATGAAGGTCAAGTTTCCATGTTTATTTTGTTATATGTTTAATAAATTTAAAAGTTCTTGTAATTATTTTGGCTGACGTTTGTCTCACTGTTTTTTCAATTGTCTGAACAACATTCACAAGCTCTTGATCTCCCTGGGTTTAGTCGGATGCATTCATATTCGTATATCCTGTCCACCCTTAAAATAAATGTCTAGTTCCAATTTTTAGACTAGTGGCGCCCTTGTGATCAGTATATGCAAAAGAAAAATCTTTTCATCCTGTACATAGGTACTTAAATTTTAGCACAACCAATGTAGGGCTTTGAGTTCCAATCCCATGTGAGATTGTGTTCAGACAATTTAGGAATATTTCAGGTGTAGGAAGCAAGATTTAGTAGGTAGGGATCAGTTTATGCTAGCCAGGATTATATTGTAAGAAGCAGTTAGGAGTAGGGGGTTCATCTTTTCAATATGAATAATTAATATACAGTTAAACAGCATTTTCTTTAGAGTTATTACTGAATGTATGAGTTAGACAAATAGATATTAAGAAGTTATGTATTTGTTTTTGTTTTTTGTTTTTTTTTTAAAAAAAAGAAGTAAAGAGTACGTTTACAAATAAAAAAAATATCAGTTGAAAAAGATTGTTAAACTATTCAGGAATTATAGTGTACATCAGAAAGTTTTGTTTAAAATAAAGATCTAAAAAAAGAAATTAAAAATTAACAAATGGATTTGGAAGAAAAGTTTCATTTGTAATTTAAATAAAATTCAGATTGTTAGAAATACTAAAGGGTGGGTGAACTGGTTCTGCTAATGCAGGAAGAAATAAAGACACAAATCCAGCAAGGTTTGCAATATTTCAATATAAAAATAAATCAAATGGGAAAAGAAGTATGAAGGGTTAAGAATAAAAAATTGAGGATAGAAGATGTTGAGACTTTACAAAATGAAATAAAAAAGTTAGAAAAAATAGGCTAAAGATAGGTAAGCTAACATAATGGTCAAAAATGGTAGGCAAATAAAATCTTTTAGGGCTGATACTTAGGAAAGTCCATCAGAGCATTTTCAGAGCCTGCAAGAGATGTTTTGATTTCATAATTGGCATGCAACAGAACAGATGACAATTGCATGCAACCATTTACATGGGGTAGCCAAGGGTTGGTGGCATACTTTAAGTACAAAGCCACAGACTTTTTAGGATTACAGATGTAAATTAGTTTACACCTTTTGGTCTGAAGAAAAGCAGTATCATATCTTCAACAATATATTACAAGACAGATATACTAATAGAAACTTACACCCAGTTTTTATACAGACAAGCAGCAAGACTGAAGTCATTGATAGCTTTCTCTTTTTCTGAGGGTCAGATAAGCTGAATAATATTGAGCAATATGCCAGAGGATATATAGCAGATCATGTTGGGTTGTAACAATGTACACTTTGAAGAAACAGTCAAACTGTTAACTGCAATGGAATATAATCAGGCCAGAGAAGAATTGGAGAAAAGAAAAAAAATAATGCAGGTGATCAGGTACTGTCGATATTAATGGGACAATAGAATCAATTACCAGCTCCAATAAAAAAAGGTAAAGAAAGCAGTAGACTGAAGCTAATGTGTGGTTGACCAAGAAACAACATGGAATGGAGCTATACAGACTTGCCTTTTTATCAGTATAAAGACTGGAGATATCATTACAGAAGCATTGTTTGATTTAGGAAGTCAAAAGTCATTGCTCTCTAGTAAGTTTTATGTAATAATAAAAGGAAAGCAGCAGCATTTGTATACACTGCCACCAAAGAAAATGCAGGTGACACTAGCCAATGGCCAGAAGGCAAGTATTGAAACCAAACAGGTATGGTTACAACTGCATCTGGGGAATGCAGAGTTAGACCACATCTTTTTTATAATGCCTAGTCTTATACAAGATGTTATAATTGATACCAATTTTTTATATAGGCATACATGTGTGTTGGATTTTGACAAATGTTTATTTATTTTCCCAAAATGTTTTAATGCCATTTGAAGGGCTGAAGAATTTATAAGCCACTTCAGATACAGTGGGTTCAGCAAGTAAGGGATACTGTAGAAATGCAAAATAAGGTGTCACAACTTAATTTTAAAAGGAATGGAACAACATCCTCTAATGGAATTGTTGAGAGAGTTTTTATTCAATTTTTTCGAATAGGCCCAAGACCATTGAGGGATATGTGCATCACATTCAAGTTAAGGAGAAAAATCATTCCCAGAGTCATTCATATTTCTATTCCATTTTAATATAAAACTGAATTAAATCTTTAAATACAGCAAATGATTGAATGGGGAGTGATTGGAAAGCACACATATCCCATATATTAGCCCTTTGGTAGTGGTAAAGAAGAAAGATGAATCTGTCAGGATATGTTTGGATGCTCAGAGATTAAATGCCATTACCATTCCAAAAAGAGACATTCCTCCTACAATTATGGAACTTCTAATCGAGTGTTATCAGACAAAATCAAGAACCTGATTGTGATACATATGGATGATGTAGTCATCACATCTAAAAATATGAAACAACATATGGAACACTTGAAAATATTCTTAATGGAGTGTTACCAGAAAAAAATTACCATCAACTTACAAAAAAGTCACTTGATCCAGGAGGAGGTTGCATTTTTAGGCTTCTTAAATAAGAAAAGAAAAGAGGGCATTAAACCTAACTAACAGCGATACAATATTTTACTACACCCACTAATAGGCATCAGATATAGTCTTTTCTGGGATTATGTAATTTTTATCATAGATTCTATAAAAAATTTGTATTAGATGCTGCAAATTTGGTTCAGTTATTAAACAAAGACCAAAATGGGTTTGGGAGTCCAAACAGGAGCAGGAATTTCAATGCATTAAAAAAGTTATTGGAACAGGTGGTTCTAACCTACCCTGACTTTTCACAAACTTTTTATGTTTAGACTGACAGTAGTGGACAAGGGCTTAAGGTAGTGTTATTTCAAATTGGCAAACAGCAAGGTCACAGAGTGTTGTATTTTTGTAGCCACAAACTTAAAAATGCAGAAAATAATTACACGATGATGGAAAAGGAAACTCTGACCATTGTATGGGCTTTCAGTAAATTCAAACAATTCTTGCTTGGGTCAGAGATTGTTGTAATCACATATCATAAGAGCTTGGAATTTCTTAATAGAAGTTACTTATTGAATGATCAATTGATACAAAGGAGTCTTACACTACAAAAATTCCAGTATAAGGTTTTATATTGTAAAGGCAAGGAAAATATTATGGCAAATATTAAGAGTTGTCATTCCATAGATCTGACTCCACACCATCTTGAGCTCTACAATGTGAGTATTGCTGCATTTACATTGGCCATAGATGAGTCTGTAGAGCAAGAATTACTAAGGCTATCTGAAATACAGGAGACCAGCCAAGAGTATGCACAAATTTTTGCATATAAGAAAGGGATAGTAACTTCTGACCCCATTGACATAGTGACATTGGGAAAATACGAAGCATATAGAATAAAAGATGGCATATTGCAATACAAGATTGCCATGGAGGAAGATTCATGAAGAATCCTTATACACCAGGCATCCAGGAACAAACTTATAGACTACATACCTGGACTTTGTGGGCACTTTAGCCCATGTAAGGTAGAGCATATGCTAAGGGAAGTATTTTACTGGCCAAGTTTATATTCAAATGTTGTGTCAATTTTGGGAAAATGTCATGTATGTTCACAAGCCAAACATGTAAATAAGAGATTTACTGGAATCTTACAACCTATTTTGGCACATAACCCTAATAAATTGTAGGCCATAGGCTTTTATGAACCCTACCCTTCTATAAGCATTACAAATATTTAGTCATAATGTATAATATATTTTCCAAGTATGTGATGGCATATTTTTTTAAAAAGGTGGATACTCAAAGTACTATCTGAATCTTGTGGGAGCATCAAATTCTTAAGGTTGGTAAGTCCCAGATGATATTACAGACCATGGGACCCTCTTTAAATCCCACCAGTGGAAGCTGTGGAATCAGCAACAGGGCATTCAACATATATTAACATCTATTCATAATCCCCAATCTAATCCTATGAAAGAATCATGAGGAAGTTGGTTGAAACAAACAGAAAACATCACTAATTACATAAATTGGACCCAGAATGAGTCT
The DNA here is from genome assembly GCA_028023455.1 of Epiperipatus broadwayi. Classification (NCBI taxonomy): domain Eukaryota; kingdom Metazoa; phylum Onychophora; class Udeonychophora; order Euonychophora; family Peripatidae; genus Epiperipatus; species Epiperipatus broadwayi. The sequence continues at coordinate 2,124,372 of JAQFVV010012571.1, forward strand.
ACAGGGTTTGTACCCATTAGGTTACAATTTGGACAGAATTATCCAATGCTGATAAAGACTCCCTTGCCTGTAGATCAGGAAAAAATGATAAAGAAAATGGTAAAAGAAAGGCTCAAATAAAGTTGAAACACATGGCAGAATTACAGTTCAAGAGAGAAAATTGACGATGTCAGCAAACCGACCCAGCATCAATATTTTTTCCAGTATATAATGGATCTTTCACTATGCAAAGAAAAATTGATCTAAATACCTTTATATTGGAAGATGAAGGTGGGGTTTATGGGTCTTATAATGCACAGAGCCTTAAACCAGCCACTTAAAAGATAGGAGGTAGACTTAAGGAATTGAACTCAGGGCAAACATTCAACCAGGTGGGGGTGTTTAATATGTTTGAGGTTTAAAGTTTAAAAAAAAACAGTAAACAAATGCTTTTATTTTTTTTTCATGGCATGATGGGGCAGTTGAATTGGATACATTATCCAATTCAAAAGTTCCATCATGTAAATTAAAACAAATTCTATTTTTGTAAAATTTAAAAGAAAGTAAATTAATAGTTTTATATGTGCAATAACACTTATACTTATTTATGTTAAAATCTTATATTTTTAATTCTCAATCAATTTTGGTTTAAAATATTGTTTTATGATGCTTGTTTTCTTTTAAAGTAATTAAAAGCAAACAAAGTTTAATTAATCTTTTTATAAAAGTATTTTATTTAAAATAAAAAAAAGTTGATTTATTTTTAAAGCTGAGATTTAGCTTGACATGTTTTTTTTTTGTAAAAATTAATTTTGTAAGATAAAGCCCTGATCAGATGTTGTTTTTCCAATTAAGATTGAGTGGGAAATAGAGATTTACCCTGGTTGAAACTTGCAATAAAAGATGTGCGGGAGATAACAATGGACATAAATAGCTCTGGTTTTTCTTTTTATTCACTCATTCAGATTATTCAGAGAGACTATTCTAGTCACTCAGCTTATTTATTCTGATTACTCAGATTATTCAGCTTCTTGTTATTGAAGATTCATCCCGAATTTTCTGTTATTGAACTGCTGCATCGTTGAAGTGATTCTAATTCTATTTGATATTTGTTCAATGGGAATCACCAAGTTGGACTTCTGTTGACCGACAATAATTCTACTATTATCCATGATAGTAGTGGCCATTCAGACACTGTGCCTATAATCTATACCATGAAGAATCTCCAAAACATAATGGGCTAAACCTTCCCAAAGATGTACCTCTGGAGCTTTAAAATTATGACTTTAATCATGACCAAAGTGCCAAGTCCAGAGCTGATCCCAATAGTGCTTCCATTCCTCTGAACCTGTAGTAAATTAAAACCACCCTATAAAACTCTTTATAATCTGTACTTTGTATGAACAGCAGAAATTAATATTATCTCAAGGTAACTTACCTTTCCATATTAAAATCAGGGCTAAATCTCTAATTAAGTCTCTAGCAAATCTCAGCTTAATTCTTTAAAAAAATTATATTTATGATGTGTGACCTATTAATTTAAATATTAATGTATTTTTTATATATATTAGAATCTTAGTGGCAAGATTTTCCATCTTAAAATATTACTTATTTGAGAGGGTTTGGCAAGTCAGATTTTATATGCTTAATGTTTTCTCTGTTCTATCACTAACCTCTGATAAATACTCAGGTTAATCTTAGTAGTTTTTTTTACTCACCTGTCCTTTCTGTTTGTTTTATTTGTCATTGAACTTAATCAAACTTGGTTTGCACTTTCTGCAGACCACTGATCTTTTGGCTGGTGGTTTATTGAGTATATTGTTCTGTTTTTATTGGTAGAGATTTTATTTTCTATAGTTTTGATTACGTAGTTTCGTAGTCTTCTCTTTTCTTGTGTGAGACTAACCTTGGCTGGTTTAAATGTACCTAACCATGAGCATTTTGCAGAATTATGACATTCTTAGTTCTGACATTACTTTTCCAGGCTAAGAAAAGCCGGTCTCCACTGTTCTGTTGGGTTCTCCACATGCATCCATCTTTTATAATTTCTCTATAAAAAATGGAATTGGTTTGTGTGAACCACTAGCAAGAAGATATAAGCTCTTTTTATGTTATAGGTGAGAAATAAACTTGTCTGCCTGGGTATTTAACATATTAATGCTCTCATATACTCAATGATAAGATCTGCTAAAAAAATGAAGGTCAAGTTTTCATGTTTATTTTGCTATATGTTTGATAAATTTAAAAGTTTTTGTAATTATTTTGGCTGATGTTTGTCTCAGTGTTTTTTCAATTGTCTGAACAACATTCATGAGCACTTGCTCTTCCTGGGTTTAGTCTGGCACATTCATGTTTGTATATCCTGTTCACCCTTAAAATAAATGTCTAGTTCCAATTTTTGAATTAGTGGTACCCTTTTGGTCAGTATATGCGAAAGAAAAATCTTTTCACCTGGTACAATACATTTTCACTTTTTTTACTTTCTGGACTGGTTAATTAATGTGTAATAGGTGCACTTTTATAATAACTAATCCCAATGCTATATACAGACTAAACTTTACTTTAGATGCCAGAGATTTTTCAATCCAATTGGTAAAGAAGTCTGTAGTAAATTTTTTGATCAATGGCCTCTATTTAATTAATGAGTAATGTATCTTTTTTGTCATAAATGTAGAAAAAAATATATATCAGAGCAACAAGCTTAGATTTATAATATTTCTGTAGAGTAATTTTTGTTACACGACCCTCACACAATATATGAATCCATTTTATCACCTTGTGGAAAAATGTAATCATAAACATATGATCAAAAATGTGAAAAGATCTACAATCCCCAAGATGCACATTTCATGCAAACCAGCACTCATCATTTGGCTCACCACATTCTCTTACACATATCTTTATGATAGGATAGATAGATAGATAGATAGATAGATAGATAGATAGATAGATAGATAGATAGATAGATAGATAGATAGATAGATAGATAGATAGATAGATAGATAGATAGATAGATAGATAGATAGATAGATAGATAGATAGATAGATAGATAGATAGATAGATAGATAGATAGATAGATAGATAGATAGATAGATAGATGGATGATGGATGGATGAATAGATAGATAGATAGATAGATAGATAGATAGATAGATAGATAGATAGATAGATTACACTACAGAAATATTCATTATTGGATAATCTCTAGACTAATGAGTGACTAATAAAAATTATTAACAAGCTTAGATGTTTTTAAAATAAGCTAACTTATTTAATATTTTCTTAAATATTTAAAATAAATTGCAAAATTATAATAATAATATTGTTCTTTGTTGATTTTTTTTTCAATTTAAATATTAATTTCAATATTTAAAAAATATTAATTATTAATTTGAACAGTAATAACCATTAATATATGTTTCAAATAGCATTTTAATTAGTTTCAAATTATGAAAAAGCATTATTATTGTTGAAAATATTAATCCATATCTAATTCTATAATAAGCATATTTTTAGCACTACATTATGTAGTTAAATGAAAATCTACACTATGTTAGATTTTTAAATACATTATTTTATTAGCTTTTTCATTCGATGTTCCATTAAATATTTAGTTTTAATAGACTAATTAATCTAAGTCTGACCAGGTGAAATCTTTACATCTGCTTATACATAATTATAAGTGTTATTCTTAAATATAAATTATCTGCTTAATTTAATATTAATAGTTATTAGCTTATATGTAAATATGTAGCTTATAAATATATTTTGTGTAAATCTGAGCAATTTACTAAACCAATATGTTTGTCATTCACGATTAATGATTCATTAATATCAGATTTTCTATTCTTTACATATTTATATATTTTTTAATGATTAATTATAAAAAATACGGACAATTAATTTATAAAATTTTATTTTGAAATGCAGAAGTTAAATCATTCTATTTTTTTTGGTTTTTTTAAAGCTAGGAATAAGCATTAAATAATTAGTAATAATCATTATTGTATTTATCTGAGGTGGATGGCGTCAAAGTTGTGAGTGGTGTGAGTTTGATAATGGTAAATAAAAATGTAACTATTTACTATAGATGAATACTCTTCATATAATAAAGATATATATGGGAGATAGTGACCTGAGCCAACTGATAAGTGCTGGTTCAGCACGAAATGCATCTTGGGGGTCATTTGTCTTTTATTGTATTTTTATTTACATGAATTTAAAAAGAATGGGGAAATATGGAGGTTGTTTAATATATCTATAAAAATATTCATTCTTCAAGGCTGATGTATTTTTAAATTGTAGTTTTAAAAATAATATAATCACTTATTTTAAATTAACATGAATAATAAACACAGAGAAGACTAATGTCATAACTAGTACTTTTTTATTTATATCAAAACAGTATTAAATGCTAATAGTTCTTCTAAATCCATACTCTATTCATTCCATGATATGTTTTCTCAAAGTGTTGATTTTTTTCTTTCATTTATTCTGTATTTAGGATATTTGATAACAAAATAAGGAAGAGTAACTCTCTTTTCTTTACACCAGCACCATTTACAGCAAACTCGAATCATCATTCCAGATCAGTTTTTGTTTTTTGTCTTTTGTTAGCTTTGAGGATTCAGAAGAAATTTTAATTCATTTTTTACTACCAAATTATTAGCCTGGAGTTCAAAATAACCAAAATTCTGATTGCAAACCAAACTTTTTGCCTAATTATATACATTTAGTACTAAACCACTATTTATATATTTTAGTAACTTCAGTTCTATCTTAACTTGTAAGAATCCTTCTCCTCTAATTTTTAGCTTACTGCATTATTATAAACAAAAAGTTTTTTTTTTTTTTACTACAGAACCATATTATATGGTTGAATTATTGCTGTTTACAAAATGGTTGGTGCAATTTAATCTTCATCCTCATACTCTTTTCTTTCTTTTACTTTTATCAGTGAGAATTTGTATTCAAATCTTAACTAATGCATCTGAAAAACTTCTTTGGCTTCATTTTGTGTGCATTTGCATTAACTCCTCACCAGGGAATAATGTATCAGAAAAATTGCATTTACTAGAATATAAAATTCATGATCTTGTGATCAATATAATCTTAGACTTTTTTGAATTTCACATTATTATCATAATAATAAAAAAAAGTTAAATATGGCTGCAAGACACATGACTACATTGTTTTACAACTTCGTTCTTATTGACAAAGACATAAGATGAAAATTGATCCAGAGATGACTCAAATGCAATGTTTTTGGCATAGAGAAAAAAAGAACTATAATGTTTCATTGACAATTTAGAAAAAAAAAGTAATTCTCTTTTTAATTGAATATGCTCAAAAATCATGAAAGGTTAATTCAATGTATAATTTTTTTTCATTAAAAATTATTTTTATTGAAAAAATTTCACCATCTTCATTTTATATATATGGAACAGTTCTCAGCAGAACAATTTTCTGACATAAAATATGAAAATCTGCTTTAGAAATTAAATATATACACAGTAAAAATGCAAATTGTGCTATATCAAAGTACATGACTTCAATTATACCCTACTTAAAAAAAATGTAAACAAACAAACAAAAGTGTAAACAAAAGAACAGTAAAATTTACAAATTTAATTCATTTTATATTTAACAGCCATTTTCTAGTGTTATACATGGTCACATGTAACAAAATAAAATAAAATTTTAAATTAGGCTCAGAGTGCCATATGCAATTATGTTCATTAATGAAATTTTTTTGGCTTATGTTGAAAACACACACATTTTATTCTTCATTTATTATCCTTCACCAACTTGGTATACAGTATTTGCATAATAAAAATATTTTCCAAGCATAATGCTAAAATATTTATAAAATTTTGGGACATACTGACTTCAAAACATTAAAATAATTAAAGAGATTATAATTTTATAATTGAGAGACTTGTCTATTATGTTTTTATTAAGAAAAAAAAGTTATTGAAAACAGAAGAATATTGCTCAGAGCATATTTATTATAATGAAAGCCAAGCATTTTGCTATCCACTTTATTTAAAAATAATACAATGTTGTAAGTTTTTTTTTATTTTTATTATTTTTGTGAATGAAAAATATATGTAAATGTTTCCATTCAATTTATTATTAATCACTATATTATTATTATTGTTTAAAAGCTTTATTTATGTTATAAATTTAATATATATGTATACTATATATATATAGAACTGTATGCTTTATATGCTTCAAAAGTTCCATAGTGAAATTAAAACTAACATTTATAATTTATAAAGTTTTTAAAAGAAAACTATTTTAAAGTTTTGTATATTATTTTTTTATGTATTAAGAGTTTGTGCAATAACACACATACTCTTTTATATTTTAAAAGTCTGTGATTTTACTTCTTCAATAGATTTTAGTTTAAAATAATTTCCTTTGGATGATTGTTTTTATTTTTTGTCATTACAGTAATTAAAAGGAAGCAAAGTTTTAGTCTATTTGAAAAAGCATTTTAATTTTAAAAAATTTTGATTGCGATCAAGTTTCTCTTTATTTTTTTATTGTAATCTATTTTAAAAGCTGAGATTTATTTTTTAATTTACTTTTTTAAAATTAATTTTGAATAAGATAAGAGCCCTGATCAGTTGTTTTTTACAAATTAATATTAAGTGGGAGACAAAGATTTACCCCGGTCAAAACTTTTAATTAAAGATTACTCGGGAGATAAAAGTTCACATAAATAGCCTCGGGTTTTGGACATGATTATTCTGCTGATTATTATTATTCAGTTTCTTATTATTCTGCTGATTATTATAAATCTGCTTATTATGATTCTATTTCTTATTTTTTAATTGCTTAATGTGCATCACCAAAGTTGGATTTCTGTGGATTGATAATAATAATACTATTTGCCATGATAGTAGTGGTCATCAAGTCATCATGTAAAACATATACACCCTGAAAAATCTTCTTTACAATATGCAGTGCTAAACCTTTTCAAAATGAATTCTGCAGCTCCATAATTGTGACTTCAAAATCATGATCTAAAAGCCTAGTCCAGAATTGATCCAAAGATTGCCTCCAGACTCCTGAACATATAAATATAAATCAAAACTTTTATTAAGAACCATATATAAACCTGAACTTTGTGTATCCCACTGGAATAACTCTATGGACTATCTAAAACCTAAAAAGGTAACATAACTTTTGTACATTATAACCAGGGCTTAAATCTTGGTTAAAGTCTCAGCTTAATCTTAAAAAAAAACCTGTCTTTATAACAAGTTTGCATACTCAGTTAAATATCTTTGATTCTTTTATTATGTACTTTATTTATAGTGTGTATTGGAGTCTTAGTTTCAAGATTTCATATTTTTAAATTTATTTATCCAAGAGCTGTATTGTGATTTTTTATTTTATATACTTTCTGGGTTTTTTTTATATATTACTAACCCTTGATAAATGCTTGGGCAGATATTAGACATTTTTTAAATTCACCTGTCCCTTTTTCATCTTAACTAGTTTAGTTAAGTTTGGTTTGGTTTCCTGCAGATCGTAAATCTTTTGGCTAGCAGTTTATCAAGTATATTGTTCTGTTTTTCTTAGTAGAGATTTTGATTGTCCTATGTTTCATATTATGTAATGTGGTAATCTTTTCTTGTATTGGAATCAACCTTGATGATCTTGAACATGGTCATTCATGGGTTGTTGTATAGACATTTGACATTCTTAGTACCGATGTTTTTTTTCCAGGCTAAGAAAAGCTCACCTGCACTGTTTCACTGTATTCTAAACAAGATCTCTTTTGTTTTTAAATCTCTAAATTGGGGAAACTGGAATTTATAGTTTTTATAAATTGCTAGCAGGAGCACATTATAAATTTCTTTTTAATTCTTAGGTGAGAAAATGAACTTATCTGCCAGGGTGTTTAATGTTACAATACTCTCATACATTCTCTGATAAATTTTCTAGAGAAGTCTAAGTCAAACTTTCATATTTTTGTTTGCCTGGGATTTACTTTTTTTTTAATTTAGTAAACTTTAAAATTATTTAGAATTATTTGGGCTAACATTTGCTTTTGTGTTTTTTTCACAATTGTCTGAACAATTTCAAAGATCTCTTTCTCTACCTGAGTCTAATTGGTAGCATTCATCATCATTGTCAACTTTTGGATCATGTAAATTAAATTTTCTATGTCAATAGTGACCTAGTGGCACCCTCAATGATCAAAAGAAGATCATAGTGACCAGTACAAAAAATGTGTGTGTGCATGTTGAAAAATACTGTATTTTTGCACTTCAATAAACAGTACATAATCTATTCTAATCAAAGTTTATCAACAAAATGTGAGCTATTACATACTAGTATAATATATATGAAGGACTTCAAACAAAATATAGCGTATATCATGGCTCCACATATTTTATGAATTATAGGTCACTTTATATCACATTCAGTGTTCATCAATTTGTTCTACTAATTTGTAATAGTAAAATGACAATAGTTTTTACATTGATATCTACACAGTAGTAACTTGCTACTTACAATATCACATTAGATGACAATATTGTATAGAGAAAATTGCTATTGTTTGTTGTACAAGTAAAATAATCGTAAAAATTTTATTTCATTAAAAACATTTTATCTACTCTTTTGATATTATTCCTTTGAATGAAATAATAATACATGTATGTATATATTTTTAGTAATTTATCCCAATATTTGACCATTATTATAGCAATTTCAAAAATGTATAATCATAATTTGTATATTTTCAATACTGATGTATTTCCAAATACACCTGGGTCTCTTTTTACGCAGACTTATTTAACACGATTTTGAAGTTACGCGATTCGTGTTTCACCGGAAGTCGAACTCCAATATTGCGCTATTACTTTAAATAATAAATTTCGCGCACTTACATTATATTGAAAGTAATAGCACATTATTGAAATTCGACTTTCAACTTAGTATTTTCAATATTTTCAGTGCTTTATAATAGTAAGATTTTATGCAATAATGAAATTAAAATCATGATTTCCACATTTTATGCATACACACATTAAATTTTACAAAATTATAATGTAAATTTGTTCAAACATTGTGCGTGTTAATTTTGTATTTTAAATCACATTCTGTTTTTGCTTTTTAAAAAACAACCTAATCAATTATTAATCATTTAGTATCCGCAAGTTTATTTTTAAAAGTTGAGTAATAGCAGTGGGCACAATTAAAATTGAAAATTAAAGACAAAAATAAGAATTTAATTTTTAGTTGTTAGGTTAATTACTAATTACATTGGCACCAGAAAACCATTAATTAACACAACATGAGAGTGATGTTGGCGCTAGTTGTATTTCATCTTGTGAAGAATCTGATTTTTTTATCAGTTTGCAAATGAACCTGTTTACCAGCAAATAGCAAAAAAAATTAAAATGTGTATAAAAAATATAAATTACTATAAATTATGCATAAAAATATATTGTTTTGAATAAAATTAAATATTATAGTTAAAAAAAAGTTTGTCTTGTATCAATTGTTTTCAAATTTGAAATTTTTTATTAGTCATATTTTATTTCCTTATTTTTTTTTGCACGAATTTTAAAGTAAATTTTACGTTGGTGCTTTGCTTCTATGCGAGTTTTGAAAAATCACAGTCTGTATCCCCCCTTTTTCAAGGTAAGTTACATCTATTTTTGCACAATTTTGTTTGCACGTGTTTTCTGAGGAACCTATCTATCGCATAAAACGAGACCAGGTGTATATCTGAAAATTGAAAAAGTAAATTAATATTATATATTACTAAGATTATATATTCATTATAAATCTACTAAATTAAAATATACATTTTACAGTTTTTAATAAGCATTTTTAGTAGATTTGTAATGAATATATAAGGTCAGTTATTCAGATTAGCACATAAATATGTAAATTAAAATATTGTACCTTGAAACCCACTATGTACAAAATGTTCAAAGTGTTGTGATGAAATAATAAAAGATGTTTACATAATTTAGAGAAATAAAATAAAGATTAAAAAATATATAAAAAGTATATTGATCATAATTTTACCCCCCCCCCCCCGCAAGTAAAATATCATGTTTTTAAAGATTTAACAGGATGGATAATAAAATTGTATATTTACAATGTGAATTTTAATTAAGGAATATTTTATTTTTTTGCAATAAAGATTTCACAACTGGAATTTTGGTGCTTACATATTAGTTGGGCAGTGAAATTTTACATCCATATTAGTCAGCAATATTTATTGGTTTGATGACCTATAACTTTATTTACTAAAAATGATGCAAACATCTCATGACTACCACTTCTTATGCTTGTGTATAACTGTTGTTAAAACAGGCAAAACTCACTATACTTATTGCCACATGCAGCAAGCTAGAGTAATCCAAGGCTCCTCACTGATGAAGGCTACAAGCCAGAAACTAATCTGGGGATATTGGCTGAGTAGGCACTAGATGGGGATTTTATGCACAAGCCTTCTGGCATCCAATGATTACTCTAGCTTGCTATGTATGGCAATATATAGTGAGTTTTGCCTGTTTTATCTATTAACATGTATAAATTTTTTGCAAGAAATTTATAAAGATTTTTTATTTTGAAAAATGACCACCTACAACTTTATTTACTGGAAATGAAACAAACATGCATTTATGTTTATTGTGAGAAATGATCTTTCCAGAAATATAATTTTAACAATCTAAATTTATTACAAGTGGTAATCAAACCAAAAAAAAAATAACATTCATATACTTAACCATGCAATTTTGAACATTTACAAAATGTTATTTCTTAGCATCACAGCTGTGCATTGGACTTTCTTACCTTGAATCACATTTCATTATGAATGGCTACTCTCTTTTGACAATCCTAAATGAAACTTCACCACTGTTTGGCTATAAAATTAGCAGTAAAAACAATATTTTGACTAATAATTTTCTCCTCATCAGAATATTAAGTGATGTTTACTTAAAAAATTAATTCATTTTCTTTTTAGAAGATTGTAAATGTATTTAATTCTGTCTTTATTTAACATTCACCGCCAGTCTAATATGTAAATACCACAGTTTTAGTTGACATGATGAGATATTAATAGTAGCTATTTTTTTATTATTTTATTAGCATACTTCTTAAATTTATTTTTAAATCAGTTAATTTTATATTTATTTTGTTATCTGGTGGATTAATCATCGATATATTTATTTTTGTATTTTTTTCTCATATTACATAAGTAGTCATAATAACTGTAGCTTACTCCCCTGCACATGAGCTTTACATATTGAATGCTAATTTATAATGAATACTCTCCTTTGTAAACACAAGATACAGTCTTTTTAAAAGATAGAATGGACCACTTTATCCTTTTCACCCAAATTATATGTATAGGCAAATTTGAAGATTTTGGAAGTGAGAGCATGAAGATTAGCATTCAATCTGTAAAGCACCTGTGCAATGAATTAAGCTATAGTTATTATTAATTTATAAAAAACATTGCACTATATAAATTAAATATTCACACAAGAAGTTACACTAATAAACTTTCTTTTACTTTTTTCAAAAACACATCTTTAATTTTCTTATGTATAGATGTTTATAATTCTTTTTTTTTTAAGTTGTAGTGATTTAATAATGATAAATATTGGATAAAGTTAATGAAGATATATGAAATATTATGATTATGATAATTTGGAGAGTGCTAGTTTAGACAAAAATACTTCTTAGAGTTCATCTACTTTTTTCAGGTGTCTTTATACGTGTGTTGAAATCTACATTGTATTTAGTAGAATATAAATTTTTAATATAAACATGAAAGCTATTGGGAGATATACCTTCATAAGATTTGGCTTATTTAAAAGCTGCAATTTAATTCATTTAACTTATGTATTTTTTGATAACTTAACTAATAATAAAATATCATAAAAAAACCTGTAAAATTTTCAACTGGGAATTAGATTCTCAATACTCTTAGATCCTTCAGTTCTTTCACTGTAACCATAGATTTGGCCATCACTGATGATGTGATTTATAAATTGTAACTGCCAGATTTATATAGATCTGCAGCTAATAAATTCTATTCATTATGAAGCACATGAGCATAACCATGATATGTTATTAATCTGTTGATAAAACTCCACTTGTGTCTAGGAAGATCGAGATCATTTGGCATTATTGTTGAATCTGGAAAAAGAAATTGTTGAAAAGTCTGATCTGCTTAATAACTTTTCATACATTTTCTGTGAAGAAATTTTTCTGTTAATATCTAGGAGCAAATATGTTAAAGTACAGGCTTGAGTATGTAAATAATATTTCTCATGGTAATAGTTTATTGACTATACCAAAATTTAGTGCAGAAACTTTTTCTCTAATAAGGGCACATGATTTAATAGAAGAAAATACTAGTAGTAAAGAAGCTGTAGTAGAATATTTATATCACAACCCCAAATAATGCCAACTAATTTTCCAAGAAGGTAAGAGATAAGATTGAGTAAATTCATAACTAAAGTACAAATATTTTAATACTGTGAATTTATTTTTAAAATAATATTATTATTAAAGAAAATAACTGAATGGTTTTTCACAATTTGTAAAAAATTTGCGTACTGGAAATACTCAAATTGGATCCATGATTTATAAATCTTGAGCTCCAGAGGGTGCCACTCTGCTCCTGCACTAAATTACACAGGGCACTGCATTAAACAAAAATGCTCAACATGTTTATTTAGTGTAATTAAAACTTTTCATTTTACTTTAAACAGAATCTTTATTGAAGCAAAATGTATTTACATATTTTAAATCTGAATACAGTTTAACAACCTCCACACCACAATGATTACAATTTATTCACAGACCAGTTTTCCAAGCCCACATTCATGACACCACCATCAGAAAAAAACCTACTTTGAACTGTCCATTTTTAAGTCCTGGAACTTATCTCAGTCATTATATTGTCACTGTGATAGGCCTTGAACTCTTAGCCCTCCACTAGTATCAACATTGCTGTTCTATTGGGGTTTAAAACTTATTAGGCTCCATGTGGCCTCAACTATGTTTGGTGAAGCAATTGCTTGGTTTCTATTTTTAATTTTACCAATTTTATTGTAAAATATTGAATCCAATCTGCCAGACAACTGATTGAAATATAGGTGACATCTTATACGCCAAAGAGTGAATGTTAAAAAGATTGATATTTTAATTAATGAGAATAGGCCTTTTTCCAAGCCTTCAGATAAAGCAGCAAAGAAGAAAAGCTTAAAGTTTGTGCTTCCTTCAATGATTTATCTATAAATATCAAGTATAGGACAATGTAGTAAAGTATGTAGGATAGTTTCATCATCCCAATGACAAAGGGGGCAGATTGGATCAATATTTGTAAAAAATCTTTTTTGTGAGAGAAAATGATTAGTAGGGAGAGCCACCAAATTGATCTTTATTATGAGTGAAATAGAGAAAGCAATAGAAAGATTAGGAAGAGGGATAGAGATATCATTAATGGGTGGCAAAGGAGTATATATTTTGCTGGGTCTTTTTTTTGCAGATGATATTTTTTTGTGTGCAGAAAAAAGAGAAGATATGGAAGTTATGCTGAAGATATGTGCAAGGGTGGGTAAAGAGATGGGGATTAAATTTAGTGAAGAAAAATCAAATATATTGATGATTATTAATGGGGAGAGAGAAAATGTAGAATTTTTATTGGGGGATATAAAGTTAAGTGTGGTGGATAGATATAGTTATTTGGGAATCATCTTAAGTAATCAGGAAAATTGCTTGGTTGAATGGGAAAAAAAATTGGTAAATGAAGCAAAGAAAAGAAAGAGTTTAATAAAGAAAATAACAGTGTTTTCATATAATAAATATGATGTAGCTAGAATTGTATAAAAGGGAGTTGTAGTAGCAGGGTTAACATATGGTAATGATGCATTATGGGTTAGTAAAAGGGTATTAGATTACTTAGAGAAAGTACAAAGGCAAGTAGGAAGACATGCATCAGATGCAAAGGTATGGACAGCAAAGGAGGTAATTCAAAGAGAAATGGGATGGTCAAGTTTTTATATGATAGATGCAAAAAATAAAATGAAAATGTTTGGTAGGTTGCAGTTTATGGATGATAAATAAATAGCCAAAATAGTATTTAATTGGCTTATGAGTAAAGGGCAGGTAACAAGATGGGTGAGAAAGGTAATGCGGTATGTAAAGGATTTGGATAAAGAATTTATATCAGTATACTTGTATAAAAGGTGGGATGATTGTGTTAGGAGGATTGCTGAGTGTTATAGTGGTAAGGAATGAGATAAAAGAATAGATGCATTAATAAAGAATAGGAAATTGGAGAGATGGAGAACTAGTATGGAGAGTAAAAAGAGTTTAAATATATATATATAGAAGTAAACAGAACATTGGGTGCGAGTTAATTTATGATAATAGTAAGGAAAGTAGCTTATTATTTAAGGTTCAAATGGGATCTTTAGCAACAAGAGAATATACATGTAAATGGAAAACTATGGGTGATTTAGTTTGCAAATTGTATAAGGAAGATATAGAAAATATTAGACATCTGTTGATTGAATGTAAATGCTTGAAAGCAAAAAGGGTACAAATAAAGAAGTTATGTGAGAATAAATATGAACAAAGTGATTATACAGAAAGTGGGTTATTGGTTTTATGCTGGGTTTGGGGGGGGAGGATTTAGATATAAAGGCCATAGAGTTGACAAAGATTATGTTGTGGAAATGGGATAGAGCAGATTATGGGTGGGGAATGGAAGGGGAAAATAAAGTGGCTAACATCTTTCTTTGAACATAGTTGCTGAGAGATTCCAGACTCCATTTAAGGAGAAGTCACTGTACATCACATCACATCACATGAAGTCAAGGTATTTAGGTTCCAGATACCAGTATTTGAATTTCTTTATTATTTGTTTATTATTAATATTAAAAATGGGTGCTGAGTAGATATTCTGATGAATACTGTTCAATACGGTATAAGCTTTCCAGTATTTAATTTTTTTTCAAAGACCCAATTATTAGTAATAATATAGGAGGAAAATTGTTTCATTAAAGAATGGAAGAGAGTATTTTCCCCTTTTTGTGATGTATCTGTAAAAGTTATAATAAATTTCTTTGTGTTTGAATAATGAGCCAAAAAATTTACAATAATATTATATGATCTCTGGAAGTAAAAGGTTTGAATTGAATGAAGGAAGAGGCCATTATTCTTTAAATGTTTTTGCATTATTTTAATACTGATAGCAACAACTTTTTTATTCCAAATAAATTTAGAACAAACTGAATTGATTTTTTTTCTTTTTGAAAAAGTTTATGTAGTTGATCACTGGCATATAATAGTTCATTTTTGAAAAAAAAATAGGATATTAATAAAGGAAATTTTTGCACGGAGTGAGAGATAAACCCTAGTTAGATGTTTGATTATTTTTAAATATAGTCTCTTCTTGTCTGGCTTTAAATATTTTCTTTTAGTCAAATTTTACAATTCGTATTTTTAATTGTATTCTTAAAAGTGATTGTATTTATTCTCGCCAAAGTCCACTCATACATTTTGCTGCTGTTCCATTTCGAATCGTAGTTTTATTTTATCACTACAGTTTAATAAATATAGCTTTACTTTTCACTATATGTAAAATATATAATTGTTAATTAGAGAAGATATAAATTAGTATTAAAGTTTATCGGCTTAACGTTTTCAAGGATACATGCCTCATATTCATAGCCTTAATAAAATGTATAATAAAATATATGCAAATACAAATATTCAAATAAGCTAGTATTACGTAGCCCATTTCTTCGAGATCTCGAAGCAAGTGTCTTTTCTATTAATGGCATGGATGTTTCCATTGATGTAAAATGACTCCTTTATTTTTCTTTTGTGATCATTTGATTCTGATTGCAGTTTAAGTTTATTAAGTATATACATTATTTTAATGAAATACTATACTTTTGCAATATCTTTTTTCTTTGTAAACAGTGATTCATCTTGAACTAGAATGCTATTTACTGACATCTTTTTATTTATCTGCAACACTGTTGACTAAAAGCTTATTGTCATAATTTTAATTTCACATATTTTTTTTGGTTTACTTTATTTATTCAAACAGGTTTAATGTAAATATTTTATCCTTAAATATTTCTTCATACTTACGTTTGTTTTCAAATCTTTTTTACATTACTGATTTCATAATTATTTTATATAAATTATTAATGTTTTAACAATTTTTATATGGCCATTCTCAAGGTAACTACAATACATACAAAATGAAAATATATTCCATATTATACCTATTTAAAATTTGAAAAAATAATATCTACTATTTATATTAAAAATAATATTTATTTTTTTTATTTTTATTCTACAAACTTACATTTTAAATGTATCACATGGCCAACAAAACATCATATAACTTTGATTAAAAAAATTAAAATGTTTTTGAATGTGAGCTGCTAGCAAGAATAGTGTAATAAAAAGTAAAAAATGGCTGCTGGATGGAAAGTTGCATTTGATCAAAAAAATCTAAATGCACTGTTCAAAAAATCCAAAAAACTCCTCATTGATGCAAGACATGAGCTAAAAACTAATCTCAAGGATACTTGGATAGAAGAGCTTTAAATAAGAATTTCATAAGCACTACTGTCTAGTATCTATTAATCATTAAAGCTTACACTAGACAGTGAAAAAGTACTGAGAGTTAAAGAATTTAAAATAGTGGACATTTATTTGTGTTTCAATTCATATTTATATCCTTAATATAAATTATAATCATTTATTCATTTTCCTTTAATTGTAAAAATAAACTCAACAAAACAAACCTGCTAATCAGTGACCTATCATTTATTTTATTAAAACATGAATTTGTTTCGTTTTCTGTATATAGTTTTCTTAATCATTATTTCTTGATAAGATTAAACATTTTCATTTTCTAATGTCATAATTAAATGTTTGTATTTCTTATAATGATCAAAAATATTATAATTCTTATCATTTAAATGCTATTTCAATCTAGTTCCAATATAATTGAGGTTCCAATATAATTTACGTTCTTATTATTACCTCTATAATATTTGTATTCTATTTTGTAAATTCTCATATTCTTTTATATTATCTCCACTATTTAATTTATTATTCTCCTTATTTATATTATTTAAATTAATTTTCTTCTGGGGTTCTGAATTAAAATTTAATATTGGTTTTTATTAATATGTTTTATCATTTTTAATTATATTAAATGTCTTTTTATTTACCCTAAAATTTCCATAAATTTATTTTTTATCTGAACTTCAGTCTTTTGTTTATCAATTTATTATTTAATTTCTATCTCCTAAAACGTATTTATCAATCAATTACGTTAGTCATTTAATTTTGTTTTTTTTTATTTATATTAAATTCCTGTTATAAAGCATTTTTGTCAAAACATACCCTTGTTGTTTTACTAGTCTTTATTATAATATTTATTTATGCTTTTCATTTATATATGATATCCAATTTGCTAAGAATCCTTAAAATGTTCCTTTCCTATGAATATATGCTTTAAATTATTCATTTTATATAGTATTTGCGTTATAACAGCCATAAAATCAACGACTCCTTTTTCTTTCTTTTCCATTTTCAATTGTATTCTATTTTGTAAATTGATGTTAAAATGGAGATTGGGTAGATAATAAGCATAAATTAAATTTATAAACAGTAGAATAATAATAAAAATGTGTTCTAATTAAATGTATTTACATGTACATTATATATACATGCATAAATATATATATATATATATATTCATTTAACCATTTACCCATGTCGCCAATGATCCGTTTATATATATTTATTTATCTGCAAAACCTATCTTTCCAATTTAACTATCTGTATATATACATGTGTAACCTTATCACATTAACTTGTTAAAGTTAAGCTTTAACAAAGTTTATACATCTTTTAGAAAAATATCTAATGATGAGTTTTAAAATTTGTATTTGTTATTAATTGTTGTACAGAAAATGCATTAGTGACCATATGAATTCGATTTAAAAGTTATATATGCTATTTAAAATAATGACAATAGAAAAAAATTTAATAGATTTTTAAAACCTGTGAACATTAAAATTTTTTAGGAAGATTTAAAGATGTGCTGAAAATCCATATAGAATGTTGATTGGTGGCAGCAATTTAAATTTAAGACATTATACATAATGTAATTTAGATTTACATTTTCATAAAAATCATGACCAAATTCAGCATAAAATATGGAAAAAATTATGTCAAAATCACCGTCATCATTTTCTTTTTTTCTTTATTTTCTTATTTTTCATCTTCTCCTCTTTCTATTCTTCCTCTTCTTCAATTTCAGCCTATATTGTTATTTCCCAATTTAGATTGGAAACAATAAAAATAATATAACAGATTCAAATGCAATTGAAAATGAAACTCAATATAGACTTCAGTAGCAAATGAAAGAGTAATCCATAGATGAAAAAGATTCAATCTAGTTATATTTTGGTTTGGTCAAACTTATAATGGAGTTCAGAATGCCATAATAAACTTTAAATTAATGGGCTTATATTCAAAGTTTAAAATATATGAATAAAATTAAAAAAGAGAAACATAAAGGGCTTGGATTGATTGGAAAAGATGTAACACAACAAAAAAGTACCTCTAAAAATATTAAGATTGATAAAAATTCAAGTTCCTAGAAAAAATATTTAAATGATTATAATGTAAAAGGCTGAGTATTTTAGTTTGCTAAAAGAAAGTGAATAACTCAATTTTAAACAAAATTGTATAACTGCAGTTTGAGACTTATTAATATTCTATTAATCGTTCTTATAATAATCTGCTGCTATTTTAGATTTTCATAATTTGTCATATTATTTTGATAACTGAGCATTTTAGTTTAAAAAAATTTACAATAATTCTAAACAATAATTTGATTTGTTAGGCAACATAAAATGATAGAGATAGTTTTGTTCTTAGTTGAATAAATTAAAGCTCTTTTAATTATATATTTTTTAATAAACTGGAAGATTATTTATAATTCAAAAAGATATTTAATTGTAAACATGTAGCATAAGTTTAGTGGGAGACTGGCAAATCCTATTTATATTATAAAGGGTATTGAAGCAGTCAATCTTAGCCCAAGATTGAGCTTCACTATTCTATCACTTAACCCACATTTCATCCTGCTCCTTTTAGTCATATGTATATAAGTTATATGTGTATTACTGAGAAGCATCTATAAGATTTATAAATATAAATCTTATATAAAAATTTCTTTAATTATTTTAATATTAATGTCAATAGATGCGACTCAGATATATACATGTATTATAGGAGCATATATATATATATAGAATCACAAACATTAAGTATTGTAAATAATTTTGTATCTTTTAAAAATTATATTTTATTTTACTTTGTAATTATTTTCTTTACATAATTACTTAAAATTCAAGATGGAAGATGCAACCATTGACTGTCCAAAAGTAATTAAAAGAGTGGCAACATTAGATTGTTTCAGGGTTTTAAAATGAATTTTAACCAAAGTTTTAAATGAAAGTAAAAATAAAACAGAGCTAATGGAGTTTAATTTAGCTGCAAACATTTTTGTCAAATCTATTTCCAATCTGGAAATTGATTTGAATTTATTGTTGGATATTTATCTAGCGATTGCATCTCCAATGACAATAGAGAAAATATTTCTATAGACTAAGGATTCCATTTGAGTTAGGTATTTTTAACTAAAAGCATTCTTTAAATAACTTAAAAGTTGTATAAATAGAGCTGGAAATGTATTGTGAGAGTTTGGTCAATTGTTGCTAATCTACTGCACATCCTTTAATTTTTTGAAATATTTTGAGTAGAAGGGCCCTCAAGCTTCAACCCATCTCTTCACCATGCAGCAGGGGATAGCTCCTTCCAGTCAAGAGGGCCCATGCTGTTAGAAAACTGCCGGGGCCAAGAAAAATGCCTTCAGCTTAATTAGAATCTGCCTGCCTCGAAAGTCAAAGAATTCCACCTCCCCATAAGATTCATCCATACTTCATTCTGGAGGATCATGAGGTAACAAGTCCAAAGTCATTGTAATCACCTTACCTAAATTCCAACTCCTGAATCTTAAAACTTAATGCTTTTCTTATGTTGAATCTCTTTTAACTCACTAACCGGCAAGTATGTTAAATTAACTACTTAGTTTCTGTGTATCGATTCTTTACAATGTAAACTAACCCTAATGTATAATCTTTCATCCAACTCATGCTTCTTATTATTCCTATAATTTAGTGCAGTTATAATTTATTATTGATGATATTTTTATATTTTTCACTTAATTTTTATATGTAAATGTCAGACAAACCCAGTCTTATGAGCTTCATATATATCCCACTGTGGAATAGAGAGGAGGGGAAATAATCAGTTATTTCATGTTATTTATTTCTAAATAGCTCTTAAGATTGAGTTTCTCATTTTAATAAATATATGCCTTAAAAATATTTTATCGTAAATTTATACAAAATGTATAAAAACTTTTCCAATCTGGGTGAATCTTGGTGTCTGATAATTTTATTGATTTCTTTACTTCAATCATCATCACCAAAATGCTGGCAACCCATTCTATTTTGTTATTCGCACTCTTAGGTGCACAAATTTATTTCTTTTATATATGTTAAACAAAATATGATTAATTCAAGAAGAGGGAGAAATGCACACTTTATTAATTATAGTTTTAATTACTTATTGATGACTTTATTATATATGGGTCATTATTTAAACATATCATTACATATTTATTAAACTATTTAAGGCTTTACTGTAGTATTTAAATCAAATAATTTCATGATAGTCATGTTGCTGGCATATGTCAGAATTTATTAATGAATCACATAGGACTCTGATCAGATTCATCTGTACTTTTTTCCGGATGATCACGATCTTTCTTGTTTGTCATTCTTTTTCCAAAGTATATGTTACTATAGTGCTCGTATCGGTCTGCACCTCACTCTGGAGGATTGCGAAGCCTTCCATTATTTAGTGTTCTTGTTCAAAACCCGGGTATAAGTCTACACCCTGGAACAAGCAAGTTAGTGTAGTTGAAGCTCTGCATGGATTACTATACACCAGACCATAGCAACTTCCTACCCATTTAGGTATTATTCCATCTGAAGCTGGTGTACCATATTAAAATAGAAGAATGATAAAGTTTTCTTGGCCAAAGTTGTCATAATCTCTTTCATGAACATTTATGCTAGCACCACAATTCCTAATATTTCGTTTTCCAGCCTGTTTAATAAAATAAATCATAGTGATGTGTGATAACATTTATCTCTTTAAATATTTTTGTTGGAGTTTTAGATCCAATCGTTCAGAGGCTGCCCTCCCTTTCTTTTAAATAAGCCATTACTGTATTTATAGAGTTTCGCAATATTTGATCTTTAAATGTTTAAAATGAATAATAAACATCTGTTTTAGTATATTTTTGAATCCTAATGTATTATATTTATTGTTGTAAATAAACGCTAAAAATGCAAAATAAATCTGTATCATAATGCCAAGGGCATTCTGTCTAATTTATATAAATAGCAAAACTCTATTTATTATACCTATATATGTGATTTCTCAATGTATAAAACATCCACCAAACACCCAGATAAATATTTTGTGTAAAATTAAATAAAAGTTGATTATTACACATTGTAATACCGCACTAGATTGATTATCTGTCAAACTGAAAATAATTGACTCAAGATTATTAAATGTTTGTAATTAAATAAAAGTTTACGTTGTATGAAGTTGGTCATATATATAATCATATTAAATTTTGTTATAATAAATATTCATATTTTAAACTTAATCCAGTGTGTTCGAATCTTATTAGTATATCTATATATGTCTTAAATTATATCTCTGGTTCATTCAATCTCTCATCATCATCAGCTGAGTTCTTATGCAAAACGTTGTAGCACTGGGCATGGAAATAATGAATTTATGTAGTATCATGTGTTGTCCATAGTGTTATAGATTTGGGGAATGGGCAAATAGGTTAGAATTCATGATTGCTCCTGACCTACGTATCTCAGCCATGATTGGATTCTGAGTACTTTTGCTCAGATTCTAAGATCTTGTTGGAGGAACATACATTTTTAACCGGTACAGTACTCAGAGTTGGTTGCTTTAATTGTGAAGATAGCGTGAGGATAAAACATAATGTGAAGCTATAACTAGCCAAGGTCTTAAAGTTTTTCAGAAAAACATTATGTTGCAGAAGTTTACTGACAATGCAAAATATCAAATAAACAGATTAATGAATCTATATAACACATATGTGGACATATTTATAGTTTATGGTTTGTTTTATTATAATCAGTGCCACAGATGCTTATTCTTAAATCTTAACTTTAAATATGTGAATTTTAGATATAAATTTTTATCATGAAGTATATATGTATTTATTATGTGGAATCACTCAAATAATAATCCAAGTTTATCAATGTCATTTTCATAAAATAGAGAGATGTTTAAAAATATTCATTTCCATAATAAATAATTTATTGGTACAATAAGAATGGGGACAACTACTTTTTTTTTTGACTAAAACAATATTTTTAACACTTACTTGACTTTGACTTCCAAACTCATGCATTCAGGATACAAACACATATACACAATTTTTATATAACAAGAGTTTAAATAGTTGAAAATATGAATGAAAATAATACTTTATTTTTTCATGATATGTTTTTATTTTATTATCTTAGACGTGAACTTTACAAGTCGTAAACAAACTGTAACATAATAAATGTCTACTTTATTTTATTTTGTGTCAAAATGTTATTAAATTTATTTTCTCTAAATATGTTGTCTTTCTTTATTCTTTCTTTCTAAATATATATCATTCGCACACTCAAACATGATATATACTGCAATGATGTGAACGATATTAGATTATTATATATATGACATCATTATCGTCATTTGCAATCATTATTGCAGAATGGAAGTAATTGTAATTTATTACATTATTTTTGATCCATATGTTTTTACAATATTTTGCCAAATGTTATTATCTCATCTGGTAATCTTTTTTTTTTATGTGTCAAAGCATCGGCCGGGAAGCCCGAGATAACTACTTGTGAGGCAGCTGTGCTGACCTTTTGGCCATCAACACTTAACAGATCTTTTAAAATTATTTGGATTCAAATTTCGTACTTCTATTATCCATATACCATTATCTTTTTTAGCAACAGATTTTGTTCAAGGATGACAATAATAAATTTTTCTTACAGAATGAATGGTACTTTTAAGCATAATTTACAACTTTCTATAATAAATTGTGTAACACATAATCTTTATATTGCTTTTCTAATAAGAGTCCAATATTTAAACTCATAAAAAGCACTGGAAGAACATAATTATTAAAGTTTTCAAGAACGTTGACATATTTTGTTTTAATAATAACTTTATTTTAGCTGAAAGAATTCTATCCAAATATAATTCTAAGCTTAACCTATCCATTATATTTTTATAATTATACATTTTTTCCTAATTTTTGGTGATTAATCACTTTTTCTCACCTTCAAAATCTATTGAAAATTTGCTTTAGTAATTGTAGTATTCATTTATTTATTTATTTGCCTACATCTGATAACACATGCAACAAATATAAAAGTCTGAAGCATTATGGGTTCCTATACATATATAGATACAGGTATATATTAAGCCTATATTTTAGTTATTACATAGTAGAGATGTTTGACCATCTCTTGTATATGTATTAAATGGATTGTCCTGTATGTGAGGGGTCAGATTGACTTTAGGTCAACATGGGTATGATGAAAATCTTGGCCTCAGGGTGGCCTTTGAGCATTTCATCATCAGATTTTCAATTGGATTTTTTGGTTGAAGAGTTGGAGTGTGGAGTGGATTGAAGCCTGTCCATTAAAGTATGAAGATTGGCTATCAATATATATCTGAGCACTTATTGCATATATGTGTGGAGATGATAATCTGGACCAATTGATGATTACTGGTTTAGCATGAAATACGTATATTGGTGATTATTTATCTTTTTGACATATATGTGTTCAAGTGTATCAGTGTTATGAGATAGAATGAAGAGTGGTCATGTGAAAGTCTGTGCTCATATACCCTATATGAAAGATGTCCTGTAAATTTGCTATAAAGTGTTTTGGGAACATTGATTCTAAGTTTCTCTTATCAATGTTTACTTCAGAAATGCCTCATTAGCTTAGCAACTAATATTGCAGTTTGATAAATATTATTTACAGTTTGACATTAGAAAGATTTTCATAGTGTAATTATTGATACAACTCACAGGCTTAGAATTTTTTTCACCTAGTTGATTAACTCACTGCCAATCAAGTTGGCCATCCAATACTGGTAAGAAAATTAGCATGGTTGTCAGTAATATGTCTGTAAAAACGATTATAATTTGATGTTCTGTCAGACAAAGGGAAGGATTAAGTCATATTTCTACACAAACTTTAATTTGGCAATATTTTTCATATATGTTCCAAAGCTTTAATCACAGTAAAAATGTTTACAGAATTAAATGCAATTCACTGCAAAATTATACTATATGTTCATTGGTTCTTTCTACAATTTTTCTTAATGCCTAAATATGGTATTGTGTTATAATGGCTTTTAATCCAGTGTTTATTTTTTCATTTATTTGAGTATTTTGACTTTTAATGATTGGATGCTGTGATAAGAAAATCTTGGAATTTATGCTGTTCAACCCTATTTATGGCCTCATATTCATAGCATTGACTGTTGGGTAGGAGGTTGGATATAAATATGTTTACTTAAATTTATTTAAATATATGCTATGAGTTAGATAGCCACTTTTTTGAGCAGGGGAAACATGATTCCTTTTACTTATGGAGTTGGAATTATTGGCTATGCCATGCCTCCTTGATGTTGCACTTGTCATCATTTTTTTGATACATGCAATATTGGCTTTCATGGGCAAATGTATGACTCATTGCGTTTTGGCATTTGAGGAATATGGATTTATCTAGAATTATCTGTCTTTTTGTAAAGATAATGATGTTGTGATAGCCTTATAGTGAGGCTGATACATGATTAGCTGTAGTAGACTATGTTGCATCCAGCTTGGGGGCATGTGATCTAATATATTGGAATCATTCTGTATACAGTTTATCTTTTGAGTTGTTTATTAGTTTATTTATTGAATGAGGAGTACGGAAGCTTACTCAATGTGATTCAAAACAGATTTTGGTTGTTTTGATGACGTTTGAGATATAAGGGAGTAATATCCATGGTTTTTTTATCTGTTGGAGAATTTTCTCACATTTTATTATCGAATTTGTTAGTTATATAGTAAATATTCTGAATTTAAATCCTACCCAGCACAAGTCATTTAGATATTTCTCTATGTTGGCTTTACAGTTAGCTTCTAGTTTAAATAAATAGAGGTTTTTGTGGAGAAATGTTGTTAGGCTGAAATAGTTGTGTGTTTTTGGTGACATCAACTCAGGCTCCAATAAATCCTCTTATTTCAATTGTTTTAATAACCATTTTATAGTTTAAGTGAAACCTTTCACTCTGCACATATATGTCTAGATATTTTACCCTTGTAGAAATTACAGACCTATCAGTTTTTTATCAGTTTTATACAAAATTTTTACTAAGATAATTACAACTTGTCTACAGAAAACACTGAATTTCCACCAACCAAGAGAACAAGCTGGATTTAAAAATGGTTTTAGTACAGTATATCATATCCAAATATTGAGAGAAGTTATAGAAAGGACAAATGAATATGAGTTGCTATTATGCTTAGGATTTGTAGATTATGAAAAGGCATTTGATTCTATAAACATTTCTTCAGTAATTAAAGCATTGGATTATCAAGGTGTAGATCCAAGATATTGTCATATTTTAAAGAATATTTATAAAAATGCAACAGCAACAATTAGATTACACAATGATAGTAGGAAAATCAATATTGAAAAGGGTGTAAGACAGGGTGACTCCATATCTTCAAAACTTTTTACAGCAGTGCTGCAAGAAGTATTTTGTGGATTAAAATGGGAAGCTAAAGGAGTGAAAGTAAATGGAGATTATTTAAGTCATTTAGATTTTGTAGATGATGTAGTTGTTTTTGCAAATAATGCTTCAGAGCTGCAGGAAATGTTGCAGGAGTTATCAGATGAAAGTAGGAAAGTAGGACTAAAGATAAATGTTAAAAAGACTAAAGTAATGATTAATAGATTTTCTCAAAATATGAAAATAAAGATTAATTATGATGAGTTAGAAGAAGTTAACAGTTACAAATATCTTGGTCAGATTATTAATACAGATGGAAACATAATGAATGAAATTAATCATAGAATTAAACTTGGTTGGAGTGCTTTTGTAGAAATAACTTGATACTAAAAGGAAATATGCCTATATGTTTGAAAAGGAAGGTTTTTAGTAAATGTGTTTTGCCAGTTCTTACTTATGGATCTGAAACTTGGACACTTATTAAAAGAGCAATACAGAGACTTCAGACCACTCAAAGAAGTATGGAGAGATGCATATTGGGAGTAACAAGAAGAGATTGAAAATGCTATGTATGGGTAAGAGAACAAACAGGTGTTACTGACCTCATTGAAAAAATTAAAAGACTGAAGTGGAGTTAAGCTGAACATATTGCTAGAAGAGATGATAATAGATGGACAATTGAAAATTTAAACTGGATTCCAAGAGATTGGAAAAGACCCAGAAAGATACCACATGTGAGATGGATGGATGAAATAAGAAAGTGTGCAGAGGTGATGTGGAGAAGAGAAGCTAAAGATAGGAAAAGATGGATTGAACTTGGAGAGACCTTCATCCTGCAGTGGATTGATAATGAATGATGATGATGATGATGATTCCTTTTTTGATTGTCTTCACCTTCTGTCCATACTAATGTAAATTTTGTTTCAAGCTCTAGTTTAATCTTGTTACTTTGAAGTTCTGAGTTACATGTGGAGTGACCATCTACATGTCATGTATATATTAGACTGCACATGTTTTTGATATATCCATGAAGTACCTCATTTTCAATGCTATTGAAAAATATGCTTGATAAGATTACACTTATTGGCAAACTCATTGGTCAGTCATTTTCCATGTTATAATATTGTCCATTAAAAAGGCAATGTTGTTTTGATCTATCCAGTTAACACCTCACATCGTATACAAGATTGCATGCTCCCAAACCAGCTGCAACACAGTCTACATTAGTGAATCATGTACCAGCCTTGCTATAATATCTTTACAAAAGGGCCAGGGGTAATCCAAAATATAAATCCATATTTTTCAAATACCAAAATATTTGAACCCCCACAGTATCCAGGATTGTGTGCACCAAGAGAAATGATAACAAAGTGCAAGATCAAAAAGATGTGACATATAGCGAACAATTCCAACTCCATGAACAAAATAAAATGTTTCATCTCTCAAAAAAGTAGGCCATCTAACTCATCACATGCATTTGAATAAATTTAAATAAACTGATATTTATAACTACTCTCCTACTCAACAATCAATGCTATGAATATGAGCCCATAAATAGGTTTAGAAAGTTCTAAGCTTAATCTAAAACAAGTAAATCTCAAGCTTTTATTATTACAGCATCCAAGCACTTGAAAGTCAAATTACATTTGTTTAAGAAAAGTTTCTATTTCAGATATTTACTTGAGTATGTTGATTTCTGCAAATGATTTATAGTAATTTTGATAAATATATAAAATTGATAGAAAACTGCTAAATCTTAGATTTCTATTACTTTCATCTTTTTTTAAAAAAATTTTTTTACTTGTTTTTTTAATTATTTAATGATGATTTTATCATTTTCTATGTCATTTCCATTCACTACTTTTTAATTTTAAATGTGTGACATTAAATTACTTTGTTGGTATGTGCTGTTTTGCTTTTCAGTTCTTTATTTTTAAGAGTTAATTATTTTAAGAGATATTTTTACGCACTTTATGATATTTATCTCTCTGTTAATTGTAATCAGGCAAAATAATCAATTGGTTTATTATTTGGAAGTCATAAGATGTTTGAGAACTTAGTTCTCAAGTCAGTCACTCTCTCACTGTACTAAGCCATGCAAGACAATATGGATATCATTTCCTCCTAATACTATTATGAAATTTTGTCTTTTTCATTTTTAATCCTTTCTATTTGTTTTTTTACGGTATCATCAATTATTTTGTATAATATATATTATATTAGTTAGAATCCTTATTAAATGTATTTTTTTCTTTTATACGTATTGCATGTTTATTAGAAATATTATGTAATTGTTTTTGCTTTCTGGTTTTTTTCTAACAGAATTAAAGTCTCTATAGTCTTTTTTATTGATTTCATTCAAATGTGAACTATTTTGCAATCTTTTTTATTTTAAAAAGTTGTTTCATATTAAATTCACTGGATATTTCCGAATATTAGAGATATAAATATCATTTCTGTCTCTCTAGTTTGCATTGATGCATCTCTTTTTGTGTTCAATCTATTAAATGAACTACGTTCTAGAAATACCTACTTATTGTGAACAAAATAAGATTATAACCTAACTTTTTGGAGATTCATTTAAGTGCTTCAGTATCTTTTTTTTTTTCAAATACAAAAAAATACAACGCAACATATCTCACAAATTCCATAAGTTGCTGTCATCTCATATTCTTGTCCCAATTCATCTACAGTATTTTCATTTTTATGTTTTTAAAATGTTTTTAACATCTTTAAAACATTTGGGGCATTTATATAAAAGTCATCTACTTCTTCATCAAAATGAAAACTTGTTAGAGCACATATCAATTATCTCTACTTTTTTTTAATAGTATTTTTAAAGTAACTCAATGATTGATCTTATAAGAAACTATCTGAATATTATTATTAATGCTTTAGCACTTTGTATGCATATTTTATGCAGCAAATTCTAAAGTAGGGTGATATTAAGAAAACTCATAAGATATTGAAATAGATTTTCTACCACAATTATTTGTAGGTTACAAGTGAGGCAATTGAAAACACCAAGGAAGGTGATTTTTTTATATTTAAATTTTATTAATAATATATCAAATTAGTAGCGTATAAACATCAGCCATCTTTTAAAATCTGTAAGAGAAAGGAATGATATTAATAACTATAAATTTAATCACACCAAGGAATCGAAAACAAAGAAAGAAATAATGTTTGTTTATATTGCATTAAATTTATTTTTGTTTTAAATATTTGGGGGAGGGAAATAAAATTTCAAAATAAATGGCGA
This sequence comes from Epiperipatus broadwayi, assembly GCA_028023455.1. NCBI lineage: Eukaryota > Metazoa > Onychophora > Udeonychophora > Euonychophora > Peripatidae > Epiperipatus > Epiperipatus broadwayi. The sequence goes on from JAQFVV010012571.1 coordinate 2,153,644, forward strand.
TTATCTGAACCACTTTCAGCTTTGAAGCAATATTTCTATTTGACATTAACCAATAAATTGGAAATCAAAAATTTGTAATTGTATAAATATTAATAATTTTGGAAATAAACTTCAAACTAAGTTTAGAATAAAAACAAAGTATTTTTATATTATATTTTTTTATATTTTGTACAAAATATTTTATAGTCTGAATAAGGTCAGCACATTCACTTCTAATCCACACTATATTATTTTATTCAGAGTCATATAAACATTTTTATTGGACTAAAAACAAGTTTAAGATTTATTTTTCAGATAGTCCAATTCTATCTTGCTATTCAAATATTCATCGGCAAAAAGATATATAACTATTAATAGTTAGAGAATAAATGATACAGATTAAACATGATATACTTTACAAAATTAAAGAATACAATATTAATCTGGAATGGTCAAATGAATGTTATTATGCTAACTATAAAAACAGAATGAATATAATGTAGTCTATATCTCTAAAATAGAAATAAGTATGCTGCTGATTACCGTTATCTTTTAAATTTTTGTGTGATTATACGTGAGTGTTAAAAAACACAGACTCACACAATACGATTAAATATTTTTATTTTAAACTTATATGTAATGTATATCTATAAGCATCTGATATACCAATAGCTAGGTGCAACATCTAGTTACCATGAAACTATTGTAGCAAAAAACTTTGTGACCATTCTGTTTTTAATACTTCCAGCTCTACTATGGCAATTTTGTTCGTGTCCAGGTATGGTGATACTTTCAGCTTTATTGTAGAAGCTTGACTTGCATTATATTTAGTATCTAAAAGCTACTGGTTTAACTGTAAACATATCTCACTGCTTTTGCAATCAAATATAGTGCTACTAGTGTAATATCTGTTATTTCTTGACTCTACTTCCAAATGGACTGCCAATATACAGCCAGGTCCCCTTCCTTAATAAGAGCAATCAGATTCAGCAAACATCTTCAGCTATTGGCTGTTTCTGTCATTGGTTATATTTTCTTTATTCATATATTCATTGATCTATAGTGATGAATAATAAATCTGATCAAGATAAGATTATAATCTGACAGGCCCATTATTTGAAGTTAAGTGAGGTCATAACAAGTTTTAAAAATGTTTACAAGATAAAGACTATTTATTAAATAAAACACTATATGACTATCATAGCTTAATAATTTATAGTAGGAGTAATGCTAAATTAAAACACTTTCATAAAACTTTTGAGCATTTAAATCAGTTCACTAATTGATTTTTGTAATTAGCATCTTCATATATACAATTGATGAAATAGAACAATTTTTAAGGTTCTTGAAAACATATATCATAAGATATTATCATTAAAACAGGCAAAACTCTCCATACAGTAGTACCATTCAGTGCAATCCAGAGTAATCAATGAATGCCAGAAGGCTTGTGCATAAAATCCCTATCTAGTGCCTACTCATCCAATATCTCCAGACTAGTTTCTAGCTTGTAGCATGCACTGAGTGGTACTACTGTATAGAGAGTTTTTTCCTGTTTTAATAATAGTTATGAGCAAGCATAAGAAATGGTGATCATGTGATATTATTATTATCCATGATGATAGAGCAAGGAAAAGCATCATGGGCAAACCCACTTTGGAAAAATTTGCTTTATAATGTGATATGATAATATGAAACATTTGTTTTCAGTAGGATTGCAGAAAATGAATAAGGATTAATTAAAGAAAAAACAAAAACAGAATAGATATAATGCTACAATTAATGCAATAATTTTCAAGGGACAAATATTCAGATATAACTTAACTGCAATAAATCATATGAATAAGAATCTCAATAAAACTCATTTTCATAGTTAACAATCAAAATAAAGATTGTAATTACAATTCAGTTAGAAAAAAATTATCATTTTATATAATTACAAAATAAAGATACAAATAATAAATAAAAAAAGTATTAGTATAAAATTTGAAAGCTAAATATCTCTCTTTTTTTTTTAAAGAAAGCTATTATATATAAAAATAATAATATCATAAAAGTTTTTAGAGTGTGTTCTATAATATGAATAAGTCAATTATTTTATATAGCGCGATGTGCAACAGTTTAATGCAGTTTAAATATTACAGTTTATAATATGAAGCAATTAATTTGACCAAAACTCCAAAAAAAAAAAACAACAACAACAAATAAATCAACATTAAATTAAGCAAAGGAAAAACAACAACAACAAAAAATGATAGTGATTCCAAAACAATGCTATATTTTTTAAAAGATAGCTTGCTATTAATTACCTCATAGGAAACAGCATCCAACATAAAAGATAATAAAAAAAAATGAACATGAAAAAAATGCTTATGTAGCAAGAATAAGTAAAATGAAGGTTTGAATTCTGTTATATATTTTATAAAACAGACTGCCATCTTATAATAACTAATATTTTATTGAAAATATTGACATATATATATATATGTGTGTGTGTGTGTTGATGGTAATATACTTCAATAAAAAATGTATGGACCAGATAATCTTGCATAAAAAAGTCCCATGTATAAAACTTGTACAAAATTATTGTTGGTGACAATGTACAGAGAAAAAAAAGAGATAGACTATGAAGATTAAAAAACTTGTACTAATAGGCACTTTAAACAAGGTTCTAATGATTAAAAAACAGATAAGAATGTCACTTACAGATATTATCATTTTGATTTTTTACAGAGAAAATCAGAAAATAAGAAAATACCTTTTTTTTTTTTTTTTGACTTTCACAAGCAATATTGTCTAAGAGTTTGCATGGATAATACTTAACTTACAAGAAATAGAGAGTTGACTAATTAATTTGTTAAAAATTATATATAACAATGGAAATACAATATAAAGAAATTGGAAACTATTTGAAAAGGCACAAGGTCAGGTGACTGATTCGATTTTATATAGCATATTCATCACAGAAATCAAAAAAGTAAAGAGTAAGATTGAAAAAAAAAAGGAAAATATCAATGTATAAAATGAAGTTATTTTATGATCTATACATTTTAAAATATGCAGTGTATATAGTAATCAGTAAAGAAAAAAGTATTGACACCAATACAATAAACAAAAAAGCAGGGATATACAAACTATACATCTACAGAGCAAGATTAAGACCAAATACAAAGATACTTGGGGGAAATAAAAACTAATAGAAAAGTGCTCAATAATTTTAAAAAATTTGGCATAATTTAAAAATGAAATCACTATTAGTGATATAGGTGAACATTTACAATAAAATAAGATTGTGGACAGGGTATCAAAATGTAAAGATAAAAGACCCAGTGATAAAAATATTGGATATGTCACAGAAAATTATTGAAAATTGGCTGGAAGAAGAAGTTACCATTTACAAATTATATAAAAACGTGAATGCTTTGTCTTATATTGTCAAACCATTAGAAATCCACTCCAGGATGAAGGTCTCTCTAAGTTCAATCAATCTTTTCCGATCTCTAGCATCTCTTCATCACATTATTTCTGCACACTTTCTTATTTCATTTATCCATCTCACATGTGGTCTTGAGATCATACTTCTAAGGATCTCACATGTGGTCTTTCTGGGTCCTTAATTCATATACCAAATGAATAGTAATTAAAATGTAATAATCTTAAAATAATGATAATACATAAGACCGCACAAAAAGAATTATAAAAATTTGGTTATAACTATTAACAGATGATATAAAGTTAGTCAGGCTGGTAGGAAATAAAATTGGATTAAGTTAGTGAAAAAGTGTCACATATTTTAGTTAGTCCAATTCTTTATATAGCTATGTCATGAAGCTTTAATTTGAATTAATTTTATTACATTAAAAAAGCAAAATATTTTTCATTTATCATCTAAAGATATAATTACTCTTAATAAAAGAATAGTCAATTAAATAATATAAACATTCTTTTTATTTATTTGTATATGTTTTCTTTTAAAAGTTTTATTTTTTGTTTTATAAGAGAGGCATCTTTAATCTTGGGTTAACAATTGAAGGAAATGTAAGGAACTAATGTGCATCATTAAAATAATGATTTTAAGATCTTTCTAATGCACTTTACAACTTTTAAAAGAGGCGGAAAATTAGTTTTTTTTTTTTTTATTTAACTGGACAAAATTACAAAATTAAAAATTGATTCAACAACACACACACTCATAAATATTGAAAGCGCACAATCTCGTATAATCAGAATAAAAAGTTTTGAAAGCTTTTGAAGTGTGTGAAAAGAACAAAACAGGTTAAGAAGAATTAAAAATACTTAAGTGCTGATAAAAGAAAAAAAAGGACTAACTAAATTTAAAAATAAAAATAAATGCCTAATATATTGTAAGAAGTGAATAATAATATATAATAATAAAAATATTATATAGGAAAGTAATTTTGGTTACTTAAAGAATATGCGTGTAAAATGCGATAGTAGGGACCTCTACAAGTGTTTAACCACAAGCTTACGCTATGGAAGAATAGAGGGGAACCCTCTTTACTTCAACCTACTTTCTATTTAAATAGGTGAAGCTGAAGCTTGTGGTTAAACACCTGTAGAGGTCCCTACTATCGCATTTTACATGCATATTCTCGAGGTTAGAGCCTCAATAAATATTACTTACGTAATCAATGTGCATTTAATAAATTTATAGTTACTTAAAGAAGAAAAAATAGGCAGAAAAATATGGGGTTATCATCTTAAGATAATTGATATACGACTTTGTTAATCTAAGGTGGAATATATAGACTATGGAAAAGAATTTTCAAATAAATCATTAATAATTAAATAGATCATTGCAGGTAAAAGCTTTTCTAGCAGTACCTCATAGATGAGCAGTAAAAATTGTTCCCAATTGTCAGATGATAAGATTGTAAGCAATTTTACTTAAGAATAATTAAATACCAATTTATCAACTAATACGATATAAATATCTGGTTTGGCTATGGGATAGTTACCTGAAAGAAAAATTGCAAATTGAATTTAAAAAAAAAAAAATTAATAGTTTCCTCCTCTTCAAAAGTGTCAAAGTTGCTGCTTATTAAATAGTAACATTTTATTTTCATTAACAGTAATTCGCAACTGCATGTCATTTTTTAAAAATATATATTTTGACATCATATATTTTTAGATCTATATTGATAAATTTCAACAGACACTTTACATTATTTAACAATTATTAATATTATCAACAGCCATTGCAAACAAGAGGGGGGGGGTATAAAGACCAAAAAAAGCTAATACATTGCTAGATAAAAGTTGTGCAATAGCTATACAAATCAATCTGTGAATCACAAATATGTCTATACATAAAACACAACTTTTCTTTAATACTAGACCTCATTGCAGCTTTACAATGTATTCTATCTTCAGCCATGTTTTTCCAATAAAAAACAATCAACACTGCACTTCTTTAGAATATTTTTTGAATTAATATTTATAATGTAAACAAGGTCAGTCTCTTGCATAAAAGACATGTAAGATCCTATAAATTTTTTTAGGAAGTCTTACATTGTTTTTTTTTTTTCATTTCACACTTCCATTCCAAGGTTGGTGATTTACAAAAATATAATCTTAATAACATGAAAGGTTGTCATTTAAGCATTTTTAAAGCACATATGTCAAAGGTTTCAGTCTTTCACGTTATTATTATTTTCATCTGCTTGCGCTTTATAAATTAATATATTTAAAAGTATAATCTATAGTACACAGAGGCTAAACTCTCCATACAGTAGCGCCACCAGTGCAAAGCCAGAGTAATCAATGGATGCAAAGAGGTTTGTGCATAAAATCCCTATCTCCCCATCTCATTCAATATCCCCAGATTAGCTTCTAGCTTGAGGCTTTCATCAGTGATTACTCTGGCTAGCACTGGTGGCGCTACTATATTTCCATACATGAATAGCTTATTTTTTAATTTTTTAAAAGCAGTACCAAGCAACATTGTAGTTTTGTGGAGCACCTTTGCATTTAAGTTTATATTTCTATTTTAAAAATCCCAAGATATTTAAATTAGCTTACATTTTAAGTATATAACTATTCAAATTAAAAGTTACTAAAGATTTTTTATTCAATCACTAGATGATAAAAGATGAGTTTTTATGAATATTGTTTACTAAACTAAAATCTTTATATGTTTTATTCAGAACATTAAGTATATTTTGTAGGACATATTTTGAATTGAAAAGAATAATACAGTCTATAATTCAAAAATATGATGTTTTGCTTTTCCTTGATTTAAATTTAAAATTTTACTATAAAAATTATGTCACATCATAATCCCTGCCTATAAACAGTTTCAAACATCTTTCTTATTAAAATTGTAAATAAGTTTGGTTACACTTCCTCCTTCATTTTTTATTTCAAATGATTCTGATTTTCTATTATAATAACAATTCCACTCTAGTCAAACTGCAACTCATGAGTCGCATATAATTTTCTAGAATGACCAATGTGCTTGTCACAAACTTTTGAAATAAAATCATGATATAATTTATATTAGCATAATGTATTACATTTTATTTTAAAACCAAACATGTTTTATTCTTTTGTATTGGCAATTTTATAATGATCGTTTACATCATCAATGTTAATTTTATTGTTATTGTTTCATGGAAATATAATATATTGTTGAAACCTATCTTCAGTTTTTATTTGAATTTCATTAAGTGATGTTGTCATTGTTTGTACACAGTTTTAATTCAAATTTCTACTTTAGCTTTTTGAACATCATTTTCTGCTACTTTAATCAAGCAATACAGTAATTGTTTTTAATTTATAATCAGAAAAATAAAGAATTATTGTCATAAGTATCCTCATTTAAAATAAGCTGACTGTAACCTAATGAATATTTTTCAGAATTATTGCAAGCTTCATTAACAAATTATAGGACAAATTTTAATGTTTTACATTCCATCACAGGTGAATAATAGATAATTTTTTAGTAATTTTTCTCACATTAATTTTGTTCTCTTGATTTTTTTTGTACAATTATTAAATCATATTAATAAAAAAATAATAAATTAAATATTTTCTTCTGATGAATACTTCAAAAATCTTAAAATATATCTCAATTTTAATGTGTGACTCTTACAAACATGAAGTTTGTTCATTTGTGATACAGAAAATGAAAATGTTAATAAATTTGTTGGTCAACCAACTAAACATAAGTTTAATTAAGCCCAATCCATTGACCAAATCAATAAAAACAATATATAATTTGCTATTTTATTCTTTGCACATTACTTGCATGTGCATGGCAATAAAACTATAATACTTATTGAATCTATAAAACTACATTATATAAATGACAAACATTTTCCTAGAAACTAAACTAATATATTAATCAAAATTCTTAAAAGTACTTTTGCTGCCATTAATAATAACTAATTATTGAATTTTTCTCTATTCCCATTATTTTTAAGAATTGAAACAATAAAAGCATGTTTACATCAAACAACACAACTTCATGACTCCCTGATTATAGCTACTATCTAGGAAGGAAAATGAAAATTAAATTATAAACTCATTACTATTAAAAATAAAACTTTAAATTTCCCAAATTCATATCAGCTAAATGACTGATACAAAATAATCTTATTTTATGGAAAACCTCTCCAGTTATCAAGCAGAATTAAAATTTATATAAAAAATTTCAATTGATAATTATTTTATAAAATTAATATATATATTATTAACAAACATATATAAGTACTAACAACGTGTATGATTTAGAATTATCTTTACAGTTTAATATAGAGATAAAGTGATGAATTTAAGAATTATATTCCTGAATCAGAGCTCTAGTTGTTATTGATGGTGCTCAAACATCATATAATCGTTGATGATTTGATATATTTTTAATATTCAAAACGTAAATTTTCATGTAATAAACAAAACATGTTTATTATATATGAATATTAATAATTCTTAAGCCACAAATATCTGAACAGTGTTATGGTAGCATTATCTTCATTATAACAGTGATATCTAGTGTAAGCTTTAATAATCAATAAATGCTAGAAGGTTTTATATCATAATTCTTATCCAGTATCTTCCCATCTAATATCACCAGACTAATTTCTAGCTTATGGTTTTTATCAGTGAGGAGCCTTGAATCTGAAAACAGTATACTAATGATAGTTATAAGATAAAACTAGTCAGGAGATATTGAAGTAAAAGACACTAGATAATGCACAATCTGCTATCATTTATTGATTACCAGAGTTTGCACTAGGTGACACTATTGTGGGAAAAATTTGCTACTGTTTTATCTCTTTTCACTTGTTATTGAGAGAACATAGATCAAAATAATCTTTTGAATTATTATTAAATGCTTTTATTTAAGTTACAATCTATGTTTGCTGGTTTATAAATATTTGTAACCACTTTTATTTAAGTTAGAATAAAATTTAAACTTGAGGTTTAATAATGTAAATTAAATTTGGGTGTTGAAGTTTGGTACAGTTCTTTTAATTCACTACCAAAGCAATAAAGCACTATAATATTTTAGGTAGATGACCTAGTTTTTTAGATCTGGTCAAGTGGATGGAAAAATTTTTGATTATGTTTATATTAAATTTAAAAGTTGTTTTTAAAACTTCAATATGTTTTAAGTAAGACCTGTGAGATGGCAGTACAGAGATTTTTTTGGATTTCAATTGAAAGCTTAAATGAAGTTATAATAACATTTAAACATCAAGATTTAATAGATTTAAATTCAATATGATTTATTGAAATTTCATATTTCTTTTAAATCACTACCAAACAATAGGGCATTATAATATTTTAGATATGTGACCTTGTTTCTAAGATCTGGTCCAATAAACAGGACATTTTGAATATTTTGATATCAAATTTAAGAGTCATTCTTAGAACTTCAATATGTTTTAAGTAATGTGCATAATTTTTTGATTTCAATTAAAAGTTTGAGTTAATTAGTTCACAATATAATTTTGTTAAGCTTTTTTATTAAAAAAAACTTTTCAAATAAAAAGAAAAAAATGTCAAATACTTTTCAACAGAAAGAATGTCTTCATATTTTAAATTACTTAATGATTTATTATACACATATTTAACTCTACCATATTTTACTATTTCTGATGTTTTTTTTGTCTCACACATCAATGTAAAATATATGATAAAATGATTATTACTTATCAGAAAAAAAATTGACTTCATTTGATAGATATTTTTGTTTACTACTAAAATAAATTTTAAATGTTCATATTTTGTTTCTGTAAATATTAATGAAAGGATGTAATCAAAACAAAGACTTTATACATCATCATTTCTAGAAAGATTATTTTCAGTTTATAAAATTAACAAAATATTTTTTAATTTTCATTATTTTTACACATCCAAATGAATAATTATTTATTTCCCTTATATCTAATGAATTATGCTTTAAAAGTTTAAATTTTTTGAACATTTATTGTAAAATTGTGATATTTTCTTACTCGTAAATATAAAATAGATTGTTTATGTCAAAGCTAGAGTTTTCTGATTTGCTTCAGGCCATATTTATGTTTTTGGTAATATAACATTATATTTTTGAAAATAACATATTTCAAGTCAAAATAAGTTATTAATAATTTATATTACTTGATATCTAATAAATATACTGCAAATTATTTTAAAAAATATATCTGAAAATTATTAAAAAAATTTTTTGTATATAAAAAAAGATATTTGTATTTGTTTTACATTCATTTAAAGCTACAGTTTAGAAATGTAGTTTTAGAGATGGGTTTTAGATAAGATTTAAAAAAGGGGGGAGGTTATTTGAAATTAGGGTTGTTTTTTAAATTTGTATAAAAAGTTTCTTGGTTGATTTTAAGACAGATTTGTAATTAAATAATGTAAAAGAAAGAGTAATAAAGGTATTTTAGTATTTTCCAATCGATGACATATTACCCTGAAGCCATATCAGTCTGATCTTTAGATCTTTAAGATATCGTCTCCAAGTGATTTGTGGACAAATGCAATCACTAAAATTTGTCCGCAAATCATGTGGATCCAGCACGTTAAAGATCGCAAGATCAAACTAATATGGCTTCAGGGTAATACATCATCAGTTAGAAAAAATACAAAAAAAGTACATGCGTGCATCAAAATAATTTACAAATTAAAAGTAATTAAGTGTAAGTTTGATAATTTAGAAATTGAAAGTAACTAAGTATAAATTTTATAATTGTACAAATTTTTTTTTTTAAATTTAAAATAAATAGACAAATAAAGAGCACTTTTCCTGATTATCTGGCATTATTAATGGCGACCTGGAATATGATGAATTTTTATAACAAAAAAATCAAAAACATGTACTTGCGTTAAAAATAATCTTATCTTTATAACATTTCCAATGGTATTTAACTCAATTATTCGTGTTAAAAATAAATAAAACAAACAATTTAAAAATGTGTCTCATTTTTTTACTGAAAATTAGAAAAGTCAGCACGTAAAACTGTAATGGGTGGGGGCCTTTTTTTGTTTTTGACATGCCGAAGGTACAGCCAATATTATGCTCAATTATAAAATACAAAACCACTGACAATGCCAGACATTGTATTACTCTCATAGCTGTAATTTTTATAATTGCAGATGAATTAAAAAAAAAATTTCTGTATAATTCAGAAATTAAAAATAAAATAAATTAATTGTACTTTTTATAATTGCAGAAGAATTTACAAAATAATATACATCAAAGTGACATTATTTATTAGAAACAAAAATGAAAATTACTTACAAGTAGAAAAATCACAAAAGATAGACAAATGACAAATTTTCCCAAAGCTCTCTCTGATTTTTAAATCTCGTGGGTCAATAAAATCCAAAAATTGGATTAATCATGTCAGTGTCTTGGTTGACATGACAACATTGTCATGTTATTATCAACAATGTTTGCTGGAAAGAAAATTGGTAAGTATAAAATGTCATCGGTTGAATAATACTAAAATACTGTAATAAAAAATTGTAGTGGGAGATAGGTGTAAGTAAAATATAATTATGTATGTTTAATATGTTTGTTACTGTTTATATTAATGTAAGATGAAGGTATTTATGTAATTGAGGTTTATTTATAAATATGTATTTCATATTGTTGTTGCAGATCCCTGAAAATGACTGTATGAAGATAAAAACAGTTGAAACATTGAAGTTTTGTATTATATATATTGAACCACCCACCTTCTTTATCTATAGTAACTAACAATGACGAATAGGAAAAAAACTAATATACTACCTTTCTTATTATCCAATCATTAAAGGAATTTGGTCCTCAGGTAAAGTGCAAAATATCATTGGCAGCAAACTGCCAATAACATAAACACTCAGCTACTGGACAAATACCAACCAAATAAACACTTTATTTATTTTTAAGGTAAACCCTTTAGGTGCCAGTTAATTACATTTATAATCAACATGTTTATCTAATTAGCACAAAATCCAGTATCTGAGCCTCCAACTAGCTCAACAGATTGTAACTACCTTTTAAGAAAAATAAAACTCCATCCTCTCTAATAATCCTATCTCAGTAATAATAATAACTTATTGAATGAGAAAACATTAACGTCTTTAACAACAAATCCTTACTTTAAAAAAAATATAGTTTCTCTATTCTTTTAATTTTAACTTAATTATTTCTTGTTAATAATTAAATCTCTCCATTTCCCCTTTATTTAAAATATTGTTCTACATAAATGTGTTTATTCAAAATATAAATGTAAATAATTAAATACAATTTTAAGTATTTCCTTTTCTTAAGAAAAAAAAAACAATCATTTTGCTTTGTAAGTTAAACACACATACTCTTTTCATTTTAAATAAATATTTTAATATATTATATTACTCTTTTCATTTTAAATAAATAATTAAATACATTATATTACTCTTTTTATTTTAAACAAATATTTTAATAAATTATATTAAATAAAATATACTTGACATATTAGATTAAGATACACCCATACGTACACACAATGTCTTTAAATATAATTAAATACAGAAGCCGATATCATTTATATTTCCTAAATATTATTTTGTAAAGTTTAAAGTTTTATTTATCACAGTTTATTTTTTTATCTTGAAAGGAAATCAAGAATGAGAGAATACTAAAATCAAAAGTTACCTAGGATTTGGAAAGTTCAGAATGACATACACAGCACAATGTAGTTTCTCTAAAAATTATTTATTACCGGTTAGCACTAACTTCAAGCAAACCTTCCTTGACTCCGTGATATTATACAACTTTCATGGATTTTTCAGCATTGACACTCTGATATTTTATTGCTTTACTTAACCATGATTTACCCATCAAACTTTCTGCTGATGTTTCCGCAGTGAGGTTTCAGTCGATTGTACAATACAGTAATTTAACACTGCATCATTTCACTAGACATAACAATTTATATAATTGTTATATCTGTAAGTTTGAGAAATATTTTTAAATGTTTTTAAGATATTCAAAATAAATGGAATGTTGAAAGTTTTTAAAATGTCTTAACAATGGAAAACTTTTGTTATCTCCAGCATCTATTGTCTCATGAAATTACTGTCCTTTACTTTGCTATGATTGGGCTTCTATTTTTTACTTCAAAACTTTTACACATACACACACACATTTAATTGTTTTATTATAAAACAAAATGAAATTCTCTTTATTATTATTTTTTTCTTTTATTACAAACTAATCAAAATAATATTAAATCATTTTATTTATAAAATCGATTTTTTTTCTTCTTTAAAATAAAAAAAAATCCCACCCTCTTTTAAAGCGTTTATTATTTATTTTCTTTAATACCCCCCCCCCCCAACTCTACTCTTTAGTTTTTAAATTTTTCTTTCAACTTTTAACTTTTATTTTCATTTTATTTTTTAAAAAGACTTACTATTTTTAAATAACACTACCATTCAATAACAATGTACTTTGGTACAATATATATATATGTTCAGTATTGAGATAAGAAAATAAAGTTTGTGAAAAGAAAAAGGCGAAGGATTTTTAATTTGCTGATATTATCGTAGAACATATATAATTTAAAAGAAAAAGTGGATGTACATTTGCTGTGTTATAATATATGATAAATATTAGTAAACTTGTATTTGGACATTTTTTTTTAGAAAAGAATATTGATTGTGAAGAAATACATATGGATAGGGACTTTGAATCATAAAAAAAGAAATAGAAGAAGGATATATTGTGTTATTACAATTGGAAATATTTTTTGTAAATTTTATTATTATTGTTATGTTGTGTGTGATATAATAGTTATATGTTAAGAAAGGTGGATATATGAAAATGAATATGAAAAGTTTTTTTAAATGGTTTATATATGGAATTAAGAATAAGTTTATTATAAATATTTTTAAAAAAAAATATATGAATATATTGCAAAAAAAGTTGATTAAGAAATATATTAGGATTTTATATAAAGAGAAAGATGTTTTATTAAATAAGGTTAAAGAGATATATGAAAAATTAAGAACATTAATAAATTTGAAAGAAGAAGATATGTTAAGATATTGTTATTTGAATAAAATGAAATATTATAAGAATATAATAAGAGTTAGACATAATAAAAAATTAACAAAATTAATTTATGATAAACAAAAACTTGGTGTATTTAGGTGTGGGAATAATAAAAAAGATTATATTAATAATAAGTATAATGGATGTGATAATAATAAAAATAATTTTATAAATAATTTAATTGGAATGAAATTTGATAAAAATGAGAAAAAGATTTTGGAGAAAGGTTTAAAGTATATTCTTATAATAAATAGTAATGTTAATAAAGATATTTTTGAAATTGAGGCAAAAAATAAATTATTAATTGATAAAATTAGGGAAATTAATAATAAGAGGTTAAATATGTATAATGGTTATAAGAATGATAAAAAATATGATATGATGTTGAGAGAGTTTCAATACAGAATGGAAGAGTTGGAATATAATAAGATAAATAATTTGGAGTATAAATATGAAAATGAATATGAAAGGAGTAGTCAAATTAAAAGTAAATATAAAGATATGTTATTTTTGAGAGGAGATAAGACATCTAGTATGGTAATTATGATGAAGGAAGAATATGATGAAAAAATGAAAAAATTATTGGATGAGGATTGTTTTGAAAGAATTAAAAAGAATGATGCTATAGAAAAAAATAAAATGATTAAGAGGATTATAACTGATATGTATAATAAAAACTATACTAATAATGGGGATGTATTTAGGTTGAAAAGAATGGATTTTAAAGATGCAAGTATATATGGGATACCTAAAATACATAAATTAGGAATACCATTAAGACCTATTATTAGTAATGTGGATTTGTATTACAAAAATTTGTCTAAATGGTTATATAATAAAAATTTTAAAAAATATGGTGAAATAAAAAAAGCAAATAATGTAAGTAATTCATATGATTTTTTAAAGACTTTAAATGTTTTTTTAGAAGGAAATAAGTATCAAAATGTGTTTTTTTGTTAAACTTGATATATGTAATATGTACACAGATATTGTACCACATAAGGCATTTGATATAATATTGAATAGATATATTAAAGATAATAAATAAAAGTATAAAAATGGAATGTAATCAATTGTATGATATGTTAAATATTTGTTGTAAAGATGTGGTATTTAAATATAACAAGATATATTATAAGCAATGTAAAGGATTGAGTATGGGGAATAGTATGAGTGGATTGTTAGCTGCTATATTTATGGATGATTATGAAGATAAATATTTTTGTATTATGAAATATAAGACTGTTTTTTGGGTTAGGTATGTTGATGATTATTTTTTAGTGTTCAATGGCAATTATAGAAAATCTGAATGTTTATTCAATTGATGATGACATTAGTTTTACTATGGAAAAAGAGAAAAATAATGTAATTACTTATATGGATGTTTGATGTCAAGCGTATTAAATCTTACATAGTTGTTAATGGTGAAGTGAAATCTGAAATTATATGGATGTTGTAATAAAAAAAGTTATTAGAAATTGTAAGGTTGCTATTGAAACAAGTGTATTCAGAAAAGAAACTTTTTATGGTTTGTTGAGTAGTTGGGATTCAGATATTGAATATGAAAATAAAATTAATATTATTAATAATAGGATAAATAGAGCAATTAATTTATGTTCTGAAGAAAAATTATTTATAAAAGAAATTTGTAACATAAAAGAGGAAGGTATCAAAAATAATTATCCAGTTAAAGTTATTGATAAATTATGTAATAAAAAATATTAAAAGAATAATAAAGAAGAGAAACAATGGGAAAGATGTAAATAATTTTATTTATAATAGTTATAATGTTTTTAGAGATACTTTTATGAAGATTAAAAAGATTATAAAAAGTATAAATAATAAATACAAAGGGGAAAGTAGGTTAATTATTAAACCAGTGTATAAAAAGAAATTGAATTTAGGAAATTTAATTAATGATACAAAAAAATAGAATCTGACAAAATGAATGGAATTTATTTAATTGAATGTTTAAATTGTAAGAGGGAGGGGGAAAAGATTTCATATATTGATACTACAAAGAATACATTAAAAACTAGACTTAGACAACATTTATATGCCAAAAATTCAAATATTTACATACATTGTAAAGTTTTAGGTCATAGATAATGAATCTAAAATAATGTATAATTAAAATAAATGTTTAATGGATTTAAGTAAATTGTTAAAAGGTTTTTTTTGTATTAAAAAAAAGATGTTTATATTTGTTTTATATTGATTTAAAGCTATAGTTGAGAAATGTAGTTTTGAGATGGGTTTTAGATAAGATTTAAAAAGGGAGCCGTTATTTGAAATTAAGGTTGGTTTTTAAATTTGTATAAAAAGTTTCTTGGATGATTTTAAGACAGATTTGTAATTAAATAATGTAAAAGAAAGAGTAATAAAATATAGCAGTGGGAGGGAGATGCAAGTAAAATATAATTATATATGTTTAATATGTTTGTTACTGTTTATGTTAATGTAAGATGAAGGTATTTATGTAATTGAAGTTTATTTATAAATACGTATTTCATATTGTTGTTGCAGATCCTTGAAAATGACTGTATGAAGATAAAAACAGTTGAAACATTTGGAGTTTTGTATTATATAAATATATACATATATGTTCAGTATTGAGATAAGAAAATAAAGTTTTTGAAAAGAAAAAGGAGAAGGATTTTTAATTTTTGATGTTAATGCAGTTATGATTTTAAATGAGAATCTGAAAAAACATATAAATTAAATTAAAAAGGTCACCAGAGCAAAATAATTTAAAATGAACATATAATATAAATTGTATTTATATGTTGAACTATTTCCATCAAGTAATGTGAATATTGAATGCCTTTAGAAAAAATTAACTTTATTTAAATATTCCAACTACATTCAACTATAAGTAATAACACCCAGGTTAGTATTATGAACAATTGAATGTATTTGGAATATTTAAATAAAGTTATATTTTTCTAAAAATATTCAATACTCATATTAAATGATGGAAATAGTCCAATATATAAATACAACTAAAACACCATCATCAGAAACCTCCAGGAAAACACAATAGAATATAAATATTGTACAAGCTATTACCAGATCAATATATAAATATAATTTATAACAATTTAATATATTATCTATAAATTAATAATTTTACCACAAAGCATATTTGAAATATAATATGTACCAAGATGGTCTTTAACAAGTTGCTAGATTTCTGTTTTCTCTCTATTGATTTTTTGACAAATATGGCTGAGTGTTGAAGATGACCAAATTCTCAGGTTCATCAGTGTTGCTTCTATGCTGGTGCATTTGCTACTCTAGCAGCTAAAATCGTCTTTATTTATCAGTTCTCTAATTGATCCAGATATCCTTCAAGCTTCTACTTTTGGACTACTGTCTAAAATATAATTAAAATTAAATTAATTACATTTCCAAAGATTATCCCAGTAAGCTTTAATTATCTATTGTTAGACTATTCTCTAAGAGCTAATTAGTTTTAAGTATATACTACTTTTCCCACATTAGACAAATCTGCATAAATTATTTGATAAATGGAATTTTATTTAAAATAAATATTTATTCTTTTTCCTTTCTTTTTTATTTTCATTCAATATGTTTCAACTTTAGCATAAGCACACTATATTTCATTTTTTAATAATTAGGCCTGAGTTGAAGAGATTTGAATATATAAAAAAAAATTGCTTGATATTCTATTGTGTTTAAAGACAATGCATATAAAAAAAGAAATATAAAGTATTAAGAGGTCATTGAAGTTATTTTAATTAATGTTTAAGAATGAAGAAATAGCTGTCAATATTATATGCATTTGATATGATCATAGTATTATGTAAGCTTAGCAAGTGATTTAATTGGATAACTTTCAGATTCACTCCAAACATGATTTATTTAATTCCAAAAAAAAATATGGTGTTGTGCCACATTACACAGGGTTTTTAAAAATGCAGTTTTTTGGCTCTGTCTTTATTGATCATTTAATTTTAAAAAAAACCTGAAGAGGTCAGTATATAATGAACATTTAGTCAGCCTAGATATAAGATCTTTATTTTATTATGACAAAAAAATGCCCAGAAGATGCTGACTTCCTTCTTGTCTAGTTTTTATTCAAAGTTTTTGGAATTTAAGAATTATGATTTTTGCTTGGTTTATTTTTAATTACTTTTACATACTAATTAGTTAATAATTATTTCATATTAAAAAAAATACATATGTACACTTTCAATTTATTCATTTATCTTTTATTTTTAGAAGTAGAAGTTAATAAGTGAATCATGAAGTCTATAATGTTATTATCTATTAGAATTGGCAAGGTGTTAAAATATTTTCAAATACTATAATAATTATAAAACAAATATCAGATTTTAAAGCAAAATTTGATATATTTATTATAAATTTATATCCTTTTGTTTGTATTTTTAAAAAAAAAACTTAAAATAAAAAAGACTGTTTATATAAACAATATTGATGTCACTTACAGTACATTTTTCTTATTTACAAGTCAGTTTTTAAAGATTTAAAATGGTCAAATGTAAATTTGTAGAATATTATTTCTTTATAAAATTATTTTTAAAAACATCCAAGTCCAACTTATTGAGTTTTAGTATAAAATAAAGATTTTATAAAAAAGTAAAAGGTTGAGCATTTTCAAGAACTCTTACTAGGGGGACAAAAATATCAGAACTCAAGAGAAATGAAGAAGTATTCTTACTGCATGTTCATGTTGGAAAAGAATATTGATTATAATTTAGCCATCCAATATTTGAAATCAGTGTATATTTATTGGATGTCAGGTCAGCTTGTATGAATCTATTGCAGATTTATTAATACTTTGCCACAAGCAGTTAATAAGTTGTTCACTAGAAGACTAGCATATGCTTAATAAAGTTTTTCAAATCTATAAATGTAAATGTTTTTAAATCTAGATTTTTCTGGTATTATGTCAAAAATATTTTATATCTTAATAGCCTGTTATCATCAATAAAGAATAAATTATTCATAAACAGCCCAACTGCAATGCTGAAACTTTCCAAACTATTCCATAGGGGAAAAAAGCTTAAGAAGACAGTTTTCACTCAATTATAATTTGCAGACTTGTGAGAGTTTTTAAGTTTTCTTTTTTTGTTGTACATTCTAGTTAATAACAGCTTTATATTCAATTAGTAATCAATAATTACCTAGATATCTGGGTTGATTGTAAGCTGGCTATCTAAAAACAAATATCCCAAAATTACTTTGGAAATCCCCAACTAATAAAAACATTTTAAATCTCAATCAAATTTAATTTTTAATATAGATATAGATATAACCCTCTCAAAATAGCACAATCCAGGACGAAAATTCGCAACAAAGAAGGCATTATCAATCAGGTTTAGCAATTATTAAATGATGAGGGTGTGATACACTTTTCTACTTCTCTTTTATCTTCTAGCTGTGAATAACTAGAGACTCACTTAATGACCAATAAAGATGGTGTATGGGTTGGCTCTGAATCAAATAGCCGAAAGAACGATTTTAAATTGGATTGGAATCTAAAAATATATAAACAATAGCAAATTACATTTTAATGGTAAACAATTGACTTTTGATATAAAAATATTTAGATCATAATTAGTTGCTTTACACAAACTAGCAATGATTTGATATTATAAAGTATACAGATCTTAGAATCCTAATTATTGATACAAAAAAAAAATCTTTTAAATAACCCAGAAAAGTATGGTTACGAATGCACTTAGGCTATCAGTTAGCAAGACCCGTTAGTAAAAATGGATTTAGATATAGGACACTTATAGACATATATTTACTACCTCTTATTTAAATTATGGTGTTTTAAATTATGGTGTTTTTTTTTTTTACGTATCAGAATTTATTATAAGAACAAATTTATTATTTTAGCCACACGTTTATAATAACTGTTGAAATATTCAGCTGTCATTACTATAAAAGTGTGATCATAAATAATATGTTCTAATTAGTGGTAATTCTACTGCAATAAAAAAGCAAAAAAGAAACTACATCATTAAATATTTTCAGAATAACAACTACTGAATTATTAACATGATAGACTTTTAGACTAAATGTCAGTCACCATATTTCATTAATTGTAAAACGTCTAATTGTTTCTTTAGTGTCATCTCAGTTATAACATCTCATTGATTTTATATCTTTTTTCAAGTTAATTTAACTACTTGTTTTTATATTTATTGTTTTCAACTGCCTCTATTAAAACAATAATTGCTCATAAAATGGAAGTCATTTAATTTTAATCCATCATTAACGCACAATTGCCCAACATTTTTTTAAATAATTAAACCTGTTATCGCTTTTATATAATTATAGATAATAAAATAAACACACTATGATCAATGTATTTGGAGTCAAGATGGAAAAAGAAATTAGCACTTAAAATTAATGTTTATATATATAAATCTTTAATGGAGTTAGCTTACATTTAATAAATTTGTTAATTTTTATAACTTTTAGCTATATACCACTGTCAAATGTTTATAAATTGAAAGCTAACTAAAAGAATAAGATGTGTAAGATATATTTAATATATAATAACATCACTGAAGATTTGCTATATTTAATAAATGTGCTTTCTGTACTTGCTTATGAATCTGAGAATTAGATCCTTCATGAAAAAGCAAAACATAGATTTCAGTCTATACAGAAAGATATGAAGAGATATTTGGGAGAAATGGTGATATAAAAAAAGAATAAAGGAGTGAGAAAATAATGGCTATCAAGGCCACATTGCTATAAAAGATGTTAGTAGGTGAACAATTGAAGCACTAAACAGAATCCTAAAATGAGATGAGGAAGCTTTCTTTAGGGTTGTGGAGAAGCTATGAATTGGAAAAAGTTGCTTAAACTAAAGAGATTTTCACTCTGCAGTGGATTGGCGGCAACCATTGAAAATGATGAGATGATGATATTTTTTATTTGTGATAGTTTTATGTTTGATTTATTTCATCAATTGTTCAGAATCAAGCACAATGAATGCAGACATTTTATTAAGGATATGAAGTATGTATCCATAGCAATCCTTTATTAAAAGCCACGTTTAAAAAAAAAATAAAACGATAATATTTTCTTGAATCCAATATATCAACTTTATATATTAATCAAAATAAATATTAAAAAAAAAAAAGAATGTTAAGAATTACAAATTATAATCTCAAGTTGTGATCCATGTTTACTTCTTTTGCTAATTAGCTTTAGATATTAAATAATAGCTGTCTATGAATTATAAATGAGAAATTTCAACTAACAATTAAATTTAAAACTTTTAAAAATGATTATTTGGTATTTGGTAAATGGCTTGAGAATTAATTTTGGAAACAGATCGCTATCATGCAATAGCACATTAATTTATTTAATGCTGGTATCCACACATAAGATATTCTTGAAGGGGATATATGTGATCTCTCTCAAATACATTAATTAAATCTAACCTGGAGAGGTGAAGATAATTAAGAAATATAACTGTGATTTCTCTATTTAGTAATGCACATTTACAATTATTTTATTATGAGAACTCTGTTTGATTATCATGGGAATCTTACAAAATCAAAATTTATATAGTTAAGTCAATCTTAGTAAACCCATTACCATTACAATTATGCACCATATGTAGAGCTCTATTAAAAATTATCCTCCTAAAAGAAAGGAAAAAGGAGCACATAATTTGTGTGCAGCTGGATTAAATAAGACTATAAAAGATTTAAAATAATTATTTTAATAATAAACAATCGTCATATTCTATATTATTTAAATATTTTTTCTTTTTTTCAATATATATATATTGTGCCCTTATCTATAGGTCATAATAAGGTAGAATGGTCAATTGCTAAAAAAATTTTAAATTTTAAAATACGTTTGTGTAATATATTGATAATTGTATGATCGATTAGATTTTATAGTACAATTTAAGGCTGAAGAATACCTGGTATGTAAAAGTGTAATGGATTATTTAAAAAACAGTTAAATAAAGCTTAATTATATCCTTGCTTATGGTTGTAAAAGCTGGCCATGTAAAATAGTACGGCTATAAATAGTTAAAAGTATATTAACAATCCAATTGTAATGTTTTAAAACTAATAAATTAAATAAACGCTATATGTAATATTATAATTATAATTAATATTCAAATTTAATCTAATATATTTTAAGATAAACTTTGGGATGGTGAGAATTATATTTAGTTCTACATTTTTAAATTATTTTCCAAATTTTTATAAAATATATCAGTTTTGGTAATTTAGACCGAGACGTAAATTAAAAAAAAATCAAATCATCTGATAAAGTTAGTAATCATGTGACTGTATATTATATACCTTCACACACACGCTTGTTAGAATATAATAATAAAGTTTGTGAATTATAAAACTAAATGTAATTGCTATCTATCGTTAAAGTAAAAGTTGAAATATTGAATGTTATTTTAATAATTGTTTTAAAATTTAAATGATTTTGATAAAACTATAATTGAGTTTAAAAATACTATTCTAAATAATATTTTAAAACATGACGTCATAAATTTTTTATTTTAAAAAGTTTAATCTATTATAAAACTAAAAATGTGTAAATTTGTTCGCGCTAAAAAAGTCATTAACCAATCAACGGAGGTATTTTAGCAGACGAAAAATAGGAATTAGACGGAGCGGGAGAAGGAATGTGTAAGTAAAGGAAGGAGGAACATATTTTTTAACTGTATAAGATCGTAAGCTAGAAAAGTGTTATAATTTAAAAAAATTTTGTGTTTATTTTAAAAGTTTTGTTTTAAAATATAATATTTTGAACTGCCTTTAAATGGAAGGCTAATTTAAAAGATTTCTTACCAGGATTTTTATTCAAGTTTAGCCGAAACCTTGCAGTAAAATGGAAATACTACAGAAAAAAGTACCTAAAAGTATTGATAGAGTAAAAATAATTGTAAAGTGCCTTGAATACCATTTATTTGTGATCAACCAGAAAATCATTAGAACTCAGATAAATATAATTTGGACATTATACAGAAAACTTAAAAGAAAAGTTATTTGCCGTCAGGAAAAATTATGACGCACAATTTTAAAAGGCTGCTCCGAAGTTTTTTTTTTATTCTTCTCTATGGAAAAATTAAGATGCGTATATCATAAAGAAAAAATTATGTAAAAGTTATAAGGGAGAAAGAATGTTTGTCTTTTTAAAGGAAACATTACAAAGTATATAGTACCAGAATTTTAAAAGAAGGAAAAAAGTTACAGAATAATATGAAAGAGCTATTGTGTTTTATGAAAAAGGAACCGAAAAACTTTCTCTAAGAAGAATTAAAAATATTATAAAGTGTTCATTAGAGAAATGCTTAATAAAGATAAAGATTTGGAGAATATAAATCTAATTTACTTAATGAAATGAATCCATGGAAGCAGAAAAGTTTTATTGAATATTTAAATCAAAGTACTGAGAAGATGCATCGTAAAAGTCGCGCGGGAGAAAATATTAGCAGGAAATATTAGAAGAAAATATTTAGAAGTTTTCTTTACGGGATTAACTAATATCATAATTAATAATTGTATTAAATATTATAAAAACCAAGGATTATCATTCATGAATATTTATTGAACGAAGTAATATTTGTTTTACCTTAAAATTGAACAAGCAGGGAGAGGAACATTAAGTGAATGGAAAAGAAATGATAAACAATTTTTTTTTGGCTTTAGTATGAACGGTTTTCAGGAAAATTTGATGAAGGAGTACAGTAAATATAGTTTGAATATTTTTTTACTAATTTATTTTAAAATATAAAATGTTATGTGAGATTAGGGAAAACATAAAACATAAATTTAGTAATATTAAAATTTAAAAATAATAGCTTGATAAAATTATAGAAATAGTGTTTAAAATAAAGTGTATGGATGTGAATCTTATGTCTACAAGGATCAAATGGATGGTGAAGCCTACGGAATGTGATCGAGGAGATAAAGGTCATTTGGTAATTTTAATAGTTATTTATAATGCATAATGTATTTTTTTAGATCATC
Organism: Epiperipatus broadwayi; assembly: GCA_028023455.1. Classification (NCBI taxonomy): domain Eukaryota; kingdom Metazoa; phylum Onychophora; class Udeonychophora; order Euonychophora; family Peripatidae; genus Epiperipatus; species Epiperipatus broadwayi. Next base: position 2,177,191 of record JAQFVV010012571.1, read on the forward strand.
TATTGACCTAAGAATGAAGTGTGAAAGTCTTAATTATATGTACACATTTTATGCAACATTTTAACATATAATGAGATAGGAGTAATTCGGAATATGCATGCAACAATTTATTTAAAGTATATTAATAATATAATTTAACAGAACAATTGTGTGATTCTTTTGAACTTTCATGTGATAAAGTATTCAGATATTTAAATAGTTTGTATATGATTAAATATACGGAGGAAAGTAGTAAAAAGATTTTCTTATAGAACAGTGGAATAGTTTTAAAATATCAATGAATTTTATTATTGTTAGTAATGCAGATATGTATTTGTCAATGTACAGTATAGAAAAAATCTTGAGAAATAAGATCGGATAGTGACTTGGAAGTACTAGTGGAGAGGAAACCAAGATGATGTGTTTTTTTATAAGAAATAGGAAAATATAAGGGATTTGGATCATATTTAGTTTTGTGTGGTTTAGTATAGTTAACTAAGTCCTATGACTGAACACATATGGTTTGGACAGTGTTTTGCATATCTTTAAACTTTTGATGTTAGAATAAAGCTGAAGAAATAGCTTTATCATCGTTCCTATTATAGAGGTTGGTAGACAGGTAAAGGTCACTCCTCTATAGTGTCTTTTAATTCACTGTGCCATGATTGTCAAGGTATATGACGAGTAATATTCTAGTTGTATTTTGATCCTATGCATCTATCTTCGCTATCCTTATTTCATGAATCTGCATCGGTCAGAAAGATATTTTTCAAAGAAATAATGAATAAAATAGAACTGAAGATATGATATCGTTTATGTAAGAATAGTTTATTTGCTTGAATGTATAGAATTGTGTAACTTTAAAATTGAAAGTCCAAAATATCATAAAGAGAGAAAGAATCATATAATACATTGTAAAATTAATTCAGAAATGAATATAAGATTTTGAAAAGAAATCTAAACCAAGTATTTTAAAAGTGATAATAAAATTTGAATTTTTTTTTTTAATATTAATGTTGGAGGGAATAAGTATTGCATATTTATCAAGAGATAATTCAATAAGGTATAATAAACATATACTTGTGCATGGTATATTAATAGTTGTAATTATATCATCCGAAGTAAGGCTTGAATGAGAATATTAGGATTAATAAACATCGGATAATGAATAATAAAAACCTAATACCGAATGTAGAATAGTGTTTTGACTTTGTAAGATTCCATACAACCAATATAAAACTAAAATTTGTTATTTTGTAGAATTTTATTACGAATGTAAATTTTGTAAAAAATGTAATTTTAATAATATTAGGGATGAAAAGTGTTTGTGATAATCATATAAGAAATGCATTTTGTAATAAGCTAACCATAATAATAAATCAAGTAATAATACTGTATTTTCTTAAGTGTTAAAAAAAAAAAATAAGATTTAACTAGGAAAAGTAAATAATATTTTGATTTCATTTTATAAACTAATAAACTAAGTTGAGATATGAAAGTAAGGGATATCCAATGTATATAGTGTAAAAATATTGTTAATTTATTTATGTTGTTAATAAACTTTGTTTTAAATTTGTTTAAAAGTTTTGTGTCTGAGTTGTTATTTCTCCACATGGATGCATGAAATCACGATACATTTATAATTGAAACAGACATATAAATTTTGCACAAAAGATAAACATAAAAGTGTTATAAGAATTTTGAGAATTTATTGGTATGTTAAAAATTAAAAGAGCATAATTTTATATTATTTATTGGTCATAAGTCGGTTGCCACAATATTACATTAAATTATATACTAATGTTGCCACACGTATTCTATAGTCAGATTATTAAAATACTACCGCGTACGTATTTATTTATTTCATTTAGGAAGAAATAAGATTATATTATACTATTATTGTTATTATTAATTTTATTATTATTAGTTGCTGTGTAGTAGATTATGACATAAAATTCCCTTTTCATATTTTACTACCGTAATTTTAAATCAGTTAGAATACAGTTTATGAACCTGAGATTTTATTTATTTTACTTCATTTTATTTAATTGAGCTAGATTCTTGTTATAAAGAAGATTAGGATATGATTATTATTTTAATCGTAGTGAATAGAGCTCAGAAAGTCGTAAGAATACTATGAGTTAGTTATTTGGTATAGTAAAAAGGGGGGATAGTATTCTTATGCCATTGAGGTAGTATCGTGTGGATAATGGCTCAATGTAGTCTATCTCGTTCCCTGTATTGTCACTCCATGTCTCATGAAAATAGTAAATATTTGTTAATTCATTTTAAAATTGAACCGTATTTGTATTTTAAAATTAGAGCTAGTAATCATTTTAATTAATGCTGAATATTTCATTTATTTATTTGTTAACTGAGCTAGAACCCATAATATTCGTAATAAACAGTATATTTTGGGGTGAGAATGCACGGGGGGAGGTTAGAATATATATACTAATAAAAGAAAACGCACACAATTACTTCTCCATAAAGCTGCTTTAATATTTCAACCAGCAGACTGAAAACCAGTCTGCTGTTTGAAATATTAAAGCAGCTTTATAGAGAAACAATTGTGTGTGTTTTCTTTCATTAGTATTTTTTTATATTTCCTTGAATTAGTTTATATATATAAGAGGAAAAACAGATAACTTGAAAATGTTAATTAAAAAGAGAAAAGGAACTTTTTGAATAGTTTGGATTATGTAAATAATTTTCTAAGGAATAAATATTAATGGTAGTAAATAAATAAATGAAAGTTAAGTGGTTGGACTTGAAGTAGATCGATGATAAAATAAAAAATAAAATGTAGTCAACTGAAGATAGTTTAAGCAATAGTGAAAATAATAGGAGCAACGATAAAAACATAGAGCAATAGAGTAGATGCAATGAGCAGATGTACTGTCTGTCAGTATCAATATATAAAAAAAAATTGTGATAAAATCATCACATTTCAACCAAAGAATGTGGAAGTACAAAAATAAATTGAATATAAACTAGAAATAGAAATAGAGAGTATTAGTTGTGCTATGACAATGGACATGTTAAAAAAATTCAGGAAGTGCTGATTAATACCTAAATCTGATTTCAAAGTTTGATAGTCCATAAATAGATGGAATGCTCAAAACATAAAGGATAACTAAGGTCAGCTTAAAGAGAAATTTGATATCATGACCAGTGAGCTTTCTAAAAGACTGGATGATGACTTAGTAAACTTAAATTGTAAGATTGATAAAGTTAGTGAGGTATTGAAGAGAGAAAAAAAAAGAATGATGAAAAATTTAAATTGATATAAAAGCATTTCCAAGGTGCTGTGGAAATAATGTGGAGAGAAAACCAAGAATTATTAATAAAAGTGCAAAAGAAAGTAGACAACCTTGCTCAAAATACATGAGATAAGAGAGGCTAGTCAGAAAGAAAAACAAGTTGGATTAGTAGTCAAATTACAGATGTCAGAGAATAATCAGAGAAATGGTGAGTTGTGGAATTGGATAAAATTATTCCTAAGAGAAAAATAAGTAGTATTTAACCTGAATCAGAGGCACAGTGCCCAATTAAATTACAAAATGTTGTTCAAACCTATTGAAATCAAAGGTATTATACATCCCAAATGTATAACTCCCAATGCATACAAATACACCAATCTGAAAACATTTCTACATAGAAATTTAACCTTGTACAAGTTAGAATCAAACCATAAGTCTAACATTGAAAAATACATTAATAAATCATGCCTTGCTGAATACAAATGTAGGGCACTTATCAATATTCTCAATAAAATCTAAAAAAAGATAAGAGCTATATCTATACCATCTGACATTGAGTCTTGAATATTGCTTGCCTATATTCCTAAAAATCTCCTGAAGTATAAATAAAATTTGCTCTGATTCATAAAGGGTCAGCATTCAAACTTCATCCACTGTAAATGGTTGATTATAATTCTAAAGATAAACCCCAATGGCCCCTCCCCCATATAATTTCCAAGATTTCTTATAATCAAACAAGCTGCAATGTTTTTTACTTCAGGGAATATTGTGCAATAAGATTGTACCAACATCAAGACCTCTGTAGAGAGGCTGAAAATAATGCAGATCATAAATCCATATTTCTAGAGAATGAAAACAAACTCAATCACACATTTGAGACTACATCAGCTAGCTTTGTATGTATAGAAATGATTCTAAATGCAAGATAAAGCGGGCTTGGCATATTGCTAACAATGTTAATTCAATAAAAAAAAATCCTGTTCCCTCCTTTCTCAGTGTGGACCATGTAACACATTTGTATATACTTACATAAAATTTACATTATATCTTTTATCCACAATCCTTTCATTCACTAATCATATTGAAAGGTGCTCAGCATAATACAATAAAACTTTTATTTAAAGCTTTTTTACTTGCCAGTTAAAACATGGAGTATACGTCTTATGAGGTCAATATTTTTTCTGAGATATCTGGTCTTTAAGGCCCTTTTGGTAATCTTTACTCTAATAATAATTTAATATTGATTGCTTAAATTTATGAAAATTACCAGACTTATTAAACAGAGAGTCCCATCTAACTTGGGGTGCCCCCTGGAGATGGTACCATGCTATTCCTTCAACATAAGATTAAAACTGAAGTATCTTTCTAAACTATTAAGGCACTCTATAGAAACTTTACCCATGGGATCTGAAAAATTATAATTTTTAGAAACTGATTCAGAATTATAAGAATAATAGTTCTATATATATTGATTAACCTTTTCTATACAATTGTAACTGGCAAAACATAGGACATTAATGGTCAATCTATTATCTGAAAATCAAATATTTGGAAAAATGAAATGTAGCTTTGAGTCATATAATGGAAATGTTAATTGGTACTCACCATAAGATAATTGAGAAAGTTGCTAAAGTTCTCAGTGTTTTTGACAGCAGTAATCCTGCATATAACTAAAAAGAGGCAGTGTTCAAATTTAAGGATAAATTTCAGTTTAAAAAAATAACCCTCACATAAATTTAATAAAAATTGGATGTAAAAAATGACCACCCTGCATCATAAGTATCATAAAAGAGGAGAAGGCAGATGGGTAATCCAAAAAGAATCTACATTATATAACAAACTAGCGGTGACTCAAATATGATGAGTAATAAGCATCATAGTAGAAATATCTGCAGTATTCACCAGATTTCCAGTGGTTCAAATAGACTGAATAATAAGCATTATGGTAGAAACATCCATTATTTACTATTATCCTGTACAAGCCTAAATCTAAAATTCTTTAGAGAAAGAATTGGATGTCATGTGGAGGGAGTCATGTTACAAACAAAAGGAACAGACAAAATCCTCATCATTCAAGTCTTCAACGAACTACAAAATGTAGCATTGGCTTGGTTGTTAAAAAAAAATGAATGTGAAAATGACATGGATCTGGCCTGTGATAATTGGTGATAAATTAAGAAAATATATAAATGGAGAGAAATGGAAAGGTATGAAATGGTCATAATAACTTTAGTTACATGAAAGTTGACTGTTGTTGACAGGTATATCTAACCTATTTGTCTATTAAAAAAATTAGTGAATGCAATGGATCACCAATCATGATACTGTCATCACCAAGATCAACAAATAAAAGATAAATGCAGTAAAAGTAGAGAATTTCTGGACTCATTGACATTGATAAAGGAGAAAGTCCCTAGTTTTGAATTTTTTTTTATCAATTGAGATTTCTTGACAAATTTATAAGCTATACAAGCCCAAAAGTCTTTAGATAGCATTGGCACCATATATGATAGCATAATTGGCAATATGTTGCATGTTCACTGTTCTAGCATATTCACATTATGACTCATATCAAGTGACTAGTGGCTGTTGAAATTGTTGTGTATCAACTATATTTCACTTTCCCATTATAAGGTGTACTCAACTATATATATATATAAACTACCTTGAAAGTTCAAGAAACATTATAAGGTGTACTCAACTATATATATATATAAACTACCTTGAAAGTTCAAGAAACATTAGCTAAGTTTGACTAAAGTGGCAGTTGGAAACAAATTCAGTCAACTAAATAACAAAAGTGTAATAAATAGTATGTCAACTCTATTTTGTCCCTCATTGAGAAACAGATATTGTCAATCCAGATGCACAATAACTATTGTCACATAAATATTGGATAAAATGAAACTTTCTTAATAAACAAAACAATATTTTTTATTGATTATTGAAGTTAATGTTTTGATATTTATTCCCACAATTGTTAAAAGTTGCAATAAAATAAAAAAAAGGAATAATAATATAATAGATAAATTTCTACGAAATGAATAATATGTGATTAACAAAAAAAATCACTCAAACTAGGTGAAAAGTGCAATAAAAACAAAATACAAAGATTTTACATGTAAGTATACATTTTGTTGTTAGATGCAAGTATATTTTGTATTCTGCATCCTTTTAAGATAAAGAAAATCTTAAAAGTATGAAATGCATACTATATTTAATTTTTACATTATTTTATGGCGAAAATTTAAGAGACAAATGCATTGCTAATGATAACATTATGAAACTGAAAAAAAACATAAAAGAAACTAGCAGATTGTTGGCCTGTGAATAATTATGATTGCAAGTTAAAATCTAATTTCTAAAATAAAAAAAAACTAAAAAGAAAAGATATCCTGATTATATCTATTATTTGAGTTAAACAAAAGAAACTAGAATTTATATAAAAAACAGTGATGACATATTAGATCGTGTATAAAAGACTTAGTGAAGCAAATTTTCTCTCCATTTCTCTGTTGTATAAGAATCTGATCATTAATGGAGCAACTAAGTCATATGAAACCATCAGGAGTGTGAAACTGGAAAAATTGATAAACTACAAATTAGCTGATAGTAAATATTGAAAAACTGCTTCCAATTTACTAAACCTATGGGGCCTTAAAATGTAAGTTTAAATGAAACATGGCTGTTAGAAGCCTATTGGTACATATGTCATCAATACTGGATGCTCTATATGCCTGAGGGTTAGACAAATGCTCTGACTAGTTAAAAATATTTGGCCTTAGTTTGTTGTCAGATAATCACCCATGGACTAAATAGAAGTTATTTAATAATATATGATGAAAATAGTCCAACATATTATCACATCCAATATACCATTATAAGAAACCTAGAGGCAAATAAGAAATTATATTCATCTGTACTAATCTCCAGATGACTCACAATAAGATTGATCGATTCAAAAAAAAAATTAAAGAACTAATCTAATACAAGACTATGCATGAACTAAGAAAATGTCTTATAAAGGCAAAACAAAGATGAGTAAAAATAAATAAAAGATACCAAGAGCTGAACTGACTGTGATAAAATACTAGAAAGATATCTTATTCAATTAATATTAATTAATGAAGGTCTTTCTAATTATAAAAACAAACTATAAATATTTTTTTTTGCGAATTATTTATATTTTTTTAATTGCAAATTTTTTTCTTCTTCTGTAAAATGAATGTTATTTGACTTTTTCTTTGCTCATTTGCTTATTCATCATCATCATCATCAACCATTATCAATCCACTGCAGGATAAAGGTCTCTCCAAGTTTAATCCATCTTCTCTGATCTTTAGCTTCTCTTCTCCACATCACCCCTGCACACTTTCTTATTTCATCCATCCATCTCACATGTGGTCTCTTTCTGGGTCTTTTACAATCTTTTGGAATCCAGTTTAAAATTTCAATTATCCATCTATTATCATCTCTTCTAGCAAAATGTCCATTCCAACTCCACTTCAATCTTTTAATGTTTTCAATGAGGTCAGTAACACCTGTTTGTTCTCTTACCCATATATTGCATTTTCGATCTCTTCTTGTTACTCCCAACATACATCTCTCCATACTTTCTTTGAGTGGTCTGAAGTCTCTGTATTGCTCTTCTATTAAGTGTCCAAGTCTCAGATCCATAAGTAAGAACTGGTAAAACACATTTGTTAAAAACCTTCCTTTTCAAACACATAGGCATATTTCCTTTTAGTATCACATTATTTCTACCAAAAGCACTCCAACTGAATTTAATTCTATGATTAATTTCCTCATTATTTTTCCATCTGTATTAGTAATCTGACCAAGGTATTTGTAACTGTTAACTTCTTCTAATTCATCATAATCAATCTTTATTTTCATATTTTGAGCAAATCAATTCAACATTACTTTAATCTTTTTAACATTTATCTTTAGTCCTACTTTCCTACTTTCATCTGATAATTCCTGCAACATATCCTACAGCTCTGAAGCATTATTTGCAAAAACAGCTACATCATCTGTGAAATGTAAATGACTTAAATAATCTCCATTTACTTTCACTCCTTTAGTTTCCCATTTTAATCCACAAAATACTTCTTGCAGCACTGCTGTAAAAAGTTTTGGAGATATGGAGTCACCTTGTCTTACACCTTTCTCAATGTTGACTTTCCCAGTATCATTATGTAATCTAATTGTTACTGTTGCATTTTATAAATATTCTTTAAAATATGACAATATTCTGGATCTATATCTTGATGATCCAATGCTTTAATCACTGAAGAAATGTTTATAGAGTCAAATGCCTTTTCATAATCTACAAATCCAAAACATAATGACAACTCATATTCATTTGTCCTTTCTATAACTTCTTTCAACACCTGGATATGACCTACTGTACTAAAACCACTTTTAAATCCAGCTTGTTCTCTTGGTTGGTGGATATCCAATGTTCTCTGTAGACGGGTTGTAATTATTTTGGTAAAAATTTTATATAAAACTGATAAAAGGCTGATAGGTCTGCAATTTCTAATATCTTCTTTATCACTTTTTAAATATTAATATTATTACTGCATTCTTTCAATCATCCAGCACATCTTTATCATTTAGACATTTGGTATATAACTTTCCTAAAAAAAATTATATTTCTTCACCTGCTTCTTTTAATATATCAATTATAATTCCATCATTACCTGGAGCCTTTCCTTTCTTCATACATTTAATTACGTGTCTCACTTCTTCATTTAAAATTCTGTGCAATTCGGAAGATGTAATAGATATAGGAGGTACTTGTTCTTCATTACTATATAATTCTTGATAAAAATCTACCAATTTCATGATGTCATCTCTCTTTTTAGTAATAATTTCATCTTTTTTTTTTTTTATTGCAGATATAAATTTCCTACCAATACCAAAATGTTATTATATTGTATTGCTTATTATGGGAAATAATTATAGATATTGTGTGGGAGACTTATGTCAAATCTTAACAGTATTAATTGTTATTAAATCTTTTATAAATCTCTTAAGTTTTATCCACATTTACTTCTTGTGCTAATATTAAATGATAGTTTAAGACAACTATTTATAAATTATAAACAAGAAATTTCAATTCACAATTTAATAAAAAAGAAATAATAATTTTATATTTGTTAAATGACTTGAAAATTAAGTTTGGATAACATTTAATACTATATCAAGCATAACACATTAACTTAATGTTGGCATCAGATAGCTCTTTTTGAAAGAGGGGTGGGATGATAAATTTGTATTTAATTAAGTTTTGTTCTTATTATATAACTTTTAAAATAGATTTATTTATAACATATTTTTTATATTTTTAAAATTATATTTAAATTGACACATTTTTATTATAAACATAGACCTTTTTCGATGTGTGCGTGCTTATATAATACAAACCTATATAATAAAAAAACTTAACCCAATTTATGAAAACTGAATCTGATTCACAATTGCCCTATCTATCGCAATATAAATATCAATAAATTAAAAAATGCATTAAGATAGATGAAAGTCATATAGTAATAGAATACAATCAACTATTCATAGCATGATTCAGACTTGAATTTTTAAACACACGTAGCGCGATTGAAATTGTAGTAGATGGTTGTATTCTATTATTACATAGATTACTACAACAATACTTGATTATTTGGTCTTACTATAATATTATAAAAAACAAGAACCGCTCTCTGCTCTAGTCCTATTCTATATTTGAATAATTTGTAGTTATTGAATGGTTAAGCAAATTAATTTTCATTACAATAAAAACATCTTTCTTTATAAGATTGTCATAATCTAAAAAATAAAGTCATATTGCATAGGTATTTAACTCTCCTATCCAACAAAAAATATCTACAAAAAGAAAAAAAAATTGAAACTACTGAAACATTCTCAGGTTACTGACAGTTTCCATAGGTGGTGAATAGGGGAATAACGTTCACATACAGAGGCTTAACTTGAATAACAAATAAAAACTGTTTTCTGACCAAGCCTACTTCCGCCTGTCTTAAAAGATGGGATATTGATTTATCAATGACTAAACCCAATACAGAAATATTTCCTGACACTGACTTTTTTTCTTCAGTCAATCTCTCATGCTCTTGGTCTTCTCTCTAAACTAAGTGTGTTTAAAGACTTGTATGTTTGCACATGAGACAAGCTTAGTACACTTATAGTTTTTATTTGTGATCTTTTCTTAAGAAAGTATAATCAATAATGAGTCTGTTTGAAATGGAATTTGTGATAGACTTTCAGCATGCAAGATTGTATGTTTAGGTAAGCCTATTTAAAGATACTTCTGACTATCATGGAAGTAAAACTGACTTTAAAGATATCTAAAAATGGTCTGTCTCACAAAGTCTATTTGTGAGCCGATTGAATTGCTCATTACACCAATAGAAATAATAATGCTAATATCAATAGTAGTGGTTAAACAGAAGCATTATAAATCTAAATTTACCAAAATATAGATTCATGAGATGTGTGAACTTGATGCAAACTCTCCAAGACCAGAATAGAAGACTGGCCTTGTGGCATCAGTATGACTACTCTTAGTGAACTAATCTTTTAGAAAAAAGAAGTTTAATAGAACAAATGAATAGCTATAAGATTTAAAAAAAAACAAAAAACAGATCAGTCAGTAAGTTACTGTAAAGTCTAATTTAATATCTTTTATTGTTAGAATTTTTTGCTGTGTCAATGAAAAATTAATCTTGTTAACACTTGCTTTTCCCAATAATACTACTGCCTGTTTTGTTAGCAACTATGCCATAATCTTAGATTTAGAGAATTCAGAGATGGAAAGCTTTCATTTCTCGTTAAATGGCTTAAATAGCATTGTTAGACAGATACCATTTCTTGGAGACTTTAATTTATGTATTGATACAAAGAGAAGACTTTCACTAAAAGTTATTGGAAATAATGGCATTGATGCTATAAATTTTAAATAGTCTGTTGTTATTTAATTTTTGCCCAAAGCATGGATTAATAAATACAAACACTTTAATTAAGGCAGTGTAACAGGAACCAGGTTTGAACTCTGTTACAAGATATAAAGGAACAGTAGACAGTCACTTATATATGTAGATGTTTATTTGAGGCAAAATAATTTTAATAATTTAACAAAGATCAGTTTAAAAGGGGCTTTTTGTGCTCATTATTTTGATAGAGTGTGTGTATATAGATTATTATATAACCAAATAAAAAAAAAAAAAAGGAACTTTCTGTAAAACGTATACTTTATATTTTTTATGTATAATTTTTTTATTTTTAATTAAAAATAAAATGTCAAGTTGCTGAAAAATGAAACAGATGTTATCTATGAAATGCTATTTGCATTCTTTATTGTATAAAGTTATTTTTAAAATTTTCCGAATGGTCTGTTTCCAGAGAAGACAAAAAAAGCTGGATCTGAAGCAGTGGTATGCAGGACTAAGTATATTAGATAGAATCAAACATTTTCTGGAGTTATGAAAAATATTGCATGAGACAGAAAGAAATAGAACTTTTAGAATAAAAGAAAGAAAATATAAATAGAAAAAAATCAACAAACTTAGGATTATAAATATTGATTGATTATTATTGTCTTCTAAATATTGACTGCTGTTTATTAATTACTATTCTGAATAATTAAATTATGCTCTTGGAAGAAAATTATATATGTACCAGTGTGATGATGTGTGAATAAAGTCCTAAACATGCTGGGTTTTATCCCATCACCCATGGAGAAGAAATATGCTATGTAATATGTCAGCTATTGAAATCGAAGTCTGCATGCAATCCATTTGTCTTGTCAAATAGTATAATTTATATTATCTATGTTTCATCAAAAGTTCAAGTATTATTTTGAAAGCCTTGAGGCCCATATAATAGTGTTAGGTAGAGTATTTATATAAAGTGTGTAACTTAGAATCTATAAGAAACATACTATTTATTTATAACCCTCAAATCTGACCCTCTGTTAATTAAACTTCATCACTTCTAACTATGAGCTGTGTCTGTTCCATTTTATTTAGAGTATTCCTTTTATTATTTTTTTGTGCAATCCAGAGCATAACAGTTTGCCTCTGGACACAGCAATTGGTGCAGTCACAGTTTTTAAGATGAATCCACACCAAGTGTTGATTCTGCCAATTGCTGTATCCAAAGGTAAACTGTTGTCCTCTGTATTGCATAAACAAATAATAAAAGGAACAGACATGGCTAGTAGTTAGAAGTAATGAAGTTTAATTAACAGAGGGTCAGACTTGAGGGTTATAAATGAATAGTATTTTTCTTAGATTACATACTTTATATAAATATTCAGAGTATTCATTTTATTATTTGTTTGTGCAATCCAGAGCATAACAGTTTGCCTCTGGACACAGCAATTGGTGCAGTCACAGTTTCTAACATGAATCCACAGCAAGTGTTGACTGTGCCAATTGCTGTGTCCAGAGGTAAACTGTTTTCCTCTGGATTGCGTAAACAAATAATAAAAGACACACTCTGAATAAAATGGATCAGACATGGCTTGTAGTTAGAAGTAATGAAGTTTAATTAACCGAGGGTCAGACTTGAGGGTTGTATATGATAGTATTTTTCTTATATTACATACTTTATATAAATATTCTACATGAGTCAATTATATGGACCTGAATGCTTACAAAATAATACTAAAGATCTATACGGCATGTAATGAGTTCCTAGGTTTACTCTGGAATGTATATAATGAGTCTATATGTAAAGGAGGGGGTGTTCTTGCCACTTGTCAGATGGCACATCTGCATCACCTCAAGAGTGCTCTTTTTCTCAGGTTCTTCTACCTATGCACATGAGTGTAATCCATTGTCTCTTTTGATTGGAATATACTGGGTGCTGAGGCTATGCCAAATGGAAGTCATTTGGACTTGAATAACCCTACGTGTATTGTGAGGGTTAGAATTTCAGCAACATTATTAATAATCAGGATTTAGGCCACATTCAAGTCTAATTTTGCAAAATATTTAGATTTTTGTAATAATATAATAATTTGCAAGGAGTTTGGGACAGGATATGCATGTTTACTTATTGATTTATTAATTAATACTACCACACAGTCATATATGTCCATTACATTTTGTTATTATGACCAACAGAGTAGCCCACTGATGTTCTTAACCAATTCATTTATTTCTTTCATTATTTTTTCTTTCTGAGGAAAGGGATCTTCTAAGATTTAAAAATTATAGGCATTGCCTTTGGTGATATTTTGGTTTTAATTATTCCCACTTCCCCATCAAAAAGTTTAGGGAAACAGTCTCTTATATGTCTTTCAATGTCAATATTTTTGATTATAGAGATTTTTATTCCAAGTTTTTTAAACCAATCATAGGGACATGTGCTATATACATCGACAATTTTACTATTTTCCCATTGCTGGTAAAAATTGAGATATGTTAATCACTGCAACTTCATGAAATGAATTGAGTAATTATTTTACAAATGTGTGCCAAAGAATGGAGGAATTTGGTGCAAAATTAAATCCAGAAAAATATATATGAGAGGCTAAGAAAATAAGGTTTCTGGGACATATTGTTTCAAGCTCAGGTACAAGCCTTTGCCCAAAAGGGTAAAAGAAGTATTCGAAGCCAGAAGATCAAACAATGTAAATAGCTTTAGGCTTTTTTTAGGCTTTGTGATTTATTTTGAGAACTTCCTGGATGACAAAATGCATATAGCCAGGCTGTTATATGATTTATTAAAAAAAAACAGATGGAAAGTCGGAAATGGCACAAGAACAAGTGTTTGGCATACCAAAGCCTTCTGGTACACTATAACAGTGATTTTGAATTAACTCTAACAATGAACACATTAAAATTTGATGTGAGGCAATAATTTGCCACCCCATCCCACTCTGGTGAACATCCAAATTAGTCAGCTTGACAAGGAAGCACTTGTCATAGTGTTTGCATATTTGTATGGATGTCAATTCAAAATAATACTAGATCACAAACTGCTGTTAAGAATTCTGGGCACTAAACAAATTTCTGAACACTTAAGCCCTTGTATGTTGAGCTGGTTTAACATACTCATAGACTATGACTACAATCTCAAAAATAAATATGGCAAGAAAATTGGCCATGCTGATGTGCTATCATGAATTCCAGACCAGTTAGAGAAAGGACAAAATGATGTACAAATTTATTACATTGTCACACTTAAGAGCCAGACCCTTAACAGCTTAAAAGTAGCTGCATGAACTAATAAGACACTGGATACAAATGGATTACAGAAAAGAAATCAATAATGGTTGGCCAAAACAGTGGCTATCTTTCCTGCACATAGAGCTAAGGAAAGTTTGGGAACAGTTGTACATCTGTAAAGGATATATATTTAAAGGTGATTAAGTTCTATACCCAGTAAATGACAGATCGCAAATACTTATGAAGGTCATTCAGGCATTGTGAGAGCAAAAGCTTTAGTCTGTAGTTATGTCGGGTGGCTGAAAATTAATAGTGACAGTGAAATGTTTATAAAAAAGTGTACAAGCTGTCAGTTGTGTGCAGATGCCCCTCCAGCCAAATTCAAGTCCTGGAAAGAAGTCAAGAAACCATGGAAGAGAATTCACATTGATCATTGCAGTCCAATACAGGTTTCTCATAGCAGTTGATGTCTATTCAGGATGGTCCAAATATAAACCAGTCAAAAATATGAGTTCGGACAAAACAATTGACAAACTGATGGAGATTTTTTCATACCATCGTCTTCCAGAAACCCTAGTATCTGACAATGGTACAAGGTTTGCATCAGAAAAATTCACAGACATTATGCACTAATGGGAAATAAAGTATATATTCACTCCACCATACAACCCCCAATCAAATGGACTGACTGAGAAAGCAGTGCAAAACTGTTTTCAACAAAATGGTAAAACAAAGACTGCAAGAAGCAGTTTTCAATGTGCTTTTATATCATCATTTTATGCCTATAGTTAATTCAGGTAAATCACATGCAGAGAAATATGGAAGCTTGCTAAAATTATACCATCTGAAGTTTATGAAGCATCTACAATCACAAACTACAAATTTGTATTGAGAGACTGCATTTGGGTCAGAAATAATCTAACATATTTTGGGCACAAGCTGAAATTATACACCATTTAAGCAAGTAAGTGGTGACCATCTGAATGATGGATAGAAGAGTGTTACATAAACATATCAATGAGTTGCAGAAGATGAAAATATAGAAGAAATTCCACAGCCATTTCTGAAAAGTGATAACAGTAATGCAGTCCATTTGATAATATCAAAATAGAAATGAAAATCACTCCCACTGAGGATGACACAGAAACAAGAAAACACTATAAATCTTGAAACAAAATCCTCATAACATGTAAAGGGGGGAAGAAAAATGCATGAATATCTGAACTTAGGGGAGGTATGTTAAGTATGAATATATTTATATAAACATGTAAATGAAAGTAAAAATAAATAAAAGGAGTATTTATTAAATCATATATTATATGTGTAAAATTAAATATATTTGTGTACTATATTAAAGAAATACATATTAGCTATAAAATACTATAGTATTAATTAAAAAAAGCAAATCTTATACCAAAGATTAGCTATACTGATAAATATTCAGTAATAGCAAAGAGATAAATTTAGGCTAAGTACAGAAAGCTACTGCAACTATGGAATGTTAGTTCCTTATCAGTTTCGATGATAGTGAAAACTGATGGCTAAAAATATACAAAGAGAATGTAAATGGCTTTGTCTAATCCCAAGATTCAGATAAGAGAACTCAAGGTATAGGTTACAATGTGGTCAGCTGATGGATAATCAAAAGAGACAATGGACTACACCCAGGTGTGAGGTAGAAAAATCATGGAAAAGAGTACTCTTGATGTGAAGCTTCAGGTATGCAGACATGCCATCTGACATAGTGCTGCAGGCACTCCCTTCTTCACCTATAGCCTCTGCAGAGAAGTTTATCTCCAAATGTTTCAAAGTAAACTCAGGGACTCATTACAGGTCATATAGATCTTCACTATTATTTTGCAAGCCTTAGGGCCCATATAATTGTGTATGTAGAGTATTTATGTAACGTGTATAACTTAGAATGTATAAGAAAAATACTATTCATTTATAACCCTCAAGTATGACCCTCTATCAATTAAACTTTATTACTTCTAACTACTAGGTGGTCTGTTTTATTTTATTCAGAATATTTCTTTTGTTATTTGTTTATGCAATCTAGAGAGCAACAGTCTGTCTCTGGACACAGCAGGAACCTTCTGTGATTTATATATAATGCAATGATAGAAATAATTCTATACATATAAAAACACCTATGAAAGAACAAATCCTTGAAAACTCTTGACAATCATATAAAATATGCTAGCACTAAATTAAAGAAATTTTTGATTATAATTAGCATGATCTTGATAAAGTTTATTATAACAACTACCTAGTCCTGTTAACCATTAGATAATATTAAGATTTGAGGCCAACATGTGTTACCAAAGCAAAATCACAAGTCTATATGATACTATAGAGCAGTGGTGCCCAACCTTTAACTTGACGCGAGCCAGTTGAGAATTTAAAAAAATTTGGGGAGCCACAATTATATATTACATTTTTCATATTACATTTATAAACATGGTACTTGGGTACTAAACCTGCAATGTAGGGAGATAGGTGGGGGGGGGGGGACGGCCTATTCACATTGGTATCAATCCGCCGTTTCTAATGTGGCCAAAATAACGTGTACACGGATCTTTCTCGATGAAAACATCAATATATACAGCAAAATATATATGTGTACACGAATCTATCTCGATAAAAACAACTATTTACAGCACTAAACATCAATATATATATATATACAGCAAAATATATACGTGTACACAGATAAAAACAACTGTTTACAGCACTAAACATCGATATATACAGCAAAATATATACGTGTACATGGATCTATCTCGATAAAAACTATTTCCAGCACTAAACACAATATATATACAGCACCAAACCAAACGTCTACAAGGATCTTTCTCGATAAAAACAACAATATATACAAGAGCACTAAACACAATATATATATAGCACCAAACCAAACGTGTACAGCAAAAAAAAAAAATGGTGTAATATGTTAAAAAGAAAAAAAAATGTAAATACATTTTATTTATTAAAAATTTGGTAACATACATATAAATTACAATTACAGGAAAAATATATTTTATTTAATGTGAAACCTGACACTGCATATCGTTATTGTTTGTATTGTAAAAATGTTTACTTTTTTGAAGAGTGCAATTCGAGCCACATTAAACAGTTACGCGAGCCACATGTGACTCGCGAGCTACGGGTTGGGCATCCCTGCTATAGAGTCTAGTATTAAAAAATTGAATCTTCAATGAATTAAGATTTGTTAAATAACTGTACAATATAATATTTTTTAAAATATTTTATAATAGATTTGACCATAGCTTTTATGTGAGAGGCAGATCCCAATTTATTATATAAAGATTATTTCAGACATTCTTAAAAAATGCAATATTAATAACTTTCATTGGGAAGATATTGCTGAGATAGAGTACATTGGAGAGATGAAAATTAGTATAGGTATTAAAGTCTTCAAAAAGGAAAAGTTTGCTGCAGACCAAATTTAAAGTACATCGAATAAAAGAATATTGAAAGTATACAACCTTATACAACCTATATGTGGACTCATTTACAGCATTGGATTAGTTTTTCTATTAATCACAAAACTCAGTATATTATTATTTTTATCTTTCTATTTTTCTTTTCCTTGGATTTGAAATGGTCACACTCATTTGCAAGTGAGTGCTGCTGTTGACTTTAATGGATAATAAAACTGATTTTCTTTTCCATTTCAAATTAAACTAAAAAATAGATTCTTAAATATTTTATTTATATATGTAAATCACAAACTGCATACATATGTGTATCATTAAAAACCAGTCAACACTTAGACAATCCCAATATCAATAACAATCAATAATTTTAAACTGTTGTCAAGGCAACCTCTTTTTAATAATAATGGTGGAATCCCAAAATTTTGAAATTTTTAATTGCTATTGATATTGGGATTGTCTAAGTGTTGACTGGTTTTTAATGATTACTTACAAACCCATTTAGCCTTGAGCATTATTACACTTATATATATACAAAAACAATTGATAAATAAAAGCAGCAAAGTTCTTTAATGCTCTTTGTAATAACTTTTGAGTAATCAGGTATTATTAAATGATAGTTCATTTAAATCAACTCCAGCCAACTTTCTGACTTTTGTATAGATCAATTAAGATTTGGGAATTGGATTTAACTGCATTACAATCTAATATTCACTGACTATTCAAAGTGACTACTCTTGTTTTAGATATTCTGAAAATAAGGAATTAAGTAATATGTTGCTGACATCAATCCATTTCTTTATAGTTTGTTGATCTTTTTTGTTACTATTCATTTTAAATTTTTTTTTAATTTTAAAAATGTTAGTCAGGCTTATTATTTTTGCCATAACAATCACTTATATTTTTCACTTTCAAAGTGTTCTAATGTACAACATTATAAATTAAGTCAAACAAATTTTATTTCATACTTCTATCTTTTTACATTCTCTTTCTAAGGATTTGTCTAGCTTTATTTGTTATTCTACTAAACTTTTTATACATATTTATAAGATTTATACTTTTTTCATTTTAGTAATCATTTCATAAGGTTGCGTTTAAACTGCAGCCTCTTTTTAATGTTTTTTTTTTTTTGTAAAATGTTTCTCACTTTTTGTTTGGATTTATATTACTAATTAGTTTAAAAATTTTAATAATAAAGATTTCAGTCTATTATCTTATTAATAAAGATTCCATCTCATTATTAGGTTTACTTAATTGAAAATGCATAATGTATACAAAATACGATTTATAAAAAATGACACTTTTTTTAATAATCAATACTTCATAATTTAGAATCGAATAATTAATTATATTACTTTAAATGAAGACGCAAAAGTACCTTGATGGATTGTTTTGAATGTTTTCTGACAAATGAATTTATTTTTGAAAGCGAAAATTGAGTTTTTAGTTTAAGTTTTATCCACTAGGTATCAGGGCATATTACTTGTTTAGAATTTGCTGAAATATATTATCTTAAAGAGAATTTTAAATAATATTTTGTATACAGCCAATTCAAGGTCATATTTGAAAAGTGTATAAGTTTAAAGAATTATTAATAATTTAAAATATATATCTAGACTGTTTTTAATGCCTACTGTTTACAAACATGTTGAAGTACAAACATGTTGAAGTAATAATAATAACAAAAAATCTATTTCATATCAAAAAAAAAAGCAAACAAATTTGCGTTATATGATTAGTTACGTAAATATTTGAAAATGTTTGTAATGAATTTTTAAATAAAATATTATCACTTAATTTACTTTGTTATTATAAACTAAATCGCGGCTTTTTTAAAAAACAAAAATACTCAAGAGAAAAATCAAAATAATGGTAATAATCAAAAACTAAAAAAAAAAAGTATTAACCGCAGTAAAGGCAATAAAACTATAGTAATGGCCGAAATTTGGAAAGTGATTTAATTTAAAAATAAATCCTTTAAATAAAATAGAAATCCCTGTCTTTTTAAAAAAAATAAAGATTTGAATCATTTCTCTAATTAAAAACATTTTGAAAGAACAAAAAACAAAACAATTTTTTTAAAGTGTTAATAACTGAAACACAGGCTTATTATATACCTGTGTGTCTATATATGTAATATAGGGTATATGAGCACAGACTTTCAGATGACCCATCACTCTCCACTCTATCTAATATCACTGATACACTCAAGCACATATATGCTGAAAAGATAAATAATCACCAATATACGTTACGTTACGTTACTTATATTGGTGATTATTTATCTTGATAATCACCAATATACGTGATTATTTATCTTTTCAGCATATATGTGCTTGAGTGTATCAGTGATATTAGATAGAGTGGAGAGTGATGGGTCATCTGAAAGTCTGTGCTCATATACCTTAAAGTGTTAATATAAAATGTTGTGACCAACTTAATTATGATTGGGAGCTGGTTTAATTCCGTAATGTTGTCAGAAAACTGTTAAAGAAATTCAAAAAAGGATAATAATTTATTGCTGAAAGAGAAATGATTTTATTTTTGGTATACTGTATATATATATGCAGGTGTATTTATACTATAACTAATAACTCCATTACTTTTTTCATTAATTAACTGTCACAAAAACAAAAAGTTCTGTATATTAAACCAAGTTTTCCTTTTCTTCATGCCTTTGTGCTTTTGATCTATTCTTTAAAGATTTAAATATTCTCCTTTTTCAAAATAATTCGTCAGTTTCTCCACTGGCGTATATTATTTTCTCTTATCCTATTTTAAGCCAATAAACATCACATGATCATCATTTCTTATGCTTGCTCATAACTGTTATTAAAACAGGCAAAACTCTCTATACGCATTGCCACTCAGTGCAAGTCAGAGTAATCAATGATCCCCATCTAGTGCCTATTCATCCAATATCCCCAGACTAGTTTCTGGCTTGTGGCCTTTGTCAGTGAGGAGCCTCAAATCTCCTCACTGGCAAAGGTCAAAGGGCTCCTCACTGACAAAGGCCACAAGCCAGAAACTAGTCTGGGGATATTGGATGAATAGGCACTAGATGGGGATTTTATGCACATGTCTTTTGGCATCCATTGATTACTCTGGCTTTCACTGAGTGGCAATATGTATAGAGAGTTTTGCCTGTTTTTATCCTATTTTAATAATCTCCATACTTACTCTTTTTATTATTATTCTTCTTCTTTATATAAATAAAGATCAATAAAAGATAAATGACCCCCAAGATATATTTCATTCTGAACCAGCACTCATCAGTTGGCCCAGGTCACCAGATCGTTTCTGGCTTTTGTCCTTTGTCAGTGATGAGCCTTGGATCTCAGAGTACTGTACCTCCAAGGCTCATCACTGACGAAGGCCACAAACCAGAAAGTAGTGTGGGGATATTGGATGACTAGGCACTAGATGGGGATTTTATGCACAAGCCTTCTGACATCCATTGATTATTCTGGCTTGCACTGAGTGGCAATATGTATAGAGAGTTTTGCCTGTTTTTATCCTATTTTAATAAGCTTCATACTTCCCCTTTTTATTCTTCTTCTTTATATAAATAAAGATCAATAAAAGATAAATTACCCCCAAGATGTATTTCTTGCTGAATCAGCACTCATCAGTTGGCCCAGGTCACCAGATCTCATATATATCTTTATTACATAAAGAGTATTTATCTATGGAGAATTGTCACATCTTTATTTACGACCACCAAACTTGCTCCACTCACAATCTCAACTTCGTACATTTTTGATAAACCTAACTACGTTTGGCATTAATCATTTATTAAACTAGAGTTTTTCTCTAGCACAGATGTGTTTATAACTTCATATTTTTTATTAAAAAAATTAAGTTAAGGCTCACTTTTTATCGTAATATTTTTGTTACTATCTTTATCCTAATAAAACTTATTAATATTTAAATATACTGACATTAGTGACTGTCTGGTTTTAAAATTTTTAACACGTTAGCATGATAGTAACCTAAATGACTTTATTGATTTTTTTACTCTTGAGTTTAAAATCAAGGATCATTGTGATTTTTCTTCTCAGTTGTCTATGCTCCTTAACTGAAATATTAGTTGAACTTGCATAAAAACATAATTAATATGTGTGTAAATGGCCTTTTTAAAAAAAGATATATACAATTATCGCGTATGAAACTAAATTATGGTCCTTATTCCAATGCCACTCTAAAATCACCAGCCAAGATGGAGTTTGGTTATTGAAAGCAAATGATGCTGGGAATTGTCTGATCATCAATTCATGTTGTTATTGTGTCATTTTATGATGACTTTTTTTTTAACTATCTACAATTGTAAATTATTTTTAAATGATACAAGATTAATTAAATGAAGTGAAGAAAACTGTCTAAAATTAAGTGTGACATTATTGCACTTTGTGGAATTAAAAGAAAAGGTGATAGAAAATTGATTTTAAAAGTAGACATGTATTTTATTACACAGGCATATTTTAGAAGCACACAAGAAATGGAATTCATTTATATATAAAAGTGAAAGAATAATGTTGTGGAGATTATGATATATCAAACAGATTAGAAAGATTAGTTATTCAAGTTAATGATAAGTATCAACTATTCACCAACAAATTCCCATTCTGATGAAAAAAATTAGAGATTTTTACATAGAAATACAAATTGCTTAAGAAAAAATGGATATTGTGGATAAATTTGGTTATGAATACAGAAATGAGAGAGGACATGAATTTTTACAAATTTCAAAAAAAGAACAATGCTAATTGAAAATGGACTAACATAAAAATATGTCTTTTAAAGTTTTAATATTTTTAATAGAAAGAGGGCACAAAGAGAACATCATTAGTGATATGCAAGCTATGTATTAATGCAAAATTAGATAAAAACTATTAAAACAATACAACACTGGCATTCAGAGTTAACTGAGACTAATAAGAAGATAATTGTTGCTCCACTAAGAATTCTACTACATAATAAGCTCACACAAAAAATAAATAAATCAGCATTTCATTAGAGTAATGCGATGTATGAAGAAAAAAGATGGAAAGATGTAAAAATGATCTTTTAAAAAGAATCAAATAATTACATAAAAAAATTAATTGTAATTTAACAAGAAAAATTTAAAAAGTTTTAAATAATATCTTGCCTATAAGAAGGAAAATTGCTTCAGCAATAAAACAAAAAAGGGATTTTCATCAAAAAGAGGTATAACATCATAAAATGTTTGGAAGAGTTTGCAAAGAGTTAAAAAATATTGTAATATCCTCAGAATTAATAAACATTTTAAATGAAGAAATCTATGAAAAGAAAAGGAATCAATAAAATTATTACCGATATCTTATAAAAAACAGATTAAGAAATATTAAAATTATTGGCAAAATAATATATTAAATATCTACATGACAAATTGGAAAAATGCAGTAGTGATATTCAAATTAAGAAAGGTGATAAGTAAGAAGAAATTATAAACCTAACAGTCTTCTATCAGCTAAATTCAAAATTATTATTAAGATAATTATAACTCAGCTACAGAAATCTCTGGCATTCAATAATAGAGCAAACTGGATTTCAAAATAATTGTAGAATAGTGAAATATATCCAAATATTCAGAAAAATTATAGTAAGAATGAAGGAGTATAAATTGCCATTGTGTTTTGAATTTGTATATTATAAACAGCTATTTGATTCTATGTTTGTTACAGCGATATAGACCTGGGATAGTGTCATATTCTGAAAATATCAAAATGCAATAGCAGTGATTGTGCTGATTGGTGACATTAA
The DNA here is from genome assembly GCA_028023455.1 of Epiperipatus broadwayi. NCBI lineage: Eukaryota > Metazoa > Onychophora > Udeonychophora > Euonychophora > Peripatidae > Epiperipatus > Epiperipatus broadwayi. The sequence continues at coordinate 2,200,873 of JAQFVV010012571.1, forward strand.
GATGGTTAACTATATTTATATATTGGACGATTTCCATAATCTAATATAAATATTAAAACTTTAGAAAAATTTAACTTTATTTAAATATTCTAAATACATTCAATTGTTAGTAATAGCACAACATTTTAAGAGGTATTTAATCCCTTCTTCAAGTGTTGCTGGCTTGAACAGTGATAGTACTAGCATGGGAATTAAGCCTGGATTCTTAGATTCTTGAAATACTGAATTTTAAGGTAATGCTCTAACCAACTGCCATCCTGCCAAATCAGCAGCCAGTTGAAATTTCATATACTTATCTATGAAGTTCCTCCTGATTTTTCTACTTTTTCCTAAGAGCAAAGTTGATTAGTGGTTTTCATACATTATGTATAGTCCTACTAGGTTAACTTATGGGTTTGTTTGCCATTGTGATGTGAGCAGCTTTAAAAAAAATTTTTTTTTTATCTTTTCTCTATCGAGTATTTTTGTATTTTCCCAATGGAACATATATTTATTGATGCATACATGGTTTGCTATCTTAGAAACATCTTTTTTCTCTCTTCTAATCATCTGTTTGTGTGCTTGCAATCACTTTTCAATGGTGATACTGGTTTCACCAACATACATCCTTCCATATTCATGTGGTATTTTGTAGATGTAGTTTTTGCTTTTCAGCATTTCAAGTTAAGGCTCTGTAGATATTAGAATTTCTCATAGTGTTATATAGCTTTGGAAAGCTGTTCTGATGCTATACTGATTGCACAATTTGTTTAATATGTCTGCTATTTTTGATATGTATGGAAATGCTACTGTACCAATAATTGTTTTTTCATTTGATGGTCCATTTAAGGTTTTCTTAATAACAGCTGATGGATAAACATTTTTCATAAGAATTTATTCTATATAGATCTTTTCTTTTTTCAAAACACTGGTTTCTGAACAAATTTCTTTTGCTTTGTTCCATAGAGATAATATAACTCCAAGTTTTGTGTTTCTGCTGTGAGTGAATGTATATAGTAAGTATTTTCCTGTATGTGTGGGTTTGGTGGCTCAGTTAGTTAAAGCATTACCTTAAAATTTAATATTCAAGAATATAAGAATCCAGGTTTGATTTCCATGATAGTACTGGCACTGATAAGACCAGAAATACCTGAAAAAGAGAGGAAAATAATCTCTTGAAATATTGTGCATATACTAACGTGTGTGTTATTAATAACAGTTTAATGTATTTGGAATATTTAATTAAAGTTAAAATGTTTAAAGACTTTCAATATTAATATTAGATGATGAAAGTAGTCCAATGTATAAATAAAACTAAAATACCATCATCACAAACCTCCTTGAAAACACAACATTGATAACAATTTATAAGTCAGAATGCTTCCATATGTCTTAAATCTTTTATGGCAGATTTACCATAAACTTTTGTGTATTAAAATAGAATATTAAGAAATTTTTAATAGATAGATTTTTTTTATGTTACCTACATTTTGCAAATGATATGGTTGCTTTTGCAAATAATAGTTTGGAGATTCAATAAATGAACAATAGGTATCAGATGACAGTAAGGAAGTAGATTTAAAAAGAAATGATAAAATATCTTAATTAACGTTAAATGGATTTTTTCAGGAGAAGAAAATAAAAATTCATAATCATAAATTAGAAAAAGTTAAAAAGTATAAGTATTTTAGTCTAAGGAAATGCATATATATGAATCTTATTCAAGTCTCTGGTTATTTTTACAAATAATGCTTCAGAACTTCAGTAAATGTTACAAGAATTATCAGATGTAGGCAAGAAAGTAGGACTAAATGAAAATGCTAAAAAGACTAAAGTAATGTGCAATGGATTATCTCAGAAGAAGAAAATAAAGATAGATAATTATAAATTAGAATTAACAAGTATAAATATTTAGGCCCAATTATTGATACAAATAAAAATAAGCATATTTCCCTTTAATATTAAGGTATTACTATTGAAAACATTTGTGTGTTTGAAAATAAAGCTTTCATTTTTTAAATAGATGTGTTTTATTAATTCTACCACACAATAAAGTATAAATAGATGTATATTGAAATAATGCTTATTTTATATTAAAAAAAACATTATTACAATAATATAAAAAGATATGTTTGTTAAATTATTTATAATTTTATCAATACATATAGAAGGATATAAGATGAAAGGAAAAATATAATACTTCATAAAAATATATAATGCATATAACAAAAAGAAACAATAAGGAAAATATGTGAGTGAAATAAGTAAATGTCATTGACATCATTAAAATAATTAAAAGTCTGAAATAGCTCTAGATCTATATATTTCTAGAAGATATGATCTTAGACAATTAAAGTCTTAAAATAGATTCTAAACAATTATGAAAGATGTTAAAAATAATAACAGATATAATGGGTAAATTAAACAAGAAGTTTTCTGATATGATGGTAAAGAGAATCTATGGATTAGATAAACAGGATTCTTCTTAAAACCCTTTTAATTGAAAGTGATAATGATAAGTACATTTCTTTCAGAATTAAAGTAGAATACCTTTTCATTTGAATATTAGCCAAGCAGTAACACTTTACCATTCTCAAAGAGAATTTTAAAATTATTTGTTAACCTATATAAATTCAATTTATCCAAATCACTTTGAACACTTTTTAGCAAAACCTTTTATTGTACATATATACACATACACTTATGTTTCAACTGTTCTGCAGTCTTCTTCAGAACTATGATATAAAATACATAACTATATAAACAATACCATAAAAATGTAAACAATAAAAAACTAAAAACAACATAAAATATATAACAAACCTAATAAAACTGAAATAAATATAATCGAACCCAAATAAAATAATCCAGTTAATATAAAATAAAATATACAATATAAATAGAAATAAATATAAATTATATGTGTATTCATAACTATATACATACATATTCAAGAACAGCTATTAATCTAAATATATTCATTTTTATTATTTTTAATAATCTCCTAATTACTTGTAATCCTTATAAACTTAAATTTTATTTTTATTAGCTTCACCTCGATAAAATATTTAATAATGTTATATTCATATAATTGTCATTTTAATAGTAATTCATTTATTAATATTCTTTTTAATTTTTAAATCATATAATATCTAATACTTCCTTACTCTTTCTTCTGTTAATATTAATATTTTATATTTATTATTATTTTTTTAATATCTAAAATAATTATAAATATTGTGATCTTTTCAAATTATCCAATTTACTTTAATCTTTTAATAATTGAAACACAGGTTTATTATATACCTGTGACTATATATGTAATATATAGAGTATATGAGCACAGACTTTCACATGACTCACCACTTTCAACTCTATCTCATAACACTGATACACTTGAACACATATATGTTGTAAAGATAAACAATCACCAATATACATATTTCATGCTAAACCAGCAATCATCAGTTGGTCCAGATTACTATCTCTGCACATATATGCAATCAGTATTCAGCTTTATATTAAGATAGACAATCTTCATACTTTAATGGACAGGCTTCAATGATTGAAAAGAAGGCTTAAAAATGACTAATAGATAAAATCGCAAAAAAGATACAGATATCCATTGATTGTGATCATTCTAGATCTGTTTTTGATGCAATGACTTGAGAAACAATATCACAGTACTATTAAAGTAATAATGATATTTTGAACAGATGTAAAGAATATTTTAATCATCTTTTGAAAAATGGTACAAGATTTGAGGTGACTACTTTTAATGATATATCTATTATATCTATTCATTTAGAGTTGAACAAAGATATCCAACTTTAATGAAATCAAAAGAGCTCTTTGTCACCTTAAAAAAAGAAAAGGCTGTCAAGCATTAGTGGTCAAGTGGTCAGCACAGCTGTCTTACAAGCAGTTGTCCTGCGGTTAGCGGGTTTGCTTCCCGGCTGATGCTATGACATATGAAAAAAAAGGAAAGGTTGTAAATCCTATTTTAATATCTGGAGAAGATTTAAAGTATGGTGGAGAAATGTTTCAAGTTTTGAAATTTTATGAATATCTGAAGTATGAAGTTGGACACCTGATCTTAAGGATCCTTTTATTGTTCCAATTTTTAAAAACAAAGGAATAGACATGATTTCTAACAACATTAAGATTTACTGGAATTTATGCAAAATTTGTTATATATTTTTTTAATTGATGCAAAAAATGAATATAAACAAGTAAAAGTATCATGTTTATTTTTTTTTGCATATACAATTTTTAATTAAAATAGAATTGTATTTATTCATTTTTTATGAAATACTCAAGTTGAAATTGAAGAAAAAACTATTAAGAATTTTGCTTTGTTTTCTAACAAGTTGTAACTTGAAACTTGTAAAGAAATATTTAAAAGTTTGAAGGCATTTGTGATAAGGTGATAAATAGTAATTTAAAAAGAACAGACTTAGAAAAAAAAAAAGTATTATAATGAAAAATTGTTATCTATCTTTTACTTTTTTTTCATTTTTTTTTTTTTTAAATTTCAACACTTTTTCTGCTTCTTTGGTCGCAGAACATGTATTTTAGAAATACATGTTATTTTTATTCTTTCAAATCCATCATCACACAAATGTTAATTTTCTCTCATTAGCCATTGACAAATCATGATCCCAATCTGACATTTTTCTTTATAAATAAATTGTTTTTTTAAAAAAAGTAACTATTGTATTAGTACACACAAAGTTTGCTTATTATTGAATAATATTCATGTAATTAAATTTATATCTTAAATAATGAATTAAAAGTAATTCTATAATTTTTCGTAAAAATTTCTAAGATTATATTGTTAATAAATTTATTTTATGTCGAAAAACGTACTTATGAATATAAAAAGATCTTATGTCAAAAAATTATGAATTGAAATTTATATTTTTCAAAAATCATCCACATTATCATTCTCAGAATCAAAACAAAAACTGCATGCCTTCAATCTATAATATTGTCAATGTATAGCAAACAAAAAAATATAAATATCTGATATGGTATTGACACCAATTCCTTAAAAAACCTGTTTTTCACTTTTATAAGACTTAAATATAGTGCCATTCATTGCAAGCTAGAGTAGTCAATGGATGCAAGAAGGTTTGTGAATACTCACTTGTGGATTTCATCAGTGAGGAGCCTTGATTTTGAGAGCACTGCACCTAGATCAGGCATGCCAAACTCATTCAAACAACAGGCCATTTAATGCTACTGGTAAGCTTCTCGGGGGCCACATCACACAAATTTTCTTAAAATTTTATTTTGAATTGAGAATGCAGGGATATAAGTGGGGTAATTAAAGCATATGCTGTAGTTTAGTGAATTCACTTCAATAATGTACAATTGATATAATATTGCTTTTATTTAAACATTATTTTTATTTAGATAAATTATTATTAATGAAATAATATTTTATATAATGCTATGTTTTATAAACAGTAATAATAATCAGCTATTAAGCTAATGCACATGCACATTGAAGATTTAAATTATAAATGAATACTCTCAATTCCAAACACAAGATAAAGTCTTTTTGAAAAGATAGAATGAATCCAATCCAAACGTTTATGTATAGGCAAATCTTAAGCATTTGGAAATGAGAGCATGAGATATCAAATAATCACTTTAAATTACTTTTACTATGTTTGAATAAATAATGCTTGCAAAATTTTTTACAATTTATGATACATTACTCTTAATTTGAAATTAAACACATATAATGAAATAATATTTTATATAGCGCTATGTTTTATAAACAGTAATAATAAGCACATGTGCATTAGCTTAATAGCTGATTATTATTACTGTTTAAAAACATAGCACTATATAAAATATTATTTTATTATATATGTTAAATTTCAAAATAAAAATAATGTATCATAAATATTTATTCAAGCATAGTAAAAGTAATTTAAAGTGATTATTTAATATCTCATGCTCTCTTTGGGTAAGAAAAGATCGATTGGATTCATTCTATCTTTTCAAAAAGACTTTATCTTGTGTTTGGAATTGAGAGTATTCATTTATAATTGAAATCTTCAAAGTACCTGTGCATTAGCTTAATAGCTGATTATTATTACTGTTTATAAAACATAGCACTATATAAAATATTATTTCATTATATATGTTTAGTTTCAAAATAAGAATAACATATCATAAATTGTAAAGATTTTCACAAGCATTATTTATTCAAGCATAGTAAAAGTAATTTAAAGTGATTATTTAATATTTCATGCTGTCATTTCCAAATGTTTAAGATTTGCCCATTAAGAAAAGATAGATTGAATTTATTCTACCTTTTCAAAAAGACTATCTTGTGTTTGGAATTGAGAATATTCATTTACAACTTAAATTTCAAAGCACATGTATATAGGCTTAATAGCTGATTATTATAAATTATTATTATTATTGGGGGGGGGGGTTAAACCATGTATTATTTTCCATTACATACTGATCTTTTGACAAATTAGCATTTGCCATTTTGAAAGAAAAAACCATTAGATCTCAAACAGTAATGTCACTGAGTGTGAGATTCATCATGAAATAATTTAGCATTCTGAATATGTGGCTTATCAAATTGTTTATTTCCCTCAGTTTTACCACCTGTTAATTTTAAGTTAAGAGATAAGTTTCCACATGGCTGGAATATGTTGTGCTTCATCAGCCATGCGAAAGCCGCTCATTTTATCTCTTAACTTAAAATTAATAGATGGTAAAACTGAAATAAATAAATAATTTGATAAACTATATATTCAGAATAATAAACTATTTTACGATGAATATTGCACTCTGTGACATTACTGTTTGAGATCTAACGTTGTTTACTTTATGAAAAATTATAATTTCCCAAAGTATTCTATATAAAATATAATATTAATAACACTTTTAATTTAACAAATACTAATTTAATAAAATGTGTATTAATTAATGATTGATATATGTATATGTGAACCTATTAGAAAATTGAGGTGGTCTTAAATTATTCTAATTAAATATTTATTTTTATTTATATAATAGACACATAAATTATTTAATAAATAAAACAATATAAATATTAACTTTTTCTATGCATTAAATGTTTAACTCAATGCAAAGCAGAGATATATTTTTTATCTTTATATCACATGTGGAAAATGTAACTATTGTTAATACTTCATAGATATACTTCAGCTCTGTTTTATGATTCTAATATCTAAATTAAAAATAATATAAATTATAAATGGTAAATAAATATGTGATTATAGCAATTATTGATAATAATAGACTAGTCAAGCATTGTTTGCCGAGAGGTCATAGCAGCTACCTTGTAAGCAAGTAGTTGTTTGCAGATGGTTGTGGGTTCACGTCCCAGCTGATGTGTTTGAAATATTATTGTTATAATTGTAATGGGTTTATCCCTTTCTCATTATTATTTGCTTGATTTTAGACTAACACTATTCCTAAATTATTTCTTTGATATAACTGTATTTATTACTAATGAGTGTTACTAAAAAGAGAGATGACATCATGAAATTGGTAGAAGATTTTTATCAAGAATTATATAGTAATAAAGAACAAGTACCTCCTATATCTATTCCATCTTCCGAATTGCCCAGAATTTTAAATGAAGAAGTGAGACATGCAATTAAATGTATGAAGAAGGGAAAGGCTCCAGGTAATGATGGAATTATAATTGATATATTAAAAGAAGCAGGAGAAGAAATAGAAAATTTTTTAGCAAAGTTATATACCAAATGTCTAAATGATAAAGATGAACCGGATGATTGGAAGAATGCAGTAATAATAATAATATTTAAAAAAGGTGATAAAGAAGATATTAGAAATTACAGACCTATTAGCCTTTTATCAGTTTTATATAAAATTTTTACCAAGATAATTACAACTCGTCTACAGAGAACATTGGATTTCCACCAACCAAGAAAACAAGCTGGATTTAAAAGTGGTTTTAGTACAATAGATCATATCCAGGTGTTGAGAGAAGTTATAGACAGGTCAAATGAATATGAGTTGTCATTATGTTTTGGATTTGTAGATTATGAAAAGGCATTTGATTCTATAAACATTTCTTCAGTGATTAAAGCATTGGATCATCAAGGTATAGATCCAGGATATTGTCATATTTTGAAAAATATTTATAAAAATGCAGCAGCAACAATTAGATTACATAATGATACCGGGAAAGTCAACATTGAGAAAAGTGTAAGACAAGGTGACTCCATATCTCCAAAACTTTTTACAGCAGTGCTGCAAGAAGTATTTTGTGGATTAAAATGGGAAACTAAAGGAGTGAAAGTAAATGGAGATTATTTAAGTCATTTAGATTTCGCAGATGATGTAGCTGTTTTTGCAAATAATGCTTCAGAGCTGCAGGAAATGTTGCAGGAGTTATCAGAGGAAAGTAGGAAAGTAGGACTAAAGATAAATGTTAAAAAGACTAAAGTAATGTTTAATCGATTTACTCAAAATATGAAAATAAAGATTGATTATGATGAATTAGAAGAAGTTAACAGTTACAAATATCTTGGTCAGATTATTAATACAGATGGAAACATAATGGAAGAAATTAATCATAGAATTAAACTTGGTTGGAGTGCTTTTGGTAGAAATAACTTGATACTAAAAGGAAATATGCCTATGTGTTTGAAAAGGAAGGTTTTTAATAAATGTGTTTTACCAGTTCTTACTTATGGATCTGAGACTTGGACACTTAATAGAAGAGCAATACAGAGACTTCAGACCACTCAAAGAAGTATGGAGAGATGTATGTTGGGAGTAACAAGAAGAGATCGAAAACGCAATGTATGGGTAAGAGAACAAACGGGTGTTACTGACCTCATTGAAAAAATTAAAAGATTGAAGTGGAGTTGGGCTGGACATATTGCTAGAAGAGATGATAATAGATGGACAATTGAAATTTTAAACTGGATTCCAAGAGATTGTAAAAGACCCAGAAAGAGACCACATGTGAGATGGATGGATGAAATAAGAAAGTGTGCAGGGGTGAGGTGGAGAAGAAAAGATGAAGATCGGAGATGGATTAAACTTGGAGAGACCTTCATCCTGCAGTGGATTGATAATGGTTGATAATGAGAATGATTACTAATGAGACCTATGAATTTGTTACACCATTTTTATCAATCGAGATGACCTTAGTATCGCTTAAATTATTTATTAACACTTCCCACCCAGCATATTTATGGACTTTAGCCTATTCTGATTCCATGCACTATTCCTATGCATGCATAAAAATTATGCTGGAAGGAATGAGAAGAGTAAACTTGACTTGTTAATAAATGCCTGCCATTCAGGTTGGGTGATACTTTGACAGAAACATGTATAGATAATATCTACAACATACATATATATTTGTAAACTAAATAAATAACATATGAAAACATGAAAAAAGAATAATTTACAGTGCTCAAATATTTAATGACATAATAGCATATACATACATCTTTATACAGACACACAAACAAAAATGTCTAATCATGCAAATACTAAATAATTTATCTTTAAGATGGGAAAAATGATTTAATATAATTAGGAATTAAAGTCTCTAAATATAACACAGATTGCATATTAATGTAAATAAGAAAAAATGTACATATTACCTTGAGTTTACTGGGGAAGATAGCTTATTCAGATTTATAATGAAAGTGAGTTCATTCAGAAACATTATGGGTACTGAAATTGTTCAGCAAGGAAGTTTTGTCTTTTTTTTCTTAAATCTCTGATAGATTGAGTGCCTTTAAGGATATTGATAAAGAGAGATACAGATGGACAGTCGTGGATTCATTTTTAACTTTAGGCGGTTTTACAATCATGTAGCAGCGTCTGTTTCTTCGTGGCCCATGGGATAAATGCCCAGCACATTTAGAGCTTTATCCTAGCCTGTTTATATCAGTTGGTGAATATATATAGATTTTTCTTTAAAAATAAGTATTCAGAAATTTCTAATGCTAATAAAAGATCTCAACGAACAAATAACACTATAAAAACTAAAATGGTCTTCTGATTTTTTCTATTTTCTATTTATACTTTTTCTTTCTTTCTAGCTAGTTCTGTTCTCCTGAAAAATGTTAAGTATTTTTTTCTTATCATGTGATATTGGAGGTCTAGCTTCTTTTTACCAAGAAAACCTTTTTCTTTTTTTCTTTTAAAAAGTTTCGTTGAACAACCTTGGAACATAACTTCAAACAATACCTCCAGTAGAAGTATTCTGTAGATAACAATCTCCTTATTTTTCATTAAAAATTTTTTTTTTCTTATTAAAAATAAAACAGAATTAGACACAAAAATAAAACATATATGTTTTTCCAGAAGATTCTTTCTGTTCACTTGACTATATGATAATACATACATATACATATTTCATTATTATAAAAGAGCACAACCTTCCCCCCTTACACCTGTTTTAACTCTTTACTTAATCATTTTAGAAAAAAAAAATTCAAACATTTACAACAACATATATTGTGCCAGTCAAAACATGTTGATCCATCTAACATGAGCTGGAACTCAATGAAACGTACTTCAAACCCAGTCGAGCCCATGATTTAGGTCAGGGATTAACCTGAATTTGAACCCACTACATAAGCCCCAAATAAAAACCTAATAAATAACATAGAATGATGGTACATGAGAATTTACTCTAAAGTCCGGCCCACTAGCAGAGCGAAGGGACTTAACTAAATTATGCATACACATAATTGAATGTGTGGAAGTGAAAAAAAAAAGGAATTCAAACTACTCAAACAATTTAAGCAATAAAAAAATTTAGTTTAATACAATGACAAATTATTTATATACATTTATGTATGTGTGAATGAGCAAGCGATCTACCAAATGGTAGATAATTACATATCATGCTATTATTTCTCATGTGCTCTTTTATTAATTATATGACATATACTATACATAAACACACATCTTTTGTAGGTCCAATATTAAGATGGTAATCAATTATTAAAAAGAATTTAAATAAAATGACTATTAATGCTTTTTATATAGGGTATATGAGAACAGACTTTCACATGACTCACCACTCTCCACTCTATCTCATAAACTGATACACTTAAACACATGTATGTCAAAAAAATAAATAATCACCAATATATGTATTTCATGCTAAACCAGCAATCATCATTTGGTCCAGATTATCATCTCTACACATAAACACAATAAGTGCTCAGATATATATTAAGATAGCCAAATCTTCATACTTTAATGGACAGGCTTCAATCCACTTGACACTCCAACTCTTCAACTGTCTATCCAATTGAAAATCTGATGATGGAATGCTCAAAGACCACCCTGAGGCTGAGATTCTTATCACACCCATGTTGACCTAAAATCAATCTGACCACTCATGTAAGGACATAATCCATTTAATACATATACAAGGGATAGACAGACATCTCTACTATGTAATAACTAAAATACAGGCTTATTATATACCTGTATCAATGTACTTAATACATAGGGTATATGAGCACGGACTTTCATATGACTCACCACTCTCCATTTTATCTCATAACACTGATACACTTGAACACATGTATGTTGAAAAGATAAATACTCACCAATATATGTATTTCATGCTAAACCAGCAATCATCAGTTGGTCCAGATTATCATCTCTACACATATATGCAAAAAGTGCTCAGATATATATTAAGATAGCCAATCTTCATACCTTACATATATAAAAAAACTATTTTCATGCCACTGAGGTTGTGAACATAAACAAAGTACATATGAAAGATTATATTTGAATCTATGACAAAATATTTATTGAAAAATTCTTTTACTCAACATTTAGAAGACAGAATGCTTGATTTTCCCCAAGGCATATACTCTTAAATACAGAAATAATAAATTATGATGGTGGAATTGTATAAGATTGAAATAAATTTAATTAATAAAACTAGTAGTAGTTGGCATTTATATATATTTTGAGCAGAGTGAAATTTAATATTACAACATCAAAACTGAGTCATGAAGCCATAGAAATAATAATATGAAGAAGTTTGCGGTATTGACATCATGGCAAATAAATAACAGGAAAAGGTCATGCTTCTGGACAAAAAATGTAATCTAAGACCCCCTTCTTGGGCAGTGCTTAGAGAAATGTGGATAAGGCATGTCATGGATATCACCGATATGCAGAGGCCTTTATACAAAGAAAGTGGATAGGCATAGCATGTGCCAGGCATACAGGAATTACCACTAGTGGCCCTTTTATATGTTAAGTGGTCTTGGGAAGATCAACTATCCACAGGACAGGAAATGAGAGGAAATCTATGGGTTTGATCTTGTTGCAACCCCCAGATTAGAAGCATATATATATATAATCATGAAGATAAGATCGAATGTCAGTATCGCAGTATTGATAAATGTCACTAACGACATTGTCTAAGATTTACTGCTTTAAAAATAAATGACCCTTGTTTCAATGCCATAATTTAGATAATATGCTATGTCACTATAGGGTAGATTTCATTTAATAAAATATATTTAAAATTTGACCCCCTCCTTTTCTGCGATTTAATATAATTCAATCTCACCTTCATGAATTTTACAACAACTGAGAATATTTAAGCATGTGATATTTTAAGAATATGAAAAAATAAAATAAAAACTAGTAGTTATATATAGAAAACAAATAAGTCACTTTTTTACAGAATTGAATAATATTTATAAAATAAACAAGGTTTTAGAGTGTTAATTAGCCTAAGTTCTGGATTCACCCTGGGTAGAATCCAGCGTTAAACAAATAACAAACTTTTTATATTAAAACATAAACAAAATGTTGACTCATAAAAACAATCTGGTGAGTGTATTAATTAATGATACATTATGTTTTAAAAAGAGCATTAATAACTTAAATCATGGAGGTTTGCTTAAAAAGAAAAGATTTTAGAAATTCAATTCATCAGATTGCTTGAGATTGGCATATTAATAATAAAAATATACATATAAAATCATGTAATAAATACATATAAATAAATGATCGCACCAAAGTGAAAGAAAGTTAAAGTATATGAGAGAGAGAATAAGATTCATAAAATTCGTTGAGAGCAATTTACATTTACGTTTTAGTAAGATACAAAGTTAATAAATAATACATTAGGAGAAATCTTAATAGAGTTTGATATTAGTTAGGCAAGCTAGATTTAGTTTCAATGGTGGTGGTTTGAAATAATTTACCTTGCACCATTTTAAGAGTCCTTTTTTAAAGTCAGCCCATGCATAGTGGTTCAGGGATCCATGCTAGTTTTTATATGATAGCAAGCTTCTGTTCAGCATTCTAAAGTTCTTTGTCAGGCTTTTACTTCATTCTACAGGAGCATGATGGTATGGTAGCAAAAGAAAATGACCCACAAGGTTCGGAAAATTAGGAGCTTTCTATTCAATCATTTTTAAATTTTAAACCATTGTAGCTTATTTTGACATCACAGTTCTCTCAATAATAGCTCAACTGTGATGGTCAAACTTAGCCCATTTTATACTCCTTTCCAGGTACTTGAAAAATGCTTTTAATTTAATTTCTAGCTCAAATCTAATCTTTAATCTAAAATCTTGTTTTTTTGCTCATTGTTTGAAGATGCAAATGTTAGATAACATTCCAAAAATATATTTAAATCTATTTCCAGATTGAAAATAGATTTGACAAAAATGTTTAATAAAAGTAAAATCTATTAATCCCATTCCCCATTTTATTTTATTTTCAGTAAAACTTTAATTAAAAATTCCTTCCCAAGATTAAAACAGTATTATATTTCCAACCCTTTAATTATTTTTGGACAATTAACAGCTGCATCTTCCATCTTGGATTTTATAAAAATATACAGTTTAATAGAAAAAACAATTTAAAAAGAAAAGTTTTAAAATGACATATAATAAAATATTTGTAGAAAAAGATCAATATTTTATTAGTATTTTTGCTCCTATAATATATATATATCTGAACCGCACCTATGTATTTTTAATGTGAAGAAAAAAATTAATAAAAAAAAGAATTAATAATAATATTAAAAAGTTAAACTTAAAAATTTTTAGGCAAGCATTTCAAATATATATATATATGATTAAAGGAGTGGGATGGGATATAGGGTTTGAATACAGGTTAGTAGATGAAAACATGTAGCTCAATCTTAAGCTAAGATTAACTGCTTCATTATGTAGTAACTATATATGTGTGTGGCTACAGAATCCTTTGCCTTGGAACAGAGTTTAAACCCAGCCCCTATTACAATATCTCCCAATCAGAAACCTTCAAACATGGTCTAGATGTTTGGATGGATAAACTTAAGCAATGAAAAAAAATCTTTAATAATTTCCTCATCTACACCTTTAATGTTTATTAATTTTCTCTCCATCCTGAAGCTTTAAAACCCAAAAAGTAAAATGATCTGCCTACCTAATAATATACTATGGGTTTGAACAACAACAACAACAAGCACATTATATGCTATGCATAATATACAGCCACTCTTCTCCAATTTAAGTTTGTTCACACAACCCAAAAAAGCAAAAAAACCAGTAATAATATAAAGGGAAGGAGTATGCTTTTTAATCTTAAGAGTGTGGCAAATTTAGGAACAATAGCCGACTCTTATTATGAGATTTTGGGTTAAATATGAATTGCCCAAGATCCTGCTCACTTCTGGAGTCATATAGGTGGGACAATATCTGAATGCCATGCTCTCCTTTGGAGTCTTACAAGTTTTAAGTTAAAAGCAGAATTTCATTGTCTGCATCATAGTTTAAATAGGTTCACACTCTGGGTTGACCATGTTGGGAATTAAGAGCAGCTATATATGGTGTGCAACATACCATATACGAGATCCAGCAGCAAACCCCATCATCCACCGTCAAAATTGAGAGACCATTCCCTTTCTAAAGATCCACAGCCTCAGCTTATCTAACTCTCTAAACTTAAAACAACATCAAAAACCAAAAAAACCTTATATTTCTCTATTTATTAGACTTTATATACCAGTCCATACAATAAATACTAAACACATAACCTAGATAAAAATAAAATATGATTTCATAATAAATATTTATATCCATTCTTCTTTTTCCTTTTTTTAAAAAAAATCTGTCCAATTAATAGTAACCCAACCCCCTCCCTACTTTTATCAGGCAGTACTTTTCTTTTATATAGTTTTATGATATAAGTTCCCCTCTCCCTTTTGTCTTTTTTCTGCTTGCATTTCCAGTATTGTCTCTGGTTTAAGAGTGGTCTGTAAGTAAAATTTAATTATGGACATCTTTTCTGGTATTTTGTCTTTTTCCTTCCTATTGTTGCCTTGACTATTTGAATGTGGTTCTGTTTTACTTATAATTTTCTCATTTTCTCTTCCTTAAAAACTTTTTTTTCATTATATTTTACTTCTGAAACATTTTTGTTTTCAGCTTCAAGTTTATCATTTAAGTCAGAAATATTTCCTAGTTCTAGCTTAATTTAAGAGTCAGACTTGTTCTCTAATTCAAACTTAGATTTTTGTTCATTGTTTTCCAATTCCATTTCATTTGCAGTATTTGAACTATTTAAATGTGTGTACTTACTTGCACTTTCTTGTTCTATCCTGTCAATCTTTACAACCTTTTTAATTCCTACTCTACCCACAACTTTCTCTTGATTACTTTTTTTAAATTTATAATCTCTGCCCTAATTCCTGAAACTTCCTTCCAAGACTCTGACATTTTGATTTCATTTTGTGATCTAATTCTTCTAATTTCCCCATGATAAGCTCCTATGATCAGTTATAATGATAACCTGTGATCTAAGCAGGCATTGCCAGAATTTTTTGAACAGCAAATGCTTCATTTTCAGTCATGTTATAATGCAATTCAGCCTTTCTTATGAGGTGACTCAGAAGAACATGTGTTTTTTTTTTATTCTTGTCCAGTTGGAATAGGATCATGCCAAAGCCATATAAACTGATATCAGTTTGGATATAAAATATATTTTCAAAATTGAGATACTCTAAAACATTTTTTTTTAAGAATTTATTTTTGATTTTATTAAACTCTGTCAAATGAGATGGTATCTATTCCATTTTTAAAATTTTCAGAGTAGTTTGGACAGCAGAATAGTGTCATAAGCAAAATTTAGAAATGATAGTAAAAATTGCAGACACCAAAGAGCCATGACTGCTTCTTATTTTCAGGAGTTGGGAAATTCCAGATGGCCTCTAGTTTGTCAGGATTTGGTTTGATTCCTTCCACTCATCTTATATGTCCCAGGAACTGAATCTCCTTGACCCTGATCATACTTTTGATCAAGTTGATTTTAGCATTTATGGAGAAACATATCTAGATGCTGAAGATGTTTTGTGGGGTGGCTAGAGGCAATTATAATGTCATCCACTTAGTTTGCTAATAAAAAATTTTGATTTCTTCTGACAAGACCCAATCCAGACATCTGATCAACCCAGCACTACTCTTAATAAGGTCTAAGGCATCTTTTCAAATATGTAATAATTACCTTCATATCTAAATGCTGTATATTTTTGATCAGCTGGATGCAGATTGTGAATAACTTGCAATTAGGTCAAATGTTGTAAAGATTCTCTTATTGCTAAATCTTATAAACAGTTCCTGTTATGTAGGAGGATCATCCCTCTCCAGAACTGTCACCCAATTAGAGAATCTTGCATCCAAACATACTCATACTGCACTGTTTTTCTTATAGACTATTATCAAAGGGTTGTTGTATACAGATGTACACTTTATTATAATATTACAGTAAACCATTTGATTAACTTGGGTTTAGACCTTAGCTCTATATTTGTAGAGAATGGGGAGCATCTTACATTGATATGGCTCTGAATCCATTAAATGAATCTGATGCACGTACCCTTTTATAACACTAGATTCTTTGGAAAAAACTTGTATGTATTAGCAGAAAAGATGAAATAATTCCTCTACTATATTAATACCCCTATCCAGTGATTTCCTTAATTTTGTTTGGATGTCCTTTTGAGTGGAAGCTTCTTGGAAAATGGTGACACTCAAATTACTGACTGGTATCATCAAGTCCTACTTCTTCTCCACTCTGCATTTTATTTGCCAATGATCAAATCAGAGCTCATTATAACATCATAGATGAGTCCCATTAGAACCAAAAATGCATGTTCATAGAAGAGTAGTCTGATTTGCAATGTCAGCCATACCTACTGGCTTCTTAGCTTGGCTTTACAGCTGTTGCACAAGATGATATGTGTTTCCTTAGAGGCAAATGAGGAATTTCTGATTTGCCATCTATTATCTTAATTAAACAGAGATTATTGAAACCTGGCTTTCCATATCTAAGGCCTTTACCCATATTCCCTAAGTAAACATTTGAATTTGCAGTATAACACTCTTGTAATGGCTTCTTCTTCAGACCATCTCAGAGATCACTTTTGACAGTTTCCCCAAGGTAATAATGGGCCACCACAGCAGGGAACATTCCAATAAAGCTTTTTTTAAGTTTAATGGACTAATGTTAGGTATAACTCAGATATTTTGAGAGTTGCCATAAGAATGGAATTTAGCCCCTTGGGTCCCTTTTCCAATTGTATGTAATCTTTTCCAACAATTACACCTAGCATCTCTTGCTTTACTAAGACTGTAATGGAAGAGAGTTTTTTAACTGTCTAGTCCCTTTTTGATCTGCTGGTCTTCTGCTTACTTGAACAGTTGACAGCTTACAACCACTATTCTCCTTATCCTTGAAGAGTTTGCTGCCAGGCCCTCACTGGCCTCTAATGACCCTAATATCTCAGCTACTTCTTCAACCATACATCTATCAGTCACTATGAGAGCTTGTTTTATATGC